>CM038675.1:270688101-271888101 GCA_021605145.1 Aegilops bicornis | reverse complement strand
ACGGGAACGAGGCACGTCCCGTCCGTCGCCGCTCCTCCTTGCTTCGACACCGCATACAGTCAGCGATGCATGCGGTGCCACGTAGGCAGGCAGGCAGCTGAGGTGGCGCGGTGGCAAAGTCTTCACGAAGATCTGCATGCCGCCACGCAGGCGCTCGCTGGGTTGGCCTAGGAGCTGTGATACGTCTCCAACGTATCTATAATTTTTTTATTGCTCCATGCTATATTATCTTCTGTTTTAGACATTATTGGGCTTTATTATTCACTTTTATATTATTTTTGGGACTAACTTATTAACCGGAGGCTAATCCCAGAATTGTTGTTTTTTTGCCTAATTCAGAGTTTCGCAGAAAAAGAATATCAAACGGAGTTCAAACGGAATGAAACCTTCGGGAACGTGATTTTCTGAACGAACATGATCCAGGAGACTTGGACCCTACGTCAAGAAAGCCACCAGGAAGCCACGAGGTAGGGGGCGCGCCCTCCACCCACGTTGGCCCCACGTTGCTCCACCGACGTACTCCTTCCTCCTATATATACCTACGTACCCCCAAACGATCGAATCACGAGCCAAAACCTAATTCCACCGCCGCAACCTTACGTACCCATGAGATCCCATCTTGGGGCCTGTTCGAGCTCACCGGAGGGGGCATCAATCACGGAGGGCTTCTACATCAACACCATAGCCTCTCCGATGAAGTGTGAGTAGTTTACCTCAGACCTTCGGGTCCATAGTTATTAGATAGATGGCTTCTTCTCTCTTTTTGGATCTCAATACAATGTTCTCCCCCTCTCTCATGGAGATCTATTCGATGTAATCTTCTATTGCGGTGTGTTTGTTGAGATCGATGAATTGTGGGTTTATGATCAAGTTTATCTATGAACGATATTTGCATCTTCTGAATTCTTTTATGTATGATTGGTTATCTTTGCAAGTCTCATCGAATTATCAGTTTGGTTTGGCCTACTAGATTGATCTTTCTTGCAATGGGAGAAGTGCTTAGCTTTGGGTTCAATCTTGCGGTGTCCTTTCACAGTGATACTAGGGGCAGCAAGGCACTTAGTGTATTGTTGCCATCGAGGATAACAAGATGGGGTTTTTATCATATTGCATGAATTTATCCCTCTACATCATGTCATCTTGCTTAAAGCGTTACTCTGTTCTTATGAACTTAATACTCTAGATGCATGTTGGATAGCGGTCGATGTGTGGAGTAATAGTAGTAGATGCAGTGAGTCGGTCTACTTGTCTCGGACGTGATGCCTATATACATGATCATACCTAGATATTCTTATAACTATGCTCAATTCCGTCAATTGCTCAACAGTAATTTGTTCACCCACCGTAAAATACTTATGCTCTCGAGAGAAGCCACTAGTGAAACCTATGGCCCCCGGGTCTATCTTCATCATATTAATCTTCCAACACTTAGTTATTTCCTTTGCCTTTTATTTTACTTTGCATCTTTATGATAAAAATACCAAAAATATTATCTTATCATATCTATCAGATCTCACTCTCGTAAGTGACCGTGTAGGGATTGACAACCCCTTATCGCGTTGGTTGCGAGGATTTATTTGTTTGTGTAGGTGCGAGGGACTCGCGCGTAGCCTCCTACTAGATTGATACCTTGGTTCTCAAAAACTGAGGGAAATACTTACACTACTTTGCTGCATCACCCTTTCCTCTTCAAGATAAAACCAACGTAGTGCTCAAGAGGTAGCAAGAAGGATTTCTGGCGCCGTTGCCGGGGAGGTCTACGCAAAAGTCAACATACCAAGTACCCATCACAAACCCTTATCTCCCACATTACATTATTTGCCATTTGCCTCTCGTTTTCCTCTCCCCCACTTCACCCTTGCCGTTTTATTCGCCCTCTCTTTTTCGTTTGCCTCTTTTTGCGTGTCTCTTGTTTGCTCGTGTGTTGGATTGCTTGTTTGTCACAATGGCTCAAGATAATACCAAATTATGTGACTTTACCAATACCAACAATAATGATTTCCTTAGGACTCCTATTGCTCCTCTTACCGATATTGAATCTTGTGAAATCAATGCTGCTTTGTTGAATCTTGTTATGAAAGATCAATTCGCCGGCCTTCCTAGTGAAGATGCCGCTACTCATCTAAATAGCTTCCTTGATTTGTGTGATATGCAAAAGAAGAAAGATTTTGACCATGATATTGTTAAATTGAAGCTATTTCCTTTTTCGCTTAGAGATCGTGCTAAAGCTTGGTTTTCGTCTTTGCCTAAAAATAGTATTGATTCTTGGAATAAGTGCAAAGATGCTTTTATATCTAAGTATTTTCCTCCCGCTAAGATTATCTCTCTTAGAAATGATATTATGAATTTTAAGCAACTTGATCATGAACATGTTGCACAAGCTTGGGAGAGGATGAAATTAATGATACGTAATTGCCCTACACATGGTTTGAATTTGTGGATGATTATACAAAAAATTTATGCCCGATTGAATTTTGCTTCTAGAAATCTTTTAGATTCGGCCGCGGGAGGCACTTTTATGGAAATCACTTTAGGAGAAGCTACTAAACTCCTACATAATATTATGGTTAATTATTCTCAATGGCACACTGAAAGATCTACTAATAAAAAAGTGCATGCGATAGAAGAAATTAATGTTTTGAGTGGGAAGATGGATGAACTTATGAAATTATTTGCTAGTAAAAGTGTTTCTTTTGATCCTAATGATATGCCCTTGTCTACTTTGATTGAGAATAATAATAAATCTAGGGATGTGAATTTTGTTGGTAGGAATAATTTTGGTAACAACGCGTATAGAGGAAACTTTAATCCTAGGCCTTATCCTAGCAATTCCTCTAATAATTATGGTAATTCCTACAACAATTCTTATGGAAACTTTAATCAGATGCCCTCTGAATTTGAGACTAGTGTTAAGGAATTTATGAATTCGCAAAAGAATTTCAACGCTTGGTTGAAGAAAAATTGCTTAAAGTTGATGAATTGGCTAGGAACGCTGATAGAATTTCTCTTGATGTTGATTCTTTGAAACTGAGATCTATTCCTCCTAATCATGATATCAATGCGTCTCTCAAAGCCATGAGAATTTCCATTGATGAGTGCAAAGAAAGAGCCGCTAGGATGCGTGTTAAGAAAGATTGCTTTATGAAAGCGTGTTCTTCAAATTTCTATGAAAATAAAGATGAAGATCTAAAAGTTATTGATGTGTCCCCTATTAAATCTTTGTTTTACAATATGAATCTTGATAATGATGGGACTGAATATGATCCACCTTTACCTAGAAGGCGTTCCAAAAATTCGAAGTTTTTAGATCTTGATGCTCAAATTTGAAGTTTTTAGATCTTGATGTTAATGGACCCACTATTTTGGATTTCAAGGAATTTAATTATGATAATTGCTCTTTGATAGATTGTATTTCCTTGTTGCAATCCGTGCTAAATTCTCCTCATGCTTACAGTCAAAATAAAGCTTTTACCGAACATATCGTTGATGCTTTGATGCAATCTTATGAACAAAAGCTTGAGTTGGAAGTCTCTATCCCTAGAAAACTTTATGATGAGTGGGAACCTACTATTAAAATTAAGATTAAAGATCATGAATGCTATGCTTTGTGTGATTCGGGTGCTAGTGTTTCCACTATTCCAAAAACTTTGTGCGATTTGCTAGGTTTCCGTGATTTTGATGATTGCTCTTTAAATTTGCATCTTGCGGATTCCACCATTAAGAAACCTATGGGAAGAATTAATGATGTTCTTATTTTTGCTAATAGGAACTATGTGCCCGTAGATTTTATCATTCTTGATATAGATTGCAATCCTTCATGTCCTATTATTCTTGGTAGACCTTTCCTTAGAACGATTGGTGCAATTATTGATATGAAGGAAAGGAATATTAGATTCCAATTTCCATTAAAGAAAGGCATGGAACACTTCCCTAGGAAGAAAATAAAATTACCATATGAATCTATCATGAGAGCCACTTATGGATTGCCTACCAAAGATGGCAACACCTAGATCTATCCTTGCTTTTATGCCTAGCTAGGGGCGTTAAACGATAGCGCTTGTTGGGAGGCAACCCAATTTTATTTTTAGTTTTTTTGCTTTTTGCTTCTATTTAGGAATAAATATTTATTCTAGCCTCTCGTTAGATGTGTTTTTATGTTTTAATTAGTGTTTGTGCCAAGTTAAACTTATAGGATCTTCTTGGATGATAGTTATTTGATCTTGCTGTAATTTCCAGAAACTTTCTGTTCACAAAAATAATTGTTACAAATCACCAGAACGTGATAAAATAGTGATTACAGTTGCTGCTGATCAATAAACAAATTTCCTAGTACTTACTATTTTGGCTGATTTTTTGGAGTTCCAGAAGTTTGCGTTAGTTACATATTACTACAGACTGTTCTGTTTTTGACAGATTCTGTTTTTCGTGTGTTGTTTGCTTATTTTGATGAATCTATGGCTAGTAAAAGAGTTTATAAACCATAGAGAAGTTGGAATACAGTAGGTTTAACACCAATATAAATAAATAATGAGTTCATTACAGTACCTTCAAGTGGTCTTTTGTTTTCTTTCGCTAACGGAGCTCACGAGATTTTCTGTTGAGTTTTGTATTGTGAAGTTTTCAAGTTTTGGGTGAAAGATTTGATGGATTATGGAACAAGGAGTGGCAAGAGCCTAAGCTTGGGGATGACCATGGCGCCCCAGAGATAATCTAAGGACACCATAAAGCCAAAGCTTGGGGATGCCGGAAGGCATCCTCTTTAAATCTACTTCCATCGGTAACTTTACTTGGAGCTATATTTTTATTCACCACATGATATGTGTTTTGCTTGTAGCGTCTTGTATGATTTGAGTCTTTGTTTGTTAGTTTACCACAATCATTCTTGCTGTACACACCTTTTGAGAGAGACACACATGATTCGGAAATTATTAGAATACTCTATGTGCTTCACTTATATCTTTTGAGTTATATAGTTTTTGCTCCAGTGCTTCACTTATATCTTTTAGAGCACGGTGGTGGATTTGTTTTAAAGAAACTATTGATCTCTCATGTTTCACTTATACTATTTTGAGAGCCTTAAAATAAGCATGGCAATTTGCTTTATTTAATATCATGAGAAATTTGATGCTTGATAATTGTTTTGAGATATAAAGGTGGTAATATCATAGTTGTGCTAGTAGAGTAATTGTGGAATTGAAAAATACATGTGTTGGAGTTTGTGATTCCCGTAGCATGCATGTATGGTGAACCGTTATGTAACAAAGTCGGAGCATTAAGTATTTGTTGATTTTCTTCCTTTGTGTGGCGGTCGGGATCGCGCGATGGTTAACTTCTACCAACCCTTCCCCTAGGAGCATGCGTAGTAGTACTTTGCTTCGAGGGCTAATAAATTTTTGCAATAAGTATATGAGTTATTTATGACTAATGTGAGTCCATGGATCATACGCACACTTACCTTTCCGCAATTTTCTAGCCTCTTCGGTACCGCGCATTGCCCTTTCTCACCTTCAGAGTTGGTGCAAACTTCGTCGGTGCATCCAAACCCCGTGATATGATACGCTCTATCACACATAAACCTCCTTATATCTTCCTAAAAAAAGCCACCATACCTACCTATCATGGCATTTCCATAGCCATTCCGAGATATATTGCCATGCAACTTTCCACCGTTCCATTTATCATGACATACTCCATCATTGTCATATTGCTTTGCATGATCATGTAGTTGACATTGTATTTGTGGCAAAGCCACCGTTCATAATTCTTTCATACATGTCGCTCTTGATTCATTGCATATCCCGGTACACCGCCGGAGGCATTCATACAGAGTCATATTTTGTTCTAAGTATTGAGTTGTAATTCATGAGTTGTAAGTAAATAAAAGTGTGATGATCATCATTATTAGAGCAATGTCCCAAGTGAGGAAAGGATGATGGAGACAATGATTCCCCCACAAGTCTGGATGAGACTCTGGACTAAAAAAAAGAGGCCATAAAAAAGAGAGAAAAGGCCCAAATAATAAAATGAGAGAAAAAGAGAGAAGGGACAATGTTACTATCCTTTTACCACACTTGTGCTTCAAAGTAGCACCGTGATCTTCATAATAGAGAGTCTCTCATTTTGTCACTTTCATATACTAGTGGGAAATTTCATTATAGAACTTGGCTTGTACATTCCAATGATGGGCTTCCTCAAATGCCCGAGGTCTTCGTGAGCAAGCAAGTTGGATGCACACCCACTTAGTTTCTTTTTTGAGCTTTCATACACTTATAGCTCTAGTGCATCCGTTGAATGGAAATCCCTACTCCTCGCATTAACATCAATTGATGGGCATCTCCATAGCCCGTTGATTAGCCTCGTTGATGTGAGACTTTCTCCTTTTTTTGTCTTCCCACATAACCCCTACTATTATACCTTATTCCACCATAGTGCTATATCCATGGCTTGCGCTCATGTATTGCGTAAGAGTTGAAAAGGCTGAAGCGTTAAAAGTATGAACCAATTGCTTGGCTAAAACCAGGGTCGTACATGATATAAATATTTTGTGTGGGGAAGATGGAGCATAGCCAGACTATATGATTTTGTAGGGATAACTTGCTTTGGCTATGTTATTTTGATAAGACATAATTGCTTAGTTAGTATGCTTGAAATATTATTGTTTTTATGTCAAGAATAAACTTTTATCTTGAATCATATCAAAAACACTCATGCCACAATAAGAAGAATTACATTGAAATTATGCCAAGTAGCATTCCACATCAAAAATTCTGTTTTTATCATTTACCTACTAGAATGACGAGGAATTAAGCTTAGATGCTTGATACGTCTCCAACGTATCTATAATTTTTGATTGCTCCATGCTATATTATCTTCTGTTTTGGACATTATTGGGCTTTATTATTCACTTTTATATTATTTTTGGACTAACCTATTAACCGGAGGCCCAGCCTAGAATTGCTTTTTTTGCCTATTTCAGAGTTTCGCAGAAAAAGAATATCAAACGGAGTCCAAACGGAATGAAACCTTCGGGAACGTGATTTTCTGAACGAACATGATCCAGGAGACTTGGACCCTACGTCAAGAAAGCCACCAGGAAGCCACGAGGTAGGGGGGCGCGCCTACCCCCTGGGCGCGCCCTCCACCCTCGTGGGCCCCATGTTGCTCCACCGACGTACTCCTTCCTCCTATATATACCTACGTACCCCCAAACGATCAGATACGGAGCCAAAAACCTAATTCCACCGCCGCAACCTTCTGTACCCACGAGATCCCATCTTGGGGCCTGTTCCGGAGCTCCGTCGGAGGGGGCATCAATCACGGAGGGCTTCTACATCAACACCATAGCCTCTTCGATGAAGTGTAAGTAGTTTACCTCAGACCTTCGGGTCCATAGTTATTAGCCAGATGGCTTCTTCTCTCTTTTTGGATCTCAATACAATGTTCTCCCCCTCTCTCGTGGAGATCTATTCGATGTAATCTTCTTTTGCGGTGTGTTTGTTGAGACCGATTAATTGTGGGTTTATGATCAAGTTTATCTATGAACAATATTTGAATCTTCTGAATTCTTTTATGTATGATTGGTTATCTCTGCAAGTCACTTCGAATTATCAGTTTGGTTTGGCCTACTAGATTGATCTTTCTTGCAATGGGAGAAGTGCTTAGCTTTGGGTTCAATCTTGCGGTGTCCTTTCCCGGTGTGATGAGGGGCAGCAAGGCACGTATTGTATTGTTGCCATCGAGGATAACAAGATGGTTTTTTTATCATATTGCATGAATTTATCCCTCTACATCATGTCATCTTGCTTAAAGCGTTACCTTGTTCTTATGAACTTAATACTCTAGATGCATCTTTGGATAGCGGTCGATGTGTGGAGTAATAGTAGTAGATGCAGGCAGGAGTCGGTCTACTTGTCTCAGACGTGATGCCTATATACATGATCATACCTAGATATTCTCATAACTATGCTCAATTCTGTCAATTGCTCAACAGTAATTTGTTCAACCACCGTAAAATACTTATGCTCTCGAGAGAAGCCACTAGTGAAACCTATGGCCCCCGGGTCTATCTTCATCATATTAATCTTCCAACACTTAGTTATTTCCTTTGCCTTTTATTTTACTTTGCATCTTTGTCATAAAAATACCAAAAATATTATCTTATCATATCTATCAGATCTCACTCTCGTAAGTGACCGTGTAGGGATTGACAACCCCTTATCGCGTTGGTTGCGAGGATTTATTTGTTTGTGTAGGTGTGAGGGACTCGCGCGTAGCCTCCTACTGGATTGATACCTTGGTTCTCAAAAACTGAGGGAAATACTTACGCTACTTTGCTGCATCACCCTTTCCTCTTCAAGGGAAAACCAACGCAGTGCTCAAGAGGTAGCAAGCTGCATGTTGCCACGCAGGTGCCTGCCTAGCTGGTTGGGCTGACAGCTGCATGCGAGCGGCGGTGGAAACTTGGCTGGTGCGGGCCTGGCAGTGGCCCTGCTGGCGTCCTCGGCAAGGGCCTCGCCGGGGGGCCCGGCAAGGGTCTTGTTGTGGCGCGCAGTCATCCCCAGCAAGGATCTTGTCGGGGGTCTTGTGGCTCCCCTCGGCAAGGATCTTGCCGAGGATCGTTGTCTTTTAATCCTCATCTGATCTTGAATATTCCTTGTCTTCACAAATATCTACATGCCACCATGGAGGTGCCTCCCGAGCCCTGGCCCAACGTGGTTGATGGTGTTGGAGACCGTGGGCTCAAGGGTGGTGTGCTCCGCTGGTGTTGGACGAGCCGCCCCGACAAGGGCCTTGCCGGGGCCGCAGAGGCTGCCCCGGCAAGGGTCTTGCCGGGGAACCTGCTCCGTCTGTCTGCTCTTTTGTGGTCTCGGTCTTGGCGTTGCTTTGGCTGTCTTGGGCTTTGATTTTTCTCTGGCTCCCCTCCTCTGCCCGGCTTAGTGTGGCTGTGGCACGTGGCTCCGACTGCCCGCGCACAAGTAAAGGGGTACAAAGGTGTGCCCCTACTTTTGTACACCGATAGGATCCCCCGGGCCTGGGCCACACATAAGCGCGACACGTTGTTGGGCCAGGCCCAAAACAGTGCGCGGGCAAGCGGGGCGGATTTTACCGCAGTAACTGCTCATCCGCTGCGCTTCCCCACGACCCGCGTGCGACATGGAGGGTCGTACGTGACGTGGGGGTCATGCGTGATGCGGTTTCCGCACGCATGCGTCATGTCGCTGTTAATGGGAAAGGAGGCGGCCCGCGCCTTCCCCGTAAAAAGGAATAACCACGGGCGCGCTGCTCACTTTACCTCTTCCGCGCCTTCTTCCAATCTCAGAGCCGCCACTCCCTTCTCCTTCCTCCCTAAGCTTCGCTCTTGCTCGCCGCCACCGTGTCCCCTTGTCTTCTGTCTCTTGATCCCCTAGCCGCCATGGCGCTCAAATCCACCAGGGGCAAGGCCAAGGACGCCAGAGTGACGGAGCCGCCGGAGAGTGCCCTGGCGGTGCAGCGGACGCAGCTCGCCTGCTTTCCCTCGACGGTCGACATGTTCGAGCTCCGGGAGGCCTTCAAACCCTTGTGGGGGGTCAAGACGGGGGGAGAGAAGACGGGGCATCCAGCCACGCACGTCATCCCCGCCAATTGCACTGAGGCCGCTCCAAATCGGTACCCTTTCTTCGTCAACTACTTCTCCTGCGGGCTCTATCCCCCCTTCTCTGATTTCTTCAGTGACATCATGCACAGCTACGACTTTCAACTTTTGGATTCTACACCAAATGTCGTGGCGTGCATGGCTCTTTTCGCGCACCTCTGCGAGGGCTCGCCGGGGTGCACCCCAACACGGCGCTCTTCCGCCACTACTTCTCCCCTCGGATCCAACCGGGGGGCACCATCTCTGGCTGCATCACCTGGATCCCACGGTCCAAGGGGGCATACCCGGAGGGTGCCATGAAGGAGAGGTGGGAGGAATGGCGGGGCCGGTGGTGCTGGATCGAGGAGAAGGACCCGCCGGTGTTCTGTGAGGTTCGCCAGGCGCCGCCGGCCCGCAGGAGCGACTGGGGCAACGTCGACGCCAACGACGAGAAGCTCACAATCGCCACCACCAGGATCCTTCGGCTTACTGAGGCCGGGCTCACCCTCGAGATGATCGGGGCGGATTTCATCCGCCGTCGGATCGCTCCACTGCACAACAAGGGGAGGCCGACCTGGCTCTTCATGAACGCCGCCGACATCATGAGGCTTCGCCCCGGCCTCGACCACAACTTCACAGTGATGGGGCACACTCACTTCTGCCAGCGGCTCTTCCAGCTTGATGTGAACTGCGACGGCGAGGTCGAGCGTACCGGCAAGGCCGCGAGGGCCGCCGTGAAGGCCGGCAAGGTCGCCAAGGGGCCCTTGTTCAAGTTGCCGGCAGGAGTGGTCCCGCTGAGCAACAACTCGCGCCAGACCGAGATCATTGCCATGATGCCGGACTTCAACGCGCATGGCCTTGATCCGAGCTGGGTCGAGCCGGAGGAGATTAAGGTGCAGGAGTTCTTTGACACCTTGCATGAGGGGTACGTCACCGCTGAGCCGCGGCTTGTCCAGGACACCACCCAGGCGGAGCTAGACTACATCGCTGCCAGGGCGATGGAGGCGAAGCTTGCTGAGGAGGCCGGCAGCGCCGGTGGCGCGGAGGACAGGGTCGCGACGGCCGTAGAGGAGGAGGAGCTCGCCCGGTGGGCGGAGGCCGCTGGGGAGGCCAGCAGCACCGGCACCGAGGCTCCTCTTGTTGAGGATGCGGCCGACGAGTCGTCGGAGGAGGAGGTCGGGGCTGTTGATCCTCCGGCCACCGGGAGAGGGCGAGTCCTGCTGCGGGCCACTTCTAGTGAGCCGGTACGGCCCGTCAAGGCCGCACGGCAGCTAGAGTCTCCCGAGGAGTCCGCACGTCATCCGAGGGCCACGGCGGCGAAGAAGGTGGTGAGGGCCGCTGTGGCGAAGAAGAAAGCATCTGCCTCCTCTTCGTCCAAGTGCGCCTAGACTCCGCCCTCCTCCCCTCCTCCGGCAGATGTCGACGCGGGGGCCACCTTCGACTTTGGGTCACTCAGCCCCAGAAGAAAGAGGAAGGCAACAGAGGAGGAGGTGAACGACGAGTGAGTATCATGTTCCTCTCTGTCATCTCCATCTCCTCAATTTGTGCCGCTTGTGTTGATTTGTTTCCGCCTTCGCAGGGACGCGGAGACGCTGGCCCAGAGGGTGAAGAGGGCCAAGGCCTCGGCGGGCGGCCAGCCCCCAGCGGGTACTTCGAGGGCGCCAATGGTGGTGCTGAGCAGCCCGGACAGCAGCCCCCGGCACAGCCCCCAGCGTAAGTTCATCACTCTCCCCTCGCCGACATGTGTCAGGGGAATGTCGCTTTGGTACTGACCTCGCCGGGTGCACAGGAGGAGAGCAGCGGCAGGAGGAGCCTCAGAGGGCTACTCCCAACACGCCGCCCCCATCGACCACGCCGCCCTGAGGGGCGTCCCCAGCAAGGGCGCCGAGCACCGAGCCCACGCATATGTAGGAGGAGGAGGAGAACTCGGCGCCGGTGGCTTCGCCTCGGCGCCAAACGTTGGCGGGGAAGGGACTTCTGCTTCCCAGCCTGGCACTGGTAAGTTGTTCGCCTTTCGTCCCTATTCCTTTTTCTTTCCGACCCTTGGTCTTGGCCTTGCCTCACTCCCTCTGTCGGTGTCAAAACCGGCGGATCTCGGGTAGGGGGTCCCGAACTGTGCATCTAGGCGGATGGTAACAGGAGACAAGGGACACGATGTTTTACCCAGGTTCGGGCCCTCTCGATGGAGGTAAAACCCTACGTCCTGCTAGAGTTAATATTGATGATGTGTGTTACAAGAGTAGATCTACCACGAGATCAAAGAGGCTTAACCCTAGAAGCTAGCCTATGGTATGATTGTTGTTCGTCCTACGGACTAAAACCCTCCGGTTTATATAGACACCGGATAGAGTTAGGGTTACACAGAGTCGGTTACAATGGTAGGAGATCTACATATCCGTATCGCCAAGCTTGCCTTCCACGCCAAGGAAAGTCCCATCCGGACACGGGACGAAGTCTTCAATCTTCTATCTTCATAGTCTTGGAGTCCGGCCTATGATGATACTTCGGCTATCCGGACACCCCCTAGTCCGGAACTCCCTCAGTAGCCCCTGAACCAGGCTTCAATGACGACGAGTCCGGTGCGCATATTGTCTTCGACATTGCAAGGCGGGTTCTTCCTCGAATAATTTATAGAAGATTGTGAACACCAGGATAGTGTCCGGCTCTACAAAACAAGTTCCACATAACACCGTAGAGAGAATAATTTTTGCACAGATCTGCTGACGTATTCCGCGGCGTGACATCACACCACGGCTAGGCTATTATATGAATCGTTTTTTATTGTTCCACCTCAGCGTGTTTAGCGAGGCAATTTCCTTGGCACGTCTTATCAAAGCGTAGATCGTGCCCCCTTATTCCGGGATTCTCATCAATACGGACGTGGGTAACCCGACCGTGCCCGTTGGCCTGCCTTCTCTATCAAAGGCGAGTCCTAGTCGGCCACGGGCTGGGCTCTTGGTATTCAACCTCTTTATAACGAGACCAAGGCCCTCTCCTTTTTACACCCTCTATCGAGTTCGCCTCGTGCTTCGAGTTCCAACACCCAAAGCTTCAGATTCAGGCGCTTCGGACTTTCGACGATGTCCGGCTCCGACCAGCATGGCCGATGGATGTCTTCCTCCGTCATAGAAGAAGACGTGCTAAAGCTGCGAGACGCCAGGTATCTAACCGGCGAGATCTCGCATAGGCTGCCTGCTCCAGGGCAGGTCATTCCCACTCCTGAGCCTGGTGAGAACGTGGTGTTCGTGTCTCACTTCCGTCGGGGTTTAGGCTTCCCGATGGACCCCTTTGTGCGGGGGCTCATGTTTTATTATGGGCTTGATTTCCATGACTTGAATCCGGAGTCCATCCTCCATATCTCGTCATTCATTGTTGTATGTGAGGCCTTCCTCCATATTACCCCCCACTTTGGATTGTGGCTCAAAACCTTCAAGGTGGAGCCAAAGACGATCAAGGGGCAGCAAGCAGAGTGCGGAGGGGCGGTCATAAGCAAATGTGCTGATGCTCCGTGGCCCGAGGGCTCCTTTCAAGAGGAGCTTGGTTTGTGTAACGGGAGTGGTTTTATATCACCGCTCGGGGGCACCAAATGGGCGGCGCTCCTCGCCTTCGCTCCGGTCCACCACCGGCTGGCGTCATGGGTCAACAAGGGGCTCGACTGGGGTCGCCCAAGGGCGTTCCCCTGCTGCAGGCCGTGTCGAGACCTCCAGGAAAGAGGGATCAATTTGGTTGCAGTGGAGCAGGTTATGGTGATCCGGCGCCTTCAGCCCTGCAAACGTCGCCCCCTCCGCTTGTGGGAATTCAATCCGGAGGGGCCATGAGCTCTCCAAAATTTTATGGGCACGACGCCCGCGGAGATGTATAAACTGTTCTTCGGATCACAAGAGAAGTGTCCGGACTTGACCGAGGATGCAGGACTAAGCTGCAATCGCCCAGATACTCAAGTAAGTAGTCCTGTAACCGGACAAGTTGTTCATTCATTTATTTTATATATATGCCCTTTAAAGGAACCGTTTCTTGAACAGGAGTGGATAGCCAAGGCAAAGTTGATAAGGTGTCCGGCTCCCCTCCCAGAGACCACGCCGGATCCCATGTTGACCAATATGTTGAAGGTCGCGCCTTTTGAAGAAGGCGAAGGGAGGAACGGGGGAGCAATTGCCTCTGCGAAGGAGGCTATCAAGGAAGGGGAGATTAAGAGTCCCTCCTTCCGAGGAGAGAAGAGGACCGCTTCAGAAGATCCGGAGGTCAAGGCCTAAAAGAAAGGAAGGGAATCTTCGTCGGAGAGTCCGGCGCTGGAAGTAACCCAGCCGCCTTTGTTTCCCGAGGATCAGCCCTCCAATGAGCCGTAAGTAAAACGAAGGGGTCTTGTAAATAAGGAACATCCCTGTATTTATTTATGAAGATAACCGAAATTGTACCTTGTAGTTCGGACCTCAGCCCTTCTCATGAGCTCGTCTTGGGGATCTTCTTCCGGAGATGATGGAGAGTGAAACGCCTCCACTGTCGCACCCTCATGTGAAGCGAACTGACCCGGAGGTGTCGTCACGGAGGGTTCCCCAAGTCCGTGAGGCGGAAGGTCCGCGCCAAGTGGTGTCTTGATCGGAGGAGCCGAGGGATTTGCTCGGCGGCGGCTATCTCGAGAAGATCACCGTGCTCTAATGGGTACAGTGATTGAAAGAATTGCATCCGCAGAGAGCGGATTACCTGCAAGCCGTCGAAGCTTCTTGGCGGGGTTTGAGGTCCTCAAAAATGATGTACCATCTCGACAGCTTATGCATATAAAATCGCCCTCTATAGATAGTAGCCCTCGAGACTCGGTATGTTGTCAAAATTGACAACGTGTCGAGGATCAAATCTCGCTTTAACACATCGCCGCTTCTAAACAGGTGGCGGGCGTCCGGAGGCCAGCCGGATCGATGAATATGCTTAACTGAAGCGGCAACTTGACGAGGCAGATGCGGACATCGCTACCGCTAATAAACGGGTTTGACGAGTCACAAGGTATGCACGACTTCTATGCGGACACTGTTAAGGGAGCTTGACGCCCATGTCTTCTTGTTTGTATGCTTTAATGCAGATGGTGCCGCTTTGTTGAGGAGCTCATGACAGAACTTGCCCGAGCGAAAGAGCAAGCCGGGAGAAATAATGCGGCTGCTTTAAAAGGCGGTGAAGAGCTAGAAGCTGAACGGGCTGCTCCTTTGCCCGAAGCAAAGAGGAGATGGCCGAGATGGCCAAAAGGTTAAGGAATGCTACCGATCGCTGCGATTTTCTTGAAAAAGAGCATCAAGCAGAACAGGAGGGCCTAAAGAAGGCCGCCGCCAAAACCAAGAATGCCCAATCGGCTTTGAAAGCTGCCAAGGAGGAGCTGAGTCAGGCCAGGGCAATTGCGGCTGGAAAACCGTTTCTGCTGCGGAGGAAATATACAGATCCAAAGTATGCTCCGTTGGATAAATTATGGAGTTCAGAGGATGCTTATATGGATTTGGCGGCGAGCGCTGTGGACGCGGTTGAGCACTTCCGGGGCCAGAAGGGGCACAAAAGGGAAGAGCTATACTGGTCGCAATTCCATAGTCCGGAGCGTCCTTCCGCCACGACCGATCGGTTGGCCGAGTGGGCCGAGCTGAATCGATTGTACGGATTGGCCATGAAGCGTGTCTTGACTCACTTGTGGCCGGTCGGACCCCAGTCGAAGAGCTATTTTGGTGTAGTGCAGCAGTTTCTTGGAGCGGTGCCGCATATCGACGCGATGAAGCGATCGGCATGTATTGAGGGAGCGGATGGCTCTTGCCCGTGTCAAGACATACTTTGGCAGAGATGAAGGCCATCGACGTTGCATCCCAGGATTCGGACAGAGGCCGAGTACCTGCCGAGCACTACTTTGAAGAAGTCCTGTCGGGCGCTCGTTTAATAGAGACGCAGTGCTCGAAGGATATTATGTTTGAATGACATGTATGATTCGTGAAAATGATGTTTCAATGTAATATAAGTGCTTTTTATACTTGTGCGTTCAAGTAGTAAACTACTCCTGGCGGTCGCTTATGTATATGTATATATAACTCGAAAGATGGCAGTCCTTGGCTTCAGCCCCCACGCACATAGTGCAGGGTGTTTGCAAAAAAGCGCTTTTTCACACTTAATCCAACGTCTTGGTCCCGTTAAGGAGGTGGTAGCGTAGCAAACCAGCAACCGGACTATAATGCTTTATCACTTTCACTTAGCCATAGGAGTTCGAGGGTGGGGCTACTATATAGCCTGGGGCACCGCACTCTCCCGAATTCGAGTGCGTATGTGCTCGAAAACTGGTCCTTCGTTAATGCGGAGGAATTCTAAACATTCTGTGAGTCATCGAGTGGTTGACCACTCTCTCGCTATATCATGATCAGTTTCGGCTTTCTCTCTTGAGGTGCTCGCCGGCGAAAGGGCACAACTGTCGCGATAGTTCTCCACAGTGCCGCGTTAGCCGTGAAAATGGAACGTAAGGCAGCAAAACACAGAGCCGGGCAACCCAACATTTGACCAAAGACAATGATTCGAGCTGATGCATATAAGGCCTAACTCGAGACGCGAATACTCCCTAAGGTATTTGGTCTTTATGAAAATGGGCAAAATAAGGCCCTAAGCCCTTCGTGTCCGTGCATCGCATAAAAATGCAGTGCGGCCAATGCCAAAGCACCAGCCTCCTCCTCGATTATATTTAAGGAACTGGGGAATGTATATCAACAAGAGACAGTGAAAAAAAGGTTTACGCAGGTCTTAACTGGAAAGAATCCTTGCAACGGGTCCCCGCTGCATCGCTGCGTCTGCGCTGTGTCTCCGTTGTATCCTCGGACGGGTGTAGCACGTTGTTCATCAGTAAAAGAGAGGAACTTAGTTTGAAAGAAAAAGGAGCGTGAGAAAGATGTACTTAATATTAAATGAACAGAGTACGGTTCAAAGAAGTGAACAAAATTGAGCTTTATTGTCTCTTGTTATACATGCATGCAGCCCCTTGTATGGGGGTATGCCGCTAGTGGGCGCCGGACTCGTCTAGCCGTATCCGGGTTTGAATGACCTATTGCGTGTTCTTTGCCTAGTGGAGCCGGATAGTGTGGAGCTTTCGATGCAGTCTCCCCTTCTTCCACGCTCGAGTAACACTTAATACTTCCTTTCAACGAGATGATGCCGCGTGGACCGGGCATTTTAAGTGTTAGAGAAGCATAATGCGGTATTGCGCTAAAGCGGGCGAAAGCTTCGCATCCCAATAGTGCTTGATGGCTACTTTTAAACGGGGCGACATGGAAGAGTAACCTTTCGCGACGGAAGTTGTCGGATGAACCAAACACAACTTCTAGTAGTATGGAGCCCGTGCAAAGGGTGTATGGGCCTGGCAGTACTCCTTTAAAGGAGGTGTTGCTATGGCGAATTTTGGTTGGGTTTATCCCCATCCTGCGGATTGTGTCCTGATATATCAGGTTTATGTCACTGCCGCCGTCCATAAGGACATGTGTAAATTGGAATCCGTCGATTATAGGATTCAATATCAAGGCAGTCCATCCTGCGGTCCGGATATTATCGGAATAGTCCTGATGGTCGAAGGTGATTGGTTTTGACAACCCGATGTGCGGCGCGCCTTTTAGGGCGCCGCTTTATTCCCTTTGATCACGTGGAAGTGAGTTTACTGTTTTAACCTCCCGTGGGAAAGTTTTTCGTTTTTAGTGCTTTGCTTTTGGGTTTCGTCACTCGCATTTGGTGTGTCGAGCCCCTTGTGTTCGGCGTTAAGTCGGTCGGACTGTGTTGAAGACCCAACAATCTCTGTGGGTATGGTTTGCCGGCTTCCCGGAGGTACCATGTATTTGACACAGTCCATCCAGAATCTTGTTTAGGTTGGATAGCTCGTCACTGTTATCCTTTAGGGCGGTGTTTTGTTGTTCGCCGAGAGCTTTTGAATTGGCGTTGACCGCCCGTACTATTTGGGCCATTTTCCTTATTCCGCGCTGATCTTTTTCGCATCGTGATTTCCCATTTCCATCCCTGATTTCGGATGTACTGGTCGCTGGTGGCTGCATCTAGCCAGCCAATTTGTCCTCCCCCGCAAAAAGCGGGTCATGAGGCTTGTTAATGCGTCCATTGTTCTTGGCTTTTCTTGGCGAGGTGTCACAGCGATCCATTCGTCTCGGACGTTGTGTTTGAAAGCTGCTAAGGCTTGGCGTTCGGACGATCGACTATTTGGTTCTTTTTAGTAAGGAACCTGTTCCAGAATTTTCGGCTGACTCTCCGGGCTGTTGAGTTATGTGACTTAGATCGTCAGATCCGGAGGGCGGACATAAGTCCCCAAAATTTGCCCGAAATGCGCCCTCGAGCTCTCCCCTTCCAATGGTATTTTCGGGAGGCTTTTAAGCCAATGCCGAGTTGGCCCTTTGAGTTTAAGGGTAAGTATTTTATGGCGTGGAGATCGTCTCCTCTAGCCATGTGTATGTGGAGGATGTAATCCTCGATCCGCACTCTGTGGTGCATTGTTCCGTCGTATGCCTCTATGTTTACGGGTTTGAATCCCATTGGAAATTCATGATCCACACCTCATCGATGAAACATAGGGGTGTGCTGGCGCCCTATATTTGGGTGTGCCATGATCTTGAATTTTGGCGTATTGCATTGCTATGACGAGCCAGATGTCTTGGCCCATAGATGGACCTAACTGGGCCATCCTCTTGGTGTGAATCCTTATGCGGATCGCATATTGGCTTGTGTGCGGCGCCATTCGCCGCTCTTTTTTGCCATGAGGTCGTCCATCCGACCGGGTGGCCTTCTTGCTTTTTAATTGTGGGGGCTCTAAGGCCTCCTCGTCAATTCAGGCGGTAGCTTTCTTGTCGGGTAGCTCTTTGTTCGGCGACTGTCGCCGTACTTACCCGCGGTGTTGAATACTTTGCTCCATCTAATCCTGAGTGCATCTTCTGCTGTTTTGAGCTTCCACTTCTGCTTTTTCAGGCTACGTGCAGTGGCGACGAGCCTTTTCTGGAGGTCATTTTGCTCCAATGGTTTGTCCGCCGTGAGGTCGTCCGGACTGTTGTCTTATTTGAGGGACAGATTGTTTATCCAAGTTGTCTTGTTCGGACGATTGCTCGATAGCTTGTTCGTTGTCCACCGGTTCGCCTGCTCTATGGCTGGGTCTTTGTTGAGGCGGGACTTTGTTCGGCGTTACGTTGCCGTTTTGACTGCTTTTCGAGGGATTTATCCTTCATAGCGTCCCGTTGTTCCTCGTCTTCATTTGCTTTAGGTGTATCCACCATGTATACATCATGGGGTGAGTTTGTCCAGCATCCTATAGGTGCTGGTTCATTGTTGTCTCCTACATCGCCGTCCATACCGTCGATGTCTTCGGAGTCGAAATCGAGCACGTCGTGTAGGCTATCGGCAATTAGCTCTGAAGTGGGTGGTGGGTGGGCGTTGAATTTTTCATCGTCCGCATCCCAACCTTCCCGACCGTAGTCCGGCCAGGGCTCTCCGGATAAAGAGAGAGACTTTAGTGAATTCAGGATGTCGCCAAAAGGCGAGTGCTGAAAGATGTCCGCGGCCGTGAACTCCATAACGGGCGCCCAATCGGATTCGATCGGCAAGGGCACGGAGGGTTCGGAGTCTGGATAGGAGTCCGGCACCCTGGAGTCGGCGTCTTTGCAAAGGACAGGGATGGAGTTCGGCTCGATCGCCGTAGAGATTAAAGCCCCCGAGGCGGTGTCCAACCACTCATCCTTGATCGGGGAATCCGGCTCCGGATTAAGGGTCGGAGCGGATGCAGGTGCGGCCTCCACCTTTGTTCTGCAGAGCTAGATCATGCCCATCGAGACAAAGGCGGCGCGCTTGGCGTGGCTCGAATCCGTCGAAGATCAAGTCTCCGCGGATATCGGCCGTATAGTTTAAACTTCCGAATCTGACACGACGGTCAGGGCGTAAGCTTCGATCTGCTCTAGATGGCCAGCGAATTGGCCCTGATGCAAAGCCGCCGGACACGAAGATCTGCCTGGGGAGAGAAGTCTCACCCTGGACCGCGTCGTTGTTGATGATCGTAGGAGCCATCAGGCCTATCGGCAACGACACAGAGGAACTCTCAATGAAAGCACCAATGTTGGTGTCAAAACCGGCGGATCTCGGGTAGGGGGTCCCGAACTGTGCGTCTAGGCGGATGGTAACAGGAGACAAGGGACACGATGTTTTACCCAGGTTCGGGCCCTCTCGATGGAGGTAAAACCCTACGTCTGCTAGATTAATATTGATGATGTGTGTTACAAGAGTAGATCTACCACGAGATCAAAGAGGCCAAACCCTAGAAGCTAGCCTATGGTATGATTGTTGTTCGTCCTACGGACTAAAACCCACCGGTTTATATAGACACCAGATAGGGTTAGGGTTACACAGAGTCGGTTACAATGGTAGGAGATCTACATATCCGTATTGCCAAGCTTGCCTTCCACGCCAAGGAAAGTCCCATCCGGACACGGGACGAAGTCTTCAATCTTCTATCTTCATAGTCTTGGAGTCCGGCCGATGATGATACTTCGGCTATCCGGACACCCCCTAGTCCGGAACTCCCTCACCCTCCTTTGGTGCCCAGATCCCTCCTCAGTGGACCCAGGGGACGTGGACGCCATCATCGAGGATGTCGCCAAGGCCGTCGCGACGGAGGCCGAGGAGATCACCGCCGAGGAGGCCGCCAAGGGCGCTGCTGAGGACGCTGCCAAGGGGCCTGCCGAGGAGCCCGACAAGGCCACTGCCGAGGAGGCCGGCAAGGCCGCCGCCGAGGAGGAGGTGGTCGATGACCATCCTTCCTCCTCCGCCGCCTCTGGCTCCGGCAAGTACCTGAGGGTGAGTGATGACTTGTTCGTCCACCTTCCAGGTGTGTCGAGCACCAGGACGCCCGTCGAGGGAGAGGTGTTTGACGATGAAGTGCTTGTCGTCGCCGGGCTCGAAGTCGTCGATGAGCCGAGCGCAGGTGGCGATGGCTCCCAGGAGGAGCGGCTCCTCCAGGACATGGGTGCCAACTTTCGGAGGCTCCAAGCGCTCCACCGCGCCCGCCTGGACAAGGCCAAGTCCAGGATGGCAACGGTGGACCAAGCGGAGGCGGATCTCAAGGTGCGCATCGCCGAGGCACAGGCTTGGTTCCGCCAAGCTAGCAAAGAGATGAAGACCGCCCAGGGTGAGCTGGCCAAGTGCGACGTGGAGCTCACCATGAAGCTGGCCGACATCGAGAAGGCCCATGAGAAGGCGGAGGGCCGAGGCCGCGGTAGCCGAGGCCGCGGGAAGAAGAAGGAAAAGCCTATAAAGTTCAGCGCCCAGTGTACTATATTTCTGAAGTCTTGACTCCGTCCAAGCAAAGATATCCGCATTATCAGAAGCTTGTTTATGGAATTTACATGACCATGAAGAAGGTTGCACATTATTTCTCTGATCACTCCATATAGTCGTCAGCGGCGCACCATTGTTAGAAATTCTGAACAACAGAGATGCAACTGGTCGAGTGGCAAAGTGGGTGATTGAACTCCTTCCCTTGGATATCTAGTTTGAGGCAAAGAAAGCTATCAAGTCCCAAGCAATAGCAGATTTCCTCGCCGAGTGGGTTGAGCAGCAATAACCAACTCAGATTCACTCGGAGCATTGGACCATGTTCTTTGATGGATCCAAGATGCTGAATGGTTGTGGTGCTGGGGTGGTATTGGTATCCCCCCAAGGAGACATGCTTAGCTATGTTCTTCAGATTCATTTTGATTCCTCCAACAATGAAGCTGAATATGAAGCACTTCTGTATGGGTTGCGTATGGACATTTCACTCGGCGTCCGTCGCCTAATGGTCTACGGCGACTCAGATTTGGTGGTTAATCAAGTAATGAAGGAGTGGGACATCAGGAGCCCGACTATGACTGGCTATTGTAATGCAGTGAGAAAGTTAGAAAAGAAGTTTGAGGGGTTACAGCTTCATCATATACCCCGACTGAAAACTCAAGCAGCTGATGACTTGGCAAAGATAGGTGATGTCTACTATGCAACCTTCTTCTTGTAGACGTTGTTGGGCCTCCAGGTGCAGAGGTTTGTAGGACAGTAGCAAATTTCCCTCAAGTGGATGACCTAAGGTTTATCAATCTGTGGGAGGCGTAGGTTGAAGATGGTCTCTCTCAAACAACCCCGCAACCAAATAACAAAGAGTCTCTTGTGTCCCCAACACACCCAATACAATGGTAAATTGTATAGGTGCACTAGTTCATGAAGAGACGGTGATACAAGTGCAATATGGATGGTAGATATAGGTTTTTGTAATCTGAAAATATAAAAACAGCAAGGTAGAAAGTGGTAAAAGTGAGCGTAAACGGTATTGCAATGCTAGGAAACAAGGCCTAGGGTTCATACTTTCACTAGTGCAAGTTCTCTCAACAATAATAACATAACTGGATCATATAACTATCCCTCAACATGCAACAAAGAGTCACTCCAAATTCACTAATAGCGGAGAACAAACGAAGAGATTATTGTAGGGTACGAAACCAATTCAAAGTTATTCTTTCGGATCGATCTGTTCAAGAGTTCGTACTGGAATAACACCTTAAGACACATATCAACCAAAACCGTAATGTCACCTAGATACTCTGATGTCACCTCAAGTATCCGTGGGTATGATTATACGATATGCATCACACAATCTCAGATTCATCTGTTCAACCAACACAAAAAACTTCAAAGAGTGCCCCAAAGTTCCTACCGGAGAGTCAAGATTTAAAAACGTGTGCCAACCCCTATGCATAAGTTCACAAGGTCACTGAACCCGCAAGTTGATCACCAAAACATACACCAAGTAGATCACGTGAATATCCCATTGTCACCACAGATAAACACATGCAAGACATACATCAAGTGTTCTCAAATCCTTAAAGACTCAACCCGATAAGATAACTTCAAAGGGAAAACTCAATCCATTACAAGAGAGTAGAGGGGGAGAAACATCATAAGATCCAACTATAATAGCAAAGCTCGTGATACATCAAGATCGTGCCGAGTCAAGAACACGAGAGAGAGAGAGAGAGAGAGAGAGAGAGATCAAACACATAGCTACTGGTACATACCCTCAGCCCCGAGGGTGAACTACTCCCTCCTCGTCACAAAGAGCGCCGGGATGATGTAGATGGCCACCGGTGAGGATCCCTCCGCAAGGTCTTGGAACAGGGTCCCGATTGGTTTTTGGTGGCTACAGAGGCTTGCGATGGCGGAACTCCCGATCTATTGTGTTCCCCGATGTTTTTAGGGTATATGGATATATATAGGCGAAAGAAGTCGGTCAGGGAGCCACGAGGGTGGGGGCGCGCCCAGGGGGGTAGGGCGCGCCTCCCTGCCTTGTGGCTTCCCCGAAGCTTCCCTGACGTCTACTCCAAGTCTCCCGGATGGCTTCCTTTCCAAAAATGACTCTCCAAAGGTTTCATTCCGTTTGGACTCCGTTTGATATTCCTTTTCTTTGAAACACTGAAATAGGCAAGAAAACAACAATTTGGGCTGGGCCTCCGGTTAATAGGTTAGTCCCAAAAATAATATAAAAGTGTTTAGTAAAGCCCATAAACATCCAAAACAGATAATATAATAGCATGAATACTTCATAAATTATAGATACGTTGGAGACGTATCAATAGGTTCCAAACGTGAGCCTATTCCTAGTAATGTGTTCTTGGAACATCTTCACACGCCGTCTATCCAAGAGTATCCCTTCACGGAAGAGCCTCCGCAGCCTAAAAGCCCTACTGATCCGACTGAAGTTGAGATCCCAGCCGTGGTCGACTTGATCACGGAAGTTTTGGTTGTCGTTATCGATTGGACAGTGTCGTACATTGCATATATTCTCAGGAAAGAACCCCTTGAGGATGAAGAAGAGGCCTGTCAGATTGTCAGTCGATCTAAAGCTTTCACAGTAATGGGTGGACAGCTTTACAGAGAAAGTTTTATTGGAGTCGCTCAAAGGTGCATAACACCGGAAGAAGGTCGAGTGATCCTCAACGACATCCACTCGGGGACCTGTGGTCACCATGCGTCCTCTCGGACTATTGTGGCCAAAGCATACCGAGTGGGGTTTTATTGGCCACGAGCGAATGAAATGGCAAAAGACATAGTCGACAAATGTGAAGGTTGCCAGTTCTACTCCAACATGTCTCACAAACCTGCATCAGCCCTGAAGACCATTCCACTCGTCTGGCCCTTTGCTGTCTGGGGATTAGATATGATTGGACCTCTGAGGACTGGCAGGAGCGGCTTCACCCATGTGCTCGTAGTAGTCGACAAGTTCACCAAATGGATTGAAGCCAAGCCTATCAAAAACCTCGAAGCCAGTACTGCTGTCAGCTTCATCAGAGAGTTAACGTTCAGATATGGTGTTCCACACAGCATCATCACTGATAATGGGTTGAACTTCGATTCTGATGAGTTCAGAGCCTTCTGCACTTCCCAAGGCACTCGGGTCGACTATGCTTCAGTCGCCCATCCCCAGTCGAATGGGCAAGCTAAAAGAGCAAACGGGTTTATTCTCAAAGGACTGAAACCCCGATTGATGTGTGACCTCAAGCATGCAGCAGGCGCTTGGGTCGATGAACTTCCATCAGTGCTTTGGGGATTGAGGACAACTCCTAATCGGTCGATTGGTCGAACTCCATTCTTCCTAGTCTATGGGGCCGAAGCTGTGCTTTCGAGTGACTTGCTTCACAATGCACCCCGAGTCGAACTTTACTCAGAAGATGAAGCAGAACATGCTCGGCAACATGCAGTCGATCCCCTGGAAGAGGAAAGAGAGATGGCTCTAATCCGGTCGACCATTTATCAGCAAGACTTGCGTTGATTCCATGCCAGGAACATGAGAGGTCGAGCCTTTCAAGAGGGGGACTTGGTTCTTCGAGTGGATCAGCAGTGACCACACAAGCTTGCTCCTGCTTGGGAGGGTCCCTTCATCATCACCAAAGTGCTCCACAACAGAGCGTATCGCCTCTACAATGTCGAGCACAATAAAGACGAGCCACACACTTGGAATGCGGAGCTGCTCCGCCCCTTTTATACTTAAGCATTCAGACTGTTGAGATGTAATAAGAAATACCTCCTAGTTTGATTATCAAAAGACATAGTTTTTTAGTCTCCTAAATGATTGTTGTTTTTTTTATGTGTTCTAAATCCCCCAGTGGGTGCCTTAGCTGTGAATCCGCTTCGCCTAAGTTCCAAAAAAGAAAATCCTGCCGAGTGGAGAGCAAGCCTCTCACTCGAGGGCTTAGCTGCGAATCCGTTTCGCCTAAGTTTGAAAAATTCTACCAAGTGGTGAGCAAGCCTCTCACTCGGGGGCTTAGCTGCAAATCTGTTTCGCCTAAGTTTGAAAAATCCTACCGAGTGGTGAGCAAGCCTCTCACTCGGGGGCTTAGCTGCAGTCCAGTACTCGCCTAAGTTTGAAAAATCCTACCGAGTGGCGAGCAACCCTCTCACTCGGAGGCTTAGCTGCAGTCCAGTACTCGCCTAAGTTTGGAAAGTCCTACCGAGTGATGAGCAAACCTCTCACTCGGGGGCTTAGCTGCAGTCCAGTACTCA
The DNA here is from genome assembly GCA_021605145.1 of Aegilops bicornis. Lineage (NCBI taxonomy): Eukaryota > Viridiplantae > Streptophyta > Magnoliopsida > Poales > Poaceae > Aegilops > Aegilops bicornis. Next base: position 271,862,930 of record CM038675.1, on the reverse strand, counting down.
CCTAAGTTTGAAAAATCCTACGGGGTGGTGAGCAAGCCTCTCACTTGGGGGCTTAGCTGCAGTCCAGTACTCCCCTAAGTTTGAAAAATCCTACCGAGTGGTGATCAACCCTCCCACTCGGGGGCTTAGCTGCAGTCCAGTACTCGCCTAAGTTTGAAAAATCCTACCGAGTGGCGAGCAACCCTCTCACTTGGAGGCTTAGCTGCAGTTTAGTACTCGCCTAAGTTTGAAAAATCCTACCGAGTGGCGAGCAACCCTCTCACTCGGGGCTTAGCTGCAGTTCAGTACTCGCCTAAGTTTGAAAAATCCTACCGAGTGGTGAGCAAGCCTCTCACTCGGGGGCTTAGGTGCAGTCTAGTACTCGCCTAAGTTTGAAAAATCCTACCGAGTGGCGAGCAACCCTCTCACTCGGGGGCTTAGCTGCAGTCCAGTACTCACCTAAGTTTGAAAAATCCTACCGAGTGGTGAGCAAGCCTCTCACTCGGGGGCTTAGATGCAGTCCAGTACTCGCCTAAGTTTGAAAAATCCTCTGAGAGTGGCGAGCAACCCTCTCACTCGGGGCTTAGCTACTGATCCAAGATGCTAGCCTAAGTTTGAAAAATCCTACCGAGTGGTGAGCAAGCCTCTCACTCGGGGGCTTAGCTGCAGTCGAGTACTCGCCTAAGTTTGAAAAATCCCACCGAGTGAAGAGCAACCCTCCCACTCGGGGGCTTAGCTGCGGTACAGTACTCGCCTAAGTTTAAAACACGTACCAAGCCGCAATGTGCGCTCCATCCCGATCTGCAAGGCCGATGAGGTGCAGGTCGACTGCGACCTTCTCCTCAGAGCTGCACCATAAGTACAATGTGCACTCCATCCTTGTCCGCAAGGACGAAAAGGTGCAGGTCGACTACGACCTTCTCCTCAGAGCTGCGCCATAAATACAATGTGCGCTCCATCGATCCGCGAGGACGACGAGGTGCAGGTCGACTATTACCTTCTTCTCAGAGCTGCATCACAAGTACAAAGACTATTCCGAGTGAAGAAACAAGTTCCACTCGAAGGCAAACACAAGCATATTCAGAGGTAAACCAAGTTCAGATAAATCCTAAGGTTCCAGACCACGGATTAAAGTACTCGAGCATCAGGCCCAAAGGAGTTTAACGGTTACAAAATCACTCGGTATTCTGAGGCAAATTTAAGGCAAGGCATAAAGTTTGTTCACTCCGCAGGAGGAGGGCTAGCAGGCCCGACGAATTCGTCCAGGTCGATTCCGTCAGTAATTCGAGTGGCAGCAGCAATGAAGGTTTCCATGAAGGATGGGAAGTCATGCCTTGTGGTATTGGCAACCTTGAGCGCCGCTAGCTTCTCTTCTCGCGCTTCCTTGAAGTGGACACGAACCAGAGATAGAGCCACGTCAGCACCACATCGAGCAGAAGACTTCTTCCATTCCTGCACTCGACCAGGGATCTCGTTGAGTCGAGTCATCAGAGACTCGAGGTCATTTTGGAGCGTCGCCCCTGGTCAGAGTGTTGTGTCGATTCGCGACACCGCAACTTTCAATCAAGCAAGGTAGTCGACAACACCAACGACACGGGATTCCAATCGCAGCACGTTCATGGCAGTTTCGTCCTTAACAGGAGAGAGGATGGGGGTCCAAGCTTGTCTCAATTCGCCCAGTCTCTTCCTCAAAGTTTTGGCAAAATTCTGCACACGCAATGCAGCGATGAGTCAATGGTTATATATCGAGTCGACAACAACAAGTCAGTCGGACAAAGGAAAACACCTTCAAGCATGACGAACAGCTTGTTGGCAAGCCCTCCCAGATAATTCTCCAAGTCATCTCTCTTGCGGGCGATGTCTTCCACTTTGTCGGTCAGGGCCCTCTTGTCCTTCTTTAGACAAGTCGCTTCCTTGTTTGCTTCATCGAGGGCAGTTTTCATCTTAGCGTTCTCTTCCTCCAGTTTGCCGACTGAAGCCAGCTTCTGGTCGTGGAGTGCAGCTTTCTCTTCGGCTGCTTTTTGCGCGGCCGCAAGGTCCAGATCCTTCTTCGCCAGAGCCTGGTTCATTGTTTCTGAAAAAAAATAATGCTTGGTTCAGAAAAGGCAAATAACACTCGGTTCAGAAACAAATCAGTCGACAGATTTTCATACCAGCAGCTTCATCCTTGGCCTTCTGCAAGTTCGTCTTGGCCAACTCCAAGTCGAGATTGAGCTGATCTGCTTCCGCTCTAGGTCAGCAAAACGAGCTCCAAGTTCACAAGATTTCTGTGGTCATAGGATGGTCAGTCGACAGATGAAAAGATTAGTTACTTCAGAGCAATAGAGTGATAAATTCAACAAGTTCTAAGACTACTGCCGAATCAAACATCCAATAGTAGTCTCGAGGACTACACCCAGTGGGTGCACTTAGCGTGCCCCCACTAGTTCAGTTTCCACTCGACATGGTCCGTCCAGGCCGAGTGTAAAAAAAGAAGAGGAAAGTTGTTCTCAGACCACAGTCGACTACCCGCAGTCGACTATGGTCTCGGGGACTACACCCAGTGGGTGCACTGAGCGTGCCCCCACTAAGTTCAGGTTCCACTCGACATGACCCGTTCAGACCGAGTGAGAAAATTCTGATTCTCAGACCATAGCCAACTGCCCGCAGTCAACTATGGTCTCGGGGACTACACCCAGTGGGTGCACTCAGCGTGCCCCCACTGGTTCAAAGACTCAATCGACACAAGAAGCAAAACTATTCAGCAGTAAGTTAAAACACCCAGTGGGTGTACAAATGCAAAAAGCAGACTGATGAAAAGATGCTCAAGGAAAGTTTTCAGGTAGCATATCTTAACAAAACAAGCAACAAGCTAAAAGATCAGTCGGTAGTCAACCAACCTGGACGTTGCTCTGGAGAGCTGAGCTGGCGTCGTAAGCAGCTTGACTGGCCTCCCGAACCACCTTCATCTGCTCCATCATGATGCCTGCCTGGCGTATAGCCTACTTGGCAGCACCCACTTGGTCCTCTGGGACAAGACGCGCAGTGAAGAGTGAAGATGGAATGGCTAGAGTCTATGCAGTCGACACTGAAGGCTGGGCACTCGACAGTGGTATGGCAAAAGTCACAGAAGCCCGATTGGCATCGCCGGTCTCCTGGATCACCGGTTCCGTCACTGGCGTCGACTGAGGTACCTTGCCAGTTGATGTGTTCCTGCTTCTCTTTCCCATAGGCCTCAGCAGCACATCCTCATCGTCATCTGGAAGATCAATGACATTGGGGGGAGCTGCAAAAGAATCAATCACCAGAATTCAGTCAACCAAGAAAATGGCTGAGAAAGTAAAGACAAGATTGCAAAAGTCATACCTGGGTTGGAAGTGACCGCATCTCCCATTTCCTTGTCACCGTCTCTGTAAGCAGAAGTCCCAGAGGTAGCATCACTACAAGTTTCAATATTCACTCAGTTAAATCAAGAAGAGAGTCGACAACACCGGACCTTGAGAAAAAAATGAGGACAAGACACTTATGCAGAAGCGATGGGAACATCGATCTTGATCTTGGGCAGGGTCTTCCGAGACTTCGATGCTACAACTTTGGGCTGCTTTGAAGCTTTTTCACTCGGCGCAGGGGAAGAGGTCCGAGTGCGCTTGGAAGTCTGTCCAGTCGGCAGAGCTACTTTGCCACGGACACTTGCTGGGTCATGCTTATTCTTGGAACACCTTTCGTTGCGAGGTGGTGACTCGACTTCTTCGGCACTGCTCGAGTCCTCACTTTCCTCCTCCTCTTCTCCTCCATCAGACTGCCAATCCATGCTTTCGCCTCCGCTTTCTTCTCCTTCCTGGTACTACTCTCGCTCCCCGTTCGGCATTGAGTATGTCTCCGTATAGATCTGCGAAGCAAAAGAGGTGAACAAAGGATGGTCGAATCAGTAAACAATTGCAAGTCAGAATGAAAAACACTCGGAAAAAAAGAATAGACCTTTTCTGATTGGTTGTTGGTGTCGAATGGTAAAACTCTTCGGGACCCCCTGGGGTTGTCCTTGTTTCCTGTGATGCCTTGCACCCACTGCGCCATCATCTTCTCATCAACGTCCTCCGGGTGGATTCGAGTGGAAATCTTCAATCCCCGAGTACATCCACATCGAGTGATCACGAGCCTGGAGAGGCTGGATACGTCGACTGAGAAATACCTCGAGCAAATCCATACTAGTCACACCCTCATGGATCCGCTGAACTACTCGCTCCATCAACATGGCCACCTCCACCTTCTCTGCTGGAGTCACTTTCAAGGTAGTGGGTTTCTGGACTCGCGCGAAAGAAAAGGGAGGGAGACCAGTCGAATGACTAGGGGTCGACTTGTCTTTGGAATAAAACCAAGTCGACTGCCACCCTCTAACCGAGTTAGGGAGAGTCATCACGGGGAAAGCACTCTTACCCCGCATCTGGATGCCTAAGCCCCCACACATCTGGATCACCTGGGTTTTCTCGTCACTCGGGCTAGCTTTTTTCACAGTCTGCGAGCGGCATGTGAAGATGTGCTTAAACAGACCCCAGTGCGGTCGGCAGCCCAGGAAATTCTCACACAAAGAGACAAAAGCAGCAAGGTACGTGATAGTGTTGGGAGAGAAATGGTGGAGTTGAGCTCCGAAGAAGTTCAGAAAAGCACGGAAAAAGGGATGTGGGGGCAAGTAAAAACTGCGGTCGACATGGGTGGCGAGCAAGACGCACTCGCCCTCCTGAGGCTGCTGCTCAGTTTCATCCCCCAGGAGCCTCCAGGAATCATGCTCGATCAGCCCGCTCTCGGCCAGATCTCGCAAATCGTCCAGCTCGATTGTGGACTGGATCCAGTCGCCTTGGACCCAGCCGCGCGGCAAGCCGGATCTCGATGACGACCCGCTCCTGCCGGTCTTCTTCCCCTTCCCCTTCGCCGCCCCCTTCTTCGCGCGCTCCAGCGTCGCCGTCTTGTCCTTCGCCATCGCAGCAAGAGGCGCACGGGCGGGATGCGGCGTTGAGAGCGGAAGCGGTAGCGGTGGATAAGCAGAGGAGGAAGAAGGAAGAATTGAGGTGGACTGTGCACAATTCCCCAATCCAACGCCTTATATGGAGTCATTTCTGAGTGGCTGACCCGTGGGTCCAAGAAATCATGTCAAATCCCGCAACAGTCGCGCGCGCCGTACGTGGTGAAAAAGGTGGCACTGATATCGAGGCGCCCCTGCCTAATCTGCCCCGATTACAGAAGCCTCCTCCGTCCCGCGCGCTTCCTAAAAATTTGGAATCCCGCAAGATCTGGGAGCAGCAGAGCGGTCCGTCAGACCGAAGATTTTTTCCATGTCAACACTCGAAGCTTAGCAACAAAGTTCACTCGACAAACTAAGAATGGATCAAGGCGACTGAAAAAGAAGTTGAAGTCATCATGTTGTTCATTGGTCCTAGCAAACGGTTCCGAAGCACAAGAACTGAGTCGGAATTATCTTCAACTCCTCCTCCACTCGAACCCTGAACCATTCGGGGGCTAATGACAACGGTATGTACCTAGGGTAGGGTCATAGGCCTGACCTAGATACCCTCCCCAAGGACATTACCCTAAAGACAGAGGCATTCAAGGGATAACATCATCCACTCGACCAGAAGCATTCCACTCGGAAGATTCAATGTCACTCGACCATAGCAATAGTCACTCGACGACCATAAGATCTAAAGCCACTCTGTACAGCAACGGTCGGGCATTTACTCTATAGACTTAATGGTCATTCATGTATCTTTATTACTGGCGTTACCAGTAACGCCCCATCTTTATGTACCTTAAACCCTGTGTAACTGAGGGCGGGAGGGGTCTGGCGAACTCTATATAAGCCACCCACCTCCTCAAGGACAAGGGTTCGCACCCCCTATAACTCTACACACATAATACAATCGACCAAGTTCCCGAGCACCGAGACGTAGGGCTGTTACTTCCACCGTGAAGGGCCTGAACTCATAAATATTGTGTGTACAACTTCACCATAGCTGGGATCTTGCCTCCTCATACCTACCCCCCATTCTACTGTCACCTTAGAACCACGACAAGCGTCGCCTACCCCGCGGCAGATGCGGTGACCGGTGCACGTTCCATGTTGGCCCCTTGTCCTTGTTAACCACTCCGGTCTGTGGCATCAACCTCACTGCGGGATTACGGTGGCCACCGAAAGATCTTAGTGGGGAATTCTCTCTCCAGATCCGATGGTGACTTCATGGCAGGATGCAAACTACGTATGACGGCTTGACGCAGAGGGATGGTGGTGCAGTGGCGGCGGTCATACATCACATGCAGCTGCTGGGTCACGGAAAAGTGGTGGTGACAACACATGATTGACTTAGGCCTCAAGCTCCAGGGTGAAAGCCTGGGTTTAACCCTAGCTAGTTATGTATACCTGGCAATGGCGGTGCTTTTACATCGTTACCTTTCTGAAGACGTTGTTCGAATATGCTTGGACTGGTTCTTCAGGATGAAGACCTAGAAACTGGCCTTGAGTGGTTGGATCCGGTGACAGAGGAGCTCGAGCGTCGCTCGGTGTTAGTGTGATGTCATGAGATTATTAGTGCAGATATGGTAATTTTATAGTTTACCGATCGATATCTAATCGCTTTGAGATTTTTTCCTCGCCTACGCATAGCTTTGGTCTTTATGTGACTTTGCTATTTTGCTGGCGTATTTTTTATGTGCGTGTTTTCGTGTTGGTTGTATGCATCATAGCTTTGCAGAGACCGTGTGTAATGCTTATGTAGATACGCTTTGTTTATATTCTTCGTGCGTTGAGCTGTTTTTCAGGTCTGAGCACATTTGAGTATAAGGTACAATAAGGCGAATATACATTTGGACAAGAAAATAGTGTCATTTAATAAAAGAGTTCAGAAAGACATCATACATATGTATTAGCGTGGTTGTGCACTTGCAAAACTTTCCATGTGCAAACAATGCTAAAACATATACAAATGATACTTTCTTTTGAACAAAAACATCATGTGAACTTTAAGGTAACACTGCGTTTGAGTTTTTCTATCGTGAATATCTTACACTATACATTTGACATGTTCTCTCTAATACCACCCAGACATTGGCCCTACCACTGCCCTTATGTCAACATCTCCACAGTCCTGATGTTCCTCCTGCCACAGCTGATGTGTGACTAACCATGACCGGCTACCGTGAATCCATCGAGATTGGTAGCTAGGATATGATACCACCTTTTACGCCATCACGGTTCACAAATCGGCATTCCAAACCCCATTTGTGCCGCTTTGTGTACTCCAATAATGTCTTAGCCCGTCCAACACTACGAGAGTTATATGAGGTTTGGACCTCTCACTCATACGAGGGACCACCCACAGATTCACATAAGCCATGTTTTGTCAAATGGATTGAAGTTCTCGTGGACACAAACAATTTCCCGTTTATTTTGTAGGGTCTCTTTTGTAGTATTTATTAGAAACAATAATTATTGAAACGAGACTTAATCTTGTTCATCATTTATTACATAGTCTAACAATCGTCATAGAATTTAAAATGGTGGGGAGTGAAAGAAAGATTATGTGAGCGAACAATTCTAAACATCTCAATTGCGGCAACTATGGAAATACATAAGATGAATTCCAAACTTTGGAAGTGCTGGGTTCTCCAAATGCAAGTATTTCACTTGGTTTGTCATCCAAACCAGGTTTAGGCCACGACAAGCCTGTGAGGCAGGTGTGGCTGAATTGCGGCATTTGCAAGTTGGGCGAAGGTTACCGAAGATGACGGCCCATATGCTCTTCCATGCTTTGCCACTTCACACCCGGCTACGACGCATTATTCAAGATTAGCTTCCCCTTCCTTTTGAGCCTAATTTGTGGCATGCCTTCACCCACGTAAAACATGGTGGACTCACGTGATGCATGGTAACTAGGGTAGATGCAAAGCCATTGCATCCTTGCTCTTGTCGGTTTGTGGGTGGTATGGGAGATTTGGAAGGAACATAATGTAAGATTTTTTTCTAAAAAATTAATTTTAGAGTTTTGACAAACAAGTATACGCCAACGGCCATGCTCATATCTAGCATCCGGAACCAAGGCTCGACTTTGGTGATTGCGGGTTCCAAGCACTTAGGTAGATTTTAGCATTGATTTAGCAAGGAGCATGCAGAAAACATTGGCTTATTACGGGGTGGATTTGAGGTGGGATACTGTGATTGGATTAAGGGGAGGGATGGCCCCACCCAACTGAAAATCAAGGGGGGGGGGGGGGGTTAATGTGGAGGAAGGAGCCCATAATCCCCCGTAAAAGGTCCGTGTGTGTAACATTTTTGGTTCAATCAAGTGATCAATGGGTGTAAAGAGAAAATTACATAGGGGTCATGAAACTAGGGAAACTTTTGACGGCATGTCCCCAAATGGGCTCTTGATGTGCTTGGCTCTAGCCAGGCGCATTGCTCCATGTTCCTTCTGACAAGACCGATGACGTCGCTCATAGACTTAATATTTTCCCTGAACGTGTAGCTACTTTGTTCTTGTGGCTGGGGTAGCTGTCAGCCCGCCCGTGTTCGAGCCTCGGCTTTGCACGCGGCGCTCACGGAGTTTCTTCTATAAAAGAAAGCCAACGAGGGTTAGCCCTTGGGTTGGTCTAGTACTTTTTTTAACTTCGTTCCTGCCAATCTCCTAGCAGATCAGGATGCACATTGATCGCTGATACGTCTCCAACGCATCTATAATTTTTGTTTGTTCCATGCTATTATATTATCTGTTTTGGATGTTTAATGGGTTTTAATATACCTTTTTATATTATTTTTGGGACTAACCTATTAACCGAAGGCCTAGTGCAAATTGCTGTTTTTTTTACCTATTTTAGTGTTTCGCGGAAAAGGAATATCAAACGGAATCCAAACGGAATGAAACCTTCGCGAGGATCGTTTTTGGAACAAACGCAATCCAGGAGACTTGGAGTGGGCATACAACAAGGCTGCCACGAGGCAGGGAGGCACGCCCAGGGGGGTAGGCGCGCCCCCACCCTTGTGGGCTCCTCATAGCTCCACCGACCTACTTCCTTCGCCTATATATACTCTTATACCCTGAAAACATCCACGGGAGCCACGAAACACTTTTTCCACCGCCGCAACCTTCTGTACCCGTGAGATCCCATCTTGGGGCCTTTTCCGGCGCTCCACCGGAGGGGGAATCAATCACGGAGGGCCTCTACATCAACACCATGGCCCCTCCGATGATGTGTGAGTAGTTTATCACAGACCTTCGGGTCCATAGTTATTAGCTAGATGGCTTCTTCTCTCTCTTTGGATCTCAATACAAAGTTCTCCTCGATCTTCTTGGAGATCTATTCGATGTAATACTTTTTGCGGTGTGTTTGTCGAGATCCGATGAATTGTGGGTTTATAATCAAGATTATCTATGAACAATATTTGATTCTTCTCTGAATTCTTATATGCATGATTTGATATCTTTGCAAGTCTCTTCGAATTATCGGTTCAGTTTGGCCTACTAGATTGATCTTTCTTGCAATGGGAGAAGTGCTTAGCTTTGGGTTCAATCTTGCGGTGTCCTTTCCCAGTGACAGCAAGGGCAGCAAGGTACGTATTGTATTGTTGACATCAACAATAAAAAGATGGGGTTTATATCATATTGCTTGAGTTTATCCCTCTACATCATGTCATCTTTCTTAATGTGTTACTCTGTTCTTATAAACTTAATACTTTAGATGCATGCCGGATAGCGGTCAATGTATGGAGTAATAGTAGTAGATGCAGAATCGTTTCGGTCTACTTGTCACGGACATGATGCCTATATACATGATCATGCCTAGATATTATCATAACTATGCGCTTTTCTATCAATTGCTCGACAATAATTTGTTCACTCACCGTAGAATATGCTATCTTGAGAGAAGCCACTAGTGAAACCTATGGCCCCCGGATCTATTTTCCATCATATTAATCTCCCGTCAACTAGCTATTTCTGTCGCTGTTTATTTTGCAATCTTTACTTTTCAATATATACAACAAAAATACCAAAAATATTTATCTTATTATCTTTATCAGATCTCACTTTTGCAAGTGGCCGTGAAGGGATTGACAACCCCTTTATCGCGTTGGTTGCAAGGTTCTTAATTGTTTGTGCAGGTACTAGGGATTTGCGTGTAGCCTCATACTGGATTGATACACTGGTTCTCAAAAACTGAGGGAAATACTTACGCTACTTTGTTGCATCACCCTTTCCTCTTCAAGGGAAAACTAACGCATGCTCAAGAGGTAGCAAGAACGATTTCTGGCGCCGTTGCCGGGGAGGTGTACACCAAGTCAAGTCAAGATTTGATCTCCCGACAACTAGCCATTTCTGGCGCCGTTGCCGGGGAGATCTACGCACAAGTCAAGACGTACCAAGTACCCATCACAAACTCTTATCCCTCGCATTACATTATTTTCCATTTGCCTCTCGTTTTCCTCTCCCCCACTTCACCCTTGCCATTTTATTCGCCCTTTTTCCACTGATCTCTTTTTGCTTGCCTCTTGTGTGCCTGTTTGCCCCGATGGCCTTGCTTAAAAACATTGATCATCATCTTTGAAGGTTGGAAGAAATTGAAAACTACGTTAGAAGCTTTATGACTTTGCAATTTAAGCATAATAATTTCTTCTGAAATGATCTTAAGGAACATAAAAGTTTTATGGAGTACATGAAAAGAGCTTGATGATATGTCTAAGGAATTTTATGGTTTGAAATCTCAGTTTGCCCATCTTGAAAATTTAGTAGGCCAAATTTCGGATAAGCAAGCCACCTTAGTTAATAAGATGACCACCAAACCCGAAGAGGTAGAGGGTAATCATGATGAAGATCTAAAAGTGATTGAGGTGTCTCCTATTAAATCTTAGTTTTCTAGTATGAATCTTGATAATGATGGGACTGGAGATGAGTCAACTTTAGTTAAAAGGCTTCCCAATGATTCGGAGTTTTTAGATCTTGATGCAAAAATTGGTAAAAGTGGGATTGAAGAGGTCAAAACTTTACATAGCAATGAACCCACTATTTTGGATTTCAAGGAATTTAATTATGACAATTGTTCTTTGATAGATTGTATTTCCTTGTTGCAATCCGTGTTAAATTCTCCTCATGCCAATAGTCAAAATAAAGCTTTTACCAAACATATCGTTGATTCTTTAATGCAATCCTATGAAGAAAAACTTGAATTAGAAGTTTCTATACCTAGAAACTTTATGATGAGTGGGAACCTACTATTAAAATTAAGATTAAAGATCATTAATGCTATGCTTTGTGTAATTTGGGTGGTAGTGTTTCCACGATTCCTAAAAACTTTGTGTGATGTGTTAGGTTTCCGTGAATTTGATGATTGTTCTTTAAATTTGCACCTTGCGGATTCCACCATTAAGAAACCTATGGGAAGTATTAATGATGTTCTTATTGTTGTAAATAGGAATTATGTGCCCGTAGATTTTATTGTTCTTGATATAGATTGCAATCCGACATGTCCTATTATTCTTGGTAGACCTTTCCTTAGAACGATCGGTGCAATTATTGATATGAAAGAAGGAAATATGAGATTCCAATTTCCATTAAGGAAGGGCATTGAAAACTTTCCTAGGAAGAAGATTAAATTACCTTATGAATCTATTACGAGAGCCACTTATGGATTGCCAACCAAAGATGGCAATATCTAGATCTATTCTTGTTTTTATGCCTAGCTAGGGGCGTTAAACGATAGTGCTTGTTGGGAGGCAACCCAATTTTATTTTTGTTCCTTGCTTTTTTGTTCCTGTTTAGTAATAAATATTTCATCTAGCCTCTGGTTAGATGTGGTTTTATGTTTTAATTAGTGTTTGTGCCAAGTAAAACCTATAGGATCTTCTTGGGTGATAATTATTTGATCTTGCTGAAAAAGACAGAAACTTTCTGCTCATGAAAATAATTGTTAAAAATCATCAGAAAGTGATAAAATACTGTTTCCAATTGAAGTAGATCAATAATAAAATTATCTATGTCTTACTAATTTGGAAGATTTTTCTGAGTTATAGAAGTTTGCGTTTGATACAGATTACTACATACTGTTCTGTTTTTGACAGATTCTGTTTTTCGTGTGTTGTTTGCTTATTTTGATGAATCTATGGCTAGTATTGGGGGTATGAACCATAGAGAAGTTGGAATACAGTAGGTTTAAAACCAATATAAATAAATAATGAGTTCATTACAGTACCTTAAAGTGGTGGTTTGTTTTATTTCGCTAACGGAGTTTATGAGATTTTCTGTTGAGTTTTGTGTTGTGAAGTTTTCAAGTTTTTGGGTAAAGATTTGATGGATTTTGGAACAAGGAGTGGCAAGATCCTAAGCTTGGGGATGCCCAAGGCACCCCAAGGTAAAATTCAAGGACAACCAAAATCCTAAGCTTGGGGATGCCCCGGAAGGCATCCCCTCTTTCGTCTTCGTCTATCGGTAACTTTACTCGATGCTATATTTTTGTTCACCACATGATATGTGTTTTTCTTGGAGCGTCTTGTATTATTTGAGTCTTTGCTCTTTAGTTTACCAAAATCATCCTTGCTGTACACACCTTTTGGGAGAGACACACATGAATCGTAATTTATTAGAATACTCTATGTGCTTCACTTATATCGTTTGAGCTAGATAATTTTGCTCTAGTGCTTCACTTATATCTTTTTAGAGCACGGTGGTTGTTCTATTTTGTAGAAATTATTGGTCTCTCATGCTTCACTTATATTATTTTGAGAGTCTTTTAGAACAGCATGGTAGTTTGCTTTGGCTATAAAATTAGTCCTAATATGATAGACATCCAAGATAGGTATAATAAAAACTTTCATATAAAGTGCATTAAACACTATGGTAAATTTGATACTTGATAATGGTTTTGAGATATAAAGGTGGTAATGTTAGAGTCATGCTAGTTGGGTAATTGTGAAATTGAGAAATACTTGTGTTAAGGTTGGAAAGTCCCGTAGCATGCATGTATGGTAAACATTGTGTGACAAATTTGAAGCATGGAGTGTTCTTTGATTGCCTCCTTATAACTTCCTCAAAACAACCACCATACCTACCTATTATGGCATTTCCATAGCCATTCCGAGATATAATGCGATGCAACTTTCCACCGTTCCGTTTATTATGACACGCTCCATCATTGTCATATTGCTTTGCATGATCATGTAGTTGACATCGTATTTGTGGCAAAGCCACCTTTATAACTCTTTCATACATGTCACTCTTGATTCATTGCATATCCCGATACACCGCCGGAGGCATTCACATAGTCATATTTTGTTCTAAGTATCGAGTTGTAATTCTTGAGTTGTAAGTAAATAGAAGTGTGATGATTTTCATTATTAGAGCATTGTCCCATGTGAGGAAAGGATGATGGAGACTATGATTCCCCCACAAGTCGGGTTGAGACTCCAGACTAAAAAAAGAGAGGCCAAAGAAATCCAAATAAAAAAAGAAAAAAAATGAGAGAAAAAGAGAGAAGGGACAATGTTACTATCCTTTTTCCACACTTGTGCTTCAAAATAGCACCATGATCTTCATGATAGAGAGTTTCTTATTTTGTCACTTTCATATACTAGTAGGAATTTTTCATTATAGAACTTGGCTTGTATATTCCAATGATGGGCTTCCTCAAAATACCCGAGGTCTTCGTGAGCAAGCAAGTTGGACGCACACCCACTTAGTTTCTTTTGATGAGCTTTCATACACTTATAACTCTAGTGCATCTGTTGCATGGCAATCCCTACTCCTCGCATTGACATCAATTGATGGGCATCTCCATAGCCCGTTGATTAGCCGCGTCAATGTGAGACTTTCTCCTTTTTTGTCTTCCCACATAACCCCTATCATCATACTCTACTCCACCCATAGTGCTATATCCATGGCTTGCACTCATGTATTGCGTAAGGGTTGAAAAGTCTGAAGCGCGTTAAAAAGTATGAACCAATTGCTCGGCTTGTCATCGGGGTTGTGCATGATGGGAGCATTTTGTGTGATGAAAATGAAGCATGGCCAAACTATATGATTTTGTAGGGATAAGCTTTCTTTGGCTATGTTATTTTGATAAGACATAGTTGCTTGGTTAGTATGCTTGAAGTGTTACTATTTTTATGTCAGTATTAAACTTTTATCTTGAATCTTTTGGATCTAAACATTCATGCCACAATAAAGAGAATTACAATGAAAATTATGTTAGGTAGCATTCCACATCAAAAAATCGCTTTTTATCATTTACCTACTCAAGGACGAGCAGGAATTAAGCTTGGGGATGCTTGATACGTATCCAACTTATCTATAATTTTTTATTGTTCCATGCTATTATATTATCTGTTTTGGATGTTTAATGGGCTTTAATATACCTTTTATATTATTTTTGGGACTAACCTATTAACCGAAGGCCGAGTGCAAATTGCTGTTTTTTTGCCTATTTCAGTGTTTCGCAGAAAAGGAATATCAAACGGAATCCAAACGGAATGAAACCTTCGCGACGATCGTTTTCTGAACAAACGCAATCCAGGAGAATTGGAGTGGACGTCAAGGAAGCAATGAGGCGTCCACGAGGCAGGGAGGCGTGCCCAGGAGCGTAGGCGTGCCCCCCACCCTCGTGGGCCCCTCGTAGCTCCACCAACCTACTTCCTTCGCCTATATATACTCTTATACCCTGAAAACATCCAGGGGAGCCACGAAACAATTTTTTCACCGCCCCAACCTTCTGTACCCGTGAGATCCCATCTTGGGGCCTTTTCCGGCGCTCCGCCGGAGGGGGAATCGATCATGGAGGGCCTCTACATCAACACCATGGCCTCTCCTATGATGTGTGAGTATTTTACCACAGACCTTCGGGTCCATAGTTATTAGCTAGATGGCTTCTTCTCTCTCTTTTGATCTCGATACAAAGTTCTCCTCGATCTTCTTGGAGATCTATTCGATGTAATACTTTTTGCGGTGTGTTTGTTGAGATCCGATGAATTGTGGGTTTATGATCAAGATTATCTGTGAACAATATTTGATTCTTCTCTGAATTCTTATATGCATGATTTGATATCTTTGCAAGTCTCTTCGAATTATCGGTTTAGTTTGGCCTACTAGATTGATCTTTCTTGCAATGGCAAAAGTGCTGAGCTTTGGGTTCAATCTTGCGGTGTCCTTTCCCAGTGACAGCAGGGGCAACAAGACACGTATTGTATTATTGCCATCGACGATAAAAAGATGGGGTTTATATCATATTGCTTGAGTTTATCCCTCTACATCATGTCATCTTGCTTAATGCGTTACTCTGTTCTTATGAACTTAATACTCTAGATGCATGCTGGATAGCGGTCGATGTGTGGAGTAACAGTAGTAGATGCAGAATCATTTCGGTCTACTTGTCACGGACGTGATGCCTATATATTCTCATAACTATGCGCTTTTCTATCAATTGCTCGACAGTAATTTGTTCACCCACCATAGAATATGCTATCTTGAGAGAAGCTACTAGTGAAACCTATTGCCCCCGGATCTATTTTTCATCATATTAATCTCCCGTCAACTAGCTATTTCTGTCGCCGTTTATTTTGCAATCTTTACTTTTCAATCTATACAACAAAAATACCAAAAATATTTATCTTATTATCTTTATCAGATCTCACTATTGCAAGTGACCGCGAAGGGTTTGACAACCCCTTTATCGCGTTGGTTGCAAGGTTCTTAATTGTTTGTGCAGGTACTAGTGATTTGCATGTAGCCTCCTACTGGATTGATACCTTGGTTCTCAAAAACTGAGGGAAATACTTACGCTAGTTTGCTTGCTGCATCACCCTTTTCTCTTCAAGGAAAGACCAACGCATGCTCAAGAGGTAGCAATCGCATGCCCTTTTTTGCGCCGTAATCCGAACGTTGGATGATCACTGTGCCAATGGTCGTGGTGGTTATCTTGAAAACTACCCAGGCTTCCGGATGCAAACTTGCATTCCCAAACGAGATGGACAGAGGGAAATCCTGGACAGAGCACTCCAAACTTCGAATGCAGGGAGGGCAAAAGTAGCCGTTGGGCTAGCCCCTCCACTGTAGCATGTCGTTGCACCGTAGGTTATTTTGATGCAGCAGCCATGAAAACATCTTCACCTTCCCCGGAGTCCACGCCTTGTAGATGATTGATTTGAAGCCTGGCGTGTTGCTGCCTTGGGATTGCAACTAGAGAACATCAACACCGCCAACTAGCATCTTGAGAGCTCCGTCAAGGATTGGTGGACCAAGCGTTCGGACGCCTCCAATGCTAATAAAAAGGTCATGGCTTCCCTTACTATGCTCATATCTTGGACCATTTGAAACGAAAGGAACGCATAAGTCTTCCGCAACAAGTGCACCCCACCACCGCTACTGCTTAACATCATAAAAACGGAAGCTCGTCTTTGGGTGACCGCGCGTTCAAAAAAACCGAGGGCCATCATTCCGGGAGAGTAGTCTCTAGTTTCTTATTAAGGCTTGTCACAAACTATTTTTTCCTCTCTTAATTAATATATGAGGCAAAAAATTTGCCTCCATTTCAAAAAAAAATCCCAACAAATTTTTTGCCCTGGAATTGCACCCGCGGACTTGTTCGAGTACTCCCGGGAGCATTTGGGGGGAGCCACTAGTTAACGAGCGCTCCTTCGGGAGCCTTGCAACGATCAGCGCCACTTGGCACGCTCTCAGCCATTTGCCACGTGTCGCGCTCTGGGCGCTTCCTCCGGATCTTTTTTTACGCACGCGTTTTCGGCTATTTAACGGGATTTTTCTATGTTTTGATTTTCCACCGGTCTTGCTTAGCTTTCCGACAAAAGAAATTCAGGAAAAAAATTTCCGTGAGAAAACGCGTTTTCTTTTTTTTTCCCCTTTCACGAGAGTCACGGTTTTGCTTCCGCGAGAGTCACGGCCGTGCCTCTCGAAAACGAAAAAAATGCATTTTTTATTTTTTTTTCCTTTCGCGAGTCACGATTTTGGTTCCGCGAGAGGCACGGGTGTGCTTTCGCGAGAGTCACGGACGTGCCTCTCGGAAACGAAAAAAAACACATTTTCTGTTTTTTCCTTTCGCGAGAGTCACGGTTTTGCTTCCGCGAGAGGCACGGTTGTGCTTTTGCGAGAGTCACAGCCGTGCCTCTCGGAAACGAAAAAAAACGTGTTTTCTGGTTTTTTCCTTTCACGAGAGTCACGGTTTTGCTTCCGCGAGAGGCACAGTTGTGCTTTCGCGAGAGTCACGACCGTGCCTCTCGAAAACGAAAAAAACGTGTTTTCTGTTTTTTTTCCTTTCGCGAGAGTCACGATTTTGCTTCCGCGAGAGGCACGGTTGTGCTTCCGCAAGAGTCACGGCCGTGCGTCCTCGGGAACGAAAAAAATGCATTTTCTCTTTTTTTTTCCTTCCGCGAGAGGCACGGTTGTGATTTTGTGAGAGGCACGGGCGTGCCTCTTTCGGAAAGGGAAAAAACCCGTGCTCCCGGTTCTGTTTTTTCGTCCGGTTTTTTCATGAAAAAAATAGTTCATCAAAACCTATCAACATGGGATCTAGTTTTGAAGATCTCGACGCGAGGAATCCAATGGTGAAAACGGTTTGAGATTTGGACGCACGGTTTGAGAGATAAAACGTTTTGAATAAACGAATCTGCGAAAAAAGGGAAAACTCCCAGGTTGTGGCAAGTTGAAGTGATCTTTGCAACGAGTACTCCTCTATTAGTGATTTCGGCATTTGGCTAGAATATTGTCTACTAGATCGGGATCGCGCCCTGGCGCGAGGGTGCGGGTTCCAACGACTTTTCCAAGAGGATAAAGATCAAACACAAGTTGCATTAGTAGCAAGGCAAATTTTAGCACATATATTCAACACAACAATTGAATTTTAAGTTCAAGAGAAAAAGGAAACATTCAGTCTTGTACCAGAAGCAAGGCATAATCGAGTTCAAAAATGTCACAAGATTACAATAGCTAATTGCATTCAGACTATCCCATAAGGAAAAGCAACATCAAGTTGGGTATGGTCATGAGATTACAAAAGCTAATTAGATGAAATTAGGTACAACACTTAGCAGGAACATAAGGGAGCAAAAGCAAAACTAATGCATGAGATTAATATGTCAGATAGAAGAGCCTCCGTTTAAAACAACAAAGGAGATAAATTAGTGGAGATCCCATCCAAACTACTGTAGAGACCTCATCCCGCCCCGTGATGGTGTTGACCTCGGATCCAAGACGATGAGAGAGAGAGAGAGAGAGTACCACAGAGTTACATCAGTGTTCATTAAAAAGAATGATAACCAAAACAAAAAAATTGTTCTAAGAGAATGGTCTACCAACATAATGAAAGAAAAAATCTCCTAAGAGAATGGCCAGTACATAAAATTATCTCGTAAAGGAAACCATAACTGCATCAACACATCAGTAAAAATTATGTCCACCTCACACCAATAGGAAGAGAGAAGCACCACGTTCCTAAATCTGGGGGAAACCATAATACACAAATAAGTGTGATCTTGAATATTATGAAGCGTCAAACTCATTTTAACATATCATATTTGATTTAGCTTTAGTAGTAGAACAACAGGAAAATGAAGCAAAACTTCCACATAGGCATTGCTGCAAAACAAAATTGATGTTTGAAGATGAAGCAGAAGACACATCGATTTTATTTCCTTTACACTTTGAACATAGAGAGAGAGCGAAACAATGAATATCCATAAGAAAGAACAACAAAAATGAAATTTAAAGAAAAGTAAACTAAAATAGGGGACGAGCTAACATGACGCTCCGGACCACAATGGCACTCGTTGCCATACTAACGAACAAACTAAAATTCGGATGTCACCAAAGCATTTTTATCTTCAAAAGATTTCAAGGATTAAAAAATTAGGCATGACAACAAACACAGGTCCTTGATTTGTCAGAAGAATTGTAATATACTATCTCGGCTCATTATCAGCTTCCTTAGATGCAAAACATTAATATGCTCAAGAACAAAGAAAAAACACCTTTATTTCCTAGTGAAATCGCTGATTCTGATGTAGAAAAATTACAAGTACTCCTGCCAAATAGGCAAAAGAAATCAGGTCTTTATTTTTCGACATTGCCATCAGGGCATCAACTCAGTAAGTACGAGTACATCTTTACTTCTAGGATAAATTAGATGTATACTTCTAGAATATAATTTTTCGATGAGTGATTACAATAGAAAAGTAAACAAAAGCAGAAGTAATTGCAGGAGAATAGAGTTAGCAAAAATTCAGAAACCATGTAATATTTTTTGGGATCAAGAACACAAGAGCAGACCAAGTGTGAGTATTGGGGATTAGAGAGAGAAACTGGGAGAAGACGGACCTTGTCGAGCACATCAAAGAGTTGCGTCCCAGGCAAGCAGAAGCACGGGGAGGACATGATGTACATGGCGTCGGCACAAAGCAGGTAGAAGCCGTCGAGGAAGAAGAGGGAGCCGCAGCAGCGCCCGGAGCAGGTCGCCGCCGTCGCTCCCGACGGCTCAGCCACCCTTCATGGCCGTGAGGGGCTGGCACAAGGAAGGTTCGGTCGCGATCCGTTGGGGAGGAGGAGGAGCCGCGAATGAGCGGCAACGACGGGGGGAGCACCGCATCAAGCGCTGCAAGGCTGGCGCTCCTCGGCTGCGCGCACCGCCTGCATCCGACTTGGCGAGCCCCTTGAGCACCCTGCACAAGAAAACATATAGGATTAATCAACATATAGCATGTGGTAAGAAATAGGATGGAGCTAAACAAAAGATGACTGAAAAAATGTGCTTTCATGCTTGGAAACCCAGAAAATAAATGAACACAGTCTACTTCTAGATATGGATGGTAAGCTTGAGTCGACCTGCCCATATTCTACTTTCAGATCATTGATCTGTTCTAAATCTCACCGGGGGTTGGACTAAAATCACAATATTCTGAAACATGCTTTCATGGTTGACCATAATAAGTTTCAAATGCTTTCTTCTTTCTATTCGGGGTCAATTGGAAGCATTCAGCAATCAAACAAATGCGAAAAAGGTACATAAGCTTCATTCAAAATGTAATACATGTATATTGGAGCTATAAAGAAGGCTATATCGTCATTACATGACTCAGGCCTCAAAACAATTTTACTTGCCAGAGTGCCAAGCATCTATCAGTAATATTTCCAAATCATGGCGGTAACACATCGCAATGTGAAGCAGGGCAGTGTCAAAATAACCAAGATATTATAACATGCTCTCAAACCTGAAAAATACGATAATAAGACTACATAAGAGACCTAATTGCTTAGAATAACACTTTAGTATCACCATCTTAAATAGTACATCATCATAAATGATCTATCCTCTCATCTGTATGTACTATACCATCTGCCATGGCTGGAAAAGACCATACACATCATAATCAATCACCTGGAGGTAATCTGCATGCAAATAGTCCAGAAATCTTTCTTGGTGTTGCTCGTGATCAGCACAAGATGTACCGGGAGTAGTCGCTACTGGCACATCAAAAATTAAGAATCAATTAACTATAAAACACCTCTAATCACTCCAACAATGCTTAGCTGATGGAGTTAGAACCACCCAAGGAGAAGAATCTAGCAGCAGGTATCTCTCACCTTGAGATGTTACGGCAGTGCAGAGTGGGTAAAAGCTATGCAACATTGGCCCTTTGAAGATTCTGGCCATGACGTTACTCATCCACTTTCATGAGAAATTTCTTGAGCATCTTGCTGGAACTCTACCAGTGGGACGACACACTTGACAACAAGTGCACCCATCTGCTTTAATCTCTGCTAGTGAAAAATAAAAGGAATAAGAGACCCGCGGCCAGGTGCACAAACAGCTAATCAGAAAGTGAGGCAAAGAGAGTAGAAATGAGTGGTGAATATCTGCAGGGCATCATTTCATGCGAAATACTCCCTTCGTCCTAAAATTCTTGTTTTAGATTCGTCTAAATACGGATGTATTAAGCCACGTTTTAGTATTAGATACATCCATATCTAGACGAATCTAAGACAAGAATTTTGAGACGGAGGGAGTATATCATAATATAAACAAACTGGCATTGTTGGATTTAGCAACCGGTAAACTTAATTATTTTTGGTACGCATAAGAACACTTCTCATGCAAAGATCTAGACCGAAAATAAAAATAAAGGGAAATCAGGGTATACACCAGAGTAGGCCATGAAAAAACACAAAGAAGATCAGCATCAAATAGAACACACCTCGACCAAAGAAACGGCTGACCAACAGCAGGAACCGGAACGTCAGAGATCCCAACCTAGGAGATCCTGGACGTTGCAGAAAAAAGGCTGAAAATGTAAGCAGCAAAATAGATCTTGATGAAAGGAAATAAAGCAGGTGAGTTAACATAATTTTCATAGTAAGCAGCAACCTAGGAGACAAATAAAACCACAGAAGGACCGAGAAGAACGTACGGTAAACATATGTTGTGGTCTCTTATTACTTTTATTTTTCAGTGCCTAGAAGAAAAAATGATGGGACAATACCTTATATTGCCTAGCATGAGCGCATATATCAATGCTTGCAATAAAAAAACAATGCAACATCAAAAGAAAACATTAGAAACATTAGAAAATGATGGGTTTGACACATTGAATCATGTAGCAAACAAATAAAAATACACGGATATAGTTTGAAACTACGAAACTACATTTCCTTGAAAAATCTACTTAATTGAAATAATTTAGAAGCAACATCAGAGATATATATATAAATGAAGAAGCATTTTGTAAGCAACATTAAAACCTTCATATAAAAAAAGAAACATGGCAAAATGCTCAATAATTGGTAAGATGTAACCACAAATGGTGTGCAACATCAAGTACATTCCATACCAACTGGGTACAAATTAGTGCATGAATTGCACAAATATATCATAGGAGATGGACAGCGGAAGAAGGGATGGATGTTTACCCGGTGGAGCTATGACTACATATGGCGGCATATGACGGCAACACCATAGAGCGTGCCCCCTTGTGTCACCGTCAATGGTCATTCTTGACGCCGACTCGAGAAGGCCATTATCACCTTGCCCAGACCACTCCCTCCTGGCGCATCCCATCTTGCTGTGGTCTGGTAGCGCGCCGCCTGCCACAACGACCACGCCCGCCTCTCACTCTGCGTGCAGCACATCTTGCACAAATTACATAAATTAAAAACTATGGTACAAACTAAAAATAAATCAATAAAGATCTACTCTCGGAAACTAAATCAAGCTAGCCATGCATAGTTCATCTCAAAATAGGAACACATATCCTGGGGCTTGATTACCTAAATCCAACCAGAGATCCTCATAGCAGAGAGGTAGAAAAGCAAGAAGGCTTGTGAGCAGAAACTACAGTGCAGGGCAGATCAAGTCATATCTTCTTGCCTATGTAATTAATAATCAAAGAAGCAGAAGCTCAATTGGGGGTACAAACGGTGGGGATAGAAGTGGTTCTCTTCTTCAAGATGCGTGCAAAGGGAGGCGATCTTGGGCATGGCCGCCTTGTATATTGTTCTCAGTTATCAGATATTCCTGACTATTTACCAAAGGACAGATTTGCACGGTTGTCGTCCTGCAGCGAATATATATGTTATCATTTAATCTCCAAAAGCCTAACTGAATGAGACAACAGAAAACCTGCTTTTAAAGAAGACAGGGCACGTTCTTTCCATACAAACATCAACCGTGCTATGGGTTGACTACAATTAGCAAAGACAAGCAGATACACAAAAAATCTAAACAACTGATACATGGCGGACCATATAGCAAGCATGGACAGGGTAAAATGTCTATTCATTGGATCTAAACAATCTGATGCACGATGGACTACATAGGAAGCATCGACATGACTAAAAGGATTATTCAACTACAAATCACATGGCATATATCAAAGACAGATCCAATCGCAAAAAATCACGGAGATCTAGCATAGGCAGGTCCAAGCAAAGGGGCTCACCTTGTTAGCAGCCGGCTCCTCAACAAGACGTGGCCGGTGGCGTCGAGCCGCCTCCATGTTCCAGGGTACAAGTAAAAGCTTGTCTTGCTTATCGAGAGGAAGGCATAATGGATCTCTGTAAAGGCAAGGCACCAACATAGGTACACATCACATAGGCTCCTGAAAAAAAGAAACCATGCTTAACAATAACACAAGTGGGAATCAAGCAAATTGCAATATTCATGGCTTTTTTGGGGCAAAATCAGTACATCTTCAGCCGAAGCAAAGAAAACACACACATATATGCATACATATGTATCTTAGCTAGCACCTCTACTCATACACGGACATAGAGCAGAATACGGCCAACAAGCCAAGCAAGGCAACAAACATGTGTTCTGTAAATATTTAGCTAGATCCAATGCCTTCCTTGGCAGCAAGGTACAAACAAATCAAGAAAGACAAATAAAAATCTCTTCTTTGGAACCTATCTAAATCTGAGAATCTCCTCCACAAGAAGAAAACAAAAATTGCTAATCCCTCTCCTCAAGGTAGACTGCAGCACACAAGATTACATCTCAGAGGGGTAGAATACCAACCTGCGCTGGATGTCGCACCCAGTACTCCATTGTGACTGTGAATCCGTTCCCTAGCATACCGAGCTGCAAAAAAGGGGATCAGCAGTGGAGAGAGAGAGAGAGAGAGAGAGAGAGAGAGAGAGAGAGAGAGAGAGACCTGCGGGTTTAGCAGCCACCGTTGAGGTCAGAGGACGCGCCAGGGCGGGGAGGATCGCTGGGTGATAATGGTGAGGAGGACGAGCGCCGGGGCCGTGGCGGATGGAGAGGCGACCGCCGGTGAGGAGGACGAGCGCCGGAGCCGTAGCGGATGGAGAGGCGACCTCCGACGAGGCTTGTGGCGCCCCCATCCTCCCCGGCGTGGTTGACCCGCGGCGACGAGCGCCGGAGCCGTAGCGGATGGAGAGGCGACCTCCGACGAGGCTTGTGGCGCCCCCATCCTCCCCGGCGTGGTTGACCCGCGGCGACGAGCGCCGAAGCCGTAGCGGATGGAGAGACGACCTCCGACGAGGCTTGTGGCGCCCCCATCCTCCCCGGCGTGGTTGACCCGCGGCGCCCACGCCTCCGGCAACCGCGACGCGAATCCGGCGGAGGGCACGCCAGACACCGCAACGCCCTCCCTCTCTGGCCGCTTCTTTCACAGCGGGAGGATGGCCTGGGCAAGCGGCGGCGGCGGCGGGCGCGGGCCTAGGGTTTGGACCAGGAGGAGAGACGCGGGGCGGGGAGGGGGCGGGGAGAGGAGAGGGGCTAGCACGAGTGGGAGAGGAGCGATGGCTAGGTCATCCCCACGCGAGCCTTCGCCTTTTACACACCTCTATGCGAAATGACGAAAATGCCCTCAGCGGCCACCCAATTTTACAGGCGGTGGCACGACCGGGGCATCGCAGCGGTCTCGGTTTTGATCCAACGGTCGAGGGCGTTCGGGAGGGGGATCGGACGGCCGGAAACGCATCAAGGGAGAGATCCAACGGCCGAGAAGCTCTGAGCTCTGAGGAGGCTTAGCCATCCACTCCTCTCTTATTTCTGGATAGAGTATGCTTTTGTAATTTTGGGTTGTGCCCTTCCATAGTGTGGACTTGTTAAACTTCCATTCAATCTTTATTAATGAATGAGGCACATCTTTGAAAAAAAAGTAAAGTAGTCGCGTGGTATGTGCTCTTGAACGAAGCAAGAGGGCGACGCACACTCAGCAGGCACCAGCTCTGAACCCGACGCTTCCGCGGCCAGAATCGTACAAGAGCTCAAAGGTACGCTGATTCACGTTGCCGATGATCCCGCCGATGCTGTCGGACCTTACTCCCCTGAAGGCAAGGCATCCTTCCACCAGAACCCCCGACGACACGCTGAGGTCGACGGTGGTGCCGCCGCTGAACGTGAGGGCCACCTTGGGCACGGTGACGCTGCTGTTGCCGGTGAAGTTGTAGCACGTGTCGAGCCCGTTCTCCGACGGCGGCAGGAGCGGGTACTGGGACATGGCGCTCTGGAACGCCGACCGCAGCGCCGCGTAGGCCGTCTTCGGGAGCCCCGTGATGACCGTGCCGGAGTCGATGATCATGCCCTTGGAGAACACCGCCGGAGGGATGTCGAGCGCTGTCCCGCCGACGCTTATGCCGGTGAGCGTGACGACGTAGAATGTCGCGAGCTCCGGGGATAGGCGGCGCATCGGCGTGAACAGGAAGTCGGCCGTGTTGTTGCTCGGCGCGCCGAGGGTGAGGAACCCGGCGCTACCGCTGGCCGGCGGGAGGCAGTAGGAGAAGGCGCCGCCGTAGACGGACGACGTCTGCGACACGAGCGACTCCGGCGCGCCGCCGAGGCCGAGGAGGCCGTCGAACTTGTCGTAGGGCCCGTGCTGGTTGCTGCCGCAGCCGAAGCTGAAGTTGTTTACGGAGACGCCGGCGTTGAGCGTGAGCGTCTCCGTGCTGTACACCCCCGTGGTGACCGCGCCGTTCCCGTACTCGATCGCGTAGCCGCACAGGGGGGAGCCGTCCGTGCCGTTGGTGCAGCCGTTGTCGTAGCTGTCGACAGAGAGCGCCTTGCACGCGTCGGTGGCGCAGGGGATGGGCGCGAACGTCGACGACTTGCTAGGGTCGAACAGGGGGTCCTTCTGCGAGTAGCACTGCGTGGAGTTGCAGGGCGCGCACTGCACCCACGACAGGTCGCTGCCGGTGTCGATGAGCACGGTCTGCTGCACGGGCGGCGTGCCGATGCCCACGGTGACCACGTATTCCAGCGAGTCGACCGAGTCGCCGAGGAACGTCGGGACGCTCGCGCCTCCTTCTGACAACGTTTTCGTGCGTGCCGACGCCTTGCCTGTGATGTAGTTGGCGCGGGCGCGGTCTCTGCGGAGCCTCTCGGCGAGAGACGGCTTGCCGCTGGCACCCGAGGGCGCGCACGGTCCGTGCCGGTGCGCCAGGGGCACGGACGCACGGTTTGGCAGCTCAGAACTGACCGAAGTGGAGCATGCTGCTTCTGGCTCGAAGGAGCTTGCCGGCACCAATACGAAGTTGTGCTCGTTGCCTCCAAGCGCGACATAGTAGAAGCTGCATAACAGAGCGCACCAGAGCACACGGGAAACCATGGCTGTCATGTCCTAGGTTCTTGCTTGTCATGTACGGATGATCGGGTGAGTATTTATCGGCCAATGTCGTTAGCATTTCGATTTGCACTCATCGAAGACATACGGAGAAAACTAGGCAAAGATGCCAACAACGACAATGCTGCATTGTCCTATTGTCCTTGGCAATGTACGTCGGACTTGCATGCGTTGCCATATGCCGACATATCTGATATGCCTTTGCATTGGAAACATCATTCATCAAAATGCTAAACAGATGTGTTCGATCAGCCAACAACGACAATGTCGCCTTTGCTGATTACCAATATGACGCGTATCTCCTTTCTTCTTTGGGTAACGACCATCTTGTTAACCGATTCCATAGTACTCCATTAGGTCTTTTTAGTTTGCATCTAAGTTTTGTCTGAAGTCAAAGTATCTTTACTTTGACCAAACTTATAAAAAAATATATCAACATTCACAATGCCAAATTAATATTTTTAGATTCATTATGAAATGTAGTTTCATAGTATATATATTTAGTATTGTAGATGTTGATATTTTTTAATATAAATTTGGTCAAACTTTGCAAAGTTTGACTTGACAGAAATCTAATATGCAGAGTTAAAATGACTGGAGGGGGTAACTGCCCAGAGCAACGACTAGCGGGCCGGCCCATTTGTGGAGTTTGCTCGCTGCGAGCTGCAGGTTTGCTCTGCTCCGCTTTTTTTCCTTTTATTTTGTATTTATTTTTCCACTTTTCCTTGGGTTTTTGTTTTATTCATTTTACCCTAGTTTATGATTTTTTTCTCATTGGTTTCTTTCAGTTTTTCTTTCTCTATTTGTTATAGTTTTGTTTTGTTTTGTTTCTTTCTTTTTTTTCTTTATCAGTTTTTTCTCACACATGTCTATTTTTTTCAGTACAAAATCTACGTTTCCAGGGCACACGTGAAACATTTTTCTGATATACATTGGACTTTTTGAAATACATGATGTATATTTAAAAAAAATATGTTTTCAACACTTCTTCAAATACATGGTAACATTCTCCAAATATATGTTATGCATTTTTAATGGAAATAAAAATTATAACTATACATTGCTTTACATATTATGAAAATTTCACGGGCATTTTTTGGAAACACGTGATTATTTTTTTAAATGTCACATACATTTTTAATGGATATAAACATTTTCTAACCAACACAAATATTTCTTTATATTATAATTAACATTTTATAAAATGTCACGATTTTTTTAATGTGGGAATATCCCCATAAATTTTACATTTTTTCAATGATATGATTTTCTTACAAAAATGCATACATTTTTTTGAAACACGGGCTTTTTTTAAGTTATCAGCATTTTTGGAAAACTGCGCTAACAAATTTTTTATACTATGTTAACATTTTTTCAATGCATAGTTTTAAAATTTTCTAAGTGGATATAAGTTTTTGAAATATATTCATTTTAAATATAAATAGTATTGAAAAATAAATTCTAGTGATGACAGCCTTACGAGCCACATCCTACTGGGTCAACCCACCACCGGCGCCCTGTAGGCGATGCAGCTGTCTGCCTCGCAGTAGGCGGCACATAGCCGCTTCCGATCCATTACAACAGCGTTTCAGCTCTCACTACATAACTGGGTCGTTACATAAGTGTGTCCTCCTACATAGGCCCAACCAGGGCGCAATTATAGAGCAGCCAATTTTTTTTTTCTAAAACAACTTTTTGTTTATTTTTAAGAAATTAAAACTTAGTGCTCTAGGAGGCATCTCACACATTAAACCCCCCCCCCCCCACCACCCCCACCCCGCGGGAATTATCAGACCATCGAATGCAAGTTTATCCTGTGAACTGGGCCGGCTGATCTAAGTCTCTGGTATTCGGTCACATGGTTAATTGGGCCTCTCTTGCATGAAGCTCATGTACCTATTTCTACTATTTCTAGATCTAGACCGACCACAAATATACATATGGCATGTGTACTATGTTTTCACCATATTCCTATGTTGGGCATCCTATTTTTTGGGTTGCATCTACCCACATACATGTGGTACAGGGGGCCATCTATGGGCCACTAACTCCCTTAAACGTGTCACCTCTGGTTTCCCTAAAGAAGGTGTATTATCATATTTGTCTAAAAAAAAAGGTGTATTATCATATAAGACTGAGGACTCCATGACGTGCGTGGCAGCATGATCAAGACAAAAGAGACCGAGCGTTTGCTTAAAACTAATTTTATTAAACCTTATATATATGTTGAATGAATTTCTAATATTGTACCTGTGGACAACAAAGGATTTGGTAAATTGTGGGTGTGCACTGATTCAGATATTTGAATAAAGCACCACTGTTGGAACACGCGGTATGCTACGCTAGCGCCAAATAAAATTTTTCTACCGCGCACCCAAGATCTTGCTGCTGGACATAGATTACGTGATCGGGTTTACCACTAGACACGCAGTCACCATGGCGGAGGTAGAGTTGGTGATGCGTGTAGTCGATCTCTCGGCCCGTCTCCTCCTCATGTTGCCGATCTCCCGCGACAGCGAAGACCCACGAACGGCACCTCGTGTTCCCTCGAACGCTTCGTCCAAGCACCGCAGATGCGATGCCTCTAAGGTATCCACACGTACGAGGAGCAGCGTCGAACGGCGGACTGCTAGGTCCGGGCGCGCGACACGAAACCGTGATACAGATTTCCGAACTGGGTTAACACTTAACCCAAGTCGCATGGCCATGCTTCCAAATCTGATCACTCGAGAGGGCCCAGAGAATATCTCTCCAAATAGGAGGGTCAAATCCCATCTTGGTCAACCATGCATGTCTCGCGGCAATGTCTTATGACTCACCCGAAAGCTACCTTTATAACTACCCAGTTACGGAGTAGCATTTGACAGACCCTAAGTGAATCGATCCTCATCCCGAGAACATGTGAGGACCTCAGGTCTAGGACATGGCATAGACATTGCACTTGAGACTAACAGATGACTATATCTCGTTGCGTCTCAAAGTGGGTTTGTCCGACTCCGTGATCTCCATCCCCGAGGCGATACTATCGGTTTTAGCATCTCCATGCACATGACTTGTGAAACATAGTCATCAACCGAGTCGTATACTAGTCAAGGATATGTGTCCACATAACCTTATCAACTAGGGACCATTAGAACAATCATCATACAATACATAGTTCCATAAAAAATCACATACTTATTGATACATATCATTGATGATGTTCAAGGACAATACAAAGGACTCATGAATACATATGGAAATATCATCATCACATGATTGCCTCTAGGGCACATCTCCAACAGTCTCCCACTTGCACTAGAGTCAATCATTTAGGCATCGTATGCCCATGGAGCTCATGTGCGCCTCATGCTTCGGCCGTGGGAGAGGCTTCGTCAATGGATCAACAACATTTGCATCTGTGTGTACCTTGCATATGTTTACCTCACCTCTTTTGACAATGTCGCGGATAAGGTTAAAACGCCTGAGTATGTGTTGGGTTTTATGATGGTTCCGTGGTTCCTTGACTTGCTCAATGGCACCACTATTATCACAATAGAGGTCCAATGGCTTAGACACGCCCTCAACCACACCAATATCAGAAATGAAAATCTTCACCCAAACACCTTCTTTTGCAGCTTCAGAAGCCGCAATGTACTCAACCTCTGTTGTAGAATCAGCTACCATATCTTGCTTGGAGCTCCTCCAGCTCACTGCTCCTCCAGCTCACAAAAATGAGTATCCTATGCCAATGGCTGATATGCTTAATAATAATGGTTGAAGACATAACATCATTAGTTTTTGTGATAGTAATGCAGGGTACAATCAATTTTTTATGGCCAAAAGGACATGTCCAAAATGACTTTCCGATGCCCCGGCTTCCTTGGTTTATTTGAATGGACCATGATGATCTTTGGGTTAGAAAATGTCCGCACCACGTATAACACGAGTATGAATTTAATATTTCATTATTTGCTTGGCATCATACTTACGTCTATGTTGATAATGTTGTTGTCGAGTCACATGCAATTGAATCCCACTAACCTGATTAGCATTTATCTTTTGAAATAAAAAAATACAATTACATTGGAGCCCCTAGTTGGGTCACTACCGTTTGATTTCTCCCTAAATTAAAAAAAAACCTTGTTTCTGCCCAATCTCATTTGCTCCTCTGATACTTTTCCCTTTGACCGTTTGACCGACACTTTAAAGAATTCATAACAAATACACAGTAACTCAGAAAAATGCAAATAAAATATCAATATGTTCAAGAAAACATCACCTATATGTTAAAGTCATTTGCATTCATGAAAAAAGTGTTGGAAACTCCCTGTAAGGGCATATTTCACCCCATGTGGTTTTGGTGATTGATGACAATGCTTTTGCGGATTAATCGTGTGCATTGAGCTTTTCAGATATCTCATGTTTAGGCACAAGACGATTCGTTGCCCCTCAGGGTCTAGTGAAGAAGGAGTTTTCCCTACGCTTCTTTTCGGTGGATTTGAGTCATAGGAAAGCCGTACTATTAAGAGGGGGTCGGTTTTGGAAAGGTTTGGGTGGAATCACCACGTACACGTCTGTTCCTTTTGCACCACCTTTCCTTTGCCTCTTTGGAGCAACCACCGTTTATCCGTGTCTCTACAAAATGAAGGACTCCTAGTGATTGTTGTGCTATGGCATGCGGTAGTACTGCTCATGGGAGCAGTAGTACCGCAGAGGCCCATGGTAGTACCAGCCGGGGACGCGGTAGTATCGCAGGCTCTTGCGGTAATACTGCTCCCCGGGCACGGTAGTACTGTGGCCTCGGGCCGGGCATAGCAGCACGAGTGGAAGTAGGGGCGGATGTAATTTTTTACATCCGCGCCCTACGCGGTAGTACCGCTCCCAGGATGCGGTAGTACCGTGTCGGATTTTTGCACAGATCGAAACTTAGCGGAAGTAGCCACGGATGTATATTTATTCGTCCGTGCCTTCCCAGCCAAGACAAACCCTATCTTGTGGTAGTACCGCAAGGGAGAGCGGTAGTACCAGTCTGGCGGTTCTACCGCTCTTTGCTTCAACACAACAGGGCTAGTGTAGGACCTTGAAGTATGTCTAGAGGGGGGGGGGTGATTAGACTACTTGACCAATTAAAAGCTACGCCTTTTCCTAATTTTATAGTTTGGCAGATTTTAGCTATATTAGGACAAGTCAAGCAATCATCACACAATTCAAGCAAGCATGCAAAGAGTATATTGGCAGCGGAAATTAAAGCATGCAACTTGCAAGAAAGTAAGGGGAAGGGTTTAGAGGATTCAAACGCAATTGGAGACACGGATGTTTTTCTCGTGGTTCCGATAGGTGGTGCTATCGTACTTCCACGTTGGTGGAGACTTCAACCCACGAAGGGTAGCAGTTCTTGTGAGTCCACGGAGGGCTCCACCCACGAAGGGTCCACGAAGTAGCAACCTTGTCTATCCCACCATGGCCGTCGCCCACGAAGGACTTGCCTCACTAGCGGTAGATCTTCACGAAGTAGGTGATCTCCTTGCCCTTACAAACTCCTTGGTTCAAATCCACAATCTTGTCGGAGGCTCCCAAGTGACACCTAGCCAATATAGGAGACACCACTCTCCAAGAAGTAACAAACGGTGTGTTGATGATGAACTCCTTGCTCTTGTGCTTCAAATGATAGTCTCCCAACACTCAACTCTCTCTCATAGGATTTGGATCTGGTGGAAAGAAGATTTGAGTGGAAAGCAACTTGGGAAAGGCTAGAGATCAAGATTCATATGGTAGGAATGGAATATCTTGGCCTCAACACATGAGTAGGTGGTTCTCTCTCGAAATGGTAAGTTGGAAGTGTAGGTTCAGTCTGATGGCTCTCTCCACGAATGAAGAGGAGCTGGAGGGGTATATATAGCCTCCACACAAAATCTAACCGTTACACACAATCTACCAAACTCGGTGGGACCGATTTAGTAAACCTAGTGACCGTTAGTGATTTTCGGTGGGACTGACATGCATCTCGGTGAGACCGACCAGGTTAGGGTTAGGGCATAACGTAATCTCGGTGAGACCGATTACACAAACTCGGTGAGACCGATTTTGGTAATTAGCTAACAGGAGAGTTGGTCGAGTAAACTTCGGTGGGACCGATTTGCTCTTTTCGGTGAGACCAAAATGTTACAAAAAGGAAACAGATAGTTTACATTGCAATCTCGGTGGGACCGATCGCACTCAAAGGGCAGACCGAAACGGTCCGAAGGGAAACAGAGAGATGGCAACCCCATCTCGGTGAGACCGAGATCCCTATCGGTAAGACCGATTTGCTTAGGGTTTGTGGCAGTGGCTATGACTTTTGGAATCGGTGGCGCCAGATAGAAATAATCGGTGTGACCGATTTTGGCTTTAAGTTTAGGTCATTTGTGGATGTGGGAAAGTACTTGAGGGTTTTGGAGCATATCACTAAGCACATGAAGCAAAAGGCTCATTAAGCAACACCTCATCCCTTCTTGATAGTATTGGCTTTTCCTATAGACTCAATGTGATCTTGGATCACTAAAATGTAAAATGAAGAGTCTTGAGCTTTTGAGCTTGAGCCAATCCTTTATCCTTAGTATTTTGAGGGATCCACTTCCATCACCCATGCCATGCCATTCATTGAGCTTTCCTGAAATAATAGTCTTGGAATAGCATTAGCTCAATGAGCTATATGTTGTTATGAATTACCAAAACCACCTAGGGATAGTTGCACTTTCAATCTCCCCCTTTTTGGTAATTGATGACAACATATAGATCAAAGCTTCAACAAATGATAATAAGATTTAAATAACATCGCCGCTTTGAGAAGTATGTGATAAGCAAGAGCTCCCCCTAAATTTGTGCATAGTTTTAGATTTGCTTTGGACTGCAAATGCACAATGAATTAGGCTCATGGGTTACTCTTCCATGTCACATACATCTTGGTGGAGCGCTCAAAATAATAAACAATGAATACATGCACTCATCACCAAGCAAAGTGAGTGATCACATAAGATAGATAGGATAATATCAAGCATGCATAAGTGTAGCTTATGATCAAACACATGATCATCAATGTCTCACAAACATAGTATCTCAACCAAAAGCAAACAAAGTTTAAAAAACCATCAAATAAAGAAAGAGAGAACAAAAGCAACACTCTCTCTCTCGAAGCCTATGATCTATACATTTCTCTCCCCCTTTGGAAACAAGTTACCAAAAAGTTCATAGAAAATGCATAGTGCTAGATCGACTCTCGTGCTTGATCTTGGTGGTGGTGTAGAGATGGCTCCTTGGACGAAGACTTCAGTTGATGTAGATGGAGCTGGAGTGATGAAGGTCTTTGGAGCTGGTGGCCTTGAGGCTGTAGCTGGTGCAGATGAAGTTGCTCTTGTGTCGTAACTGGCATAACTGATGACCTCTGGGCTCTAGGCACTCTGGCAAACACATTTGTTGTTGTCTTGCCCTTCCTCTCTGTATGTCCTCTTGTAGCTCCTCCACTGCAATCTGAATCTCAATTACTTTCACATCTAAGTTATAGAACTTTTGTTCTATGATTCTCTCAAGCTCTCCTGATTTTGAGTGAGGGTGGCCAATCCCTTCTCAATCCTCAAGGTTGATGCTATTAAGTAACCAAGCTGCTCCTGCTTGTTCTTCAAGAAATATTCAGATGCCTCCTCTTGAGTTGGCATCTTGGCAGCCTTCTCCCTCTTTGTCTTCTCTTTCTTCTCCTGAGCTTGAACTGATTGTGGATCATCTTCATTCATGATAACCTCATTGTCCTCAAAGTCTGGATAAAGTGAAAAGTGTTCCTTATCCAACTGATATTTCCCTGTGCCCATCTTTGAGTTTATCAATTCTTGAATCTGAGGTGCATATCCACAGCTCCTCTTCTGATCTGCTGCAGTCCTCTTGATGGTTTCAATGATCAGGCTCATGACTTTAAACTTCTGTGGCACATCAAACACATGCAACATGTTGATGGCATGCCCTCTGATCATGTTGTGGTCACCTGACTTGGGCAACAAGGTGTGCCTCAGAATCCAATTTATGGTTGGCAACCCTGACAGCAGATAGTGAACTGATCCAAACTTGTGAGTTGCTAATGCCTCGTTTGGAATCTCCTTGTACATGTGAGCCATTGAATTGTGATCGTTTTTCTTCTTTGCATAGATGTCTAGGTCATCCTCATTCTCCTCTGGGGCATTTATCAGACTTTCCCATTCTTCAACAGTTGACTGGTACCTTGTACCTTCAGGCATCCAAACAATTCTCCCATCTGGGTAGAAATGTGCTGTGGAGTAAAACTGCATGATAAGCTCACCATTCCAATTTGTGAGCTTCTGCCCAACAAAATCTGCAACTCCACAACTCAAAAAGCTGTCCTGCACTCCAGGAGAGTGCTCTTCATTCTCCTTGATGAAGGTCCAGTCGACCCACCTCATGTCACACACAATGGGCTTCTTGTCCAACAGAATTGTCTCATAAAAGTCCTGTTGTTCCTTTGTATGGAACCTGTAGTCAACATCAGTTCTTCTCCTTGAAGCATATGGATCTTCCATCCTCCATTTCCTCAGCCACAGAATCCTTCACGATTCTCATGTTCTCACCACAGGATGGGCATCATTGTGGTGCAGTATCTTGGGCTTAAGCTTCCTCGTAACTTGTCCTTCTTCATCAACCTCGTGCCTTTGGGGCCTTGTTCTTCTCAAATTTGGAATACTCCTTGTATTCCTCTTTGGTGCAGACTTGGCCTTGGGGGCAGCTTTGGGTGCTTCCTTGGGCTTAGATGTGGCAGCCTCGATCTGATTGCATCACCCATAAGCTTTGGTGCCTTTGGTCTTTGGTGCGTGAGCTCTTCCTCTTCCATCATGGAAGGCTTCCCAATAACTTTGGCCATGGTCATCTTGACCCTTTCCTTCCTCTTCTTGCTTTCAGCAACCGGCTCTTTGGGATCAGGATTTTCAAGTAGTTGAGTTGATGTTCTGGCCTTAGACATTGGTTGTCTTCCTGCAGTCCTTTTGGTCTTCATGACCCTTTCCTTCTCGACCACCTCTTTCTTTGAAGTTGCCTCATCTTCCTCAGCCCTGTAATCTTCATCCTCTGAATCAGAATTTCTTTTCCTCCTTTGCCTAATAGCAGCCTTAGGCAAGTTGCTAGGAGTACTTCTGCTCCCTTCATCTGAA
This sequence comes from Aegilops bicornis, assembly GCA_021605145.1. Taxonomy (NCBI): domain Eukaryota; kingdom Viridiplantae; phylum Streptophyta; class Magnoliopsida; order Poales; family Poaceae; genus Aegilops; species Aegilops bicornis. The sequence goes on along the minus strand of CM038675.1, from coordinate 271,827,695 downwards.
GTTGAGGGACTAGTGCCCTCACTCAAGTCTATCTGCTCTTGACTATTGCTGTCACTCTGAGCAGGACATACCGCAAAAGTCGATCACGACCACGTGAAGAGCTTATAGATGAGATAGAAAAGATGAGCATCACAAAATGCAGAGGTTTTTGCAAAAGAATGACTCAAAAGTTCAGTTTTAGTTTTCCACAGAAAGCATTTCGGATCCACCGATTTTCAAACTCGGTGATACCGAAGCACTTTTGGAACCTAAACTGAAGATCTCGGTTGGATCGAGTTTCAGTTCGGTGGTACCAAGACTGCTAGGGTTTCATAGAATCCTCAAATCAGTTGCACCGATTAGTAATTCTCGGTCAGACCGAGAGTCACTTGTGCAATGGCATAGGCCAAATCGGTGAGACCGAGTTTTTCAACTCGGTGGGTCCGAGATGGTTTCGGCGGAAAGCTAAACCTAAAAATCTGAATCACAACTAATCTATGAACTACTTTGGCTGGATAGATGAGTTGCAATCGTGGCAAGATTCAATATGAAAACAATGTGCTAGGAATCAGACGTGGATAGCACAAAGATCAAGTCCATACCCTAACTTGGCGGTGGACTTGCTACGGCAGCAACGACGGGGACGAAATCAGTTGACGGCGGCGAAGACCAGCGATAGGAGGCTGTTGGCGGCGAGGAGACGATCCGGAGACCACGATGGCAGAGCGAGCTGATGCGCAGGCGAAGGGTTTCGGAGAAATTTCCAAAATTTTGCCCGTGACTATATATAGCCCGACCCTATCGGTTTGACCGAGTGGAACAACTCGGTGGCACCGAGATGCATAACTGTGTTCAGTTACAGCAACTCGGTGAGACCGAAACGTTCAAATTGGTTGCACCGAGATAGAAAACTCAGATCAACTTGATGATCTCGGTAGGACCGAAATGGAAGGATCGGTCAGACCGAGAATCACTAAGAGGTTTTGGAAGTTAAGTCTATGACGAATCGGGGACTCGAAGTGCTCCTCACATGCAGTGGTTCGAATCGACTTGATCAAATTTTGTGATGTAGCATGAATAGAGTTTGAGACGAGAAAAGCATAGATAGCTAAAGAAGGTTCTTAGGCATTCTTGTCCATCCACTTGGCCAAAAGAGGAAAATCCAAACAAACAAAACAACAAGTGGATGTCCTTGAATGAGTAAAATATGCACCAACATGCTCACACAATAAGATAGCAATTGAAATATGTGGCAAAGCATGCACAACCAATTCTAGCATCTATCAAACAGTTGGCGATGACTAGGTCATCTATATATGAGTATATTGACATAGGAGTCAAATGAGAACATTTGATCATAGGTCATACTCATCGTTTAAGCTCAAGTGGGGTTACCACTTTTACATAATGCATTAATGTGTTCACACCATTAGAGTTGCTTTGACTCAATTCTTAGAGTTAAGCTCCCCTAGATGTGAGATCCCCCTTAGAGGGATGAACTAACCTTGGGTTTTGTCGATGATGACTTCATGTAGGTGTTGAAGATGTAGATGCGCAATGTTGATGTAGATCATTTGGAGCAATCCTTTGGAGTGAGTTGCACTTTCAACTTGCCTACATGGGTTAGTCCCACAAGGAACAAACAAGAATATCCATAGACATAGAGTGATGCACACACAAGATGATGTCCATGTAAACATTAGGTTACCTTGTCCCTTGCCTTACCAACATGAGGGTATGTGACTCCTTGAACTAGTGCAAGATGTGAAAGTTGATTGCACTTGTTCTTGCCAAAATGATATGAGTGAAGAATGTTGGCGGAGTCACCCTCAAGAAATCTCTAGTTCTTCTTCTTCGGGATCCACATCATCTTGATGGGAATCCTTGGAGTTGTAGTTGTACTTGATGAAGTAGAACTTGACATAGTCTTGGGAACCCACTCGAACGAGGCTTTAGGTGCTTCTTCAAATGCATCAATCTCTTCTTGAAGCTTGTCCTTGCCTTTGTTCTTGTGGTCTTGTGGTGGAAGATCATCTTGAGCTTGTGTCCCCTTGAAGGAAGTAGGATCATACTTCTCTTGTTGAGGAACAAACTTTGTCTTGGGGTATTAATCTTCTTCCCACTCAACTCCATTGGCGTTGAACTTTCGTTCAAAACCAACACCTTGATTCTTCCGTGCCTTCCTTGCTTGCGTACAATTTCCTCGAATTGCTTACTCCGGCAAGGCTCTTGTAAACACCTTTCTCTATAATTCCCTTCAATAAACTATTTTCTTGCTCAAGTGTAACTTGGCTAAGAGAATCATTAGTGGAATCAAGATAACTACTAGAAGAAACAACATTGGATTTGACATTGTTATTGTTACTACTAGAGGAAGTATCTTTCTTGTACTTGTTACTAGACTTGACTTGAGGCATGTAAGTAGATAAGAGCAAACGCTTGGCAATGTAAGAAGAACTTTTCTTGCGGAGATCATCATTGATTGCCTTTAAGAACTCTTGCTCTTGCTCAAGATTGAGCTTTTCAAAGCGTAACTTCTCATGAGCCCTTAAAAGTTCTCGATGATCTTCGAAGATAGTTTCATGAGCCAACTTAAGAGTGTTTAGTTCTTTAGTTAGAAGCTCAATTTTCTCCTTATCATTGTCATTCGTTTGATTAGCATGATTAATTGACGTTTCATCATAGTATTCATCACTAGAGTTGTCAACAAGTAAATCATCATCACCTAGCAAGTCATCTTCATCACTATTAAAATCAACATACTCGGGATGTGTTACCTTTGGACCTATGGCCATGAAGCATCTTCCAATTCCTTCATTTGGTGAATCAAATATGTCGTAGGAGTTGTTTGACACAAGTGCTAGACCGGCAACACCTTCATCTTGAGTATATTCGGAGTCGGAGTGATAGCTTCTCTCGGAGTGATTGCCGGAGTCGGAGCCGGAAACCCATTCACCTACATGAGCTTGATGTCTTCATTTTGTGTAGCTCCTTGATGACTTGTCCTTCCTTTCCGAATCCTTGCTTCTCCGTGAGGGTCTTCGTTCATAACGATCATCTCTACTCCTCCCCTCTCTCGGTGGTGATTCTTCTCTTTTGCTTCTTATTTTTGGAGAATCTTCTCTTCTTTTGTAGGGTGCCGTACACTCATTGGATTAGTGTCCGGGACTCCCACAATTGTAGCAATTGCGCTCTCGACTAGAAGATCTTTTGTCATTGTAAGACCTTGACTTGGAGCTTCTTTCTTTGCTTCTACTTTTGTAGAACTTGTTGAAGTTCTTCACCATTAAGCTCAATTCTTCATTGAAGGTTGGTTTCTCACTTGATGATGTGGGGGCTTCACTTGAGGCTTTGTAAGCACCACTTGACTTGTTGTGAAGTTCCTCCTTGTCCTTGAGTGACATCTCATGAGCAACAATCCTTCCAACGACTTCCGTTGGCTTGAGATCTTTGTAGTTTGGCATCATTTGGATCAATGTGCACATGGTATCATACTTTCCATCCAATGATCCTAGATCTTCTTGATGATGAATTTGTCGGTCATCTCTTCACTCCCTAAGCCGGCAATCTCATTTGTGATAAGAGCAAGCCTAGAGTACATTTCAGCGACACCTTCACTATCCTTCATTTTGAACTTGTCAAGCTGACTTTGGAGCACATCCAACTTGGATTCCTTGACGGACTCGGTACCTTCGTGCATATCAATCAAAGTATCCCATATTTCCTTTGCATTCTCAAGACGGCTGACTTTGTTGAATTCTTCGGGGCACAATCCGTTGAAGATGATGTCACATGCTTGAGCGTTGTATTATAGCATCTTCAATTCTTCCGCATTAGCTTCACGGTTCGATTCTCTCCCATCGAAAAATTCACCTTGCAAGCCAATACAAATAATTGCTCAAACGGCGGGGTTATGTCCAAGAATATGCATTTTCATCTTATGCTTCCAACTAGCAAAATTAGTACCATCAAAGTAAGGACCTCTATGGTGATAATTTCCCTCGCTAGACGCCATACTCTCCTAGGTTGTGAAACCAAGGCTATGACCACCAAAAGCTATGGAAATCAAAGAAAATGGAGACCAAAGCTCTGATACCACTTGTAGGACCTTGAAGTATGTCTACAGGGGGGGGGGTGATTAGACTACTTGACCAATTAAAAGCTATACCTTTTCCCAATTTTATAGTTTGGCAGATTTTAGCTATATTAGGACAAGTCAAGCAATCATCACACAATTCAAGCAAGCATGCAAAGAGTATATTGGCAGCGGAAATTAAAGCATGCAACTTGCAAGAAAGTAAGGGAAGGGTTTAGAGGATTCAAACGCCAATTGGAGACACGGATGTTTTTCTCGTGGTTCCGATAGGTGGTGCTATCGTACTTCCACGTTGGTGGAGACTTCAACCCACGAAGGGTAGCAGTTCTTGTGAGTCATGGAGGGCTCCACCCACGAAGGGTCCACAAAGTAGCAACCTTGTCTATCCCACCATGGCCGTCGCCCACGAAGGACTTGCCTCACTAGCTGAGATCTTCACGAAGTAGGCGATCTCCTTGCCCTTACAAACTCCTTGGTTCAACTCCACAATCTTGTCAGAGGCTCCCAAGTGACACCTAGCCAATCTTGGAGACACCACTCTCCAAGAAGTAACAAACAATGTGTTGATGATGAACTCCTTGCTCTTGTGCTTCAAATGGTAGTCTCCCCAACACTCAACTCTCTCTCATAGGATTTGGATCTGGTGGAAAGAAGGTTTGAGTGGAAAGCAACTTGGGAAAGGCTAGAGATCAAGATTCATATGGTAGGAATGGAATATCTTGGCCTCAACACATGAGTAGGTGGTTCTCTCTCAGAAATGGTAAGTTGGAAGTGTAGGTTCAGTCTGATGGCTCTCTCCAGGAATGAAGAGGAGGTGGAGGGTATATATAGCCTCCACACAAAATCTAACCGTTACACACAATCTACCAAACTCGGTGGGACCAAATAGTTAAACTCGGTCAGACCGATTTAGTAAACCTAGTGACCGTTAGTGATTTTCGGTGGGACTGACATGCATCTCGGTGAGACCGACCAGGTTAGGGTTAGGGCATAACGTAATCTCGGTGAGACCGATTACACAAACTCGGTGAGACCGATTTTGGTAATTAGCTAACGGAGAGTTGGTCGAGTAAACTTCGGTGGGACCGATTTGCTCTTTTCGGTGAGACCAAAATGTTACAAAAAGGAAACAGAGAGTTTACATTGCAATCTCGGTGGGACCGATCGCTCACTTTGGTTAGAACGAAAGCGTTACGAAGGGAAGCAGAGATTGCAACCCCATCTCGGTGAGACCGAGATCCCTATCGGTAAGACCGATTTGCTTAGGGTTTGTGGCGGTGGCTATGACTTTTGGAATCGGTGGCGCGGATAGAAATAATCGGTGTGACCGATTTTGGCTTTAAGTTTAGGTCATTTGTGGATGTGGGAAAGTACTTGAGGGTTTTGGAGCATATCACTAAGCACATGAAGCAAAAGGCTCATTAAGCAACACCTCATCCCTTCTTGATAGTATTGGCTTTTCCTATAGACTCAATGTGATCTTGGATCACTAAAATGTAAAATGAAGAGTCTTGAGCTTTTGAGCTTGAGCCAATCCTTTATCCTTAGTATTTTGAGGGACCCACTTCCATCATCCATGCCATGCCATTCATTGAGCTTTCCTGAAATAATAGTCTTGGAATAGCATAGCTCAATGAGCTATATGTTGTTATGAATTACCAAAACCACCTAGGGATAGTTGCACTTTCAGCTAGTCTAGCTCCTGCCGTGCAAGCGGTAGTACCGCAATGCCCCGCGGTAGTACCGCTGGCCCTTGCGGTAGTACCGCATGTCTGGTGCGGTAGTACCGCATGTCACGGGCTGAGTAAGTGGGTAACGGTTGGATTTGTCCTATCACTATATAAGGGGAGTCTTCTTCTCCGAGTTGACTACCTCTTCCATCCCCAAGCTCCATTGTTTCTCTAAGCTCCATTTTCGCCCGATCTGTCTCCCTAGCCAATCAAACTTGTTGATTCTATAGGGATTGGTTGAGAAGGCCTCGATCTACACTTCCACCAAGAGAAATTTGATTCCCCCACTAATCCCTTGCGGATCCTGTTACTCTTGGGTGTTTGAGCACCCTAGACGGTTGAGGTCACCGCGGAGCCATAGTCCATTGTGGTGAAGCATCATGGTGTCGTTGGGAGCCTCCAATTAAGTTGTGGAGGTTGCCCCAACCTTGTTTGTAAAGGTTCGGTCGCCGCCTCCAAGGGCACCAATAGTGGAATCACGGCATCTCGCATTGTGTGAGGGCGTGAGGAGAATATAGTGGCCCTAGTGGCTTTTTGGGGAGCATTGTGCCTCCACACCGCTCCAACGGAGACGTACTTCCTCTCAAAGGGAAGGAACTTCGGTAACACATCCTCGTCTCCACCGGCTCCACTCTTGGTTATCTCGTACCTTTACTTGTGCAAGCTTATATTGTGTTGCATTCCTTGCTTGCTGGTGTGCTTGTTGTTATTGCATCATATAGGTTGCTCACCTAGTTGCATATCTAGACAACCTACTTTGATGCAAAGTTTAAATTGGTAAAGAGAAGCTAAAATTGTTAGTTGCCTATTCACCCCCCTCTAGTCAACTATATCAATCCTTTCAATTGGTATCAGAGCCTGGTCTCTTTATTAAGGATTTTGTCGTCTGAAGAGTATGGTTGACACCGTAGACGGTGGGGAGGAGCACCCCGGTGTGATTCCATCCTTGTCTATGGCCGATGGGGGTTCCTCGGTCTCTCGTGAGGAGTTCAATGCGGCTTTGGACACATTGAAAACATCCATGACGACCAAGGTTGAAAGCATGTTCAATAAGTTTTTAGAAGGTCTTAAGTTATCCACCGCACCAATGAAAGTGGGTGATCCCACTAACAAGGTGACGGATGCTAACTCCGGCAAGGGGGGGGAGCTACGAGTGACAAAGTTCCTTATCTAGTGGTAGAAGTGGAAATGGCATCTATGCCCATGTTGAACCTCCACTTACTTATGGAGGACCGGTTCCCTCCACTCATTTGAATCATGTTGGTCCTCCTCCCAAGTTTGTGAAAAATGAAGATTTTGCCTCTTGGGTCTATCGCTTTAAACGTCATTTAAATCATAGTTATACTAACCTTTGGAGAATTATTGAGAAAGGCTTCTATCCGCATGACCCTAGCAACTTCACTCCTAGAGAAGCCGCATATCATCAATTCAACAAGTACGCTCTTTGCATTCTCCAAGAGGCCATCCCTCCCAAAGATATTGCACATCTTCGACCTTTCACCGTGGCCAAGGAAGCATGGCAATATGTTGTTTCCCTTTACAAGGGAAGCGCAAGCATTCAATGCTCCAACTATGAAGTGGTTCAAGATTAAGCTGATGAGTTTGCAATGAATGAAGATGAAGAACCTCGTGAGCTTTACCGGAGATTAACCACTCTCGCGGTCTCACTCTGAGATCATGGGAGCAAGGATATGGATAACAATTGGATCAAGCGCAAGTTTTTCAAGGCCATGATGCCTTACCATATGGCCATGTCCTCCGTCATCCGACAAAGGCCGGACTTACCTTAAGTGAATTGTTGGATGAGTTTGTGGCAATGAGGATCTTGGACAAGACCGCCGACAATGCGGTGTTGCGTTCTCAACGCGCAAATAAGCCCAACCTTGCTTTGAAGGCTGATACGTCTCCAACGTATCTACCTTTTCTCACGCTTCTCCTCTTGTTTTGGACATTAATTTGCATGATTTGAATGAAACTAATCCCGGACTGACGCTGTTTTCAGCAGAACTACCATGGTGTTGTTTTTGTGCAGAAATAGAAGTTCTCCGAATGGAACGAAACTTTGCGAGGATTTTTTATGGAATAAAAGAGAATTATTGGAGCCAAGACCCACCAGAGAGGGGCCCCTGTGTGGGCACAACCCACCAGGGCGCGCCCCCTCTCCTGGCGAGCCCAGGTGGGTTGTACCCACCTGGTGGCCCCGCTGACGACCCCCTGATAGTATTAAATCACATATTTCCAGAAAAAATCAGGGAGAAAGAATTATCGCAATCCACGAGACAGAGCCGCCGCCACGCCCTGTTCTTCCTCGGGAGGGCAGATCTGGAGTCCGTTTGAGGCTCCAGAGAGGGGAATCTTCGTTCTTCGTCATCACCAATCCTTCTCCATCACCAATTCCATGATGCTCCCCACCGGGAGTGAGTAATTCCTTCGTAGGCTCACTGGTCGGTGAGGAGTTGGATGAGATCCATCATGTAATCGAGTTAGTATTGTTAGCGCTTGATCCCTAGTATCCACTATGTTCTTAGATTGATGTTGCTATGACTTTGCTATGCTTAATGCTTGTCACTTTGGGCCCAGGTTCCATGAACTCAGATCTGAACCATTTATGAATTCATCATTATATCCGTGTTTTAGATCCGATCTTCCAAGTTATAGTCACCTATTACGGTTATGATCCTACAACCCCGGAGTGACAACAACCGGGCCCACTCTCGGTGATGGCCGTCGTTTGAGGAGTTCATGTGTCCACTATGTGTTAATGCTTTGTTCCAGTTCTCTATTAAAAGGAGGCCTTAATATCCCTTAGTTTCCAATATGGACCCCGCTGCCACGGGAGGGTAGGACAAAAGATGTCATGCAAGTTCTTTTAATAAAGCATATATGACTATTTACGGAATACATGCCTACATTATATCGATAAACTGAAGCTAGTGCCGTATCGCCCTACGTTATAACTGTCACATGATGAATATCATCCAACAAGTCACCGATCCGATGCCTACGAATTTATCTTATATTGTTTCTGCTGCGTTACCACTGCTATCATCACTGTTACACTTGCTACAAAATTACCGCTATCACTATTACCATTACTATTGCTGCTGTCACTACTATCAAAACTATCAAACTACTTTGCTACCGATCACTTTGTTGTAGATAATTAATCTCCAGGTGTGGTTGAATTGACAACTCAGCTTCTAATACCTTCAAATATTCTTTGGCTCCCCTTGTGTCGAATCTATAAATTTGGGTTAAATACTTTACCCTCGAAAACTGTTGTGATCCCCTATACTTGTGGGTTATCAAGACCTTTTTCTGGCGCCGTTGCCGGGGAACATAGATATATTTGTTGAGTCACTTCGGATTATTATCATATTATCACTATGAAGAATCTTAAGGATCCGAAGACTAAGATTTATCCCTCAAAGACGAGGGGAGGTAAGGAACTGCCATCCAGTTCTGCTTTAGATTCACCTTCTGTCATGAGCAAACTTGCAACACCACCACATGCTATTAATTCTGATATGTCGCAAGTTATTGATGATGCTACTTCTGCTATGAATGATGCTAGTACCTTGCTTGATAATGATGATGTGCCACTTGGTGACTTTCTTGATAAACAAATTGCTAGAGTTATACATCATGATGTTGTTGAATCTGATGATGAGCTTGAAACTGAATCTCTTGAAACACCTGCTAGAACTAGCCTTCCTAGATATATTTCCGAAGGTACCGGAGGGTTATGTTATGAGTGAAGAAGCAACTAGAGATATTCTTGCTTGTAATGATTGAGATGATCTAGAGAAATTACTACACAAGTATAAAGAAAATTCTCTTAATGCTAGAATGAAATGTGATCCTAAGTTTGCTACTTCACCTATCTTTATTGATGATAAGGATTATGAATTCTCTGTCGACCCAGAGTTAATCATTTTGGTTGAATCTGATCCTTTCCATGGTTATGAAACTGAATCTGTTGTGGCACATCTTACTAAGTTGAATGATATAGCCACCCTTTTTACTCATGATGAGAAAACTCGCTATTTCTTTATTCTCAAATTATTTCCTTTGTCATTAAAGGGTGATGCTAAAGCTTGGTACAATACTCTTGCTCCTGGTTGTGTGCGTAGTCCCCAGGATATGATTTATTACTTCTCTGAAAAATATTTTCTTGCTCATAAGAAACAAGCTGCCTTACAAGAAATATTTAACTTTGTTCAAGTTAAAGAAGAGAGACTCCCACAAGCTTGGGGGAGGCTTTGCCACCTACTTAATGCTTTGCCTGATCATCCTCTTAAGAAAAACGAAATACTTGATATCTTCTATAATGGACTAACCGATGCTTTTAGGGACTTCCTAGATAGTTGTGCTGGTTGTGTTTTGAGGGAACGAACTGTTGGACAAGCTGAAGAATTATTGAATAATATACTGAAAAATTATGATGATTGGACTTTTCCTGAACCACCGCCTAAACCCACTCCAAATAAGAGGGGTATATTATATCTCAGTCCTGAAGATATGCAAGAGGCAAAGAGATCTATGAAGGAAAAAGGTATTAAAGTTGAGGATGTTAAAAATTTACCTCCTATTGGAGAAATACATGGGCTTAATACACCACCGCTGCCTAAGGTGGCAGAGGTAAATTCTTTAATGAAGTTCAGTGATAATGATAATCCTCACAATATGCATCCTAGTCAATGCCTTTATGAGTTTGAAAACTACGTTAGAAAACAAGACCACTTCAATGCTAATGTTATGAAACAATTGAAATATAATTCTGATATGATTGGTCGCTTGAGTGACTTGTTATTTAGAATATCAAATGATGTTAGAGGTGTGGGAAAACATGCTTCTATGGTTCAAACTCAACTAGAACAAGTTGCTAAACCACAAAGAGAATTAATTGATGAAATGAATCATAATATGCATGACTTTGCTATTAGAGTTGCAACTAGAGGAGGTAAAATTACCCAGGAACCACTTTATCCCGAGGGACACCCAAAAATAATTGAACAAGATTCACAAAGAGCTAACACTAGTGCACCTAGTTCTTCTAAAAAGAAAAAGAAGAAGAAAAATGATAGGACTTTGCATACTTCTAGTGAACCTGAAATAGAAAAACCTCCTGATAAAGATAATGAAACTTCTATCTCGATCTTTGAAACTCAATGCAGTAATGAACACTCACCTAGTGATGATGAAAAAGATAATTATGAGGTTCATGAAGACTCTCAACCCAATGAAAAAGAACCAGATAATGATGTTGAGATAGAACCACCTGTTGATCTTGATAACCCACAACCTAAAAATAAAAGAGATATGACAAAAGAGACTTTGTTGCTAGAAAACACGGTAAAGAAAGAGAACCGTGGGCCCAAAAACCTATTCCTTTTCCACCCAAGCCAACTAAAAAGAAAGATGATGAAGAATTTGAAACACTTTGCTGAAATGCTGAGGCCAGTCTTTTTGCGTACTCGCTTGATTGATATCTTGAAGATGCCTGCTTATGCAAAGTATATGAAATACATCATCACAAATAAGAGAAAAATACTGGAAGCTGAAATCTCCACTATGCTCGATAATTACACTTTTAAAGATGGAGTGCCTAAAAAACTTGGAGACCCGGGAATACCAACTATACCTTGCTCTATCAAAAAGAATTATGTGAAAACTGCTTTGTGTGACTTAGGAGCTGGTGTTATTGCTATGCCTTTCTCTTTATATAAAAGACTTGACTTGAATAAACTAACACCTATTGAAATATCTTTGCAAATGGCTGACAAATCAACTGCCATACCTATCGATATCTATGAGGATGTGCCCGTTGTTGTTGCTAATGTTACTATTTTGACTGACTTTGTTATACTTGAGATGCCTGAGGATGACAACATGTCGATTATCCTTGGTAGACCCTTCTTGAATACTACAAGGGATGTTATTGACTGCAATAAAAAGCAAGGTCACTTTTCATATCAATGGTAATGAGCATACATTGCACTTTCCGAAGAAACAATTCCAAGTGAATGGTATTAATGTTATTGAAAAAATCTCCGACAATCACTATTGGAAGTTTTCAAATACCTCTACCTACTGTCAAAAAGAAATATGAAATACTTATTGTTGGGGAAATGCATATCCCCATTGAGGTAACTTAGTGATTTACGGAAGTTCTTCAGTTTCATGCTAATCGAAAGTGGTTGTTAATAAGACCTGATCAACCTTATTAATGGATCATTTTTGAACGGTATCAAGTTGATGAATTTAGTAAGCAGTACCTTCTATCCCTACCTTTTGTTTTCTGTTCTTATTAGTTAAATAAAATAAAATGCCATGTTTTGTCTATTTTCCGATTTTCCAGTGCAATAAGAAAATGACCCAAAAATAAAAGTTCTCAGAATGCCCTGAAATTTTTATATTTTTCTGAATATTTAAGAATTTTTGGTGCAAATAATATCAGAGGGAGGTGCACCAGGTGGGCACAACCCACCTGGGCGCGCCAGGACCCCAGGCGCGCCCTGGTGGGTTGTGGACCCCACGTGGTGCCCCCTCACTTATCTCTTTAGCCCACATCATCGCTCACCTCCAGAAAAAATCGCCATTGCTCTCTCTCCCGTGTTCTTGAGCTCAAACCCGCGGATTTCGATCTCTTTGCTCGAAGCTCCATTTCCAAAACTGTTTCGGGGGATTGTTGCTTGGTATGTGACTCCACCATTTGTCCAATTAGTTTTTGTTTTAGTGGTTTATACTTTGAATAGTTAGCTACTCTTGGTGCTGCTGTAGATGTGCTTGCATGTTGAATTCTTTATGTTCTAAGTAGTTTGAATGCTTGCTATGGCCTCTATGTATCCCTATGAGTAGTTGCTATCGATTTTGTGAAGTTTTTTTGAGAAAATTTTGTGAACTAAAAATTCAGATTTTTGTTCATAGGAAAAATTGTACGCGGACATGATGAACCTATTTGGAAGGATTTCTTCGATGAGACGATCCTCAGGGGCATCTTCTAGTAACAGTTCTGCTCGTCGGTCCTATGTTGAACCAAGTGAAAGTTCCACGCTAGATGCCGCCACTAAGACATGTTTATGGCCTAGCGATGAATATATGGTGCGTGTGGGCATCAAGGAGGAATTTGAGCAATATGTTCACAATGCCGGTCTCGGTCCCTACCTCTCAGATAAGTGTGAACAATACCAACTCCTCACTGAATCATTTGTCAAAGTATTTAAATATTTTCCGCGTGAGTCTAGGGTGTCTTTCATGCTTTATGATGAACCATTTACTATCCCACTGGAGAATTTTGCTTACCATTGCAAACTTCCCTTCTGGGCTCTCTCGATGAGCCATCAAAGGTTGAGTTTGAGTCTTTCTTGATTAGCCTTTGTTACGGTGAAGGTAGGGGAGTGAGACAAGGAAGAATAAAGAGCATTCACCTTCCTGCAATTCAGTACCTTGCATTATTTAACGGGAAATGTATAGTAGGCAAGCAAGACTGTAGCATACTTTGTGCGCCAGACTTGAGCCTCATTCACGCCGCTCTCACTGGTGAAAGGAATTATAACCTTGGAGCGATTGTTGCATGTAGACTTCAGCATAACGCCAATAGTGGTTGGTTCTATGGTGGAATTTATGCCACACGTCTAGCATGAGGGCTGGGTATTTCACCTTTGCCTTTTGATCCTATCCTACCCACTCGGTATTTAAATTTTGACGCCTTAAAGGAGCATAAGATTCTCAAGGGAAGGGATGATAACTTCACTTATAATTTGTTGTTTAACCAATCACATGTTGTGGACACATATTTGCGTGCGCCTGCTCTCTTTGATTATCACAGCAAGGGAAGATATTTTGTTCTTGAGAGCGAGGCCCGAGATCACAACACAATAGTGGTGGCAGCACGGCAGACCGAGGCATCCGCACCGAGAGCCTCCGTGACCTACCATGCCGACTATTACCCTCCAGGCTACTGACCGATTACCAACTTAGGCCAAAAGCCTAAGCTTGGGGGAGTATGCGTTCTCACCGACTTTACATTCATGTTCACTTATACCACTTGTCGGTGTTCACCCTTTTCTATTGTATCATCCATGCTTAGATTTATTTTCTTGCTTTCTTCATGTGTGTTTGAAAAACCTTAGAAAAACCAAAAAAAAAATAGTTGTAGTAATTTACTTTCTATGCATGCTTAGTAGTAGCACTAAAAAGAAAATCCAAAAAGATTTCCTTGTTCTTCTTTTTCTTGTTGGGAGCTTTCCCGTGTAAATAGTTTTTCTCATTTTTTGCTTTTTATTTGCTTGTTGAAGAAAACCAAAAACGAGAAAATTATTTTAGTGTGTTTCTCTGAATTTCTTTTCTTTTTATTCGAGTTGTACCGAGGAGAAGACCACGACGAAAATGTTGAGTGGATCTCATATGAATAATTGTTGAACTAATAAAGAGCCCATTTTACCTTGTCTTCTCCTATTGAATAAAATCTTTGCAGATTCCAGCTTAGTCCATGGCACTCTTGCACTATTATTATTTTCATATCGTTCGATCGTGCAAGTAAAAGGCAATAATGACGTCATTCGATGAGCTGGCCGTTGGAAAGAGAAACTGGCATGAACTCGACTTGTTCTGTCTGTGTAAATATGTTTAACCTAGTATCCAAGCTTCAGCCCATTATGATTAAACATGTTTGTAATCACAATTAGAGATTATAGTATCTCATGCCATGCATAAGTAGCTGGGAGTTGATAATGATTTATCTTGGATATCAACATAGCGTTAAAATGATTGTGATGTAGTATGATGATATGGTATCCTCCTCCGAATGTTCGAGTGGCTTGACTTGGTACATGTTCATGCATGTAGTCGAATCAAAACCAACATAGCCTCTATGATATTTATGTTCATGGTGTTCATATCCTACTCATGCTAGTGTCCAATGTTACTTATGCATAATGCATGGTTATGATCGTTGTTGCTCTCTAGCTGGCCGCTTCTCAATCTTAATTGCTAGCCTTCGCCTGCACTAAGTGGGAATTCTGCTTGTACATCAAAAACCTTGAACCCAAAGTTATTCCAGATGAGTCCACCATACCTACCTATATACGGTATTACCCTGCCATCCTAAGTAAATTTGCATGTGCCATCTCTAAAAACTTCTAAAAAATTATCCGTTTTGTGTGCCTGGATCGTTCATGGAACGACAGGAGGTGGTCGATATCTTCTGTGCTAAGCAAGTTATCCTCAGGTCGAGTGTTTATTCACTCGCCATCACACGAGGAAATGGGAAGTAATAGGGATGCCCAGTCCCAATCCACAAACATGAAAAAGAGTTCATCTCTGAAATAATCAAACAAAAACTCCCAACGGAGTCAAAACCTTTACTTTTATCGCTTGGGAACCACCACTAGCATGCTTAGCATGGAAGATGTTGATAACTGATAGTCGTAACGTGAATAAGAAGGGTGCATGTCCCAAAATATCATTTATCTCTGTTTTAAAAATTGAGCTCTGGCACCTCTGCAAATCACCGCTTCCCTCTGCGAAGGTACTATCTATTTACTTTTATGTTGTGTCACCACCTTCTAAACACAAGTGCCAGAAGCTGAGTAGAGCACATCTGTCATGATTTATGCATTGTGTGCAGCTAATGTTGGGTGCATCATGACTGGATCTTCTCTATCATGAATTACAATGTTTATTCGCTGCTTGAACTTTGGAGTTGCTCTGCATTTATGTTTTGCGGTCTCAGAAAGGGCTAGAGAGATACCACTATTATCATATTGTATCATGGTTCTTTTGACAACGTGTTGCTGTTTGAGATATCTTATTATTGCTCGCTAGCTGATTATGTAGTTGATATGGGTCATTATAATCTTTAAGAGTTATTATTGACATGGTTAGTTATAATGTTGGCTGAAAACCTGGGTGCTGTTTAAGCTTATTTATGCAAACACCAGCAAAAGAGTTCGTAAAAGTTTTTCTTTCTCACTTTGTTTATCAACTGAATTGCTTGAGGACAAGCAAATGTTTAAGCTTGGGGAAATTGATACGTCTCCAACGTATCTACTTTTTCTCACGCTTTTCCTCTTGTTTTGGACTTTAATTTGCATGATTTGAATGAAACTAACCCCGAGTATTTGTTTTCGTGAGAACTACCATGGTATTGTTTTTGTGCAGAAATAAAAGTTCTCGAAATGGAACGAAACTTTGCGAGGATTTTTTGTGGATAAAAGAGAATTATTGGAGCCAAGACCCACCATAGAGGGGCCCCTAGGTGGGCACAACCCACTAGGGCGCGCCCCCCTCTCCTAGCGTGCCCAGGTTGGTTGTACCCACCTAGTGGCCCCGCTGACGACCCTCCTGATACTATAAAATCACATATTTCTAGAAAAAAAATCAGGGAGAAAGAGTTATCGTGATCCACGAGACGGAGCCGCCGCCAAGCCCTGTTCTTCCTCGGGAGGGCAAATCTGGAGTCCGTTTGCGGCTCCGTAGAGGGGGATCTTCGTTCTTCGTCATCACCAACCCTTCTCCATCGCCAATTCCATGATGCTCCCCACCGGGAGTGAGTAATTCCTTCGTAGGCTCGCTGGTCGGTGAGGAGTTGGATGAGATTCATTATGTAATCGAGTTAGTTTTGTTAGGGATTGATCCCTAGTATCCAATATGTTCTTAGATTGATGTTGCTATGACTTCGCTATGCTTAATGCTTGTCACTTTAGGCCCGGGTGCCATGAACTCAGATCTAAACCATTTATGAATTCATCATTATATCCATGTTTTAGATCCGGTCTTGCAAGTTATAGTCACCTACTATGGTTATGATCCGACAACCCCGGAGTGACAACAACCGGGCCCACTCTCGGTGATGAGGGTAGTTTGAGGAGTTCATGTATTCACTATGTGTTAATGCTTTGTTCCGGTTCTCTATTAAAAGGAGGCCTTAATGTCTCTTAGTTTCCAATATGGACCCCATTGCCACGGGACGGTAGGACAAAAGATGTCATGCAAGTTCTTTTAATAAAGAACGTATGACTATTTATAGAATACATGCCTACATTATATTGATGAACTGGTGCTAGTGCCATATCGCCCTTGGTTATAACTGTCACATGGTGAATATCATCCAACAAGTCACCGATCCAATGCCTACGAATTTATCTTATATTGTTTCTGCTGCGTTACTACTGCTATCATCACCGTTACACTTGCTACAAAATTACTGCTATCACTGTTACCGTTACTATTGCTGCTGTCACTACTATCAAAACTATCAAACTACTTTGCTACTGATCACTTTGCTGCAGATAATTAATCTCCAGGTGTGGTTGAATTGACAACTCAGCTGCTAATACCTTCAAATATTGTTTGGCTCCCCTTGTGTCGAATCTATAAATTTGGGTTAAATACTTTACCCTCGAAAACTGTTGCGACCCCCTATACTTGTGGGTTATCAAAAGCCAAGGCTAGTGTGGAAGAAGAGGATGAAGAGGAAGAAGAGGAGAGTAACCCCAAAGATACAAAATATGCTTATCATGACCACATGGCTCTCGCTTCAAGGCAATTTTGGAGCAAGAAGAACTCAAGGCCCAACTTCAACAAGAACAACTCAAGTGGCGCCAAGGGCAAGCAACATGTGAGGACATGCTATAATTTTGGCAATATGAGCCACTTTGTTGCAAAGTGCCCATATGAGAAGAGGGAAGACAATGGTGGCAAGCTCATCTGTAAAGACAAGGCCAAGTTCTTCCCCAACAAGAACAACTTCACCAAGAAGACTCCTCCCAAGGGGTTGGTGGAACAAGAAGAGTACAATGAGGATGATGATGATGATGAAGACGGCGAGTCAGTTGCCATGGCCTCCGTTGCCATTGCGACAACCTCACAGGTGTCCCTCTTCGACTCACCCAATGAGAACATCACCGCCAAGTGCCTCATGGCTAAAGCCACCAACAAGGAAACCTCCAACAGCAAAACTACCATCATTACTAATCCATCATTGACAGATTGCATTGATGAAAGTGAGGGGTCTAATGAGGAGGAAAATGAATTTGAGTCTTTTATGAGTAAGCTCAAGGGTAAGCCCAAGAAGCACTTTGTTGCTCTCTTGGAACAACTTGGTGAAGCCAATGACATGATCGAGGCTCACGAAGAAACCATCTCTAAGATGGAGGGGCATAGTCATGACTATGCCGATGAGATATCAGATCTATCTAATGCGCTTGAGGAGGAGTGTGGTCGTCGTTTGGCTCTTGAGGAGTCACACAACGATGATCATGCTAAAATTAAGAAAGATCTTGATCATGCTCTTGTTGTATCTCGTGTGCTCAATTCCGAGAAGGCCAAACTCGGTGTTGATCTTGCTAGACTCAAGGAGGAGTTCGATATACTTGACAAGGCTCACAAGGCCTTTAAGGGTACTCATGCTAGCCTTAAAGAGTCTCATGATCAACTCCAAGTGAAGCTAACTAAGGAGAAAGCCACTTTTCCTCATATGGTCTTAATTGATAATGCAAATGCTACTAACCCATGTTGTGAGCATGTGCATCTTGTGGTGGAGAATGCAAAGTTGAAGGAGCAACTTGAGAAAGGCCTTGTGTCTTGTATACAATGTGAGAAGAACCTCAACGACCTTTTGAGCAATCAAAAGGAAGTTGTGGCCAAGGAGGGAATTGGGTTCGCACCCAAGTCCAAGAACAAGAAGAAGAATGACAAGGCCAAACGACCTCCTCCTCTCAAGAAAACTTTTGTGAAGGAGGGAGAGGGTGCTTCCAAGGAGAAGAAGAACAATCTGAAGGTGGTGGTGTCAACACTACTGTAGGATGCTGCTAACGCGACACTACGATCAGAGACCGTTTGAGAAACTGTGTGCGATGCAGTAATCGCAAACGGTGGTGTATGAAAACCGTCAAAAAGGTGCAAAGCGTTTGCGATGGAGGATGCATAAAACATGGTTCAGATTTTAGTTGCGTGTGCGATTCAGGCCACACGGTTAACCCGTTCGAACTGTTTATGGCGAGGCGTAACAATGTAAACAAAGCGGCCATATCAATGTGTGTGTGATATACGGCATACAGTTCGCTCTGATGAACCGTTTTCTATTAGGGAGTGCAACATAAACGGTTAGCCACATCAAGGTGTGTGTGATATAGGGCATACGGTTCACTCGGACGAACTATTTTCGATTAGCGAACACAACAAAAACGGTTCAAATTAACAAGATGTGTCTGATACGTGGCAAACAGACGACTCAGATGAACTGTTTGCGATGAGAATTTACAACACAGACGGTTAATACACTTAGTTCGTGTGCGATTCTGTGTGTACAAAAAACTTTGAAAAATGCAAACTAGTTGCTTGCGGTGGCTAGGAGTATCGCACACGATGCGTCTGCGAGTACTCGTGTGCGATGATTAGTAAGTTACACTGAAAGTGCAACTATCCCTGGGTGGTTTTGGTAATTCCTAACAACATATAGCTCATTGAGCTAATGCTATTCCAAGATAAATATTTCAGGAAAGCTCAATGTTTGGCATGGCATGGATTATAAAGTGGACCCTTCAAAATGCTAAGGACAAAAGATTGGCTCAAGCTCAAAGCACAAGACTCTACATTTTCTATTTTAGTGATCCAAGATCACATTAAGTCTATAGGAAAAGCCAATACTATTAAGAAGGGATGAGGTGTTGCTTAATGAGATTCTTGCTCAAAATGCTTAGTGATATGCTCCAAAACCCTCCACCACTTTCTCATATCCACATATGTCCTAAACCAAAAAGTCCAACTCGGCCCCACCGATTCTTTCCATCCGGAGCTACCGAGTTCAGTTGACATAGCCACTGCCAGAAACCCTAATCAATTCGATCTCATCGATAGGGATCTCGGTCTCACCGAGATGGGATTGCGAACTCTCTGTTTCCCTTTGTACCGTTTCGGTCAAACCGAGATGAGAGATCGGTCCCACCGAGATTGCAATGCAAACTCTTCGTTTCCTTTTCGTAATGTTTCGGTCCAACCGAGATGAGCGAATCGGTCCCACCGAGTTTGCCTGACCAACTCTCTGTTTGGCTATTACCAAAATCGGTCTCATCGAGTTTGTGTAATCGGTCTCACCGAGATTACGTTATGCCCTAACCCTAATGACATCGGTCCCACCGAGTTGACATGTCGGTCCCACCGAGAATCCTAATGTTCACATTTTGAACTAAATTGGTCCGACCGAGTTTAATGATTCGGTCCCACCAAGTTTGGTGATTTGTGTGTAACGGCTAGATTTTGTGTGGAGGCTATATATACCCCTCCACCCACTCTTCATTCGTGGAGAGAGCCATCAGAACATGCCTACACTTCCAATACATATTTTCTGAGAGAGAACCACCTACACTTGTGTTGAGGTCAAGATATACCATTCCAACCACATAAATCTTGATCTCTAGCCTTCCCCAAGTTGCTTTCCACTCAACTCTTCTTTCTACCAAATCCAATCCTATGAGAGAGAGTTGAGTGTTGGGGAGACTATCATTTGAAGCACAAGAGCAAGGAGTTCATCATCAACACACCATTTGTTACTTCTTGGAGAGTGGTGTCTCCTAGATTGGCTAGGTGTCACTTGGGAGCCTCTGACAAGATTGTGGAGTTGAACCAAGGAGTTTGTAAGGGCAAGGAGATTGCGTGCTTCGTGAAGATCTACCCTAGTGAGGCAAGTCCTTCGTGGGCGACGGCCATGGTGGGATAGACAAGGTTGCTTCTTCGTGGACCCTTCGTGGGTGGAGCCCTCCGTGGACTCGTGCAACTGTTACCCTTCGTGGGTTGAAGTCTCCGTCAACATGGATGTATGATAGCACCACCTATCGGAACCATGGATAAAAAATCTCTGTGTCAACATTGCGTTTGCTCCCTCAAACTCATCCCTTTACCTTCATATGCAATTGTCTTACATTCCGTTGCTATACTCTTAGAATTGCATGTGTAGGTTGATTGCTTGACTTGTGCTAAGTTGCTAAAATCTGCCAAGAACTAAAATTGGGGAAAGGCTAGATTTTTATTTGGTCAAGTAGTCTAATCACCCCCCTCTAGACATACTTCCGATCCTACACACATGCATTTCCTTATGTTAACACTTGTGTGATAAATAACACGTGGCACCGACTACGTTATTAGGGTTGTGTGTGTGCTCCACTTAGTCTTCCCGCGCTCCAGCGAATGCTTCCCGCGCTCCACATGGGTGAATTGTAAAATCCACGCATATTCCCTCACCGGTTTCCCGCCACCAGCTAACGAATTTCTGCATATAACCCAGGCGGCAACGCACCGCCGTGACACTTTGCGAAGATCTAGTCCTCACCCATCTACCATTAGTTATTCCAAGCATGCCAGGAAACAACCAAAGCTTCAACGTCGACGCCTACCTGCGTTACATCTTCGGCGAGGAGAACGAGCCGGAGCATGTCGAGGAGCAAGAGCCTCATCGGCCAATGCATGCACCATGGCCCATCGGCAGCGATATCGGCGCCACAATCCTTGGGAGCACAATCGACATATTGCAGAGGAGGTCTGATGAGCAGTTTGCCATCCATCGTGCAAAAGATCCAGAGCTGCTCTGCGGCATGATCGACGACCCACCCGAAGAACCTCCATCACCAGTGCTCATCGAGAGCCTGATGCCCCGCAAGGAATGGGCACAGGACCTCTGCGATTCAGTCAAGACAAAGGCAGCCTGCGACTTCATCATTGCCCGCGGCGGCCGTGTCAACCTCGATCCCGATGATGTGGTGGCCAGGCTCGAGCGCATCCTTGGCGGAGGTGACGTCCCCGACGAAGTAGAACATCGCCAACGTGATATCTGGAGGATGCAGGTGATCGACGGAATTTGCTACCACGCTAGAGACATGGAAATGGAGCGGTTCCACGGAGTTGTCATGCGCGCGATTGCACGCTGTCAAGCTCTTCTGGAAGAGGCCCAGCAGCCCCAAGAGCCTCCCATTAGCGCCAGCAGCTCCATAGGTGGAGGCGGGTCGGGACACTCGGAGTGAACGGCCGCAAGGGTGCTATGCTGATCATGGAGTCCGAGAAGACCATCGTCGGAAGGCCGCCAGCTCAGCCTTTTAGCTTATATTTTATTATAATTGTATGAATATGTAGGTCGTGAGTGTTCTGGTCCTTGCCGCATTTGGCATTTTAAATTATCCTGAATATGTAAGACAATTATTAAGAATTATTAACAGTTGCCATTGTAACTTTGCCTCAACGGCGAGCAGAGCGCGCGCAGGGACGCCAGAGCGGAGCGCGCCGCGAGCGCCTCAACGGCGAGCAACCACGTGGTCAACCTTATGCCATCAATAAATTTTGACCTTGTTTCTCGTCACATTGTTGATTACAATGCAATAAGTAATTGCAAATCTGTTCACACCTCTCAAACTAATATGTGTTCACACTTAGCACCGGGCTATAAAAACTACCCACTCGAAATTACTTCACAATTCCTCTCCTCATCACCCACAAAACTGGTTTCCTCTGTCAAGTCGTTCCGCCATGACCGCTAGGAGGAGTTTAGGGTGGACATATAACCAGGCAGCAAAGACCAAGGCCGCGGAAGCACTAGAGAGGTCCCGCCGCGAAGCCGCAGCTACAACAGAGATGTCCGGGCGCACCGCGGAGCCCTTGAACGAGCTCTCACGGGCACGCGAGGGCTCTCACAAGCGCATTCGCGGCGTCGGCCATTGGTACGTCTCTGTCGTATCTATAATTTTTTATTGTTCCATGCCAATATTCAACAACTTTCATATACTTTTGGCAACTTTTTATACTATTTTTGGGACTAACATATTGATCCAGTGCCCAGTGCCAGTTCCTGTTTGTTGCATGTTTATATTTCGCAGAAACCCAATATCAAACAGAGTCCAAACATGATAAAAACGGATGGAGAATTATTTTGGAATATTTATGATTTTTGGGAAGTAAAATCAACACGAGACGGTGCCCAAGGGGGCCACGAGGCAGGCGGCGCGCCCCAGGGTGGCAGGTGCGCCCTGGACCCTCGTGGGCACCCCGTAAGGCGGTTGACGCTCTTCTTTTGCCGCAAGAAAGCTAATATTATGGGAAAAATCTGGGGGAAAGATTCAACCCAATCAGAGTTACGGATCTCCGGATATAAAAGAAACGGTGCCAGGGCAGAATCTGAGAACGCAGAAACAGAGAGAGACAGAGAGACAGATCCAATCTCGGAGGGGCTCTTGCCCCTCCCATGCCATGGAGACCAAGGACCAGAGGGAAAACCCTACTCCCATCTAGGGAGGAGGTCAAGGAAGAAGAAGAAGGAGGGGGGCTCTCTCCTCCTCGCTTCTGGTGGCGCCGGAGTGCCACCGGGGGCCATCATCATCACCCCAATCTTCACCAACAACTTCACCGCCATCATCACCAACTCTTCCCCCCTCTATGCAGCGGTGTAACCCCTCTTTTACCCGCTGTAATCTCTGCTTAAACATGGTGCTCAACGCTATATATTATTTACCAATGATGTATGGCTATCCTATGATGTTTGAGTAGATCTGTTTTGTCCTATCGATTAATTGATGATTGTGATTGGTTTGAGTTGCATGTTTTATTATTGGTGCTGTCCTATGGTGCTCTCCGTGTCGCGCAAGCGCGAGGGATCCCCGCTGTAGGGTTTGCAATATGTTCATGATTTTCTTATGGTGGGTGGCGTGAGTGACAGAAGCACAGACCCGAGTAAGTAGGTTGTTTGCGTATGGGATAAAGAGGACTTGATACTTTAATGCTATGGTTGGGTTTTACCTTAATGATCTTTAGTAGTTGCGGATGCTTGCTAGAGTTCCAATCATAAGTGCATATGATCCAAGTAGAGAAAGTATGTTATCTTATGCCTCTCCCTCAAATAAAATTGCAATAATGATTACCAGTCTAGTTATCGATTGCCTAGGGACAAATAACTTTCTCGTGACAACAAGATCTTTACTAAAACTAATTTAGTTGTGTCTTTATCTAAGCAGCCCCTACTTTTTATTTACGCTCTCTTTATTATCTTCCAAACCTATCCAAAAACCACCTACAAAGTACTTCTAGTTTCATACGTGTTCTAGGTAAAGCGAACGTTAAGCGTGCCTAGAGTTGTATCGATGGTCGATAGAACTTGAGGGAATATTTGTTCTACCTTTAGCTCCTAGTTGGGTTCGACACTCTTACTTATCGAAAGAGGCTACAATTGATCCCCTATACTTGTGGGTTATCAAAACCTTTTTAAAGCGCCGTTCTTGAGTCATAGCATGGGGTGAATATTCTCGTGTGTGCTTGTTTGCTTTATCACTAAGTAATTTTTTTTGCTGTTCTTAGTTGTTTTCTATCTTTAGTTATGGATAGGAAACGCAAAATACCAAAAAAATTAGTTGTACCTACCGAACCAATGGTTGAAGAACCACTCAAAATCTATCACACTCCTGAAGCTTATTACTTGGATCATCTTCGATCCCTATGCGCTCGTGCTGAAACCCCAACTAGCTTAGTTGAGGGAAAATCTTTAGATGAGCATGCTTGTTATGTACGACATCACATATCTTAAAAAGGGAAACTTTTGCTGGGTCAAATTCATCATTTGCAATGCTATGCTTGGAATTTATGTGAAATATATGATTTTACTTGTTGTTCTAAAAACCCTAAGAAACACCTTCCCTATCAATGTGAGTTTAGTGATAATGGAATCATATCTTCGTATTCTAAGGGTGTTTATAGTTACTATGATGTTCAACAAATCAAAGATTTGTTGCTTTTAAGGGTGCTTATGAAATTGCTTCTCTGATTGAAAAGTATGATGCTACTCTTTATAAGTCTGAAAATTTTGCCATACTTAAATATTGCTATGATAATTATGCTTCTAATGCCTACGTTGAACCATATATTGAGGACTCCTCCACTGTCCAGGAAGAGACTAATATTTTGCAGGAGTCTATGGAAGAAGAAATTGATGAAACTGTGAGCTCATTGGATAAAAAGATGATGAGGAGAGCGAAGAACAAAAGGAGCAAGAGCGGATTAGCTACACGTGCCCACCTTCTAATGAGAGCAACTCTTCAACTTATACATTGTTTAATTTCCCTTCGTGCTTAACGAAGGATGATTGCTATTATGATTGTTATGACCCCGTTGATTCTCTTGAAATATCCCTTTTTGATGATGCTTGTTATGCCTGTGGCCAAGATGCCAATATGAATTATGCTTATGGAGACGAACTTGCTATAGTTCCTTATGTTAAACATGAGATTGTTGCTATTGCACCCACGCATGATAGTCCTATTATCTTTTCGAATTCTCCAAACTACACTATATCGGAGAAGTTTGTGCTTATTAAGGATTATATTGATGGGTTGCCTTTTACTACTACACATGATGATTTTGATGAATATAATATGCATGTGATTGCTGCTCCTACTTGCAATTATTATGAGAGAGGAACTACATCTCCACCTCTCTATGTTTCCAACACGATAAAATTGCAAGAAACTGCTTATACTATGCATTGGCCTTTACTAGGTGTGCATGAATTGTTCTTTTATGACATGCCGATGGATAGGAAGAGAGTTAGAATTCGTCATTGCTTGATATATGTTACTTTGTGATCACTACTAAATTACAAATCATTGTTAATTAAAATTGGCTTTGATATACCTTGGGATCCGGGTGGATCCATTACTTGAGCACTATATGCCTAGCTTAATGGCTTTAAAGAAAGCGCTGCCAGGGAGACAACCCGGAAGTTTTAGACAGTCATTTATTTCTGTTGTGTGCTTTTATAAAGTTTAAAAATAAAAATAATGTTCCAAGGTTTGCCTTTTGGATGTTTACAATGCTTGTTGGTTTGTACGGTGCGGGACAGAAACTTTGGCTGTAGTGCGCGATTTTTAATTTTTTTCTGGAACGCCAAACGGTTCTGATTATTTTTGCACTGTCTTTATGTGCAAATTGTTTATGTTTCCTAATTTTGGCAGAATTTTTCAAGTATCAGAAGTATGGTGAATGTTCAGATTATTACAGACTATTCTGTTTTAGACAGATCCTGTTTTTGATGCATAGTTTGCTTGTTTTGATGAAACTATCGATTTATATCAGTGGATTAAGCCATGAAAAAGTTATATTACAGTACACACAATGCAAAAACAAAATATTAATTGGTTTGCAACATTACTTAGAGTAGTTATTTGCTTTATTATACTAACGGATCTTACCGAGTTTTTTGTTGAAGTTTTGTGTGGATGAAGTGTTCGATGCTCGAGAAGGTCTCAATGTGAGAAGAAGGAAGAGAGGCAAGAGCTCAAGATTGGGGATGCCCGAGGCACCCAAGTAAATATTCAAGGAGATTCAAGCGTCTAAGCTTGGGGATGCCCCATAAGGCATCCCCTCTTTCTTGAACAAGTATCGGTATGTTTTCGGATTCGTTTCATTCATGTGATATGTGCAGATCTTGGAGCGTCTTTTGCATTTAGTTTTCATTTTTCTTTTATGCACCATGCTCGTATGAGATAATCCTTGGTTGATTTATAGAATGCTCATTGCACTTCACTTATATCTTTTGAGTATGGCTTTATAGAATGCTTCATGTGCTTCACTTATATCATTTGAAGTTTGGATTGTCTGTTTCTCTTCACATAGAAAACCGCCATTAATGCTCTTTTGCTTCACTTATATCTGTCAGAGCGTGGGCATATCTTTTGTAGAAAGAATTAAACTCTCTTGCTTCACTTATATCTATTTAGAGAGATGACAGGAACTGGTCATTCACATGGTTAGTCATGAAATCCTACATAAAACTTGTAGATCACTGAATATGATATGTTTGATTCCTTGCAATAGTTTTGTGATATAAAGATGGTGATATTAGAGTCATGCTAGTGGGTAGTTGTGGATTAGTAGAAATACTTGCGTTGAGGTTTGTGATTCCCATAGCATGCACGTATGGTGAACCGTTATGTAACAAAGTTGGAGCATGAGGTATTTATTGATTGTCTTCCTTATGAGTGGCGGTCGGGGACGAGCGATCGTCTTTTCCTACCAATCTATCCCCATAGGGGCATGCGTAGTAGTACTTTGCTTCGAGGGCTAATAAACTTTTGCAATAAGTATATGAGTTCTTTATGACTAATGTGAGTCCATGGATTATACGCACTCTCACCCATCCATCATTGCTAGCCTCTTCGGTACCTTGCATTGCCCTTTCTCACCTCGAGAGTTGGTGCAAACTTCGCCGGTGCATCCAAACCCCGTGATACGATACGCTCTGTCAAACATAAACCTTCTTATATCTTCCTCAAAACAGCCACCATACCTACCTATCATGGCATTTCCATAGCCATTCCGAGATATATTGCCATGCAACTTCCATCATCATCATATACATGACTTGAGCATTTATTGTCATATTGCTTTGCATGATCGTAAGATAGCTAGCATGATGTTTTCATGGCTTGTCCCTTTTTGATGTCATTGCTACGCTAGATCATTGCACATCCGGTACATCACGGAGGCATTCATATAGAGTCATATCTTTGTTCTAGATATCGAGTTGTAATATTGAGTTGTAAGTAAATAAAAGTGTGATGATCATCATTATTAGAGCATTTCCCTAGTGAGGAAAGGATGATGGAGACTATGATTCCCCCACAAGTCGGGATGAGACTCCGGACGAAAAAATAAAAAAAAATAAAGAGAAAGGCCAAAAAGAGAAGGCCCAAAAAATGAAAAAAGAAAAAACAAAAAATGAGAGAAAAGAGAGAAGGGCAATGTTACTATCCTTTTACCCCACTTGTGCTTGAGTAGCACCATGTTCTTCATATAGAGAGTCTCTTGAGTTATCACTTTCATATACTAGTGGGAATTTTCATTATAGAACTTGGCTTGTATATTCCAACGATGGGCTTCCTCAAATGCCCTAGGTCTTCATGAGCAAGCAAGTTGGATGCACACCCACTTAGTTTCAGTTTGAGCTTTCATATACTTATAGCTCTAGTGCATCCGTTGCATGGCAATCCCTACTCCTCACATTGACATCAACTGATGGGCATCTCCATAGCCCGTTGATTAGCCGCGTTGATGTGAGACTTTCTCCTTTTTTGTCTTATCCACATAACCCCCATCATCATATTCTATTCCACCTATAGGGCTATATCCATGGCTTGCGCTCATCTATTGCGTGAGGGTTGAAAAAGCTGAAGCGCGTTAAAAAGTATAAACCAATTGCTCGGCTTGTCATCGGGGTTGTGCATGATGTGAATATTTTGTGTGGTGAAGATGGAGCATAGCCAGACTATATCATTTTGTAGGGATAACTTTCTTTGGCCATGTTATTTTGAAAAGACATGATTGCTTTATTAGTAGGCTTGAAGTATTATCGTTTTTATGTCAAATGATAGACTATTGCTTTGAATCACTCGTATCTTAATATTCATGCCATGATTAGATACATGATCAAGATTATGCTAGGTAGCATTCCACATCAAAAATTATCTTTTTTATCATTTACCTACTCGAGGACGAGCAGGAATTAAGCTTGGGGATGCTGATACGTCTCTGTCGTATCTATAATTTTTGATTGTTCCATGCCAATATTCTACAACTTTCATATACTTTTGGCAACTTTTTATACTATTTTTGGGACTAACATATTGATCCAGTGCCCAGTGCCAGTTCCTGTTTGTTGCATGTTTATGTTTCACAGAAACCCAATATCAAACGTAGTCCAAAAGGGATAAAAACGGACGGATAATTATTTTGGAATATTTATGATTTTTGGAAGTAAAATCAACGCGAGACGGTGCCCGAGGGGGCCACAAGGCAGGGGGGCGCCCCAGGGTGGCAGGCGCGCCCTGGACCCTCGTGGGCACCCCGTAAGGCGGTTGACGCTCTTCTTTTGCCGCTAGAAAGCTAATTTTATGAGAAAAAATCTTGGCGAAAGATTCACCCAATCGGAGTTACGGATCTCTGGATATAAAAGAAACGGTGCCAGGGCAGAATCTGAGAACGCAGAAACAGAGAGAGACAGAGAGACATATCCAATCTCGAAGGGGCTCTCACCCCTCCCATGCCATGGAGGCCAAGGACCAGAGTGGAAACCCTTCTCCCATCTGGGGAGGAGGTCAAGGAAGAATAAGAAGGATGGGGGCTCTCTCCTCCTCGCTTTCGGTGGTGCCGGAGTGCCACCGGGGGCCATCATCATCACCCCAATCTTCACCAACAACTTCACCGCCATCATCACCAACTCTTCCCCCCTATATGCAGCGGTGTAACCCCTCTTTTACCCGCTGTAATCTCTACTTAAACATGGTGCTTAACGCTATATATTATTTCCCAATGATGTATGGCTATCCTATGATGTTTGAGTAGATCCGTTTTGTCCTATCGGTTAATTGATGA
Organism: Aegilops bicornis; assembly: GCA_021605145.1. Lineage (NCBI taxonomy): Eukaryota > Viridiplantae > Streptophyta > Magnoliopsida > Poales > Poaceae > Aegilops > Aegilops bicornis. The sequence goes on along the minus strand of CM038675.1, from coordinate 271,798,487 downwards.
TCGTGATTGGTTTGAGTTGCATATTTTATTATTGGTGCTGTCCTATGGTGCTCTCCGTGTCGCGCAAGCGTGAGTGATCCCCACTGTAGGGTTTGCAATATGTTCATAATTTGCTTATGGTGGGTGGCATGAGTGATGTACACTGCACCGAGTAAGTAGGTTGTTTGCGTATGGGATAAAGAGGACTTGATACTTTAATGCTATGGTTGGGTTTTACCTTAATGATCTTTAGTAGTTGCGGATGCTTGCTAGAGTTCTGATCATAAGGGCATATGATCCAAGTAGAGAAACTATGTTAGCTTATGTCTCTCCCTCAAATAAAATTGCAATAATGATTACCGGTCTAGTTATCGATTGCCTAGGGACAAATAAATTTCTCGTGACAACAAGTTCTTTACTAAAACTAATTTAGTTGTGTCTTTATCTAAGCAGCCCCTACTTTTTATTTACGCTCTCTTTATTATCTTGCAAACCTATCCAAAAACCACCTACGAAGTACTTCTAGTTTCATACGTGTTCTAGGTAAAGCGAACGTTAAGCGTGCGTAGAGTTGTATCGATGGTCGATAGAACTTGAAGGAATATTTGTTCTACCTTTAGCTCCTAGTTGGGTTCGACACTCTTACTTATCGAAAGAGGCTACAATTGATCCCATATACTTGTGGGTTATCAGCCATCGCGACGAGCCGGCGCTCCTGAAGTAGTTCGCCGGTGACGACAACATTCTCGCTGGCGTCACTATGCAGCAGGAGCTGGTCAACGGCTTGATGAAGCTGATCAAGATCAGTGATGCCTTGGTTGACAAGGCGACCGGCCTCGTCGAGCAACTCATGGATGATGATGCGAAGCTCCTCAAGTTGGTCGCCGAGAAGGAGGAGGAGGCCGCCGGATGGAATATGCTGCATGAGCAGAGCAGTGCCTCGGAGATGACTCTGAAAGCGGTCATCGAGGAACTGATGGGTGGCTTGAGGAAGCTCCGGATCGAGCGCGAGCAGGAAGTGGAGGAATCCATGGCTGCTTTCAAGCAAAGTCGTGAGGAATTGAAGAAGGAGCTGGAGGATTTTGCCGCCCGGCGATCCATCGACGAGTAGAGACAGTAGCGACCCAGATCGTTGTCTGCAATTTCCTTGTTCTCTTGCCCCCGTGTCTTCCGGGCTTTGCCGCATGTGGCATTTTAGGTTATCCGGAATAAGTAAGACAATTATTATGTGCGCCATTGTAAATTTGTCATCGTATTATCCGTTGACATTTTATTTGTGGTCGTATTATCCGTTGCCCTATGTGGCAATTTAAATTAGGGCGGAATACTAGTTGAAAACATGAACAAAGGAAATGCTGCCATGGGATCACAAGCAAACACCCTCCGTCCAAGTTCTTTAATTAACCCATTAATGGAGAAGTTGTGAGCGAGGCAGACGGCGGATGGTGCATGGAGGTCAAAGAGCTTGCTTCCCGGTGAGCATGGGCGGCCTTGCTGCTCGCACGTGTCCCGTCGAGCCTGAGAAGTGGACATGATGCACGCGTCCCGTCGAGCCTGCGCGGTGGACGACTCGCACGCGTCCCGTCGAAGCTGCACGGCGGACTTCTCGCGCTCGTCCCGTCTAATCAAATAGCTGCACACACGCCGCCGAGTATGGTTAAATTTCGACACAGTAAATATAATACAACCGTTTGCGATATTAACGTGTCAGTTTTTTTTAAAAGGACATCGTTGGCTACTAATGTGTGCGCCTCTTCTCAAACTGGATGGTTTTTTTACCACGGCATATATGTGCCATGTCATGAAACCATGCCAAGTTTCATGTTTTTGGGTGACTTTTTATTTCTTGGGATTTAAAACCGAGATTCTCACTTTGTTTGGAATGACGACAAGTTTGTAATTCATTATCATTCCTTAAACGAGACCTAAACATGCACCCAATGACACATGTATGATTTCCCACCCATTTTTCTTCACTGGAGCATGTGGCTGTAGTTCAAATTTGAATTATGGACTACATTAAATGCATAGAAAACTTAGTAATTGGTAATATATATACAATGGCCAAATGAGCAATGAACAGTTTTAAATTTCAGCCCGACACTGCTGTTATTCTATGTTGCCTGTAGAAAACAAAGCTCAAGGCGAGAAGAGGCATCGATTATCGTTTCTCCCACAAGAGGGGCATGTTTCCCTACCGGAACCACGAGGGTTGCGACAGGCTCCGGTTTGTAAAAGGCTTGTAATATAGCTTCGCCCAAATTGGACAACTATATATACCGTGTAGTGACACCATACCAAGTTTCATGATTTCCTGGTGAGTCTTGGATTTAGAGACATTTAAAAACCGAGATTCACAATGTTTGTGGCCACGCCAGGACGGCGAGACGGTTGAATTCCTTCCAATTCATTCCATGGGACCTAAACATGCACCCCAAGGAAACATGTACTTTTTTCTAGCCATTTTGGTGCACTGGAGCATGTATTTGTAGTTTGGATTTGAATGATGGACATTAAATGCCTAGAAAACTCAATTAATGAATAAAAAAGGTCAAACGAATCCTAAATAATTTCAAAGTTCAGCCCGAATCTCCAGTTGTTCCGCGTCGTGCGTAGAAGAAAATACGAGGCTAGAAGAGGGAGTGATCATTGTTTGGCCCCCAAGGGGACACGTTTCCCTATCAAAACCACGAGGGTTCTTGCGAAAGGCTTCGGTTTGTAAGAGGTTTGTAATAAAGCTTGGCCCAAATTGGCAATGTTTTTACCATGATATATATGTGCCATGACATGACACCTTGCCACCTTTGATGACTTTCTGGTGAGTTTAGGATTTATGGGGACTTAAAAACCGAGATTCGAAATGTTTGAGGAAGAGCCAGGACATTGTTACAGTTGTAATTCGTTCCCATTCCTAGCATGAGACCTAAACATGCACCCAAGGACATATGTATAATTTTTTTTAGCCATTTTGGTGAACTGCAGCATGTATTTGTAGTTCAGATTTGAATTATGGACATTAAATGCCTAGGAAACTCAATTAGTGTATAAAAAGGCCAAACGAACCCTGAATAAGTTTAAATTTCAGCACGGATATCCTGTGGTTCCATGTTGCCCGTGGAAGAAAATACAAGGTGAAAAGAGGCAGTGATTACGTTTCGCCCACAAGGGGAACACGTTTCCCTATCAGAACCACGAGGCTTCTTTGAGAGAAGCTCCAGTTTTTGTAAGAGGTTTGTAATAAATCTTGGCCCAAATTGGACAATATTTTTACCATGACATATATGTGCTATGACGTGACACCATGCCACCTTTGATGACTTGCTGGTGAGTTTAGGATTTATGGGGACTTAAAAACCGAGATTCGAAATGTTTGAGTACGAGCCATGACACCAAGATGCGGTTGTAATTCGTTCCCATTCCTGGCATGGGACCTAAACATGCACCCAAGGACACATGTATAATTTTTCTAGCCATTTTGGTGAACTGGAGCATGTATTTGTAGTTCAGATTTGAATTATGGACATTAAATGCCTAGGAAACTCAATTAATGTATAAAAAGGCCAAATGGACCCTGAATAAGTTTAAATTTCAGCATGGATATCCTGTCGTTCCATGTTACCCGTAGAAGAATATACAAGGTGAAAAGAGGCAGTGATTATGTTTCACCCACAAGGGGGACACGTTTCCCTATCGGAACCACGAGGCTTCTTTGAGAGAAGCTCTGGTTTGTAAGAGGCTTGTAATAAAACTTGCGCCACAACGGATGAAAAAAATTCCACGACATATAAGTGCGATGTCGTGACACCATGGCATGTTTCATGATTTTCAGCTTAGTTTGGATTTACGGGGATTTAAAAACCGAGATTCTTCTCATAGCACACGGTTCACTCACGAAAGCCGATATTCAATGAGAACTTCGTGGAAACCATATTTTAAAGTTTCATAAAAATCTGAAAAATGTGGGATGTTGAGAAGGTGATGTTTTTTTGCGACACAAAATTTCAAGTTGAAAAACATTACGAGATGTAAGCTATGAAAAAGACAAATTCGCCCTGAATACTGACATTACTATTCGACACTATTCAACATTGATTTTTTCTTTCTCATAACTCACATCTCTTAATGTGTTTCAACTTGAAATTTTGTGTGCCAATAAAACATCATCGTCTTAACATCCCGCATTTTTTTGATTTTTTTTAAACTTCAAAACATCTTTTTCTCATGGTTTTCACCGGTTTCCATCGAATGTTGGTTTCCGTATGATATCCCCCCCTGCTGCGCGCGTGATCTGAGTCATGCGTTCTAACTGGCTAGAACCCAAACCCCACGGATCATACGTGTGCACCTTTGGATGCTCCCAGATCGAACGGCAACCCTGAGCCCTTTCGATAGCACATGCAGTACATGGGTAAGCACTGTGCGCATGCGTCGTGTAGCTCATGCTTCCTTCTTTACTAGGTTTTCAGTCAAAACAGGCTACCGTTTCTCGTCAATCCTCTCATTGGTTTCCCGCCTCTTCTCCCAGATATGCATGATGTAGATGTTCGTTTAATTCTTATAGTTCATCTCATCCAAAATCAATTAGTTTTGTAAAAAAACTATTTTAAGATTCATGGAATTGTGCATTGTAAAGGTAAAAACAAATAGTGACAATTCATTTAGAAAAAAAGGTTTGGGCAATTAAGATATGGAAGATTCTACATAACAAAGGAGAAGTGCTTGTGTTTAGAGGTTTGTGCATTATGCTTAAGTTCAACCATGGAGTCTTCTAGATTGTACATGTGGCAGAATCTGGTGGAATGTAGATGATATCCAACGGCCAGTAGTGCTCGGATTTGCCATCTCTGTACCGTCGGATTGGCTTCATCCAACGATCAACTTTCATAGTTATTCGCACACTATATATGTGTATAGATGTATATATAGATGTATAGATGTATAGATATATATAGATGTGTCCCATGCTAGACAAAATAAAGTTTGAGCGCATGCGTGACGACTTCAGCCGCCTTTGAAGTTGGGAAACTAACAACATAGGTATTGAACCAGGCTAGGAGTCGGGTACGGTGTTCGGTTTGTAATGTACTTGGCGTGGCCCATCGAAGTTGTGCATTTGGGATTTAAACACATCATACACCATCGTACCCATACAAATTTTCGGGCCGCATGTAGTGTATACGGGGTCTTCTAATCAACCACGTCTCCCTTGTGCGGTTTTTTGTGATGACAAGGATATATGTGGGCTCACCGCGTGTATATATATCATCCCTTTGACAAATAATGAGGGGTATGTGTTTGCCATGAATGGATTCTTCCTAGTTCATGTTAGGGCCGGTCACCGTCAAATGTCGGTCAACCAAAACTCGAGCTCATGCATTGTCAAGATTCCCTCCCAGATGCTCGGATTTCTGGGTTCGACCTACATCAAATCCTGCGCACGTATCTTGTCCTTAGCTACCTTGCCTTAATGGTTGTTGTCTGTATCGAGAGGTAGGCACCACATCTAAATTGTACATTATTCTATATTGAAAACACACATCACCCCTTCCCAACGTACATCATTTTGGGCCGCATGCAAGAGGTGCTAGTTTTGTGGTCCCTCTCGTGCGATGTTTATGATGGTTCAATCTATTGGCCCAAGCAGTTTATCGACAACAACAACTTTCATTTGACCAAACGAAAGATTCATTGGTCCATCTTATGGTAGGTCATGTCGACATGCATGTATGACCAAAGTATCGATCATTACGTGCATCCGCCCGCTGACACGAAGTGGGAGGTGGTGGGCCAAGCATCCTAGCTAGGTACGACATTATGTCATTATATATATCCTAGCTAGGTGGTTGTTAGGGTGCTTCCGGGTTTGCGAGGCAGGTGCCACCAAAGTTATGCATTATGTATTTAAAGTTTTAAACATCCCCAATATTCATACATATATTTGGCCACTTCCAGGTGGTTCTTGACTTCTGGCCCCGCTCATCGATCTTTAGTGACTCGCCCAACCGTGGGCCCGCGGGGTCAAAGTTGTGCATTGGAATTTTGAACATCACATACCGCCCTTTTTTACTCATATATATTTGGGCCACATGCTGGTGTGGCTGTCTTTTGACCCTCCCTAACGTTATATTTTTCTGCAAAGACTCTGATGATCCTCAACGGACACGGGGTATAATATCTAAACGTGTGCGATACAAGTGTGATGTGAATCACCATGACCGCGCAAGCGCGAGCAAATTAAGGTGGAGGTACTGGCTCAACCGTGTGCGATGCAAGTGCGCTGAAATCACCATGACCAGCATGAAGTGCGAAACAAAGGGTGGAAATCTTGGCTTAAGCGTAATGCGATGCAAGTCTTGTTTGTAAAACCACCACCTGTGGAAGCTAAAGGCGGGTAATTTTATTTAGAAATTAGGACAAACCGTGTGCGATAGACCAGCTAGCTAGAAATATAAAAAGCAAACTACCGGCCTTGAGCGTTGCAAAAATCGGCGGATCCGCGCCACTTTTCCTTATTATCATACACGCATATTGTTATTGGACCGTGCGCAATCTTGGGCACTCCCTCCCCGCATCAATTCCTTTACCCAAATTTTAGTAGCCGCCGTACTTCGACCGTCGCCCACACTCCTCCAGCACCGACCTTATAGTAAAATTTTAGCAGCCGAGGCATTTGAACCGTCGCCCTCCCTCGTCCACCAACATCTCCACCCACCATTACTAAATTTTTCAGTAGCCGCGGCGTATCCTCAAACACCACCCCCCTCCACAGTCCCCCACCCACCCCCTCCCCCCTTCAAACCCTAGCTCGCGGCCGCCGCCGCCATCCCTGCCGGTCTGCCCGTTCCTCCTAGCTTAGATAATAAAGTTCAGGTTATCCAAATGATTCCCATCCTGGCCGCCTCCCCCTCGAAGTTTTTAAATGAGGCCTGCGGTGTCCCTCCCCGCCAGATCCACATCCCCTGCTCCAGAATGTCGCAACCTAATCTCGCCCATGTATCCAAGAAGAGGTTTATCATGGCCTTTCCGGCGGACGTTGACGAGGTGGCCGCCGTTCGCCCCGACCTGTCGATCCCGGAGCAACACGTCACCGCGGAAGCCGGCGAAGACATTGACTATGTTGCTATGCCGAAGGCTTCATGTCAGCGGGCTAGCATATTACTGTATCTTGGGAAAGCTGGCTACGACATCAAGCTCGTCCACACCGACGGCTTCACGCTGGTCCATCCCCAACCCCTCTGGTTCAACCACCATCGATCTCTTCGACGGCCCTGCCACTGATCTCCTCCACCAAGCGATTAAGGATTTGTGAGCTTCATACGCCATCGAGCCCATTTTGTCACTTCTGAAGGACACGTTCTATGACGGCAGTTTGGGATCCTCAATTGCCAAGTCAGATCTCATCGACCACGACCACGACCACGAGGAGGGCACCCAAGAAGGTTCTTCCAGGGTGAAACATCCCATCTGTGACATCAGAGAGCGCACCATGGGTCTGTGCTCTTCCAACTGGAAGGATCCCATCCATGAAATGTGAGGCAACATTCTATCAGCAAATATTACCTTTTCTAGCTTGCCAACCCGTACCCTTTGTTGTAGTAGCATTTGCCGTGCGGTGCTTTAACTGTGTTGTGTTTAATTATTTCAGTTATGCAAAAATGTATTGTTCAATAGTTCATGTGTGATGTTTAAGTATGAATTGTCCACTTTAGTTTCACGAATGACTATATTTGGTTGTTTATAGTGAGTAGATGCCTTGTTTATCTGTATTTGGTTGTTAGGTTGGTTGGAGTGAGCATTTTTTCGATTATCGAGCAGATGCCTTGTTTATCTGTATTTGGTTCTTAGTTTGGTTGCGTGAGTGTTTGTCCAGTTATCAGCTGATGCCTTGTTTATCTGTATTTGGTTGATAGGTTGCTTTTTTTAGCATTTGTCCAGTTATCGCAGATGCCTTGTTTCTCTGTATTTGGTTGTTAGGTTGCTTTTTTTAGCATTTCTCCAGTTATCAAGCAGATGCCTTGTTTATCTTTATCTGCTTGTTAGGTTGGTTGCAGTGAGCATTTGTCCAGTTTTCAAGTATATGCCCTGTTTATCTGTATTTGCTTGTTAGGTTGGTTGCAGTGAGACTCTGTCCAATTTTCAATGCATATATTTGGTTGTTATACTGGTCATTTATGCCTTGTTTATTTCAGTCATTCACAATGTGTGGTTCATTATGTGCAAGTCGGAACTGTGCCGCTCGACTACATCAATACCAGTTTGAACGGCTATATTTGGTTCCAGTTATTCCTGGTGTACTTAACACATGCCCTTTATTTTCAGTGTTACACATTTATCCAGTGTGATGTTTAAGCATTACCTACGTTCTATTCATTTTCAACAATACCAGTTTTAATTGCAATATTTGATGGCTGTTAAGCCTGCTGTCGGTAACATTGCCTTCCATTTTATATCTGCTTTAACAACATGCTGAAACCAACACATTAAAGCTATCATTTGGAGATGATGTATTTTACCTTTGCTATATTTGTTTGATGTTAAGATTGCTATACTTATCATGATTTTCCACTACTTATGCAGGACAACAACGGGAGTGGCCACCATTTTCCGCCGAGGTTAGCTTCATCCCTCGGCTTGTACTCCCCCGTCGTTCCATAATGTAGTGCATATAGATCTGTGCACGGACACTAGTTAGCTTCTAATATTGACTTGTTGCTTGTAGGTACATATGCCCTTGGCAAGGATCCACACATCGACCCTTTTTATGCGTATGGGGCAATGAGATATTGATGAACAAGCATCAAGTGAGGAAACTGATAAGGATTATTAGCAAAAAGATACGAAGGTGGCAAGCAAATTATTTGTTTATGCTCTATCCAACAAAACAGTGAGCTGTAGGATGGTAACTACAAACTCTGCAGCCTTCTCTTTTTACTGCCCATAATGAGTTGTTAGACAACAATGTCTGAATCTTTTTCGTTCCCAGTGGTTCCCGAAGCAGTTCACTCAAGATTACCTCGCAAAGTACATGATTGGTGGACACGCAATGAAGGTTAAAGTATTTCATCCAGACTACAATGAGCATCGAGAAGTACTAATGAGGACATTGAAGGATGGACGGGCATCCATCACAAGGGGTTGGCCTAGAGTCGTGCGCGCCTTACGCATGGAGAAGGGCACAATATGGGCATTCCGCTTCACCTTCTCCAGCAACCAGAATGTCTTTCGCCTCTCTCTTTACAGTCTTTAATACAACTGTGGTTCATCATTCTTTACTTGGTGCTTCTGTAGTTCTTCAAAGATATGTACCTGTGCATTGAATTATGGATTCATGGTTGAACCTATATTTGTAATAAACATGGTTGGATATGAAATAAGTGATTGCAAACTTTCAAATTCATAACATGTGATTTTTAAATTAGGGATTAATTATGGATTAAATAGGGATTACACTGCACACGGTTTGCGAAAGTGAAACGTCTGCGATATACGTGAAGATAAAAAACGTTTCTAGGATCCTCTACATGTGCGATCAATCTCCACTGCACACACAACTTTCTCTTGAAAACTGTTTGCGTTAGGCCACCTTGCGCAAATGTTTATCACATAAAAAGTGTGTGTGATGGACAGCCTTTGCTACACAGTTTCTTTCTACGCACCGTGTGTGATGCATTCAATAATGCAAACGATAAAATTATTAATATCGTGTGCAATGGCAACGCTATCACAAACGATTTAATGGGAAAAATTGTGTGTGATGTACGTGTGAACGGAAACGTTTTCCTTGGAGCGACTGTGTGGGATGTACATACGAACGGAAATGTTTAGCGGGGACTGACTGTGTGGGATGTACTTGCAACGGGAAACAATTTCGTCGTATAATTGTATTTTTAGCTGTATTGTACGTATTTCAGTATTTGAGCGCTCACCGGTCGCACACGACCTCATTTTGCCGAACGTGTGTGCCAGGAGGGCATATCCCCGACGGTTTCTGGGTCGTGTGGGAAGGACCCCCCCTATCGCCCACACTCACTTGGCGATGGTTCCAGATGCCATCGCGGAAAGGGGTTTTAAACCGTTTGTTTAGGACGGACGCGCACCAGTGCAAGTAGGGCAATGACACCCCTTCCAACAAAGTCGGCGACTTTAACCCTTCTTATGTGTTGTGCCATGCTAGTGATGGGCATGTTTATGCTAAATTTGTTGGTTCTCCTTATGAGTACATTGAATGGTCTATTTGGGTTCCTAAGACCCTTGTTACTAACATCAAAGGATCCCATTACAAAATGGGTACCTAAAACCAAGCATTGATCTCTTGTCGGTGTTTGCTTCCGGTGGGGGATCATGGTTGCTCGATAGTGGATCCACAAATCATATGACTAGAAGCAAGGACTTGGTGGTGGACGTGCACAAGATTCCATCTATGCCCACCAATGTCGAGTGGGGTGATGCCTCGTCTTCTAAGGTATTGGGACTTGGCAAGGTTGTCATTTCTCATGAGCTCATGATCGAGAAGGTCATGCTTGTTGAGTTCCTTGCATAAAATTTACTTTCCGTTCGCCAACTTGCACTCATGGGTTTTGCCCCTTTCTTTGATATTGATACCGTGGCCCTCTTGTGGAGCAAGACTCTTAAAGTAGCATTTGTTGGGCATGTCGAGAATGGTCTCTATGTGATTAACTTTTCAGAGTGACCCACTAAGACCACGACATGCCTAATGGCTAAAGTTGACGTGTGATGGCTTTGGCATCGCCATTTAGCCCATGTCAATATGAGATCTTTGCAAAGTCTTCTCAAGGGGGACCATGTCCGTGGACTAACAAATGTTAGTTTTGCCAAAGATCATGCTTGCAGTGCTTGTATCAAAGGAAAGCTACATGAGAAGGCTCACCCTCCCACGACTATCATGTACTCGAAGAGGCCTTTGGATCTCCTTTACTTGGATCTCTTTGGGCCTCCATCCTTTGATAGTATTGGGGGTAGAAAGTATTGCTTGGTGATTGTGGATGATTATTCAAGATACACTTGGGTATACTTCTTCAAGAGGAAGAGTGAGACCCAACAAACCATCATTGACTTTGCAAATGAAGCTCAACGCCAACATGATGCAAAGATCTTGACGATAAGAAGTGACAATGGCACCGAGTTCAAGAACTGCACCTTGGATGAGATTCTTAGTGATGAGGGGATCAAGCATCAATACTCCGCACCTTACACCCCTCAACAAAATGGTGTAGCAGAGAGGAAGAACCGGACGTTGATGGATGCGGCAAGGACCATGATGGCGGAGTTCAAGTCTCCATACAACTTTTGGGCCAAAGCCATCAACACCGCGTGTCATGCATCCAATCGGCTCTATCTCCGGAAAGGCTTGAACAAAACTCCATATGAGATACTCACCGGTAACAATCCCAGCCTCAAGTACTTTCGGGTGTTTGGGTGTAAGTGTTTCATTCTCAAGAAAGTTGTTCATTTGTCTAAATTTGAGGCTAGAGCTCATGAGGGCATATTTGTTGGTTATGCTACAAACTCTCATGCCTACCGTGTCCTCAATAAATCCACGGGACTTATTGAGGAGACGTGTAACGTGGAGTTTGATGAGAATAACGGCTCCCAAGTGGAGCAAAGTGGTACTTGTGATGTAGGTGATGAAATTGCTCCCCAAGCCATAAGAAGAATGGGTGTTGGTTTTATCCTACCCATTGAGGAACCCCTTGTGGCCGAAGGATAAGGACAATGTTCACTCAAGTGGAACCATCACCAACCCAAGACCCACATGCTTCCGAAGAACAAAGTGAAGGCCCTCAACCTCATGAACAAGATCAAGGGCAAGATCAACCTCCAGATGGTGTTGAACCACCAAGTGATGCCCAACGTCAAGTTCTCACCTCCGAGAAAGTTCAAGATCAAGAGCAAGCTCAAGATCAAGAACAAGCTCAAGATGACGCTCAAGATGATAAAGTTACCGCTCCTCAACTCATTCCTGAGGAGGAATTGGAGCGTCGTGCCGCCAAGATTGCATCCAAGCTCACTACCAAGGGGCATCTCATGACGGATGTGCTTGGAAGCTTAAGATAGGGGTAAGCACTCATAGACAATTAGCAAACTATTGTGAACATCACGCGTTTGTTTCTTGTGTTGAACCCCAAAAGGTCTATGAGGCGCAACAACTTCGAGCACAACAAGGTGTGGAGATTGGTGCCAAGGACAATGGGGAATCATAATGTCATTGGAACCAAGTGGATATTCAAGAACAAGCAAGATGCTCATGGGATTATCGTTCGCAACAAGGCTCGGTTGGTAGCACAAGGCTACTCCCAAGTCGAGGGTATCGACTACGGTGAAACCTTTGCTCCCGTTGCTCGCCTTGAATCCATTTGTTTGTTGATTGCTTATGCTTCTCATCATAACTTTAAGTTGCAACAAATGGATGTGAAGAGTGCTTTTCTTAATGGTCCTATTAATGAGTTAGTGTATGTCAAACAACCCCCGGGATTCGAGGATCCCTATTTCCCCGATCATGTGTACCAACTCGATAAGGCGCTATATGGCCTTAAACAAGCCCCACATGCATGGTATGAGCACCTTGCCGAGTTGTTGCAAGATCGTGGGTTTGAAATTGGGAAAATCGACCCCACTCTTTTTACTAAGAAGGTTAAAGGGGAGTTGTTTGTATGCCAACTATATGTTGATGATATTATATTTGGTTCCCCTAACAAATCTTTCAATGAGGAGTTTGCCGCTCTCATGAGCTCAAAGTTCAAGATGTCCATGATGGGAGAGTTGAAATTCTTTCTCGGGTTTGAAACAAGCAAAGAAGAGAAGGAACCTTCATCAACCAAGACAAATACACTCTAGACATGCTCAAGAGATTCAAGCTAAGTGATGTCAAGCCGGCTTCCAAACCAATGCCCGTCAAATGCCAACTTGACATAGATCCCAATGGTAAAGCAGTGGATCAAAAGGTATATCGCTCCATGATTGGCTCCTTGCTTTAACTTTGTGCATCTAGACCGGATATCATGTTGAGTGTGGGAATTTGTGCATGGTTTCAAGCCGCACCTAAGGAAAGCCACTATGTGGCGGTGAAGCGAATCTTTCGATATTTGGCTCATACCTCAAACTTTGGCTTGTGGTACCCAAGAGGAGCAAACTTCAACCTTGTGGGCTATTCGGACTCTGATGAGGCGGAAGACAAAGTGGATAGGAAGTCAACTTCTAGAGGGTGCCAATTTCTTGGTTGCTCTTTGGTGAGTTGGTCTTCTAAGAAGCAAAGTTGTCTGTCTCTCTCATCCACCGAAGCGGAGTATGTGGCCGCCGGTAGTTGTTGTGCACAACTTCTATGGATGAGGCAAACTTTAAAGGGTTACGGTGTCATTTGTGACAAAGTGCCTCTTTGCTGTGACAATGAAAGTGCCATCAAGATTTCTCTCAACCCGGTGCAACACTTCAAGACGAAGCATATTGAGATTCGGTATCACTTCATCCGGGATCATATTAGGCGAGGGGAGATCAAGCTCAACTATGTCAACACTCATGATAACCTTGTAGATATCTTCATGAAGCCCTTGGATGAAGCAAGATTTTGCGAGTTAAGGCATGAGCTAAATATCATTGATTCGAGCAATGTGGCTTGAACCCTTGCACACCACACCATACTCATCTTGATATCTTGTTTCGGTGTAGGCATGGACATAGGGGGATTGTTGTTCTCTCAATGAACTCTCCCACCCCCCATTATGCATAAATTGATCAACTCTTTCACATTAGCCATTCTTGATAGTACTTGTGATTCAAAGATGAGTTTTGGTCATGGGCCCAAGGATAATTCACTACAAAAAAGAGACACATCCGTGACATTTTGGGCCAAACGATTTTTTTCTGTCATACTTATGACACTTCTATGACGATAATTGTGACAAAACCCGGTATCATCATAGATGTGGTGGGGTCCTACTTCTATGACAAAAAATCATGACAGAAAATGGGCTTTTCATCCTGGGCGGGCCGGAGACGCAGCTGCATGACATTCTTTGGGCCGTCCATGACGGAAAAAACCGTGGTAGAAGCGAGGGCGTGGAAAATATCGGGGAGTTCCTGGTTATGGTGGGTGGTCGGGGGCCGAGCGATGTGTGTTTCTCTCATACACATACGCGCGTGGGTGCGAGGCGTTGGGCTGTAACTGAACCCAAGCGAGGCGTTGGGCTCGAACTGAACCCGAGCGATTGCACTACAGGCTATGTGTTACACTGAACTCGAGCGATCGATCGATCCCTTGCTGTTAACTGAAGCCGAGTGATTCCTTCGCTACTGCTACTAACTGAAGCTGATCGATACTGCCTCTGGATGAATAGTGAGTGTTGTTGGGGGGTTTGGATGAACAGTTCCCGATGGGGGTTGGATGAACAGGAACCGTGGTAGTAGAGGCCGTTGCCGCTGGATGAACAGTACGCCGATCGATCAAGCCGGTGGATGAACAGGACCCCGTGGAGGGCTGGATGAACAGGACCCCGTGGAGGGCTGGTTGAACAGTAGCCGGTGGAGGGCTAGATGAACAGTAGCCCGTGGAGAGGTGGTTGAACAGGACCCCCGTGGAGAGGGCTGGTTGAACAGTAGCCGGTGGAGGAGCGCGTGGTGGAGGCTGGATGAACAGGAGCCCCGTGGATGAACAGTCGCAGGTGGAGGCTGGAGGAGGTCGACAGTGGATGAACAGTAGCCCATGGACGCTGGAGGAGGTCGAGGGTGGAGATGAACAATATCCCGTGGAGTCCCGTTTTGCGGTCAACACCCCTCCTGATGAACAGGACACCCGTTTCGTCCATAGCGCTCCAACACTAGTCCGTTTCCTCCGTTTTGCGGTACGCCACACCCCTCCCGATCGACAGGACCTTGTTCGACCGTAGGAGGTCCGTTTCCTCCGTTTTGATACGCCGCACTTCTCCCGGCGAACAGGATCCTGCTTTCCACCGTGGATGGTCGAACACAAGGCCGCTTTCTTCCGCTTCTGCGATACGCCAGCCTCGCTTCCATCGCCGTTTCCTCCAAGCGGTTGGCTTCGGCGAACAAAGACGCTGCCTGCTGCCTCCCGATGAACACGACGCATTCCGTTGCCTCCCCATGAACACGACGACGACGCAGTTTCTCCGTTCCGACCCAACCACAACCATGTACACGAGCCCTGGCCGTACGTATGCGTGAGTAGGCGTTCGAGACCCCGCCCGTATGTACGTACGTGGCCGTATTTACTTTCTTGCACCCTGGCATGTACGTACGCTTCTACTACGACATGTGCCCTTCCTTGCACGGCCACGGTTCATCGCTATAGCCTGCAGAAAGATCGATCGACCAGTATGTACATACACGTTCGTGACCAGAATGACAACGCTACGTACGCTTCGACCAGGTGGGTCCCGACTGTCAGGCACTTCCTTGCGTGCAAAGATGTAGCTGGTGGGTCCCAGCAGTTAGGGGGCGAATCATTTTTTTCTCATAATATGGACGCACTTCCTTGCGTGCGAAGATGTAGCTGGTGGGTCCCGGCAGTCAGGGGGAGAAAACATTATTTTTTAGGGTAAAAAGGATGCAGGTGCATGCATGCGTCCATGGGCGTGGTGCGTCCCCACTGTCAGCCTCTCATGTACAGTCATCTTCCGATGACTCTCAGTTGCTGACCACGTTGACCACACCGTGCTGAGCACACCAAGGCCGGTGGACGATGGCGAGGCCCTAGACTGGAACGACCCGGAGATGGGGAAGACACGGCAGTGGAGTCGCAGATGGAGAGGAGTGGGGAACTTGACTGGTTTGGGTGCGCGACAGCACAACCGCGGTGCCGCCCACGGGAGACAGGAGCAAGAACAGAGGTTGAAGAAGGAGCACGGCTGTTGAATTAACATCCAACGGTCCAGCTGCAAGAATCATTTGTTGATTAAGTTGACAAAGCCCTGCGTACACATCCCCTTAGTAGGCCCACAAGTCAGCCACCAAATCTGACGGGTCCCAGCTGTCAACGGGAGGAATATTTTTTTCGCATAACAAGGAGGCACTTCCTTCCGTGCGAAGATATAGCCGGTGGGTCCCAGCTGTCAGGGGGAGGAAACATTTTTTTCCAGCTTAATAAGGAGGAACTTTCCTCGCATGCGACCATGGACCTTGTGGGTTCCAGCCGTCAGGCTCTCCATGTACAGTCCTCTTCCAATGACTCTCGTTTGTTGACCACGCCGCACCGAGCGCAGCGAGGCGATGGACGACGGCGAGGCCCCGGACAGGAACGACCCGGAGATGGGAAGACGCAGCAGTGGAGTCGCAGATTGAGACGAGGAGAAGGGTTATGACTGGTTTTGGTGCGGCGTGGGGCTGCAGTCGGTGGAGAATAACAGGAGGTGTGGAGGGGTGGAGGGATAGCCTGGCCAGCGGTGGGGTAGCGCTTCACAGCGATGCGTGCTAAGCAGAGCCGCTTAGTCACGGAGGCCGGACCAAAGGTCCGGTGACGCTGAAGGAAGAAGACGAGAGATTGAAGGTGCATGTCTGCCGTTGGATATAAATCCAATGGTTGTGGATGTCATAATCATTTCTTGACCAAGTTGACAACACCCTGCATAGGCTTCGACCTATTGGCCCACATGTCAGCCTGCAAAAATGTGGCATATATTTAACCCATGTTTTTGTCCATTTGCTGGGCTGGGTGAACAAATAATTTCGCATCAATGCGGCCCATTTATGTTTTCTAAGAAATCCCAGCCCAATTGCACTTTCTTGAAATCCACGAATTAGCTGGGCTCGTTCTATATATAATGTTAGGTTAGAAGGAGCAATTAATATCAAAAAATAAACCAGAGCAACACATTTTTTATATATAAAATTAACATTGGTCCTTAAAATCTTCTCAAGCTTTTGTACGCAATCACCAGGATTTTCCTTGCCTGTGAGTCAAAAAACAACTAGGATTTTCCTTCCCAACTTCTGTTAAACATTTACTTTTATAAGTTAATAACACGTGGGATGTTTTTATAATGTATATATAAGTCTCTATAAAATATACGATAATAGTAATAATATAGATATATATAATGTGGTTAGAAGGGAAAACATAAATTGGAGACAACATTATTATTCTTATATATAGATAAATAGAATGTAGATCTCCGCTTTTATTAAGAAAAGTACATTGGGTTGCCGATCTTAAGAAAAATCCCATAGGCTGGTATGGACCTCAAAAATAAGTTGAAACCACTTGTCTCAGATGTCGTGGGCTACGCATGTTAAAAAACAAAACCTAGGACTAGCTGATACTTGTTCGCCCTCTGGAAAAAAATGATACTAGCTAGATCCCCGAGCGAACTGGATTAAAGAGGGTGGCGGCGTCGCGACTGAAGAAGCACATCTGGAGCGACTTTTTTCTTCAGTGGATGGCTCTTGATGGCGTTTTTTTACTTGCCTCCACACCCTACAACTTGTATTTTTAGCCTCCCAGTCCGTGGTGGACCAGCAACCCATTTGCTAGGCAGGCCAACCTACAGAAACCAGCACTCGATTTTTCATCAAGCCCTAAAAACAATGCAGTACTATGTTTGTTTTGAGGCCGAAAACATTACGGCAGGGGTTGAGTGGGGGAGGGGGGAAGACAGAACAAAAAAGATTAAAAAGAGCTGATGTGTCGTTGCTACCCTAACAAAGCAGGTGCAATTCTTCTCGGGAAGAAGGTGTGTCGTTGCTACCCTAACAAAGCAGGTGCAATTCTTCTCGGGAAGAAGGTGTGTCGTTGACACCCACACGTCACAAATCCCACAGTAGGCATACTAACAAGTTCACACACAAGTACAACAGAAAAGGTAAACATTCGCATCAAACTCAGGTTCATAGGACACGTTCATATTTGTAGCCAACATTCACAATCAACAACTCAAGAGATTCATATATACACAAGTTCAGCATGTCTATGCATTCATATGATTGATAGATCACACGACAATATTCATAGATAATTCACAAAAAGATTCAGATATACACATGTTCAGTATGTTTATACATCCAAATGATTGAGATCACAGCCAATATCATCCATGGACGAGCTTTAATTACCTAGGGTATAGACTGGTAAATGGTGTTTAGTCGGAGGTACTTCTTGCTAAAATTAATGCTTGTACGAGTAAACTTTCGAGTACATAAGAGGCAGCACAGACGATCTGAACTTTGCTTGTAGGTTTATCCTCAAATAGCGGCCTCATGCCGAGGAAGGTTTAAGCAACTTGGCCACTACTTTCATCCAACTAGTTTACTGGCTCATCTTGGTCCTGTAGCTCGCCAAAATTCTACATTGAAGATAAGAAAGGAGGCGGTTGAGAAAATGAACCACCCAATTTTTTTGTGTAGTTCAACTGAAATGGAGCATCCCTGATGTGCAGACTGATTAAGTGCCAGATGAATATACGCATCAACCAACTTGTCTGGAATCTTTAGACTCCATGCCATACAGTTCTCTACCATATGTGCTGATAACAAAAAGGCACAAGTTGGGACCAAAGACTGGACTGTGTTTTTCTAGGCTATGCGCCGAGCAATATTTTTGGCGTTCACTCTCCTAATACTTGGAGTTTGACAACTGGTTGACGCCGGTTGATACTCGAATGAATATAGGCACTTCTTCTTGTCACCATCGATGCTTGTCTAAGTGAACTTTGGAGTACATAGCAGCAACATAAGTACCTGTCCATCTGATCTTTTTGTGCAGTTCTACTGAAATCACCCAATGTAATGATTTTCCTGCGAGTTCAGGCTCCAAGTTACTCCTTTATGAAATTGGCAAACAGTAGCACAATACCAAATTACCAATACATATGACAAGCACAATAATTAGGATAAAGACCAGTACCAACATGTGTGAGGTAGCATATCAATTACTATTTCCCTTGACTGGAAGCCGAGATAAGCCAAGCGACTGACAGCAAAGGAAGAATGCAAGCCGAGATTAGCGACTGACGGGAAAGGAATGGAGCTGTCGAGGCAATGAAGCACCCAAAGTTTTTGTGCACTTCCACCAAAATCGAGCATCCCTGTCGGCACATATATTGAGAGAGTGAGATTACTGTAATAGTGGGACTAGTTGATGAAACATACACTAACAAATAGAAGCACCCTCATTATCTTAATGGGTAAAGTTAGCAACATAGTAGTCTTGCTTAAAGAGAGGTATTTGTTTATTTAATCAGTGCCAATTTGATCAACACTCAAAGCATTGCCATGTATCATAGGTTGCAAAACTTTAACATGCAAAGATAACGGAGTTTCTCATGACAGTAGCATGATACAAATAGAGATGACAGCAAACTAATACGAATGAAGGCCTTAGGCCGGTACAAACCTGAGGAAAAAAGCTTATTCATGTAGTCCCATAAGAGATGATAAAGCACTCACTGGAATCACTCAATAGTGTATATTTTTGTGCACTTCAAATGTATGGTTGAAATCACTCTTGTTTACCAGTGCTGAGATTATATTAAAAGATTATCAAGAACTTCCAGCAGAATTAAAGCACTGGCTGGGATACAGTTCATTGCATTGTCTTGTGTAGTTCCACTAAAATGTATGATTGGCACAACATGATCCCTGTTTGCACAAGTAGGAACAAGGTGAAACCTTCATTAGCTTGGTGAGAAACGATAGAAACACATTAGCATATTACTCTAACAATAGCATCAAATTCATGATGGACAATACGCAAAACATTGCCTCATTAAACCAATGGCAATAAGTTTACATGCAAAACAATAGCACTATTATGTCATGACACTAATAATATTCCCTCCCTGCTCCACCACATGATTCACCTCCATAGACAAACATACACACGTACATGATTCAGCATAAGGTGCTACTAAAGATTTGTTTAACTCCCACAGGAAAATTAGGCAGCAATAAATTAGTGGTACTTAAGTACTCCTAAGTGACCTTGCAGGAGAGACAGCAGAAGTGGAAGGGCTCCCTGGAGGATCGTCTCACATGTAAGGTAGACGTTGTCGGAGCCCTTGAATGGCCTCGACTGAGGCCTCTGGCTTCAGCAAGATCACCTTGTCACTGTTTGTTCTTCTTCTTCTTCTTCCTCTCCATGCTTTGTTCTCTTTGTCCTCACTAGTTGGTGAAACCAAGTACATGATTGGCCTTCTATTTCTGAATTGGTTTTGTCAGTGAGGGAGTACAAGTGTACTAGTAAACAATAGCATTATTTTCTCATGGGAGTCGCAAAATAGAGATGAACACATGCATTAAATATCATTCTTACCTAAAGGAAGGTTATGGCGCCAATATGGATGATGAGGATTGGAACACATATCTCCCTTTGTGCAGTTCCACCGAAATGAATCAACTGTTCCATTCTGACATTCCAGTTAAACAGCACAAAAGTCACTTCTTTTAACAAGTGTTTTGTGCAGTGCACCAAAAGGTCACAACAGCAACCTGATGAAATGGATATCCATGTTTGCACAAAAAGCTACAATAAAACAGTCAGAGTCTCAAACAATTACAGGCAAGAACATTTGGCTAAACTTGTCATGGCTTATAACAGTGGCATGGCTTCATTTTAACAGGGGCATTAGATTAAGAACAGCTAAATATTTCATATAAGGGCATGGGACAGTGGGTGCACCAGCAATCCAGCACCATGTACCTAAACAGGGGCATAAAGTGGTGATTCAGAGTTTGTTGCCCCGAGAAACAAACATCCAAGAAACATATCTGGGTTGGTCCCATTTTTTTTCACTCTAGCCACCTACTCCTATGTGTGGATAACAAATCTAGTCCTGGTCATACCACTGTGTACAGCGTTACCCCGATAATTCCCTTTTCGACCAAGAGACCGGTTGGATGACCAGTCTGTACTACTTTCACCCCCTTTCCTTCCTTTTTGTACCAAGTCCGATGTACATACTAAATTCCCCCACCCCCACTTTATTTCTTGTTTGAACCAAGTACAAGATTCGACTCCATGAAGTAGCTTTACCTCTAACAATAGAAGAAAAAAATAGGTGACCTTGGACCATCCGATCGAGAGGGGCTGAGAGGCAGAAAATGATGCACATGCAGCGAAGTAGCGAGCTGGCAAAAATAATGTGGCAACATAAGAAAAACATAGTCACGATGTAATTTTTTGTGCCATGCATAAATATTTGGTTAGTTAAATTTATAGTCAAAATTTGGCAAGGTGCATCAAATCAACACATGCAAGTACGGCATGCATGCATGCATTGTACTCCCTCTGTTTCTAAATATAAGTCTTTAGAATTGCAACAAGTGACTACATACGAAGCAAAATGTGTGAATCTACACTCTAAAATTCTACATACATCCGTATGTAGTAGTCCATTTGAATGTCTAAAAAGACTTATATTTAGGAATGGAGGGAGTAACTATTGCATCGGTAAACGCAAATTATTGAAATATATCGAGTGCAGTGCTTTGATGTGTCGCGTCAACTCGTACAAGACCGAGAAGTTTGATTACTACAACGCCCTCTCGCCTTAACTGCACCTGCCTTTATCTGCATGACAGGTGGACCACCCACCTCTTGGTCCCACCTGTCATAGACGCAAAGCGGGAGCAAGAAGTCAATGAAGCGTCCCTCCTCGCACATGAGCACGGTGGCTGGCGGGACTAGGAGAAGCTTGCTCGCTACACGCTCTCCATCCCTTGCGGTGGACATGCAGCAGTTCAATCGGTGTCGATGGTCGGAAGCATCTTGTAGTACTCCTCCACTACAGTAGTACTCCATCATTGTTCGACTTCGAAGAGGTGAAGAGCCAAGCGCAGCCTGCATTTATCGTGTGGCGCTTTCATCCAGAGTAGTCTAGGATAGCGTGTACCGTGCTTGTAAGCTTAAAATCGTTGGGGTCGGATCCATGCTTTTTTTTATTAAAATAATCTTCTGGCCCTACCTATCATCCTGGTGATTCTAGTTTGCACGCTCATCTGGTCAAGACAGGAATATATATTTTAATTTGTGGTGGGGTAAATGTTAGAGGTTGCAGCAAATGGAGTATTGTACATTGCGGGTCTTTCAGCCAAGTTTAGAGGCAACCATGTGGGGCCAGTGCTATGATGTGTCGCGTCAACTTGTACAATGATAAGAAGCTTGATTTTACTACTACACGCCTTCTCCCTTGCCCATGTGCGCGGTGGCTAACCCTCCCGCACGCGGTGGACAGACATGCAACGGTGGATTTGATACTGTAGAAGTAGTAGTAACATCACTGTTCGTCTTCTCGAAGAGGCGAAGAGCCAAGCACTACCCGAACGTGGTAGTTGAGAACGCTCGTGTGACAGTCTTTGTGTAGGGGTGGAGCGTGGTGTGGAGCCTTGGAGCACGCATATAGCCAGGCTCTTGCATGAGACAAAATTGCTATTTGAGCCCACTATTGTAGTGCTAGTACTTGCTAGTATAGCCCTGTAAACTAGAGAGTAGTATTCGCCTTTCTAGAGATTTCAACAAGTGACTAGACTACACCGCGTGCAGTACTGGCTCAAATCTCAAATCTCATCAACCAAGGCATTTTCTGATTGGAGGAATGTATCTCGTACTTTACAAAACTACCCTAATTAAACTCATGCATTAATTACGTAGTTCTCTCGTTTTCCTCTCCGCCTTGGTCGCGGTTCACAATATTGAGCACTCCTATATGACTAGCCGCTCTATCTAGATGCGGGACATCAAAGCATCTGGGCCCACGTGCCATCCACCAAATCACAACGAGGTGCTACAATCGAGACTCACCGGTCACCCCAGTGTGGCTGTCATGACCCGTCATATCACAAAACCCACCTTTACCAGAAGTGGTAAAGTGGCCTCGAAGTTGGACTGGACGAAGCAACCATCATTTCACCGAACAGCTCATTGAAGCCCTTTCTCCCTTTCTTGAAGAAAACCTCACCTGTGATACTCACTTCGCCATTTTTCTTCTCATGTCGATGAAGGAAAGGTGGGCTTAATCGGTGATGCTGCTATATTTTCATTCCAAGAATCTTCTTTTTACGAAGCACTGACCGATTGTCACAGGCTATTCTTTTCCCGTTTTCATTGCGATTGTGGTTTCCTTTCGATTGCTTTTTGTTTGTCAGTTCACTTATGGATCCTGGAGCACTAGCCAAAGAGTTGCCGGCGGACTTCCCACTGGAGACAGCAATCTCCAGGAAGCGGGCACCGACCAACGAGTTGACCATGTTGGCAGGCCAACCCATGGAGACGAAGAACTCCAAGAAACAAGCACTGGTCAAAGAGTTGACGACATTGGCGGACGAACTCCTCAAAGGAAGTTGGAAGAATAGCAAGGGCACCATCGTGCCTACCCTAGAAACTCTAATGGCCACCTATGTGAGGCTCAAGGCCGAGTTTGAGGAGATAATCGCCGTTGAGAAGCAGTATTCCCATGGCAAGGTGATGGCCCCCATCGAGGACGAGGAGATGAACCCCGGAGGGATGGGATCCCCCGGTGAGCTGCACAAGGTAAAAAAATAATGGCTTACCATAGTTGTGGTTTTTGATTATTTGCAATGTGTTTGCTAATATGTTAGGGTTGTGCAGGCGACGGTGGACGTCCTTGATGATTCCGATGTCGCGGCCCATCTTGTGGACAACGCCCCAGAGATCGTTTTTGATGTCGCGGTTTGTCCTGCTGACATCGCCCCGGAGACCGATTCTGATGCCGCTGTCCATGCTGTGGACATCACCCCAGAGATCGATTCAGATGTCGCGGTCAGTCCTGTGGACATCGCCCTAGAGATCGATTCCCATGCCGCTGTCCGTGCTATGGTCATTGCCCGAGAGATCGATGACAAGAAATAGTTGGCCGCGTTAATCCTTCAGGGTAGTTTGCATTGCCCTGTGTTTAATTACAAGAACGATGCGTGTTATCAAACCATCTTAGGGCTAGTGCACTATCTTGTGTGGGCGGTACTGGCTACTTTTGTTTGATAGTGAATCATGCGAACCCTCTCCGAGTTATGGAAACAGATGTATCCTCACCGGCTTTTGATGTAATATATCGCATGCTTAGATGTAAGTTCGAACTGTTTATCATATCAGCAGGGCTTGTTTGATGATTCTTGGTGTTAGTAGGCTAGCTATTGTGCCACCTATAGTACTTGCAAAACACTCAGCGAAGAGAAATGTTGGGGCTGATGAGCTCGTGGTACGCTTATACTTATCCGTCGTCGATTGGCCAATAGCCCAAGCTCCTAAAATTATAGGCTTAGCGATCGATCAGACAATAGTCGACACAGATACATTCGTGATCACGATACATTCAGGCCTCATTTGGTTCATAGGGTAGGAAAATCGTAGCAAAAGTACAGAGATGTACAACAAAAAATCATAGCAGTACAAAGACGTACTCCCTCCGTTCCAAAATAGATGACTCAACTTTGTACTACTAACTTTAAAACGGAGGGAGTACAAATCCTAGGCGGGCTAGTTTGGCCTAGTGGGTTTCAGTGATATGACATGGTACAATGTCGTCCAGTCTTAGCGTGTGGTAGCAGTATTGCGGGTACAGTAAGTTTTCTTGAAGAAGCGGAATTCAACAAAGTCATGATGGTTCCTTCGTCCGACCAACTTACAGCGGGAATGGTTGGGCCTGCGCTACGACCGGGATGGACCAGGATAATTTTGTGCATGGCAGGTGGACCAGGATGGTCGATGTCCCACATGTCGGCGAATGGAAACTATTCTTTCCCGATATAGAGGACGAGCAACGAGTATTCATTGTTTATTTTTGATGAAAGCTATTGTCTCCACCGTTACGACGGAGGAGTGTGAAACACGGCAGCCCAATGAACTTGGCATGTGCACCACTCCCTCCTTCCTCATGTAATACTACCATAGTGTTGACTATAAGGTTGGCTATAAAGGTTACATCTTTTTCTCACTTTCTCTCAATCTATTTCCTCTCAAATGTTTTTTACCTTTCTTTTTTAGACACGACTGTTTTTTATGCCTCTTTTTCTTAGAATTATTTTTTTTATACCTAGGAGCACGTGTAGAGACGGGCTCTTGCAGAGCCCACTCCTTTACTTTGTCAATGCCTCTCTCTCCTCCACATAAGCGGGCTTATAGGCTAGTATTTTACTGGTACTACTTGGTATGAATGCGGGCAGCTGGCGTCTGAGGGGGAAGGGCTTGGAAGCCGTCCGGACTCCCGCATGGCCCACCTCACATTATCACCATATATTTCTTGGAGTCCGTGCACGGCGGGCGGGCGATCTCTTCTCCCTCCCCCGTCTCTCTCTTCTCAGCCGACGCCCGCCGAGCGATTAGATTTCGGCTATCGACGGTTTATTCAATTGCAGTCCCACATGTCAGTGAAATTGCAAGACAACGCGTGTCCCTTCTGGTGAGCGGCGTGCGAGCCAGACTGTCGGGGGTGCGACGTGTACGAGTCGTAAGTGTGCCGCCTTTTCTTTTGAACTTGCAAAGCGAAACATTTTCGTGCGATCGACCGATAGAAATCCAGAACAAAATGACGAGGGCGGTGCTTTCCCGCGCATTAGGTGGGCTAGTTTGAGTGATATGGCGTGCCACAGTGCCGTCCACTTGCTCCATTTTTATGTAAGCAAGAGTTTACACTCTTACGTGGGAGGAGTGCGAAACAAGGTGGATCTGATTTTGATCGAGGGATAACTGTTCCCTGCCAAATAATGGAGCACTGTTTATCTCCAGCGCTGGCCCACAAAGTTACACCGGCATCTGTCCGAGGACACTGATGGATGCCATCCAATGCTACCCGCATACCTTTCAACAACTATGTGAACTAACCAGACGAAATTCGTGCAAACAAAGCAAATTTCAAAATTAACCGGATGAAATTCATTACATTTCAAAAACTTTTTCTACAAACTGGACGAAATTCATTACATATTTCGCACAAACCGTATTAAAACCTACTGTAAACCTAATCTAAACGATCACCGTCACCCGACCACCATGTCCGGCCATGAACCCGAGAAAGTCGGCCATTGCCTTTGCCTCCTCCTCATCCTCCTTGATAACCTCCTCCTCCGGAGCATAAGGTTCTGAAGATTTCCGCCTCCACGTCGCCGTCAAGCGGCTAATCGGCCGCTGATGTTTATCCCACCAAGCTTGGCGTCGACTGAGTGGAGGAGCGGTGGCCTTCCTGGGACCAGAGCGGCGGCGACCTACCGTGTACTACTCTTCCTCGCTGCCGGTTGCGCCCGTGCACACACGACGGCTTCGTGGTAGTGGCGGCAGAGGGCCGCCGGGGGGGAGCCGGTGATCTCCTTTGTCTGCTCCTATGATAGTACGTCCAAGAGAGCTTCGGAGCGTGCCCGGAGCGGAGCCGCCGATGTCCTTCATCTGCCTCGCGACAAAGACATCCAAGAGAGCTTTGGAGCGCCAGAGGCCATGGTTGGAGTGGTGCCGACAGAAGGAAGGGACCGGAGGAGAATGAGTGTGGCTCTTTGGCTATGGCTGGGAGCTGGGGCTCAAGTTAATATAGCGGGCGAATGGCAATGAACCGCGGCAGACGGATGGATGGCTGGCGCCGGAGTAGGTTCATCGGGCGTGAATGCGGACGACGCTTCAGTGACTTAACTGCAGGTGCGTTGGGTCACTGACATGTGGGCCCAACGGGCATCTGGCCCGCATGTCAGTGACACACCAACTACACCTGCAGTTAAGTCCGGTGAATGCAACATTGACGTTCTGGAGAGCCGGTGACCATTTCAGGCGGGAAGCGCGTGCTAGCGATGGAAGGGGTTCCGGTAGGCTAGGGCAGTCAGACGCTGGCGTGGTGGTAAAATGTGAACTCATGGATGACGAGCCTTTGAAGTGTATGCGGCACCTATAGACAACCAGGTGTTCATGCAATCGGTCTTGTCGCCAGCTAGCCTTTGACGACCACCATTAGACACCACACAACCATGCATAACTTATGAATAATGTGCGAATCAATCAGACACACAATCGTGTGCAGTGGCACTATGATCGATCGCTCACGATAGTACATACTTCGTACCATAGTAATGTCAGGCACCGCCGGGGCACGCAGGTGACGGGCTCGCCGTTTGTGTTGCGCCATGAGCAGGACTTTGATTAAGAGGGCGACGTGCATGCATTAGCATGGTTTGACAGCGTGAGCGTGAGTGTCTGCACGCGTACATGCTACTTGCCTCTATGGACGGTGTGCGGTAATGTGTGCATCACGTACAATATAATGATCAAAGTGAGCTATCAACACAAGTTTGATGACCGCCAATGCATTTTACTCGGTAATAAATGACCAGGATTGAAGGGGAATCCAAATTTCCTTCGTCTTCTGTCCTTGAGCTCTTGACAAACCAATGCACTATACGGTTGTCCGGCCACTCCACCCCAGAGCTCTCACCAAGCGTCGTTCATGCCACCGCGCCGCACACTAACCGGTATGTAAGCGATGGCATCCCGCCGTGCCGAGTTCCTCGCCGCCCACGACTGCACACAAAATGGTAGGGAAGAGATGGCATCCCGCCGTGCCGATTTCATCGCTGCTCGCGACCTCAAACCTATGTGGGCGAAATTTGAAGCTGCCAAGGCCGAATGGGTAGTAGAGCAAGAGGCGGCCAAAGCCGCACAAGGGAGCGGAGAAGTCAGAAAGCACTCAAGAAAATAGAGGCCCGTTGCCGCAAGAAAGAATAGGACGCACGCGTTGCTGCGGAGAGGTCGGCGGAGATCCAAGCACGGTGGGGTGTCGCCGACAAAGCCGGGAAGGAGAACAAGGGCGTCTGGCCAGCATGTGAGAAGTAGTAGTACTAGAAGTTAGTGTGTGTGTCTGTGTCTGAGTACGAGCATGTACCAGTACTACTATTTACTACTGTAGTTTTTAGAGAAAATTACTAGTACATTAGCCTAGACTCAATGGAAAAATTCCTACCCTATGCATCAAATGGCATCTCTTTCTCTATAGGAATTGAGATGCATGTCATCTCACTTCCTATGATTTTCATATTCCTATAAAATTCCTATCCTATGAACGAAAGGAGGCCTCTGCTGGAGTAACTCATCGTAGCTAGCAAAGATCGCTTGTACAGTAGTTTTCTTCAAGAAGCGGAATTCAACAAAGTCATGATGGTTCCTTCATCCGAGCAACTTCACAGTGGGAAAGGTTGGTCCTATGATTTGACGGCTCATTAATCATTATTACTGCGGCGCGACGACCGGGGTGACTCTCCCTTGGAGTTCTGCGTGCATGGCAAGTGGACCAGGATGGTCGATGTCCCACATGTTGGCAAACAGAAGTACTATTCTTTCTGATATCGAGGAGCAAGGAAACCACGTGGTATAGTATCACTGCCGATTTATATTTTTTCTGATGAATGCTAGCGTTTCAACTCTTACGACGAAGGAGTGCCAAAAATGGCACATGCTAGATGTCCCATACGTCAGCGAAAGGAGTGGGACATGAACAGCATGGTAGAGCGTCTCCACTTCTTCCACTTCTGGGTCGGAGACCACATGTAGTAGTACTAGTGGTATGAACGATACAAAGTGCGACCCGGAGAGAAAGACACGTCTAGTTGGAAGGTCTCGGGGCATACACGTAAACAAATATAAAACCTAATATATGCCTCCAATTAATATAGTAGTAGTAGAGTACTTAGGCACGTACTCCATAACATCAGCGCACGTACAACATTTAGTGGTACATAGTAAGAGGCAAATGCTTATATGCCACGCATGTTCATACTATTTGTGCCTTTCTACTTCACTTACTGCGCTACATTACTCAGGTTCATACGTCCACTCCTGGGTACATGTCCATCTCGTAGTTCCAGTCCCACATGTTCTTCACAGATGGAACGATCCATATCATCGCAGTTAGTGTGGCTCCCCACGATGGAGATTCATCCAAACTATGGCCAGCCTCGACGCGAAGCAGTCGCGTGCGCCAGGAAGCGGCGCTCTCTCGGCCGTCGCGCTGCTTCAAAGCTGGCGCCAGTGAGAGGTCGCCTCCGCTCTGGCCGGGCATTAATGCGGCACTAACGCTCCAGGGCGACGCTAACCGTATCATGCGGGAAGCGCGCGCTGGCAAGGGAGTATTGGTTTTTAACCGTTTCAGGTGTAGTACTAGTAGTTTGCAAAACTACTCAATTATTGCACTCAGTTTCCTAAGAAATTGTGGTAAAAAACGTTACTCCACAGCCCGCTTCCCTTCTCCTTCCTCTTCCACCGCCCGCGCACGTCCGCGGGAAGCGACTGGTCAACCCTCATATAGGAGTGCTAGCACAAAAAGATGCATGAATGACCACTAAAATTTCCAGATTAGAGCGCCGCTCCGGCGGGAGTATGGCGTATGTCGTTACCTTCGGCCGGGCCATGGCTACCGGGCGATGGCGAGCAGAGAAGAGGTGGCGGGAGGGGAATGAATGCAGCTACTGTTTGGGTTCACCGTCCGGCTTAAATAAATGCGCACCATCACGTGTACCCGCGGGTGCACAAATTGTATCATACGTGTCTGCTTAAGTGGGCGTCACGTAACTGGTGTGTGTGTGTGAGATTCTGAGAGACAGAGTGCATGTGTGCAACTCTAATCTTCGGACATGTACTCAACCTTTTGCATCGGGATAAAAGTATAATGGTATTATACTTTAGCTAGTGATTTACGTGGCCATGTTAACGTGGTTGTGTAAAAAAAATGTCACTTCCTGCTCGTGATTTGCGTTATATAATTACAAGCAAGATGCTCGTGCATTGCACGGAACATCAATATGCATTTTTTCCAAAACACCTATTGTGAATGACCCATGCAGGAGTAATCCCATGTGTAAAAAACTAATGATATCTCGAGAATTTTATCGAAAAACTGGTATCTCAAGAATTTCATCGAAAAAATGAATGATGAGAGATAAGGTGAGGAGGAGTGGAGCGTGGTGGTGACTGGTGGTCGGACTGGGCGGAGGCATGGGGATGGATGGCGCCGGCAGGCAGCAGCGGCCACCATGCTAGATTGTTCCAGAGACTTCCTTTTTTTATTGCTCAGCAATGAGGTTGTGGGAGATAAGGATGTGGAGAGAGGTGCGGGTATCTTTTGTAAAATTATCATAGTTTGCTTTATATCCGTCAGATATAGATCAGATGGTCTATATTACAAGATGGCAGGCACACCATCATCACCAACTCGGTTTTTTTATAAGAGTAGAGATGATAAGTTTGCTAAATACTAAAGTAAAGTGGAATTTGTCCATGTTATACAAGTAAATTAAGGCGATTGTTTATCATACGGGTAAGGTTGGATGAAGGGTGGTAGGAACAAATGCTCCGCCTAGAGCATGTGTGTGTGAGATGGAGTCTTAGTGTGTGTGTGTGTGTCTGGGGGGTGGGTGGGTGGGTGCGTGTGTGTGTGTGTGAGATGGAGTCTTAGTGTGTGTGGGGGGGGTGGGTGTGTATGTGTGTGTGACGCGGGGTCCTCGGTGGCGGATGCAATTTAAGTGTGTGTAGCTTCATCATAGAGAGGTGATGTGTATGGCAGAGGCCACCAACGATGGGTTGCGAGAGAGAAAAGGCCCGTAGAGAGGGAAGAGAAGGTGTGTGCGCATGAGAGGAGTCGACATCGAGAGAAAACGTGTTTGTTTGAGAGACACCGAGGAAGACTACTATACATCGATGGTGCATGTAGGCGGGAATTAAACGAAGGGATGGTCTTATTAGTTTCGGAGATATAGGGAAGAGTGAGAGGGGGGTAGCTAGAAGGAGGTTGTTAAGTGTGAGTGTGTGTTTTACCCATCCAGACGGAAGTTATGTGCACACAAGAAGAGAACGATTCGATGTGGCGTTAGGGTTGAGGTTAATTAACTACGTATGGAGACATAGAGACCTTGAACGTGCATGTGCGAGAGGTATACATGTATACGTGGATGTGTGTGTGTGCGCGCGCATGATCGAGATAAAAATAAAGAAGACATAAGTCATAAGATCAACGACATGGGAGAGACAGCTCGGTATGACAATATGCATGCATGTGAGAGTGCAGGGAAGAAGGCCCGACAATTGAGCATGTGTTTTTGTCTTTAAGAGATAGTGGCGTGGGCTGGAGCATGCATCTATGGCGAGTAGAGGGAGTGAGACACAATAATTGTGCAAAAGAGATCAACCTATAAATGCATGTATGGAGAGAGATATATAGTGTGGGTGATAGGAAGCAAGAGTGCGTGCGAGAAAGAAATGTTGACGAAGAAACTACAGATAGATACAAAGATGGAAATGCTAGCTAGAGGGACATCGGCTAGTTTGAGTGTTGGAGATGACCGCCGGGTGGTTCAGAGGGTGAAGTTATGTGTGTGTGAGAGAAAGATAAAAAGAGGGCACTTGACTGCATGTAGAGAGAAACATACATAGTGTGCGTGATAGGAAGCAAGACTAAGGGCGAGAAAGAAGGTTGATGGAGAAACAGATAAATAGAAAGATAAACATGCTAGCTAGTGTGCGTTAGAGATAGGAGTCGAGTGGATCAGAAGGCTGAGTTATGTGTGTGGGTGTGAGAGAGATGGAGAAAGGGTGCATGTGACTCACATACAAACAAATATCATAGAGAAATGAGATCCCGAGAGACGGAGTTTTGTGTCTGCGAGAGAGAAAGATATTTCACAACGAGAGTGATAGCTAGAGAGACATATGAGGGAACGCAAGATATCTCTAGGCAAGAGAGTGTGCGTGAGCGACATACAAGAGAATGGTTGAGAGATATGAGACCCTGGGAGACAGAGTTTGTGTTTGCGTGTGAGAAAGAGATATTTAAGAGGAAGAGTCGTAGCTTCTCATACCTAAGGATCGAAAGACATCTCTGTGTGAGAGGGTGTGTGCGAGTGGCACATGTGGGAATAGTAGAGAGAAATGAGACCCCGGGAGACGAAGTTTGTGTTTGTGTGAGAGAAAGAGATTTCACATGGTGAATCATAATTAGAGACACATAGCAGGGAGCGAGATATACTTAGAGAGAGATAGAGTGATGGAGGTCGAGGGAGAGAGTACCGTCAGTGTGTTACGAAGATAAACGATCATTATCAACATACAGGTAGCACGAGAGATACCCGAGAGACGATGAACGCGTATAGGTCTAGAGAGATACTCCTATATAAGCATGAGTGATAGCTATATGAGACGAATATTTGGATTAAAGGGGATACAAATATTTAAACTAGAGACCACGACATCGATAATATCATAACACAAATTGGTGTATCAAACATGCACATTCATTTGAATTTGGGGACACGTGTAATGTTATATAGTTTATCCATATGAGTGATCCATAGATTCTTTAATTAGAGACAATGCATGGTTTATATGTAATTAATGTCTAAACGGGATTACACTATATGTTGCGTGCGTGAAACACATTATACATGTTTGAGAAGTAAAAAAATACAAACCCGCATGAAACACACATTAATTGGAGACAGTTAGCGAGGAATGCATACATTGGATTTCAACATCATGTGGTTTCAAATATTTGAAAATCCAAATTAAGATGGATACAGCCTTATGAATCTGAGATCATGCCATTTGTAAACCATATTTATGTATAAGGGTGTTGTGTTTTTGAAAAAATATATATAAAAAATGATGTATATAGAATTTTATTCCAATCAAAAATGGATCCTGCCCAAACAAAAATAGAATACAAACTGGATTCGAATTGAGTTGGCACGGTTAATGTGCACTCTTACTCTGCAAAAAATTGAACGAAGCGGGGAAAGTCGCAGTAACCGCCCGAAACCAAAATCAGCGAGATGGAAATTACTGCCTATCCCAGCCACGCAAAGCCTATCGGCTCGATTTCTATAGGTTTCGATAGGGGTAGGTTTGTAATTCCACTCAAACGTGACATAAACGCCTCTCACCCGGATTCATACACGGTGGGCGCCAAAACACAGTGTCTCCTCGGCCAAAATCGACTCCCTCCCCAATTCATACACGGTGGGTGCCAAAAACAAACTCTCGTAAGCAAATATTAGGTGTATGCGAGATTACCATCCTATCCCCAACTGACTAATATTACTGTGATGTAGGAAATTTTAAACGGGGGCTAAGTTTGTAAATTTCCTCGCATTTGAGACAAGAGCACCCTGAAGACATGGTTCCCCCTTCCTCTCTCCCTCCATTTCCCCATTCGTACTCCGTGGGCGCCAAAACACCCTCTCCACCCCAGCCTCCTCCGTCCGCCACCCCATCCACCGCCGTTCTCCTCCACCATACCGAAGCTGATACCCCGACGCCCTCGACCATTACAAGAGATTGACCTCTCTCATCCACGGCTTTGGACCGGGATCCTTGCATCCCGTCCTCTCGCTTCATCCCCGCCATCATCCACCTTGCCGGCGCTGCTCCCACGACCGTCTGGTCAACCGCGCCCCGCCGCCACCGTCTACCCTCCTAGATCTGCTTCCACGCTGCCGACAGCCATCACTACCGCAGCACCGTCAAATTCTTAGCAGATGCATACATGGCGCCGCACCAGAGGCGGTACTCTTTCGTGTCTGCTCAACTTATTTATCACAGCAAGAAAATAGATCGCCACTGCTTTACTCTGATTTCTTATCCATCACTTACTTGTTAGTTGAAAGCAAACATTGGTTGCAAAGTTGCCTTTGTCCAGTTTGCACCTTCAGATCCGCCATGGCACGCTCAACACTATACTCGCAATGCTTATGATTTTCCCCTTTTATATTCCACACTAGTTAAATGACAGTAGATTAAATTTCAAAATTGGCTCAGTCAATTTTTGAGACCTCGCTGGAGTTCGCCGGTGCGAAGGAAGGGCTCGGGTGGGGACGGTGGTTGTGGGGGGCGGTGGTGGGGCCTCGCCGAATGAAAAAAAACTCGATGCGGGTGGGGCGGTGGTGGGGCCTCGCCGATCGAAGAAAACTCGACGCTGGAGGGGGTGGGGGTGGGGGAGGGGGTGGCGGAGGAACACAGGCGGTGGGGGCCGGTGGTTCGGCCGGCGGCTCGTGCGGTGTTCTGTATGGGAAGCACAGTATGTTCCTTGTCAGGAAGGGGAGCAGGGACATCTGCAGTCGACACCTCTATTGGGCCGGTTTTGCTAAATGATTTCGCACTTCAAGTTGGTCTGCCATAATAACCCGGAAATGGTGGGAGCCGCGCGGTCTTTGATAGACTAAACTGATAGTAACAGTTGTGCGCCTTCAGATGAATAGAGCTGGCCTGTAGGTGATCGATATGATGCATATTAGTAGCGGCAAAACCCTATGTTTTCCAGCCAGTTCCGCTTTCCCGATTTATTTATGGTGGTTATGGTGTGCCCCTATTATCTACACTATGATCTGCCTACTAGCTTTGCGCTCTCGTTATCATGGTTTGGCAATAAATTTTCTATGAGGTATATTATGAACCTATCATCTGCCAACTATCCTTACATCTGGGGGCTCCAACAGGGAGCCTATTTTTTTGTAGTTGTGCCAGATTATATTAATCTACTCACCATATTACAGCACACATGGGCTCTCTCATCAGAATCCAGTGATAGCACACAAGGGTTTAAAGGGAGCCTCTAGTATATTACAGTATCCTCTGCATTACAAAGATAATCTCACTACCATATGTGTTTTCATGCTTCTGAGATTGTTATGCGTAATCACAATGAATATAAGAATGCGCACATCAGAAGAATATTGTGGACCAGTTCAATGGGTAACAAACTTGGCATCACGGGACTGAGGTCAATTGTGGATGAAATGAAACGCACATGCTCCCGACCTATAGATTCGTATTTAGAATATGATCCTAATGACTATTCTGAATTCAAGGAGTCAAAGGCAGATGGCCTATCCTGTTCGCCCAATAAGGTGCATGTTCTTTTGGCAAGGTTTTATTGGTTGCAGATATCTTGCATAAGGTGTCTTGCATTTCTTTTGCTTCGTTGCACCGCCATCTGCTTAGTTTACTCATGATATATGTGAAGATGCCATGCCCATCCATTATCAACACCTATTCCATTTGTCATCATACCATGTTTTTCCATTCAAATGTTGTTCTTGTGTTTCAGACATCCAAAAGGAAGAGGGTGATTGCAGAACCTGAAGGAGTACAAGCAAAGTCCTTGAAAAAGGTGGTGCTACCAGAGAAATCACATAGCACCCGACGTATATTGGCAATAGAACCCGGTAACATAAAACCTAGGATATCACAACTATCTTTGGTCATTTGCTTTGCTCTTGTGAGTACCTATTGTCCTATCGCTGTCCTTACATTCATACCTGGTGGATTATGTGACATCATTGTGCATTATAGCTTGCTTATCCACTGTTCGCTCCAAATTATCAGATCTATATTGATGTTCAAACTAATGTAGAATAAACCCAATGCCTATGAAGAAATTTAGTTCTGCATTGTTCTTGTAAGTATCTGTTGTCCTTATATTTGTCATCTAGTTCTTCATGTACACTTTGCAGCTTATTTTCCCTTGTCCTCCGTTTTTCTACACATCAGATCTACATTTACTTTTGCCAAAATATTGAATAAAACCAATGTTACTGAAGAAGTTTAGCTCCGCATTGCTCTTGTCAGTGCCTTCTACCTGTATGTTGTATTTACATTTGTACTCTGCATCTTAAGTTAAATAATCACCATTTGTTCCTATATTTTCACATCTATATTTACTCTTACCAAAATGTAGAATAAAGGCAATACTCTTGAAGAAGAGTGTGAGGTAAACTTCTTGAATTGCCCCTCCCCCCATCAATATGGACAAGGCCTTTATAGAGCCTGTCTTCACTACTAATGTAAGTTTGTTCTCCTCGAGCCTTCAAACTTTGTTGTTTATACTTGGATAGCTATGAGTGCAAATGCTATTTATTTTTGTTGTCTGCATCAAATTGATTGTTCAAAGTTTATAAAGTAGAAGAACATAAACATAAGTTTTTCATTCTCAATTTCAGTTTTTAGTTGTACAATCTAGTTCCTTATTCGTACCATGTAAATTAAACTAAACATAGAAAGTTATCTTCTTTAGCACTATGTGTATGCTTGTGTTCTTGATCTGTAATCCAGTGGTGTGGTGAGACTACCAACAACAACACAATGTCATATCCTCGCTATGTCTCAACTATGAACAATGCCATATTATATTAATGTTATTTAAATCGTGTCTCTTTATTTACCAATCTGAAATGGTATAAATTGACAGTACACTCACCATTCTTGCTTATACGTTGTTTAGAAATACATCTATGCTTGTGTTCTTGATCTGTAATCCAGTGGTCTGGTGAAGCTGGCCGCTCCTGCACAATGCCATTTCCTGCCGTCTTAACTATGAACAATGCATATTATGTTAATGCTATTTTAAACCGTGTCTCTTTATTTCTTACAAAGAAATGAGATGAATTGACAGCGCTGATGCTTATACGTGCAAAACCTGTTATCTACCTACTTGTTTCTCTTTCAGGGTGACAACACTGCTGCTAGGAAGAACTGCCATAATGATAGTGAGACGAACCCATTGTTTGTCCCTCTAACACATATTCCAGAGGAGAAGGAAAAACATATTGAGGATAGGGATACTACCACGAAGTCACATCTTGATGTAGTGTCAAACATACTCAATGACACAATTTCGATGAAGTCGCCGCCTGAATCTGTTCGACTTCTCCAGTCTGAAATTCAAGCAGAAATACATGCTTCCAGTCAAATACGACTGGAACTCCAATCTCTATGCAAGATTAACCATAAGTACATGATGTTTTAATGCTATGCAGCTTAAGTTGGTGGATATGAGCACCAAAGAAGCGCCGTCTCATCAGGTTGCTAAGATGCTTGCGCTGCAGCTGCTGGGCTAGGCTAACCTTTCTTGAACTGTGTTGAAGTGTTGTTGGTTCTGTCTACTATTTTGTCCGCCTGTTAACTTCCACTAGTGGCGACCTGCCCAGTTTATGTAATCTGCTATCTGGTTGCCCTTTATTATCAGTGGCGGCGAACTTTGATGCCGAGGGGATGTAATATGCTGTAATTTCTTTGTTGTATAGTCTAGGTTTATTCTTGGTTGGTATGCTGTAATTTAGGCCGGAAGGTTCAGTGGATCTCAGTGTTGTCGATCTTCAGGGCAGCCCGTTACTCATATCGGCCAAAACGTGGGCCTATAATCATCTTGGGCCATTAGCAGGTCTAAACCTTATGGTTGTTTCCCGCCTTTAACAGGCCGAGTAAAGTTCTGGCCAGCTGGGCCAGGGAATACAATGGGCTTTTAACAGGGTAAAACCTAGATTGGGCTAGCGTTGAGCCGAAAAATTCATGGGCCAATACAGGCCGAAACTGCCTAAGGCCCATGTTTGGCCCAAATAGGACGAGCAGTTAACAAGCCAAAATATATCTCGGGCCCATTTGGCCCAATAAAATTATGGGCTTTAAGCAGGCCGGTATATACGCGGGCCTTAGGCCTAAAAGTGTCACGGGCCATTATCAGAGGTGCTGTAAGCAGGCCGCATTCAACGCGGGCTGTAATTAGGCCCAACTGTTACACGGGCCATTAACAGGCCGGTAGGCCAGTTGGGCTGAAATTTATCCATGAAGACTACGGGCCGTTAAGAGGCCTAAAGTTACGTCGGACAAGAAATAGCCCAGTGGCTGCATGGGCCATTAAATGGCCTAAAGTTAAACCGGGCCGACAATGTCCCAGATGCACCACAGGCCGCTAACAGGCCAAAACTATTATCAAGCCGAACTGGTAAACGGGCATTTAACAGGTTGAAATACAAACCTATCTTAGAATGGGCCCAAAAGAATAGTGGCCTATTAGCGTGCCTGATCCGATATGGGTCGTAATTTGGCCCAAACCACGGCAGGCTGTGAACGGGCCTGATCTGGTATGGGCCTCAATTTGGCCCAAAACATGGCAGGTTGTTAACGGGCCAGCCCACTAGTGCATGAAAAACATGGTGGGCCTTTAGCTGGGCCGGCCTTTTCACCGGAATGGGCCTCTCTTGGGCCGTGCCACGTGTCGACGTATCATAGGCGCCTCTTGTCCAATGAGTGGATGACATCTGTCCCAATGGTGAGCAAACACGTGTTTCCTTCGGCCAATGAGTATTTTACACGTGGAAAATCCCCATTGGTCCGGGCTGTTAACGGGTTATCGGATCCAAAACCGGACCCAATAGCTTAACGACGTTCCGTTACGGTGGATGCGACGTGTCGGTCACCCTTGACGAAAGCACTTTTATGACGCGCGATTTATCGTCATGGAAGTGGACAGTTCCGTGATGATAATTTTGGTAATGTCATGGAACACTTCTACAACAGCACAGGTATGACTATCTTGATTCTGTCATAAAATAGTCATGGATGTACATACATGACAGAAAACGTGACCTACTGTGACAAACACGTATCATCACGGAAGTGTATTTTTTTTGTAGTGATTCTTCGCGGTGCCATACCAATTGACTCAAACATAGGTGGCTTCGGCCACCGCCCTCTCCTCTAGAGAGGTTTTGGTTAGTGTTTGTTCCTTGTTGCCTTTTACCTTCTAGTTGAGCCGTGTTTGTATTTGAGTTGCCTCATGTGTGTGTGCGCGTTTGCGTGTCCGATCGCTTGAAGGATGCTGTGCAAAGGCCATGTTTCTCTGTTTTGTCAAAATGTGCACTTTCTTGGGTTTACGGTGCTACCTTGGCAAGCCACGGTACTACCACCGGAGAAAAGTACGGTACTACCGCTACCAGCACGACAGTAATTTTTACTACCGCTGGTAGAGCGATTACTACCGCCTCATGCGTGCATTTCCTCTTGTGGATGACCCGCGGTACTACCGCACCATTGCGAGCGGGTGGGGGTCAAGAGCGGGCAGGGGGAGTTCCAACTCCCCCATACCCATTCAACTCAGTTTCCCCACTTTGTCTCTCTCTCTCTCTCCTGCCCAAGAACGGCCCCGGAGGACCTCGCCGGATCTCCGTCTCCGGTCGCTCTCGTCGTATTCCGACCGGTGGGATCGTTCCCCACGTCACCCTCTTGCCATGGAACAAGGTTTCTCCCCAAATCCCTCTCTCTTTGCTTCGTAGTTTTGCTTCTAGGCTTTGGGGATATGCATGTTATTCGTGAGATTTTAGGCCAAACCTTTTCAAGAGAAGGATGTAGGAGAGTAGTAGTGTAGTAGAGTTGCTACTTGGTATGTTGCCACACGGTATTTTCGATCAACCGTAGTACCGATCCAAAGTTGCAGATGTGCCTAAATCCGTTTCGTGCCGGATTTGATTCCGAGCGGTACTACCGCACCTCCCGTGCGGTACTACCGCTCTGGCCGCATACGCCTCGTGCGGTACTACCGCTCCTTTGGAGCGGTACTACCGCTCCAGGCGCAGAAGTAAAATTTTACTTCCGCTCTAGGCGCGGTACTACTGTGCCATCCGGTGTGGTACTATCGCGGCTAGAGCAGCAGTAAACTTTTACTTCCGCTTAGTGGTGAGGTACTACCACTGACTTCGAAACTACCTTGTGGCGACTACCCAATCTTATTTCTACGTGTTTCGTTTGTTTTGGTTGTGGTCTTTGCATTGATCCTTCTCGTTTCTCTCGTGTGTTCTTGTGTTGTGTGTCATAGGTGGTGGCTCCAATGTCCGTCGCTCAAACCCAAGCTGCGCCACAAGATCCAAGTGTCTTCGCAATCAAGAAGCTCCGGAGGGCTCCAATGCCCAACAACGCAGTGTCAAGAAGACTGCCAATAGGTACAAGGAGCCAGTTCAGGGCATGGATGAGATGCCTCTATCTGACTTCATCATTCGAAGGAGGATCAATCCCTATGTGAATCCTCATGAGAATGTCAGAGGGAATGAGTTGTTCTGGACCAAGCAGCAGCATCTCATCTACGTCGACGTGATCAAGTCCAAGCAATGTTCCAATGCAGTGGATTGATATGAATCATTTGAGGAAGGACCGGAACTACTTTGGTGAGGCACTGGACTTGGTGGAGCAGTTTGGCATTGAAGACTTCATCTCGTTCCATATGGACTTTGACCCGGAGCTAGTGGCGCGGTTCTTTGCCTCCGTCTGCTTTCACATGGATGGGGAGCGACTATGTCTTGGATGACCAATGGGAAGAAGCTGTCTGCTACTTGGAAGGAATTCATGACGCTACTGCATGTCCGT
Source organism: Aegilops bicornis (assembly GCA_021605145.1). Classification (NCBI taxonomy): domain Eukaryota; kingdom Viridiplantae; phylum Streptophyta; class Magnoliopsida; order Poales; family Poaceae; genus Aegilops; species Aegilops bicornis. The sequence continues at coordinate 271,758,382 of CM038675.1, read as the reverse complement.
GATGAGGGGCCCGATGTGCCCGTTGGCGCCGGCCCTCACGGCAACGCTGAGTCCGCCAACAAGGACAAGCTTCTGCCGTTTCTTGTGGAGAAGAAGCTTCCCAATGGCACTCAGTCTTGGGTGCTCAACCCCTTCCTAGATGTCATGCACCAAATCTTCTGCAACACTCTTTTTCCACGCATCAGTGACAAAGATAAGGTGCATGCTTTTCTCGTGGATATGATGCTTCTGTGTGAGGAGGCGCATCTTCATGCTACCCAGCCTTTGGACATATCCCATATCATGTGGAATGAGCTCAGGTTTGCGGTCTACAATCGCAAAGTTCCCATCTATGGTCCATACCTGCACCTTCTGATCTCGAAGACTCGGGACAAGATGTTTCTAGAGGAAGATTTTTCTGCTCCAAACTGGATCCGCCACGAGCCTATCAAGCTGCATCACGAGAACAAGTGGGCAAATACCACTACCAGGGATGAGGCTGAGGCTGCAAGGATGAATGTGGATGAGGACGAGGAGGAGGCTGAGGACAGTTCTACTGGGTATGCTCCTCCTTCTACTGAGCCCTCTTGGGCTAAGAAGCTGAAGGCAAAGATGAAGACCTTGTTCTGTATGCAAGCCAAGGGCAAGACAGACCCATGTTGCTTCAAGGAGATTCGCCAACATGACAAGAGGATCTTGAGGACATTCAAGTGAGATCAGAGAGCGGGTCAGAGGTGAACATCACTCCGGAGGCTGAATGGTTAGCCAAGCATGGCTATCAGTGGACCGAGTCAGAGGAGGAGACCATCCCAGCTGCCGAGTCCGATGAGGAGCATGCTGAGTGATCTTTGCAGAGGATGCTACCACCTGTGTCGTAGGTGTCCTCTCTGTCTTTTTGGTGTCTCGATGCCAAAGGGGGAGAGAGCATAGGATTTTCTTTCGGGTCCTTTTGTGTTCATTTCGTTGGACCATCGTTTGTGTTGCTTTGGTTTGGTTTTTGCTTTGGTTTGGTTTGTGCTCGTGAGACCTGGCATCCTATCATATGGTGTAAGACATATGCAAACTCTAGCTTATTTTACTGTCTTTCAAGCTTAGTAGCTCGTGAGCCTAAGCTATCTTGTGCCCTTTACTTTATGCTCATATTCATTGCCTTGCCTCCTTGCTTAGTGTTAGTTATATTGTTGCAAGTTATGCCTCGTATATAAAATATAGGGGGAGTGTTGATCATAGTATGTGTGTCATGTAGTCTAAAGCATTTATATAGACTGCACACATCTGGGGGGAGCCTGTCTATATTTTATAGATGGTGGGTTTGCTTATATTCATTTGTGTACTCTTATGTGCAAATCTCGTATTGTCATCAATCCACCAAAAAGGGGGAGATTGTAAGGGCATATTTCACCCCATGTGATTTTGGTGATTGATGACAATGCTTTTGCGGACTAATCATGTGCATTGAGCTTTTCAGATATCTCATGTTTAGGTACAAGACGATTCGTTGCCCCTTGGGGTCTTTTGAAGACGGAGTTTTCCCTATGTTTCTTTTCGGTGGATTTGAGTTGTAGGAAAGCCGTATTGTTAAGAGGGGTCCGTTTTGGAAAGGTTTGGGTGGAATCATCACGTACACGTCTGTTCCTTCTGCACCACCTTTCCTTTGCCTCTTTGGAGCAACCACCGTTTGTACGTGTCTCTACAAAATGAAGGACTCCTAGCGATTGTTGTGCTGTGGCATGTGGTAGTACTGCTCATTGGAGCAGTAGTATCGCAGAGGCCCACGGTAGTACCGAACGAGGATGTGGTAGTACCACATGCTCTTCCGGTGGTACCACTCCCCGGGCGCGGTAGTACCGTGGTTCGGGCCGGGCACAACAGCACGAGCGGAAGTAGGGGAGGATGTAATTTTTTACATCCGCGCCCTACGCGGTAGTACCGCTCCCAGGATGCGGTAGTACCATGTCGGATTTTTGCACAGACCGAAACTCAGCGGAAGTAGCCACGGATGTATATTTATTCGCCCGTGCCTTCCCAGCCCAGACAAACCCTACCTTGCGGTAGTACTGCAAGGGAGAGCGGTAGTACCGCTCCGGCGGTTCTACCACTCTTTGCTTCAAAGCAACAGGGCTAGTCTAGCTCCTGCCGCGCAAGCGGTAGTACCATAGTGCCTCGCGGAAGTACCGCTGGCCCTTGCGGTAGTATCGCATGTCGTGGGCTGAGTAAGTGGATAACGGTTGGATTTTTCCTATCACTATATAAGGGGAGTCTTCTTCTCCGAGCTGACTAACTCTTCCATCCCCAAGCTCCATTTTTGCCCGATCTCTCTCCCTAGCCAATAAAACTTGTTGATTCTCTAGGGATTGGTTGAGAAGGCCTCGATCTACACTTCCACCAAGAGAAATTTGATTCTCCCCACTAATCCCTTGTGGATCTTGTTACTCTTGGGTGTTTGAGCACCCTAGACGGTTGAGTCACCGCGGAGCCATAGTCCATTGTGGTGAAGCTTCGTGGTGTCGTTGGGAGCCTCCAATTAAGTTGTGGAGATTGCCCCAACCTTGTTTGTAAAGGTTCGGTCGCCGCCTCCAAGGGCACCAATAGTGGAATCACGGCATCTCGCATTGTGTGAGGGCGTGAGGAGAATACAGTGGCCCTAGTGGCTTCTTGGGGGGCATTGTGCCTCCACACCCTCCAACGGAGACGTACTTCCTCTCAAAGGGAAGGAACTTCGGTAACACATCCTCGTCTCCACCGGCTCCACTCTTGGGTATCTCGTATCTTTACTTGTGCAAGCTTATATTGTGTTGCATTCCTTGCTTGCTGGTGTGCTTGTTGTTGTTGCATCATATAGGTTGCTCACCTAGTTGCATATCTAGACAACCTACTTCGATGCAAAGTTTAAATTGGTAAAGAAAAGCTAAAATTGTTAGTTGCCTATTCACCCCCCTCCAGTCAACTATATCGATCCTTTCACTCCCCATCTCAGATCGCACTCATATGATCTTGGCACGAACATAAAAATCTGATTCTTTTTTTAAAAAATAAAAAAATCTGAATTTTTTGGTAAACATTTAAAAATATTTTGATTTCTTGGAAAGTTTCATCATGGAATGATGAGCATCGATTTTGTTTTCCACGACTTCCATGAATATCATTTCAAGATGAAACTCTGCAAGAACTTAAATCATTTTTCAATGTTTGCCACAAAAATAGTTTTTTTTCTCAGGTCATCTCTTGAGGGGCAAGACTTATCGCCCTAAGCACATAAAAAATGGTCAATGGAGTGTCGACATCGTCCTTAGAAAAAAATTGATGCAATTTTCTTTTTGGCATGGTAGCTTTGCCAAAAAACAGAGGGCATGTGTTGACATCATATTTTGTCAAGGAAAAGAAGAAATTAAGGTGGACTCAAATAAAAAAAACACATGAAAGTTGTTTGCCTCGTTGAAGCAAACAATTGTTTGTCTGGCAATTTTCATCCCAAATGAATGGAATGTCTTTTTGTTTTTCCTGATGTCATTGTGACTTATAGAGACAATTTGAAAAACAAGGAGAAACTTGTATTTGCCCGTGGACAAGTGATAACCCACAAGTATAGGGGATCGTAACAGTTTTCGAGGGTTGAGTATTCAACCCAAATTTATTGATTCGACACAAGGGGAGCCAAAGAATTTTCTTAAGTATTAGCAGCTGAGTTGTCAATTCAACTACACCTAAAAGACTTAATATCTGTAGCAAAGTATTTAGTAGCAAAGGAATATAGAAGTAACGGTAACGGTAGAAAAAGTAACAATAGCAGTTTTGTAGTGATTGTAATAGTAGCAACGGCAAGGTAACTTAGCAAAGATCAATATGTGAAAATCTCGTAGGCAATGGACCGACAATAATAATTGTGTTGGATGATATTCATCATGTAGCAGTCATAACCTAGGGTGACACAGAACTAGCTCGAATTCATCAATATAATATAGGCATGTATTCCATATATAGTCATACGTGCTTATGGAAAAGAACTTGCATGACATCTTTTGTCCTACCCTCCCATGGCAGCGGGGTCCTAATGAAAACTAAGGGATATTAAGGCCTCCTTTTAATAGAGAACCGGACCAAAGCATTAGCACTTAGTGAATACATGAACTCCTGAAACTACGGTAATCACCGGAGAGAATCCCAATTATTGTCACCATGGGGTATGCAGATCATAACTAACAATCACTAGTAGAAAAAGGGTCAACTGTCAAGCACATTAGTGTCGGTTTGATTTTGAGCCGGCACTAATGTGTGCATTAGTGCCGGTTCCAACGGCTAGCCGGCCGCTCTCATTAGTACCGGTTCATGGCTAACCTTTAGCACCGGTTCGTGCCACGGACCAGTTCTAAAGTGAGTGGTGGCAGGATGTTGTCAGTCCGGGGCCCCTCTAGCACCTTTAGTACCGGTTTGTGGCATGAACCGGTGCTAAAGGTCGTCGTACATAAACCCTTCGTCCACCCGAGCTCGCTCTGTTCTTCCCCTTTCCCCTTTCCTCTCTGTTCTTCCCCTCTTCCTCTCGAGCTCATCACACATTTTGCCCAAAATTTGTCAAGATTTGAAGGCCCCCATCCATTCAAATGATCACAAAGTTTAGCAACTTTGTCCATTCATCTCTCATTGCTAGATTAGCTCTTGCAATGCTTTGTATAGTGATTAATTCTGAAGTTTAGTAATTTGGGAGGAAATATATGTGCTAGTATTTGATTTATATGCAATCTGAGGTCAAAAATAACACTTAGTTTGCATATGTAGGTGTGGTTTACTTAGTGCCTTCTAAATCTCCGTCGTAACCACCGTCGATCGCTCGACCGTCCGTCGCCGGCACCACCTTGTGGTGAGCCTCTTGTTCATGAATGTTTTACATTACCAAATTGATGTTTGTGTGATTTGGATATATAGTTACTCATATAATTATCTTACCCGTACGTTGTTTGTTATACATAGTGCAATGGTTTTGATATCCGTCCCCATCGGCCCTCGTCCTTGTTATGATTCGGATGTGGTATATTCTCTTTTAAAACTAGTTGTTGCATTTTGTGTTTATGACAAATTATTATGCCCATCAAGTTGACATAGATATTTTTATCTAGGAGGTTTGTGAACCGGAAATTCCAACCGACCCTATTGTCAAGAGGTTAAATTTAGTTGAAAGAGAAAGCAGTATTTGAAAGAAAAACTGAAAAGAATTGGGGGAGAAGATGGAATTGGAGTTGCATGTTGTCGATCTAAATCGATGATCACAAGATCAAGATGGAGAAAATGCGCTTGAAGATTAGAAAGATTAGAAAATATGCCATCGATAGTGAGGCTTGGTATCATTATGTTGTTGGATCAATTGTTACCTTAGTTGCGATCTTGATCGCATTTGTCGTTGCATTTGAATGCTTAGTTAGAGAGTTATTTGTTTGTTGCATTTAAGTGTTGTATGAACTTGTATTAATTTGGTCTTTTCTGTGTTGTGTAATGAAGATGAGCCGACAATGGATGTACGATGACCGATGCTCTCCCGAGTTCATTAATGGCGTGCAAACTTTTCTGCTTGCGGCTGAGGCAAACAAGCGGGCCGATGGTTTTATGCCTTGTCCATGTGTTGTCTGTAAGAATGATCACAATTACTCTACGTCAAGAACCATTCACGTCCACCTATTTAAGTCTGGTTTCATGCCCCACTATAATTTTTGGACCAAGCACGGAGAAAGAGGGGTTATGATGGAAGACAATGAAGAAGAAGAGGACGACGACAGCTATCCCGGCCATGGGTTCCCTGAATACGATGATACAACAATGGGGAAGAAGCTGAGCCGCAATGCGGGAAGAAGTCAAGAAGAGGCATCGGATGAGCCCGCTGATGATCTAGGTCGGGCCATTGCCGATGCAAAGAGAAATTGCGCAAGTGATTTGGAGAAGAAGTTGCAGCGCATGTTAGAGGATCACAAGAAATTGTTGTACCCGAATTGCGAAGCTGACAACAAAAAGTTGGTCACCACACTAGAATTACTGCAATGGAAGGCAGAGAATGGTGTATCTGACAAGGGATTTGGAAAGTTGCTGGTAATGATAAAGAATATGCTTCCAAAGGACAACGAATTGCCCGAGAGTACGTACGAAGCAAAGAAGGTTGTCTGCCCTCTAGGGTTAGAGGTGCAGAAGATACATGCATGCCCTAATGACTGCATCCTCTACCGTGGTGAGTACGAGGATTTGAACGCTTGCCCGGTATGCGGTGCATTGCGCTATAAGATCAGCCACGATGACCCTAGTGATGTCGAGGACGAGCGCCCCAGGAAGAAGATTCCTGCCAAGGTGATGTGGTATGCTCCTATAATACCATGGTTGAAACGTTTGTTCCAAAACAAAGAGCATGCCAAGGCGATGCAATGCCACAGTGAAGACCGTAAGAAAGACAGAAAGTTGAGAGTACCCGCTGACGGGTCGCAGTGGAGAAAAATCAAGAGAAAGTACGGGAAGGAGTTTGCAGATGACGCAAGGAACGCATGGTTTGGTCTAAGCGCAGATGGCGTTAATCCTTTTGGGGAGCAGAGCAGCAACCATAGCACCTGGCATGTGACTCTATGTTTGTATAACCTTCCTCCTTGGTTGTGCATGAAGCGGAAGTTCATTATGACGCTTGATGCTCATCCAAGGCCCTAAGCAACCCGGCAACGACATTGATGTGTACCTAAGGCCATTAGTTGAAGAAATCTTACAGCTATGGAATGGAGCAATTATGCGTGCATGGGATGAGCACATGGGGGAAGAATTTGACCTAAAGGCGTTGTTGTTCGTGACCATCAATGATTGGCCTGCTCTCAGTAACCTTCCAGGACAGACAAACAAGGGATACCACGCATGCACGCACATTTGATGATACCAACACTATATATTTGGACAATTGTAGGAAGAATGTGTACCTGGGACATCGTCGTTTTCTTCCAAGCAGGCATCCCGTAAGAAGGAAAGGCAAGCATTTCAAAGGTGAGGCGGATCACCGGACGACGCCTCGCCACCGTACTGGTGCTGATGTACATGATATGGTCAAGGATTTGAAGGTAGTATTTGGAAAGGGTCCTTGCGGACAACCTGTTCCGAATGACGCTGACGGACGCGCACCCATGTGGAAGAAGAAATCTATATTTTGGGACCTGCCCTATTGGGAAGACCTAGAGGTCCGCTCCGCAATCGACGTGATGCACGTGACAAAGAATCTTTGCGTGACCCTGCTTGGCTTCTTGGGCGTGTATGGGAAGACAAAAGATACACCTGAGGCACGGGAGGACCAGCAACGTATGCACAAAAAACGGCATACATCAGGGTCATGCCAGCTACACTCTTACCAAAGAAGAGAAGGGAATCTTCTTTGAATGCCTTTCGATATTAAGGTACCATATGGCTTCTCGTCGAATATAAAGGGAATAATAAACATGGCAGAGAAAAAGTTCCAGAACCTAAAGTCTCATGATTGCCACTTGATTATGACGCAACTGCTTCCGGTTGCATTGAGGGGGCTTCTACCGGATAACGTTCGATTAGCCATTGTGAAGCTATGTGCATTCCTCAATGCAATTTCTCAGAAGGTAATCGATCCAGAAATACCAAGGTTAGAGAATGATTTGGTGCAATGTCTTGTCAGTTTCGAGTTGGTGTTCCCACCATCCTTCTTCAACATCATGACACACGTCCTAGTTCACCTATGCGAAGAGATTAACGTTTTGGGTCCTGTATTTCTACACAATATGTTCCCTTTGAGAGGTTCATGGAGTCTTAAAGAAATATGTTCATAACCGTGCTAGGCCAGAAGGAAGCATCTCCAAGGGCCATCACAATGAGGAGGTCATTGAGTTTTGTATTGACTTTATTCCTGGCCTTAAGCCGATTGGTGTTCCTAAATCGCGGCATAAGGGCGCATCGGAGGAAAAGGCACGCTAGGAGGGAATCAACTAATATGTATGAACGGACATTCTCTCACTGAAGCACACTACGCAGTTCTACAGAATTCCGCCTTGGTGGCTCCGTATTGGACGAACACAAGAATTTTATACGCTCCAAACACCCGGAGCGGTCTGATGACTGGATTACACATGAACAAACCAGGAGTTTCGCCGGTTGGTTGCAGACACGTACCTTGCATGACGCCTCTATTGAAGATGACGTGTACTCGCTGTCCTAGTTACCATCTTCGAATATAATGACTTTCAAAGGGTATGAGATAAATGGTAATACATTCTACACGATCGCCCAAGATAAGAAGAGCACTAACCAAAACAGTGGTGTCCGCTTTGATGCAACAACCAAGACAGGAAAGGAAACATATTATGCTTACATAGAGGACATATGGGAACTTGACTATGGACGTGGTTTGAAGGTCCCTTTGTTTCGGTGCAAATGGGTCAATATGACACGAGGCGGGGTAACGGAAGACCCGCGATGACGGAATGACAACAGTGGATCTCAACAATCTTGCGTATGCAGACGAACCATTCGACCTAGCCAATGATGTGGCACAGGTTTTCTATGTGAAGGACATGTCTACCAAGCCGAGAAAAAGAAAAGATAAGGAAGCTAATGCATCATACGATGAGCCAAAGCGCCACATAGTTCTTTACGGGAAGAGAAACATCGTGGGAGTGGATGACAAGACGGACATGTCGAGAAGATTATGAAAAGTTTGATGAAATTGCTCCATTCACAGTGAATATTGACCCGAGCATCCAGTTAAATGATGAAGATTTTCCATGGCTACGGCGCCAAAGGGACACACGCTGAAGAAAAAGTTTCACACCCAAAGATCTAGGATGTGATCGGCTTCACTATCATCACTTTCTTCTGTGTTTCACACCCAGGAGGGAATCTCTGTAATAGTTAGGGTAGTTATGTGTTTTGGCATTTGAAACGCGAAGATATTTTATGTGCAAACAAATTCTTTCATGCATTTACTGATTTTTTTAGCTAAATGACCCTGAAATTGAAAAGCATTTCAAATGAACTCAGAAAAGGTTGAAAGTTGGCATGGTATCATAATTTCACCCACATAGCATGTGCAAAAAAGTAGAGGGGGTTACCGCAAAAACTGGATGCACTTCGTGTACAAAATGGACAATCTCTTCAAGTATCGGGGTTTGGATGAAAACTCATACATTACAAAGGCATTTCATTTTTAAATAACCTAAGCATTACCAAATCGAATATAATGATAAAACACACTAATATTAAACATAAGGAAAAAGAATCACTGAAAAATCTATTTTCAAAGTTAAGTTATTCACAAACTAGTGATTCACACAAATTTCAAATAATTCAAAATTTAAACTATGAAAACTGCCGGCACTAACAGAAAGTTTGTAATTTTTTGTACCTAAAGCAAAAATATTCACAAAGAAACTCTAAATACATCAAAAAACAACTCAAAAATAAATAAATAAATAAAATAAGAAAATAAAAAAGCCCACCTACTGGGCCAGAGCGGCATGCATACGACTAGAAACCCAACCTGTAGTTGGGCCAGGATGCAGGCCTGCAAGCCCAAGAGGGCCCACAGCAGTAGTAGGAGAGGTAGGCCCAGAAGGCCTGCTTTTGAGAGGAGCTCAATGTAGTGCCCGTGCCGGGGCTTATAAACTGGTCTTGGTGCTCCTCAACTAGCGAGGTGGGACTAAACTTCTGCGCCCCTCGCCTGGCAGCGCACACCCTTTAGTACCGGGTCGTGGCTCCAACCGGTACTAAAGGGGGGGGGGTCTTTAGTACCAGTTGGTGCCACCACCCGGTACTAAAGGGGGTGCGCTTCCCGCCGCTTCGCCTGGCCAAAACACACCTTTAGTACCGGTTTGTGGCTCCAACCGGTACTAAAGGTGTGTTCTATATAAGAAAACACTATAAAAAATCAGTTTCTCATCTCTCCCTCTACTTCTTTCTCCTTCCGCCTGTCCGCCGCCGACACCGGCTCCATCGCTGCCCCTGCTGCCGCCTGCCGCCCCTCCATCCCCTGCCCCCCTAGCCAGCCTTGCCCCGTCCTGCCCGCCTGCCCCGTCCCGTCGCCGCCCCATCCCCATCCCCATCACACGCCTGCCTCCATCCCGTCACCGCCCGTCCTTGGCGCCTCGCCGGTGAGCTCCTGCCCCGGCCGCCATGTCCACACACACACACACACATTAATTGTTTTTTAGTTTTTTAGTTATAAATTTTAGTTATAGAAATTTTTCTATTTTTTAGTTATAGAAATATTATAAATGTTATAGAAATGTTAGTTATATAGAAATGTTATAAATTTTTCTTTTTTTTAGTTATAGAAATATTTATAGAAATGTTATAAATTTTTCTGTTTTTTAGTTATAGAAATGTTAGCAATTTTTCTGTTTTTTAGTTATAGAAATGTTAGTTATATATATAAATGTTAGAAATTTTAGAATTAGTTTTAGCTAGACGTCCGGCTGACCCATGTCCAGGACTGGGCTCCACCGGGCTGGCACTGGGAGGTGCTACCTGGAGGGGCGCGCCGCTTGGTGAGGAACCCGGCCTAGGGTCCCGTCATCGACCCTGATCTCCTTTGGTGGCGTTCGCGTGGGCCACATTCGGTGCAGAGGGAGCCGGCCCCGCCGGAGGTGGTGCATCGCCGTGTCAGGGAGGAGGACGAGCACGTCCATCGCTACATGGCTGCTATGGACGTCAGGTTCTCCAATACCTAGCAGGTTCTTTGGGCAGATGACCGGAGATATGATCCTGTGATGGTTCCTTCTCTTTGGGTGCCCACCGCTCGCGCCCCAGGAACCGCGAGTGGCCTAGATTCTTTTGTAGTATTCGATCTTTATTAGCTACCTAGCCAGTGATGTATTCAATATATAATATTCAAGACGATGTATTCGAGATTATATATATTATTCGAGACGATGTACTCGAGATTATATATCATTCGAGACGATGCATATTATGTACTATATTATTCGGTTTTTCCTTATTGATTGCATCCATGCATTGTAATTTGAATACTAAATTGTTTTATATTTCTTCTGTATTAGTTAAGTAAAAGCTATGGCGGACAATACCGGCAGAGAGAGAGAAGAGGAATTGTTCGAGATCATACGCAGCCCTCGCAGGCTAGATAATCTGAATGAAGCAGATGAGGGCTCCCAATATCTGAACAATACCTGGGAGGGTGATGATAAGATATTCGATCTCGACGACCGTGCTGATGAAGTCATGAACTATGATTATGATTATGATGATGCAGACAATGTTTATGATGACACAGACAATGTTGATCTTGAAATAACAAAGACTAACGGTGAGGTATATTTATATAAGCAGGCATCTGGTGATCATCACATGTTTTTTTTTATTTGAAGATATATTAACGAATCGGTCTTTCTTCTTTCAGCCCTCCGGATCGAGCAAATCTGCTTCTACAGACAGCAGGACAAAGCGAGGCCCGGGCAAAAAGTTGAAGGAGGGTGTAAAGTACAACATCGACTCCATCAAAGCTAATGGCGAACCCTCACGCCTAAGAACATTGCGAACAAGTGGACTCGTCGGTCACGGAGTTCTTGTGAAGGACCAACTCCCAATCTCCATTCAAGAATGGAAAGAGCCAAAACTAAACATCCAAATGTTACTTGGGTCGACATGACGAGCAAAACAAAATCTTTGGGAATCTACGATGGAACATTTCACCCTACCAGATTATTTCACTGATGCAGATGTGCAGAAAGTCAAGGACGCTGCTCTTAAGAAGATGGCAATTGCATTCAACACCCACAAGAAAACTGTATGGGCCAACTACCGCGCTGCAAAAAGGAAGACTCCAGAATTCAAGGGAACACTGGGGAAGCAAAGAGAACACTGACCCGCTTTCATGAAATTCAAGGAATCAGAATTATCTAAGGAACGGTCGAGAAAAAACAAGGCCAATGCCGCAAAAAAGATGCAGTTCTATAGGCTGGGGCCAGGTGGCTATGCGGTGGCAATGCCTAAGTGGGATAAGTCTGAGCAAGAGATGGAGGATGCAGGGGTCACTCCGGTTACTAGGAGTTGGCCCCCCAGGTGCAGAACTTGGTTCTATGCGCATGGGGGGCGTTGGACCCGAAGACAGGCCTGGTTTCGAAGAAGGCAAGTCTAAAAGGAGCCGAACAAAAGTTACTTGACGCAATAGAAGATGCTCAAAAGGGGGTGTTCACGCCCAATAGAGAGAAGGACAAGCTTACGCGCGCCCTGGGAAATCATGAACACCCGGGAAGAACACGAGGCAAGGGCGTTATTCCCTGGTATGAGGGCTTTTCGAAATGGAGCAGCGACTCTGAGGACCCGTGCAAGAAAGAAGATGGAGGAGGAGAAGAAGAGGAAGCTGGAGGAGGAGCAGAGGAAGCAGGACACAGAACGCCTTCAAGGCCTAGAAGCAAGGCACGCAGACTTGGCACTCAAATTCCAGCAGCAGTAGCAGCAGATCGACTCACTTAGCCAGGAAAGGGGTCTCAGCAGCGGCAGCAGCAAGCGGATGATCGTCTAGCATTGGATAGCACTATCCCATTCATGCCGAGAAGCAGCGTTGGTTCCGCCCCGGGCGACGCACTGCTGGATACATACCCTGTGGATGACATCATAGAGAACACTAACTGTGAGCTACACTTCAAAATGAAGAACATATCCATGAAGGTGGCGGACGTTGTTGCTTTTACAACTACACCCGAAGCAACCTTCCATTGCACCCCAATTCCAGCGGGCTATGCTCGTGTCTTGGTTGATGAGGTGGTGGACCCATATTCGGGGCTACAGCTTGACAATCCTGGAGGTGACGACGAGCACACACTGGGAGAGGCCGTACATCGTATCATCCTGTGGAGAAAGGATTGCATCATCTTTCAAAATCCACCGACACCGCGTCTGCCGACTCCTCCTTGAAGTCCGCCATCAAGTCAGCAGACTCCCGCTCCTCCAAGTCCATGAACGCGTGAGCCGACTCCTCCTCAAAGTCCGCCACCGTGTCAGCAGACTCCCGCTCCTCCAAATCCACGAACGCGTGAGCAGACTCTTGCTTCAAGTCCGGCACAGCGTCAGGCCACTCCTCCTATTTCAAGTCCGACACCGTGTCAGGCCACGCCTCCTGCTTCAAGTCCGGCACAGCGTCAGACCACTCCTCCTGCTCCAACTCAGCCATGTCAGCCATCTCCGTCGCCTCAGCAATCGCAGAAGAGACACGCCGCAGCTATGGTGCGTAGCCGTATGAGTCGAGGTAGTACAGGAAGTACAGGCGGAGACAAGCGATATAAATATGGTCCAAGCCTCGCTCCTCTTCCTCAGAGGCCTTACGACATGACCGAGGAGCAAAACGATGCCATAGTGGAGGCCCAAGTGGACGCCCATTTTGGACCGGAACCGGCACCGCCGCCGAGGGAGAAAGTGCCTGAGGAAAAGATTGACCACTCCATTATTCGTATGGCTAGACCACCAGCTCCCAAGCCTGTTGACTCGGACTATGAGCGCCAAATCACGAAGGCACATCGAGCACGACTACAGAAAGAAGCGAGCTCGAGCTCGAGCCAACAAGCAGCTGTCAAAAATGCGGGAAAACCGTCCCAATTTGGGAGAACAAAGGCGTTAATCGATCCCCGCTTGTTGTGCCAACAACACATGAGAATCTGTGGCGCCCAATATTATTGTGGGCAAACCGTTTATGTTCCCAATTTGGGCAATGTGGTAATAACCGAGGATCATATAATGCAATGAAATGCTCAAGATCCTTGTTGGACAACTCCTCGATATCGAGCCCATGTCTCCGCTTAGAGAGGAGGAAATAAAACAGAAATATGTTTGGGGCCAACCTTTGGTCAAGCCAGACGAGGTCAAGAACCTCCTAACGAGAATGTATGAATTGCATCAATGGTACATGAACATTACCAAGATTTCCAATCGAGAGTCCCTCATGGTGAAAGTCGAGAAAGATCATTACTTCCATAAGCTAGCTATGTCCGTTGAGTATTCAGAACTATTTCAGTTATTCAATCAAGATGCACTCGACAAATCTCTAGTCAGTTGCTATTGTCTATAAGTGATTTCTTTCTGTAATTTAAGTCTCAAGCTAGTTTTAGTGCTCATTGATCGATCATTACCTGTAATTATCCTCACTATATTCTTTTCTGTGGTATTATGCAGGATGAAGATCTATAAAATGAAAAAAGCGGGACGCTATGGCATTGGGTTCATTGACCCAAATACCGTTAATGAATACACATGGAAATTGGAATGGTATAGACAAGATGTAGAGAATAAAATGCTGGAGTTCTTGAAGCGCCTCAATAGCAATGAACATATACTACTTCCTTACAACTTCGAGTGAGTCACTCAGTCCTGTACTACAAATACTGTTTTTGCTTACTAGCTAGATGTTAATAAGTGTATAGGGTTTACGGTTAGTTGATTAGTGTTATGCACATGCCCGCTTAATTTATACATGCAAACGTATGCGCATGCAGGTACCACTGGATCTTGTTAGACATTAAAGTTGAAGAAGGAAAAGTTGAAGTACTGGACTCACTACTTAAAAAAGAAAGTGACTACAGCATCGTGAAGGGGATAGTCAACAGGTAATTTCAATCATTATTAACTATATCTCGGCCTATTTAGTTCGTCATTTCCTGATATGAACTATTTAATAACCCCTTTATTAATTTTGTTTGCCGGCGGGCAGGGCTTGGGCAAAGTTCATCAAGGTGACTCCAAGAAAATGGCGAGAAAAGCTATTTTGGTATCGACCCAAGGTAAGTAATTAAGTAGTACTAGATAGCTAGCTACCATCTCTTTAATTCTTGTTTCAATATCATTAAATTATCATGCTTGATTAATTATTACCTGATTAAATTCAATTCGTCAAGGCCCTGAAGCAGGCGCCGGGCACTGATCTGTGTGCATTCTATGTTTGCGAGAACATTCGCATGATGGCGTCCGAAAGGAGCAGATCGATGAGCGAGGTGGAGTACGTTTGTCGAAACTATTCACAAATTTTTACACCATTATCTATATCTAGTCACACAACTAATACACATGCATATTGATCTCCTTCTTAACAGTTCAGAGAGGTGCGGGAGCAGCTCCTACCAACGGAGCGCATACAAGCACTTCAAGGGGAAATAGCGGGATTTTTGCTCGACCAGGTCATAGATCCCAAAGGAGAATACTACTACCCGCTATCGCCCCCATGAACCACTTGTCATCGTGCTCCGAAGGCACCAAGGCAACATGTAGGAGAAAGTGTATATATATATATACATGTGTACGTGTGAATAATTAATGGTGGTTGTGAGACATTCGATTATATATATATATATATATATATATATATATATATATATATATATATATATGATCGGTTCTATGAGAAAATCTATTTATATATATATATATATATGCATAACGTGTACAATATGTAGTATCGTAAAATACCAGCAAACAAAAAAGAATTAAATTGAAAACACAAAATTAAAGGAAAAATAAAAAATAAAACCAAAACACCCCCAAACATTTAGTACCGGTTGGTGTTACCAACCGGTACTAATGTCCTACACGCACCCGGGCCTGGCTCGTGCCACGTGGTGGCACTTTAGCGCTGGTTCGTGATGAGCCGGTACTAAAGGGGTGGACCTTTAGTCCCCACTCTTTAGTGTCGGTTGTGGAACCGGCACTAAAGGCCCTTACGAACCGGCGCTAAAGCCCGGTTCTACACTAGTGAATAGGTGTCTACAACTTGCAAGATAGGATCAAGAACACAAATATATTCATGAAAACATAATAGGTTCAGATCTGAAATCATGGCACTCGGGCCCTAGTGACAAGCATTAAGCATAGCAAAGTCATAGCAACATCAATCTCAGAACATAGTGGATACTAGGGATCAAACCCTAACAAAACTAACTTGATTACATGATAAATCTCATCCAACCCATCACCGTCCAGCAAGCATACAATGGAATTACTCACACACGGTGGTGAGCATCATGAAATTGGTGATGGAGGAAGGTTGGTGATGATGATGGCGACGAATCTCCCTTTTCGGAGTCCCGAACAGACTCCAGATCAGGCCTCCCGATGAAGAACGGGAGGCGGCGGCGGCTACGTATCGTAAAACGCGACGAATCCTTCTCTCTGATTTTTTCTCTCTAGATGTGAATATGTAGAGTTGGAGTTAGGGTCGGAGGAGGTCTAGGGGGCCCACAAGCCGCCAGGGCGCGCCCCAGGGGGCCGTCCCCCAGGCTTGTGGCCAATGGGTGGACCCCCTCTGGTTGATTCTTTCGCTAGTATTTTTTTTTATATTCCAAAAATATTCTCCATAAATATTTAGGTCATTCCGAGAACTTTTATTTTTGCACAAAAATAACACCAAGGCAATTCTGCTGAAAACAGCGTCAGTCCGGGTTAGGTCCTTTCAAATCATACAAATTAGAGTCCAAAACAAGGGCAAAAGAGTTTGAAAAAGTAGATACGATGGAGATGTATCAACAAGACATGTCCTGAATAGTGCCAATTTACTCCCGTATCAGTTGCCCCCAGACCACACAGCACACATGACATGTCCTGACTAGTGCTAATTTACTCATGTATAGGCTGCCCCCACACCACATAGGACATGTGCTACATAGTGGCTGGGTGGTATCCTTTTCGGAAAAGGGACACTTTATTACTTAAAATATTTAAGCATTACGCCCAGCCTCTGCATGGTTGGATGGTATTCTATTAACAATAACTTTCGGATTGTCTATTGATTCATCAAGATGGCTTCAAATGTAAACATATTCAAGATGAATCTTCTTCGTTTCGCTAAGATGAACAACTTTGGTCTTTGGATTATCTCAATCTTAGGTCATATGCAACTTGTGCATCTGATAGAAAATGACTTATTTTTACCTGTGCAAAATTCTGGACCCGATTATTCGAATTAAGGTATTTAGATATTTAGACAAAAATTGAAGTCAATTTTCTTGTACGGAAGTCTAGCCGCTTCATATATACTACCTCCTTCCCATAAATAATATATACAAGCATTTTTTACACTTCATCCCATAATATAAGAACGTTCTTAACACTAGCGTATATTGTAAAAAATGCTCTTATATTATGGAACGGAGGGAGTGGATGAGTAGGCCGACTGAACAACAATACAGGATCACAAACACATCTATTACATTTCATCTATTTTTTTGTCTCCTATGTTTTGCTCCCTCATTCTTTGTGTTGGAGAGCAGCAATCCTTGAGGCTCTAGAGGCGATTGAGCGGACCTAAGGCAACCCATAGCTGCTCTCCCCTCTTTGACGTGGTCCCTCCTGAGCGCGCAAGGTTTCATGCCTTCACATATTATTGCCGGCAAGACACCCCCTCGCGTCAGTCCGTGCTCGCTATCTATACATGTCTATTGGAAGCACTTGGCGGCGCCTCCCCTTCCCCTCGCGTCGCCTCCCCTCGGGCGGCTCCACGGGCACACAATCCTGCGCCGCAAGCCCCTCCCCGCTCCTCCATCATTAACCACCACTGTCGCGGGTCCAGGGCGGGTGGTCGCCGTGGCAGATCCTGTGAGGCGGAGGCGGCGTCTCATGCGGGGAAGCCGGGGGCAGCAGTCAGGGCGGTCTCCCTGCTGCGTGGCGCCGATGGGAACCTACATGGCCGGTGTTATGGCGGCCGCGGGTGCATGGGTGGCTCCGATGGTTGCGGATCTGGCGACCTATCTAGATCTGTCTCGATACAACCTTGGTTGGCTGGTGGCGCAAGGAGGACCAGTGAGGGGCGGCTGGAGGCTCGCTATCTTTGTGCCGGCGACGGCCCTCGTCTCCACATCGAGGCTCGGTTCGGTTCTAGACAACTACGAGGTTGGGGGGCCGCGACTTTCGGTGAAAATCGCGCCGACTTCGGTCATGGCCAGACGATGGCGGTGTCTATGACGTCGTTCCCTTCTCGAGGCATCGTTGTTGCAGGTCGTGGCACCCCACTCGTGATGCTTCGGGGGAAACCCTAGATCCAGATCTACTGGATCGGACGATGATGGTACCTTTGATGCCGTTGTCCCCCTGAGGGCATCATTTTGGAGCAAGTGCTAGTTGGACGGGACAAGCGGAAGAGCAGTGTCTCATCCATCGCAAGGCCGACAACGGATACCGGTGGCATGGTGTTCTGGAGGTTCGGCGACGGGCACATGTGGACAGATACGTGAAGGATGGTGGAGTTGTCTGGAGTCGTGGTGGCGTCAACGATAGGCCAGGCAAGGCCGATGGGTCAGTTTCTGCTCTGAAGATGGACCGATGTGTCGGCGTTCTGGGAACTGGGGTACCCAGACTTGCCTGCCTGCGGCCCATGGCGTGGCTAAATCGACGGCCTGGTATGGCCCATCTTCAGGACCAACAACACAAGACCCTCGCGAGGGGACAAGCCTCGCGAGGCGAACGATGCCAAGACCTCCAGAAGGAGTAGCCACCTTAGGCTGGCTCCTGAGGGGCGGAGATTTCCATGAGAGCCCTCACCTCGTGTGGTTCGGATGATGCAAGCCATGACGACCAAGGACAGGCAGGCGCCGGCAGGCGCAGTACAGCAGGTTTCCTCTCTGGTGCTAAAGAGGCAAGCGCAGGTGCGGAGTCCCAAGGAATCAACCAAATGTTTCCATTTCCATGCTACAAGACCAAGACCGCCATGACGGAGGTCATCGCCGAGCCCACCACGGCGTGACGGCCAGAAGCTTTGCAGGCGAAGACCAACTTCGTCAGGATAAGATGTACTAGTTGTCTCCCTATGAATTTGGCCATTGTGGGATCCCTTCCCGCCTTCATTTTGGGGGAAGAGGACCAAGGCCACTATAAGTATAGCCTATCCACCACCATAGCAGGAGGGATGATCCACACCCTCACCAGCTCATACAAGCACAAGAACACACCTCTTGTGGTTGTTCTCCCTTGGTACCTGTCGTGGATTTGTCACGACAGATGTCCTAGTGTGAGGACTTAGTCGTGAGGTGGCCCGAAGGAGTAGGGTATTACACCTCGAGGCTAATCCACCACAAAGAAGGAGTAGGGTATTACACCGCAAGGTGGCCCGAACCTGGGTAAACTGCCTTGTCCCATTCTTCTTCAGTTCATCGAGCTAGGCCACAAGATCGACGAGTTGGCAGGCTGGGGAGGTTGAGTTCTTCGCACGCACCCCAGAGTTCAAATCTATCTTGGGTCTATGGATCCCCGAATACAACATTTGGTGCGTCGGGTAGGGGTGCGTCGGAACCTCTCTTCCTCCGGCCGATTCACCACCATTTTGCTGTTCCCATGGCTGATGCTCGTCGAGTTCGTGTTGAGCGCAGGGCCGCCCTCGCCGCCCGCGTCTCCCAGACAACACCTGCAGGCGACGGTGCTCCACGTCGTTCTCCATCGCCTGCAGCCACCGGCCCAGCAGCCCATGAGTAGCAGGCTTCATCGCTGCAGCCTTCTGTGCGGCATGATGGGCACACCGCCACTCCGTCGCTGACTAAGGAAGTCACTTCATCCTCCCACACTCGTCGATGGCCGGCGAAAGCGCGGGCTGCGTTGCTCATGGCACGCGAGCTCCTGCGCTATCGCCCAACCGATGACCTCTATGAGGACTGGCTGGACCGCATCGTCGAGCTCGTCAGCGCCGCGGAGAGGCCCATGCACCGTCCCGCTCGCTGCCTCCCCGACCACCTCTTGCGGCGACATGGCCCACGGTGCGCCTCCTCCACCTCCCAGGCAAGACGTCGTCCTCGAGCCAAGGCGTGAGGCTCCTCGCCGCGACCCACCGTGCAGGGTGCCGGCGCGCGACGAGGAAAGCGGCCAGGTGGTGCAGTGGCTGCTAGGAGAGGCGTGTGCGCTCCAAGCACCGCCACGTCAAGACCGCATGCCGCCCAAGGCGGTGGTGTGCGAGCGTCAAGATCAGGCTCCAACTCCACAGCGGGCTCCGGTGAGTGCGGCAGGCTGCCACACGTTCACCCCGGAGTTGCCGCGTCGTTTGGCTAGGGATTCAAGCCAGACCTTCCTCCACGCTACGACGGCACCCCCGACCCTGCTGAGTTCTTGCAGCTCTACGAGCTGAGCATCAAGGCGGCCAACGACGACGAGAAGGTCATGGCGAACTGGTTTATCATGGCCCTGAAGAATGGCGCATGCTCGTGGCTTCAGAAACTCCCCGCGGGATCGATCTCCTCCTGGGATGAGATGCGAGAGCGTTTCATCGCCAACTTCCAGGGCACTCATGACCGCGCACCTGTTGCGGGAGACCTGCGGCACATCAAGCAGCAGCCAGGAGAGACCTTGCACAAATACATTCAGCGCTTCATGAACGTTCGCCTGAAGATTCCCAAGGTGTCGGACGAGGCCATCATTTCGGCGTTCACCGATGGCGTCCGGGACTTCAAGATGAAGGAAGAGCTCGCCATACACGAGGACTGTGCTCGGCCCTGGAGATGTTCAACATGGCAACCAGGTGCGCGAGGGCCAAGGAAGGTCGCCTCTCCCTCCTTGATCTTCCGGAGGCCGACCCAAAAGATAAGAAGGCCAAGGCCAAGGACGTGAAGTGCAAGGGTCCGACTGTGCTCGCGGCTGAACCTGAGATGAAGCGCGGCTGCGACCACCCGAAGTCATCCCAGGGCAACGCCCGTTCTGCCACAACATGCATAGCCACAACACCAATGACTGCCAAGAACTCAGGGCCATCCGTGACGGCACCTTGGTCGCCGCCCCGAGCGTAACGACCGAGGTTATGGCTGTGGAGGAGGCGGAGGATGCTGGGACAACCGCGACCCCCGCCAGGACTGGCGCAATCAGCCTTGTGAGGACAGCTGGCAGGGCCAGCCTCGCGAGGGCACCTGGAGAGATTAGCCTCGCGAGGACCGTCGTCAGGGCAATGCTGGCCTTCCTCCGCCGCTGCCGCCGCCAAGGAGGAACGAAGACCACTGAGGGAGTCCAGGATTACGGGGTCCTCGGGCGTCCGTGCTATGTGACATGAGCCGGACTGATGGGCCGTGAAGATACAACACGGAAGACTTTCCCCCGTGTCCGGACGGGACTATCCTTGGCGTGGAAGGCAAGCTTGGCGTGCGGATATGAAGATTCCTTTCTATGTAAACCGACTTTGTACAACCCTAGCCCCCTCCGGTGTCAATATAAGCCGGAGTGTTGAGTCCGTATGGGCGATCATAATCATACGGGCTAGACATCTAGGTTTAGCCATTACGATCTCGTGGTAGATCAACTCTTGTAACCCCTATATTCATCAAAGTCAATCAAGCAGGAAGTAGGGTATTACCTCCATCAAGAGGGCCCGAACCTGGGTAAATATTGTGTCCCCTGCCTCCTATTACCTTCGATCCATAAATGCACAGTTCGGGACCCCCTACCTGAGATCTACCGGTTTTGACACCGACATTGGTGCTTTCATTGAGAGTTCCACTGTGCCATCGTCGAAAGGCTCGATGGATTCATAAATTATCTACAACAACACTGCCGCGACTTTCTCCCCGGCTAGATCTTTGTATTCAGCAGCTTCGCACTGCGTGCCAATTCGGTTGGCCACCTGGAGCAGATCGACAGCTACGCCCCTGGTCACCAGATCAGTTTTGGAAATCTGAACTATGTTGCTGATATCCGAGGAGACTTGATCTTACAAGGGTTCGCGGCCCCAACCACTGCTCCGGTCTTAGATCCGGAGCACGTCGTCACGTCCGAAAACGGGAGTCTAGAGCCCGCCGGTCTCTCTACGGCCTTAGAGCTCAATGCCGGAGAACCGGAGAGAATAGCGTCTCCGGCAGTTGTTACAAAGCCGGACTCTTCTCCGGACACTAACTCCGAACCCCGGAGGCCCGCGTCATGCGAGTTCGGCCAGGGACCTTCTGTCCCCATCCAAGCCTCTCTCTTAAATGAGGCTCTGGACTTAATGCGATCCCTCGCCATCGCAGAGGGACCGCTTCCGAATTGCGCTCAGCCCGGACTAGGGGCTCAAAACAGGGAATTTTGCTTCCCACCCGCCACCCACTTCATAGCCACTGTCGAGGATCTTACCGACATGCTCGATTACGCCTCCAAAGACATCAACGGTATGGACGACGATGCCGGAGAGGAGCAGGCCCAAAACCCGCCGTTCAGCAGACGCTGGACGGCCACTTCCTCATACGACGTATACATGGTGGACACACCTAAGGAAGGCGATGACGATGGTGAAAAGAACCCAGCCGAGGATGAACCTCCTGAGATACCACCAAAGCGTCGACATCAGCGGTGCCGCTCTAAATCATGTCGCGGAAAATACAGCAATACCGGCACCGGAGACAATGATACGCCAGAAAACGCCGAAGACCAAGAATACCCCATCGAACCAACATCTGAACAGGATGGTCGGGAGGACGGGCAGGTCGACCCTGACGAGCAAGCAGGGAAAGAAGACTCAGAGGATAGCAACTATCTACCATTCTCCGAAGATGACGTGAGCCTCGGCGACGAAGATTTTATCCTGGCGGAGGAACCCCTCGAACAAGAGCACTTTAAGCGCCGGGAGCCAAAGAATACGGCCTGGCAGCCAAAGAATACGGCCTCGAGCGCCCAAAAAAGAGTTACCCGAAGCGCAAGCTGCTACCCCAATTCGACGATGAGGCGTTGGAGCCCATACCACCCATGTGTAATGCGGCTGACGGACCCGATCGACCACCACGTGGCCGGGACAGAATGGCAACTCAAGCTGAACACCAGCCCGCACCACCTCGTCGTAAAAGCAGAGAAACAATAGCTCGGGGATACACATATGACCTACGATAGGACCTGGAAAATAGAACGGTTTAGACCAGATCAATCTACGGATCACGGGGGCGTGCACCGACGCGAGAAGACGGCTATCAAGCCTGGTGCGACAAGCATAACCACGCCCATGCTGAAAGCCGCATACGGACTTCATCCAAGCTGCATCGCAACATGGCTCGATACAGAGGCGCCGCACACCCCCTATGCTTCACCGATGAGGTAATGGAGCACTAGTTCCCTGAAGGGTTTAAACCCGTGAACATTGAATCATACGACGGGACAACAGATCCTGCATTATGGATTGAAGATTTTCTTCTCCACATTCACATGGCTCGGGGTGATGATCTCCACGCCATCAAATACCTTCCCCTAAAACTTAAGGGGCCAGCTCGACACTGGCTAAACAACCTCCCAGATAACTCTATCAGAAGCTGGGAAGACTTGGACGATGCCTTTAGAGACAACTTCCAAGGCACTTATATCCGGCCTCCGGATGCCGATTACCTCAGTCATATAGTCCAACAACCCGAGGAGTCGGCCAGGAAATTCTGGACCAGGTTCCTAACTGAAAAGAACCAGATTGTCGATTGTCCGGACGTCGAAGCCCTAGTGGCCTTCAAACATAGCATCCGCGATGAATGGCTCGCCCGACGCCTCGGCCAAGAAAAGTTGAAGTCCATGGCAGCCCTTATAGCACTAATGACCCGCTTCTACGCGGGCGAGGACAGCTGGCTAGCCCGTAGCGGTAACAGCACCAGCGACGGCACTTCCGAAGCCAAAAACAGCAACGGAAGGCCCTGGCGCAATAAACATAAGCGTCGGAGCAACAATGATGATACAAAGAATATGGGAGTCAATGCCGGATTCAGCGGCTCCAAATCCGGTCAACGGAAAAAGCCATTCAAATGAAACAAAGACGGTTCATCAAGTCTGTACCAAATACTTGACCGATCTTGCCAGACCCACGGCAGTGACAGGCCTTCCAACCACACCAACAGAAGTTGTTGGGTCTTCATACAGGCCGGAAAGTTAAATGCCGAACATAAGGAGAAAGGGTCGCCCCTTGAAGATGACGACGAGGAACCTAGTGCACCGAAAACAGGAGGACAGAAGAAATTTCCCCCCGGAGTCAAAACGGTGAATATGTTATACGTCACCCATATCCCCAAGAGGGAGCTCAAGCGTGCATTAAGGGACGTCTATGCGATACAGCCAGTCGCCCCAAAATTCAACCCATGGTCGGCCTGTCCGATCACCTTCCATCGCAGGGACCATCCGACCAGTATCCGTCACGGAGATTCGGCTGCATTAGTCCTCGACCCAATCATTGATGGATTCCACCTTACGCGAGTCCTCATGGACGGCGGCAGTAGCCTTAACCTGCTCTATCAGGACACAGTCTGCAACATGGGTCTTGATCCGTCAAGAATCAAGCCCACTAAAACTACCTTTAAAGGAGTGATACCAGGTGTAGAGGCCCGCTGCACGGGCTCAATCACATTGGAAGTGGTCTTCGGTTCGCCCGACAACTTCCGTAGCGAAGACTTGGTCTTCGATATCGTTCCCTTCCGCAGTGGCTACCATGCACCGCTCGAACGAACCGCGTTCGCTTGCTTCAATGTAGTCCCGCACTATGCCTATCTCAAACTCAAGATGCTCGGACCACGCGGTGTCATAACAGTGAATGGAAACATGAAACGCTCCCTCCGCACCGAGGAGCACACCGTGTCCTTAGCAGCGGAAGTACAGGGTGGCCTCATCAAGCCAACTATTACGTCGGCGGCCAAGTCCTGGGACACTATCAAACGAGTCCGGACTACCCCACTGTACGACAGTCCAGCTCGTCAGGAGATCGATTAGCAATTCGGCCTCCATCTCAGCTCCCACCAAACTATGGCATACGTACCATGCGTACATAATTACACACTAAAAATACCATCGGAAAGGATGGAGGCATAACAGGGACAAGGTCTACAATACAGCCAGACCTTACCAGGATACTCACATTTCCTTTTTTCTTTTCTTTTTCCAGGTTCCTTACAACCCACATTACCCTTTCGACAGTACCAGGGCCTCTTTTCGTGGCCTATTATGAAAATACCGGTCGGTGATCCTCTCGAAGGACAATATACCAAGGAGAAAAGCAGCATAGACGCATGCCAGAGCACCTAAAGGATCCTTAAAGATCACCTCGTCCGCCTTTAGGGCGCATGCATAGCTTTCCCTTGTGTTCGGCATGTAAAATTGCCTTGTCGCTTATTGCACTATTTGTACCAATACGTTTTGACGTATCAATCAGACTATAATGAAAACAGTTTTTAGCCCAAACCTAAGTGGTGTTGGCTTATCTCTTAACATGTGTTTTCCTGTTTTTGTCCGATTGTCATGTACACCTTGGTATGACCTAAATCGCCAGAGGCTCTATTAAAGTCGTGTACATCTTTGAGATACTAAAGCAAAGTCCAAACACTTCCACAGTGTAATTCGGCGTCCCGAATATAGCATTATATGCATTGGCTCCGAATCATCTCTTTAGTCAATAGTTGGGTTGCCCGGCTCCTGTGGTTGCTACCTTACTTCCGCTTAATCGGCTAAGGTAGTAAAGGGAGAACTACTGTGATTGTGTTTCTGGTTCATCCAGACAAACACTCAGTAGAGAAAGCCGAAAATTGACTGTCATGATGCGGCGAGAGTCGGTCAGCTATTCGGTGACCAAGTATAAATCTCTTATGATTTTTTCCGCATTATGCGATAGGCCGGCTTCCACCCGGTTGAGCATTCACAACACCCAAGTTCGGATAATTGAACAACTACTAGGGGCTGCGCCCGCACTACCATCGTAAATCTCCTATGGCTAAGTGAGAGCGATAAAGCCGCATAGTCCGATTGTTCGGTTCACAGACTAACACCTCCTTCACGGACCAAGACGTTGGGTCAAGTGTGTTTTAGGTGTTATCCCGAACACCCCCGTACTATCTACGTGGGGGTTGAAGCCGACGACTGGCCAACTCTCAGATAACATAAACAGCCGCACCAGAGGAGATATTTTAAAGTAAAACATTCAACACATCATACATAAAGCCTTGTTTCATAATACAGGATTGGACATTAATAGATACATTTATTCAGAAATGATATCCTTTGAACACTAGCCCTCCACAATGCGGGACCCTTTCAGGACATCATTGACCGCTCCGGCGTGCGGTGCTCTTTGCCAGCGGGAGGTCCCTCGGTTGCAAGCTTGACGGTGTCCATCTTCGCCCACTGCACCTTTACTCGGGCGAAGGCCATCCGCGCACCTTCAATGCAGACCGACCGCTTCACGGCATCAAGCCGAGGGCAGGCGCTGATCAGCCCCTTCATGAGGCCGAAGTAGATACTGGGCATGGGTTCGGCAGGCCAAAGACGGATTATCAAATCCCTCATGGCCAATTCAGCCACCCTATGCAGTTCGGTCCATTGCTTCAGCTGATCGTTGAGGGGCATGGGATGCTCTGGCGCAAGGTACTGCGACCAGAATAGCTTCTCCGTTGAGCTCCCCTCTTTGGTCCGGAAGAACTCCGCGGCGTCAGCAACACTCCGGGGCAGGTCCGCAAACACTCCTGGAGAACTCGAAATCCGGGTTAGAAAGATATACCATTTCCTACAAATTTGCTATGCATGTTAAAGGCCTTACCCGCCGCAATTTGCTTCGCCTCTTGTATCTCCCGGACAACGCTTTGGGCTTCGGCCCGGGCTTCTTGTGCACTTTGGAGTGCCTTAGCAAGTTCAGAATTTTGCTCTGAACTCTTGTGCTCTAAGGACTCGCATTTGCCTATGGCATCCTTGAGCTCTTGCTGGACTTCCTCCACTCGCGGTTCATGTTTAAGGTGGGAGGCTCGCTCCTCCTCCGCCTCCTTCTTGGGCCCGACCAGCGCACTCTTGAGGGCCTCGACCTCAGACTGTCAACTACAAACATGACCATAAAACTCATTCAGATAACACATCAGAGCTAACATTATTTCAGACATGTTTTGATATCACATACCATGCTTTTCTTCTAGCTTCCGCCTTAGCTCGGACGCTTTGGCAGCATGGGCAGTTGACGCCTATTTTGCAGCCTGTTTGTTCAAATAGTTATATACGTTAGCCTCCTGCGTGAGTTATTAGATCCTCTGTTCGGTTTTTCTTTCCAAACACCGAATAGAGTCTCAGGGGCTACTATCTATACATAGGCATTCTTTTTATACAGCTAAAAGACACTGTAAAGTACATACCTCAAAGCCTCTTAAAAGGCTAGTGTAGGCTTCGCTCAGTCTGCTTTTTGTGGACTGAACCTTTTCAATCACCATACCCACAAGGGTACCATGTTCTTCCACAATGATGGCGCTCTGAAGCGCTCTCACTAGAGTGTCCGGTGCCTCCGCATTGACAGAGGCCAGTGTTGTAGGCACGCCCCCTTCTGGTAAAGAGGGTTGCTCCTCTGTCTCGGGAATCGTGTGGGTTTCCAGAATGACATTTGGTTGGGGGCCAAACTGGACATGGCCCCCGTCTTCAGTCTCCATGGGGGTCGATTCCCCCATGTTCTTTGCAGTCTCTGGCACCTCTCCCTGTTTCGAAAAGGTCCTTTGGGACAACACCTCGATGTTATCTGTTGCAGTGAGGGAGCAAGCTGGTGGAGGCGACTTGCTCTCCATCATATTCGGACCCAACGAATTCCCAGAAGAGGAGGATCGCTGGGGGAGAACCTTAACTGCACTACAAAGATACAATTTAAATGCATTACAACTATAAGCTGAAAAGCGGACATATATATATATATATATATATATATATATATATATATATATATATATATATATATATATATATATATATATATATACCTTTGAGTACTTACGATCTGGCCAGGGGCTTCGGCTTGGGGCGCCACTCGTCGGCGTCTGACTCGGAGTCATCCGTAAGGGAAGTTTTCCCTTTCTTAGACACCTCCGCCTCTAGATCAGCGGAGACGGCCCTTTTCTTTTTTTCCCTTAGGGGGGGTGCTACCTCTTGAGCTTGCGTTGGATTTCCCCGAAGAGGAGAGGATAATGCAGCAGAGTAGCGTAAGTATTTCCCTCAGTTTTTGAGAACCAAGGTATCAATCCAGTACGAGGCCACACGCAAGTGCCTCGTACCTACACAAAACAAATAGCTCAACGCAACCAACGTGATTAGGGGTTGTCAATCCCTTCACGGTCACTTACGAGAGTGAGATCTGATAGAGATGATAGATAATATTTTTGGTATTTTTGGTATAAAGATGTAAAGTAAAATAAAAAACAAAGTAAAAAAGCAAAGCAATAGTAAAGTGATGGAAGATTGATATGATAGAGAATAGACCCGGGGGCCATAGATTACACTAGTGGCTTCTCTCAAGAGCATAAGTATTTTACGGTGGGTGAACGAATTACTGTTGAGCAATTGATGAATTGAGCATAGTTATGAGAGTATCCAGGTATGATCATGTATATAGGCATCACGTCCGAGACAAGTAGACCGACTCCTGCCTGCATCTACTACTATTACTCCACTCATCAACCGCTATCCAGCATGCATCTAGAGTATTAAGTTAATGAAAACAGAGTAACGCCTAAAGCAAGATGACATGATTTAGAGGGATAAATTCATGCAATATGATAAAAACCCCATCTTGTTATCCTCGATGGCAACAATACAATACGTACCTTGCTTCCCTTATACATCCTTTGGGAAAGGACACCGCAAGATTGAACCCAAAGCTAAGCACTTCTCCCATTGCAAGAACTACCAATCTAGTTGGCCAAACCAAACGGATAATTCGAAGAGACTTGCAAACATAACCAATCATACATAAGAATTCAGAGAAGATTCAAATATTGCTCTCTTGATCATAAACCCACAATTCATCAATCTCAACAAACACACCGCAAAAAGAAGATTACATCAGATAGATCTCCACGAGAGAGGGGGAGAACATTGTATTGAGATCCAAAAAGAGAGAAGAAGCCATCTAGCTACTAACTATGGACCCGAAGGTCTGAGGTAAACTACTCACACTTCATCGGACAGGCTATGATGATGTAGAAGCCCTCCATGGTGGATTCTCCTTCCCATGGAGCTCCTAACAGGCCCCAAGATGGGATCTCGTGGATCTGAGAAAGTTGCGGCAGTGGAATTAGGTTTTTGGCTCCGTGTCGATCATTCGGGGTACGAGGCATATATATAGGAGGAAGAAATGCGTCGGTGGAGCAACAGGGGCCCACGAGGGTGGAGGCGGCGCTACTGGGGGAGGGCACTCCCCTACCTCGATGCCTTCCTTGTTGATTGCTTGACGTGGGGTCCAAGTCTCCTGGATCATGTTCGGTGAGAAAATCACGTTCCCGAAGGTTTCATTCCGTTTGGACTCGTTTGATATTCCGTTTCTTCGAAACACTGAAATAGGCAAAAAACAACAATTCTGGGCTGGGCCTCCGGTTAATAGGTTAGTCCCAAAAGTAATATAAAAGTGGAAAATAAAGCCCAATATGGCCCAAAACAGTAGATAATATAGCATGGAGCAATCAAAAATTATAGATACATTGGAGACGTATCAGGGGGGAATTGCTCTCTTCCTCCTCTTCTTCCTCTTCGTCAGTGGAGGAGAGGGTTCCCTTACGATGGAGGCCACTCTTGGCCTCCTTGCCCTTATTCTTGGCCTTCTTTTCCGGCGCCTAGTACGGTGCCAGGACCAGCATCCCCGTTAATAGAGGAATAGTTGAGTCTTCGAGCAGCGGATCCGGACAGTGAATCCGTTCCGCTTTCCTTGTCCGGCCCTGCGAAAGAAAATGGAGAATTTAGTGTGCTCCTTAGACTCGCTAAGTAAGGTTATCAAATAACTTACGGGGGTCGCAGCGTGGGTGTTGTGGTAGCCGAGGTCTTCGGTGTGCTCTTTAGACTCGCTAAGTATGGTTATCAAATAACTTTTGGGTCTTGAAGAGCAGCTTCCACATGTCTTCGTGCTTCGTGCCGAAGAACCTCTGTATTGTCTGGGGACCGACCGGGTCGAACTCCCACATGAACTCTTGACGCGCTTGACAGGGGAGAATCCGGCAGAAGAGCATCACCTGGATCACACTGGCAAGGCTGGTTTTTTATCTACCATGCTTTTGATGCGCTTCTGTAGCATCATCACCTTGTCAGATGACGCCCAGTCTAGGCCCTTGTTGAGCCAAGATGCCAGCCGCATTGGGGGTCCGGACTTGAACTCCGTAGGAGCGGCCCATGTGGAGTCCCGGGGCTCTGTGACGTAGAACCACTCCTGCTGCCATCCCTTCACGGTCTCCACGAAGGTGCCCTTGAGCCAAGTGACGTTGGGGAGTTTGCTCACCATAGCGCCACCGCAGTCCGCATGCTAGCCATCCACCACTTTCGGCTTCACGTTGAAGACCTTGACCCATAGGCCAAAGTGGGGGGAACGCGGAGGAACGCTTTGCATATGATGATAAACACCAAAATATTGAGGAAAGAATTTGGGGCTAGATCATGGAAATCTAGCCCGTAGTAAAACATGAGGCCGCGGATGAAGGGATGAAGGGGAAACCCCAGTCCGCGAAGGAAATGAGGGATGAACACTACCCTCTCGCCAGGCTTTGGTGTAGGGATGATCTGTTTTTTGCCGGGAGCCGGTGGGCGATCTCCTTGGCCAGGTACCCCGCTTCCCGGAGCTCTTTGATGTTTCTCTCCGTAACGGACGAAGCCATCCACTTGCCCTATGCTCCGGAGCCGGACATGGCTAGAGTACTTTCTGGGGATGGAGAGGATTGAAGCTTGAGCGCTGGAGCTTGAGGGCAGATGGGCTGAGGAAGAACAAGGTGTGGGGTAAAAAGGGGGGATCTTATCTCCTTATAAAGGCGGTGAATATCATGCATCCCCCCATGAGCCTTAAAGCTCGCCTATTTCGAAGGGGTCGTGCGAAGAGGCACGGTTGGGTTTCCCAAACCCGTATTGATGAGAATCCCATAATAAAGAGGCACGATCTCTGCTTTGAGAAGACGTGTCCTCGGTGGTTGCGTCTCGAAGCGCAAAACGGGAGGCCGAAAAACGGTTCGAAATAATTAGGTGACCGCACATAACGTCTCGCCAGTAATATCTCCAGAGGACAAAGCTTATCTATATTTTTGCCCTTGTGATTCCGAGGTATGACTACTGTACAGATCCAGATATAGTACTGACGATCAACTGCTTTGAAGTATTTGGAGGAGGAACCCGCCTTGCAATGCCGAAGACAATCTGCGCGCCAGACACATCGTCATTGAAGACTGGTTCATGGGCTACTGAGGGAGTCCAATATTATGGGGTCCTCGGGCGTCCGGGCTATGTGACGTGGGCCGGACTGATGGGCCGTGAAGATATAACACGGAAGACTTTCCCCCGTGTCCGGACGGGACTCTCCTTGGCGTGGAAGGCAAGCTTGGCGTGCGGATATGAAGATTCCTTTCTCTGTAAACCGACTCTGTACAACCCTATCCCCCTCCGGTGTCTATATAAGCCGAAGGGTTTAGTTCGTAGTGGCGATCATAATCATACGGGCTAGACATCTAGGGTTTAGCCATTACGATCTCGTGGTAGATCAACTCTTGTAACCCCTATATTCATCAAAGTCAATCAAGAAGGAAGTAGGGTATTACCTCCATCAAGAGGGCCCGAACCTGGGTAAATATCGTGTCCCCTGCCTCATGTTACCTTTGATCCTTAGACGCACAGTTGGGGACCCCCTACCCGAGATCTGCCGGTTTTGACACCGACAACCACCACCAAGATGATGGGGCCGGGGGCTTCCAAGAGCCTCGTGCCATCGCTTGCATCTTAGGCGGCGCTCAGGCCCTGCCTCCTATCGCATCTTCAAGCAGTTCACTCGCGAGGTGAACGCGGCCCTCCCCAAGCTCGAGGCGACGCGTCCACTCAGGTGGTCCAAGTACGCCATCACCTTCGGCTCTACTGATCAGCTCAAGTGCGCGGCCACTGTCGGTGCCCTCCCGATGCTCTGCTCGCCTACCATCAGCAACGTCCTCGTCACCAAGACACTCAACAATGGCGGCGCGGGGCTCATTGTTCTCTCCATCGAGACGTTCGACAGGCTCCAGGTGACGTACGACCAGCTTCTGCCCACCAAGCCTTTCTCGGGAGTGACCGACGGCTCCACCACCCCGATAGGGAAGATCCGCCTCCCTGTCACCTTTGGCAAGCGCGACAACTACCGCACTGAGCTCATCGACTTTGACATCGCCCACATTCGCCTCCCATACAGCGCCATCCTTAGGTATCCGGCCCTGACCAAGTTCATGGCTGCAACTCACCATGGCTACAATGTCGTGAAGATGCCAAGGAGCTGCAGCATCATCATGGTCGCCTGCGACGAAAAGGACGTGGTGTGCTCCCTCGAGCATGCCTACCAGGCTACGGCGGTCGAGAACCCAGATGATGCGGGCGTTGTCTACCCTCCTGAGACCATCCCCAAGAAGAAGAAGCAGCTGCTCCGCCTAGGACCTCAAGAGGATGGGGTGTCCAACGGCCGTGCTTCAGGACCTGCGCCCACTGACGGGGTGCCTTCCTCTCTCCCATAGGAAGGCGCGCCCGGCGCCCCTCTCAGGCTGGGCTCAGGGGCTCTCCTCTGGAGGGCCCCTGATCTGGCCAGCTTCACGAGGGAGGTGCTCGGGCACCATGTGGAGGCGTCCTTCAACACGCGTTTCCGCGAGGAGGGCGCAGGGCGCGAGGCGCTAGGTGCTCAGGAGTTCATCACCAAGGCAACTAAGGAGCTTCAGGAGTCAAGAGCCATCCGAGGCAAGCGTCGCCCCGCACCACCCAGCGCGGCTCCCTCCCCTGTGAAGGACAGCGAGCTGCGCGCCTGCATCAACATCCCAGGGCTCAACAGAGCCGCGTCTCAGGAGCTTTTTTCTGACTGTCCCATGTTGGCCAGTGCGAGGGCCCCCCTCACAGTTACGTTCGCATGCCTTTCGGTTTGCTGAACAGGGCTGCCACGCACCAGCGCCACGTGCGGGGCGTCCTGGCGGCTCATGAGGCCAGGCACCAGGTGATCGGAGGTGGCGTTGGATCCTCGAGAACCCCCCGGGCCTCCAGAGCCTCACGAGGTTCAGGACCTGGATGACTCGTGAGGAGCGACTTCTGCAGCACGCGTCTTCACCTACTTCAACACTTCCTCAGCAACGATGTGAGGTGACACTTTTTGGTTTGTGCAGTTGGGGCGCCCCTCGGGCTACATTATCCCCAAGCCGTGTGGGTCCGTCCCTACGGCATGTATCATTCTTTGCATCTATCAGAATTGGCCTTACTCTTCCATGAGTTGCTTTATAATTATCACATGCTTGTCCGGTGCTTCGTCGACCTTCACGGCCTCCGCGCGTTGCTAACCCGCCGTTTTCTCATCCCACCACGGGGGCTGCTGGCACGGCGCCTATGCTCGGGTCCGTCCGTCCTCAGAAGGCCGATAAACCCGAGAGATCGAGCTCGCTTGCGGCCTGCCCACAAGACGTCACCTCACCAGGTCCTCGGTGCCTTCACCTTCTGGCGGAAAGATCAACGATAGGACAGCAAGCGCGGCTATGTGTTATGATCTTTTTCTCCGACTAACTCGCAGGAACCTCCGGAGCCAGACTATGAGCAGTCCCGCCGACCACTCCTTTTTCATGCAATTCGCTTGCATGTTAAAGGGGGGCTCCTAAGCATCGCGCCTCAGGGGCTCCTACTGGCTCTCGAGCCCTCACCCCTAGCCTTGACCACGACATCGCGACCTGGCATACCAGTGGCGGCTGAGCCTCGCTTGAGGGCCGGGATCTGAGGACGTAGAGCATTTATATGAGCAAAAAAAGGGAATCTGCACGAGCCCTGCCTAGAAGCGCCACCACCAGGACACGGTCAGGCGTCGCGCAAGGGAATCACCGCGGGCTCGCCAAGATAAGTCACCCCATACATGTCGGCATAAACCTCCCGACCCAGTATTCCGACCCTCGCGATCTCGCTCGGGCAATGCCGCTTTCCTTTTCGGCCTTCAGGGAGCTGCTTGCATGCTAAAGGAGACCTCCTGAACATCGCTCCTTAGGGGATCTTACCGGACCTCGGGCCGCTCACCTCCTGGCCTTGACCACGGCATCGCGACCTGGCATACCAGCGACGGCTGAAGCCTGCCTAGGGACTGGGTCCGGTCGGCGTAGAGCACTAAGCTACCGCGAGAACGAAAAGGAGCACCGTGCCGAAGCGAGATACGCAATCACAACACCGAACTAGGAATAATAACATTGAGGCAAAAGCATTACAGTTTCTTACACAGCCCCACGGGGCTCGTCACGATTCTGCGCAGGGAAAACAAAAGAAGAGGACCTTGAAGAACCCCGACCACAAGGCATCACCGACGATGCCGGGCGGACGCCGCTGCCGCGCACCGGGCGTGGCGAGAGCTCGGCGGCTCGTAGCTGTCGTCATCGCTGGACTCCGGAGAATCACTGGATTCCGGGGAGTCGCTGCTGCTGCTGGAGGAGCTGCTGGCAAGGCCAAGGGCAAGTTCAGTGCCAGTGGCCCCGCCCCGTGGATCGCTTCTCCCGTAGCAGCACTCCAGGCGCCGGCCGTCTTCGCCGAAGACCTTGAAGAAAAGCGTGGAGGCTCCATTGTATTCAAATGGATGGCGAGGGCCCCTTCCAGACAGCAGGCGCGGGCGATCTCGCCCCATCCTCGAGCCATGAAGACGTCGCCCGTGAGGATGACCTCGACCTCCGCTCTCGTAGCTTGGCTGCAACACCCGACGTGTTCCAGCCACAGCTCGGCAGGCCCCCTCAGGGTATCCCTTCAGCGAAGAACCGCGGAAACCGGATCCATGTGTGTGGCGGCATTGCCGCCCACACCACAAACTCGCGTGTTGTGCCTTCGGCATGGGGTGCACGTGCCGGGTGGTCGCGTAGCCACCACTTGTCTACCTCCGTGGCCCTGGCCCTCGCGACGCTGGACGCTGCCCCCGCGCGCAGGACTGTGCGCGCGAGCGTACATGGGGATCGGGAAGCCCGGTGGAGGCCGCTCGTACCAAGGCCGCATCACCCCAGGCCCCCCTGCGGCATCGCGGGAGCGGCCGAGCCTTTACTTCGGGGGGGAGGCCCTAGCTCCCCCGAGGGGTGTTTCCCTTCTCTGTGAAGGAAACCCTCCTTATCGGCGTCATGGACGCTTCAACAAGACGGCGAGACAAGGAGGAAGAAAAAGAGAGCAGCGAGAAGATGAAGATGACCAGGGGGCTCCGCCCCTCTCTCTCCATTTATAGCCAGAGGGAGGCCAACCGCCGGCCTCCACGATCCCCAGTGATGATGATATTTTTTGCATGCAGCAGGCTCTGGTCAAGTCCAACCGTTGCCGAGGCGGCGTTGGGAAGCGGAGACACCCACGTCCCATCAAGCGCCATGCGTCGACCAGGTCCGCAGGCGGTTGGGGCCCAAGGCACTTCGCCCTTGCCCTTTGGCTTCGCTTCGAAGCCAAGTCCGAGCGCGCCTTGGGCCCGGGCTCTTGTCGGCTCGGGAACCGGGTACCTGCAGACTTGCTCGACTGGTGGGCACATGGCGTGGCTCCGTCGACGGCCTGGTACGGCCCATCTTCAACACCAACAACACAAGACCCTCGCGAGGGGCCAAGCCTCGCGAGGTGGACGACGCCAAGACCTCCAGAAGGAGTGGCCACCTTAGGCTGGCTCCTAAGGGGCGAAGATTTCCATGCGAGCCTCACCTTGTGAGGTTCGGATGACGCAAGCGATGACGACCGAGGCCAGGTGGGCGCCAGCGGGCGCAGTACAACAGGTTTCCTCTCTGGTGCTAAAGAGGCAAGCGCAGGCGCGGAGTCCCGAGGAATCAACCAAAGGTTTCCATTTCCATGCTACAATACCAAGACCGCCAGGACGGCAGGACAGAGGTCATCGCCAAGCCCACCATGACGTCACAGCCAGAAACTTTGCAGGCGAAGACCACCTTTCGTCAGGATAAGATGTACTAGTTGTCTCCTTACGAATTTGGCCGTTGTGGGATCCCTTCCCGCCTTCATTTTGGGGGAAGAGGACCAAGGCCACTATAAGTATAGCCTAGCCACCACCATAGCAGGAGGGACGATCCACACCCTCACCAGCTCACACAAGCACAAGAACACACCTTCTGAGGTTGTTCTCCCTTGGTACCAGTTCATCCTCAGCCCACCTTGAGGCTAATCCACCACAAAGCAGGAGTAGGGTATTACACCGCAAGGTGGCCCAAATCTGGGTAAACTGCCTTGTCTCGTTCTTCTTCAGTTCATTGAGGTAGGCCGCAAGATCGACGAGTTGGCAGGATGGGGAGGTTGAGTTCTTCGCACGCACCCCAGAGTTCGAACTATCCTGGGTCTGCGGAGCCCCGATTCCGACACGATGGAAGATGGCAGCGACAGCCTCTGAGAGTGCGTCGGTCCGGTATGAGACCCAGTCTCGGTGTGTGGCTGGGCTGGCGCATCCGGCTTTAGATGTTAGGGTTTGGTGCGATGTCCGTTTGATATTAGGCCCAGATATTCGGCACACCTTCATCAATGGGATAGGAGTAGCAACAGGTGTTGCCTGGATGGTGACTTCAGGCTGACTGATATATTATTTTGTATGGCCTCTGTGAATAATTAATAAGATGACTACATGCATCGTCTAGATACAGAGGCCGGAGATCTATCTCGATGTTGGGATAAACGGTGACGTGTTCGTGTGCGAACAAGGATTACCGCCCAAACATCGTCAAGAAGTTATATCATCGTTGATGCACGACTTGTCATGAAAACCCATGATTTGTCATATTGGCGTTAACCCGTTGACGAGAAATAGCCTGCTTCTAAATCATATTGCCACAGCGCGGGCCTCGGCGAAAGCAGCCCCGCGTTCCTCGTGCTTGAAATTTTACTCGTCGCTCGTAACTTAAACACACAGTGCTACTGCCACAACCGATAAGCAATCCCCCACCTTCTCCTCACTCGCCCTGCTTAAACAACGAATCTCACGGTCCATGCTTTTCGTTTCTTATAGTAATCCGATCCTATCCACCGAGCGATCGAGACCGCAATCAAACTCTGGAGCTTTGCGCTTTGCTTGCTACCGTCTTGGCCGGCATCTCTTTGAACCACTATGTACGTGCTATTTTTTTAATTGTTATTCCCTTCGTTCGAAAATGCTTGTCATCAAAATAAATAAAAAAGGATGTATCTAGAACTAAAATACATCTAGATACATCTCCTTTTACTTATTTTGATGACAAGTATTTCCGGGCGAAAGGAGTACATCTCTAGTCTTTCTTTTGAGTTTTGATTATGTTTAGTCTGCTCTTATCATACCTAAGCTCTACATGAAGGGAAAAAAAACACTGGATGCTTCACAGCTGTAATGACGCCAGTAAAGAATTGCCTATATAGTACTAGTACTACTATAATGCAGAACACAACTGGCAAAGTATTGTCGTACTACTAATACCACATGTGCAAAGGATTACCAAAATACTCGGACCGACAGCCAAACTACAGTACGTCGGGCAGCGGCGCCACGCGGAACACGATTCCAAAGCGCACCTCGCCCGCCAGTGCCCCTGCGCCCCACCCGCACGGGCCTTAATAGTTAATAGTGCGGCTCGTCCCGTCGCGTCCTGCCACATCCATGATCAAGGCCTGCCTGCACGAGCTCTGCGCCAGCTGCTGCTCCTGCGTGCTCCCGCCGTCCTCGCCGCGCGCCGCCGACCAAGAGATGGCCTCCGACGGCGCCATCACGCACCGCAGCGTCGACGTCAACGGCGTGCGCCTCCACGTCGCGGAGGCCGGCCCGGCGGGCGCGCCGGCCGTGCTGCTGCTGCACGGGTTCCCGGAGGTGTGGTACACCTGGCGCCACCAGATACGCGCGCTGGCCGCGGCGGGCTACCGCGCCGTCGCGCCCGACATGCGCGGCTACGGCGGCTCCGACGCGCCCCCCGGCGGGCCGGACCAGTACACGGCGCTGCACGTCGTCGGCGACCTTGTTGCTCTGATTGATTCGCTCGGCGAGAAGCAGGTCTTCGTCGTGGCGCACGACTGGGGCGCCATGATCGCGTGGAGCCTGTGCCTGTTCCGGCCGGACAGGGTGAAGGCGCTCGTCGCCCTCAGCGTCCCCTTCAGTCCCCGGAGCCCGGCGAGGAAGCCTGTTGACGGCTTGAAGGCTCTGTACGGGGACGAGTACTACATCTGCCGTATCCAGGTGCGTACATGCCATGGAGTAAAACTCTTGATGCCCGATGATAATCATGACAAATACTCCGTATGAACAAACATTTAGAAAAAATATTTTTGTTCATTGTTGTTCTCCCACAAGTTGCAGTCCTTGTGCCGACCAGACCTGAAGCTATATACTTGTCGCAGAAGTTTGTTAACAATTGGGTCTATTACAGATAAACATTACTCCCTCCGGAAACTAATATAAGAGCGTACTGTGAAGGCCTTCTTTACTTCAAAGAAATTGCGGATGAATTTTAGATTTTCTTTACTACAGAGTTTTTCGGTTTGCAAGGTTGAAAATCATAGGATTTTTTTCTATGATCTATTTTGCATACAATTTCAAAGGAAGTGTTTCATGTACGAAAATTGATAACGATGTAATGGATCTAATCCTTCAAGAAAGGCATTGTTTCCCTATGATGCAAGAAGACGGCGTCTATTATATTTTATAATAATGTATTTTTTCTTTCCGCATAGGATTCAATTCAACATGTTAAGTTAGGTATCAAATTCTTACATTTCTCTGTTCCTCTGCAAGTATTTTTTTTTCTCTTTTTTTTTGTGTGTGGATCCTCTGTAAGGTTGTTTAGAACGTAGAGTCAAACAAAAAAAAAGTCTGGGACAAACTAAAAAGACCTAGCGACTTTGGCAAGACAGGCCACGTGACTGGCTGCTAACAAATGTTGTTTCTCCCATATATAAGTTTGGTCCCAATCACCGCGGAGTGATGAAGGCATTGGTTCTCCAAGTTAGGTTCGATTATTTTGTTCCCCACCCATCTACTATTGCACAAGACTGCTTGATGCTCCTCTAGTTCCGTGGCCAAGTAAAGAACTGTTTGAAACCCACGTCTGGTATCAGCATCTGCTCTAGTGTGGCCGGGCCATAACTAAAGCCATTTTTTTTCAATCCATATACATTGTTCTTGTAGTTCATGTGAAAACAACATGACTGAGCTGGTGCTAATTTGCAGGAGCCTGGGGCAATTGAAGCAGAATTCGCACGGCTCGGCACAGAGCTGGTGCTAAGAAAGTTTTTCACTTATCGAACTCCTGGCCCTCTGTTCATCCCCAAGAGCGGGTGGGGCTCACCAGATGATGAAGTGCCCTTGCCGAGCTGGATGACAGAGGAGGACATCAAGTACTACGCGGCTCAATTTGACAAGTCTGGCTTCACCGGGGCATTGAACTACTACCGTGCCCTGAACAAGTAATTAAGCTACTTCTTTGACTCCTTATTTTTGTAGTAAGTCATTTTTTTATCCTATGACTAGTGTGCTTTAACTATTACCGTAACCTAAATATGAATACGCAAACTTAAAATATGATTCCAAGCTTAACATTTTTCCATATTGAATTTACGTGTCCAAAACTTTAGTTTTCCTGTTCTTCAGCAATATTTGTGATCTTGTGTTATAAAACCAACAATGTATATCATCGGCACTCCACTCGTATAAATGTAATTACCATAGATTTCCCAAATACAGTATATGTTTGTAGAGAAAGATTGCTAGGACAACTGGACGCACGATATTTTGGTCTAACAGCCATATTTGATCTGTGTTTAGGACATGGGAGCTAACGTCACCATGGACCGGAGCTGAGATAAAGGTACCAACCAAGTTTATAGTTGGTGATGTGGACTTGTCATACCATGTTGCAGGCGCACATGATTTTATTAACAAAGGTGGCCTCAAGAAGTTTGTTCCATTACTGGACGATGTGGTGGTAATGAAAGATGTCGGACATTTCATAAATGAAGAAAAACCAGAAGAAATTAGTGCCCATATAATCAGTTTCATAAAGAAATTCGACTGAAATGAGGAGTAACGAACACATCATGGAACATGGTCAAAATGTAGATGCTTGATGGAAAATTTGTATTAAGCCCGTTGTTTTATTGTGTCGCACAGTTTCACATATGTATGCAACTATTATTTTCTTAACATTTCACTCTTTGTTTATTTTTTCATGTCTACTGCCGCTACCCTGCTTTGTAGTGTGTGTTCTTGGGTTGTTTCTTCTTAACTAAAATAAAAGTGACAGCGGCTAGTCACCGTCGCCCGAGTTCTTTTTTAATGTTTTGTGCCACTAGTGTCGTTATGTTTTCACAATTCACTATTTCTGCACGTTCCATGGAACCTTGACCTATTTAGTGGATATTTGACATTCTAAATATCCTACATATTGGGCCACGTGATGCAAAAAAGAACTCCCAAGCTTTTTGGAACAAAAATCCAAGAGAAGAATGATTTATCGAAGCCCTCACCATTTTTTCGACCTAGAGGTTTTTGAGATACGGTATGCTATACTGGCGCAAATAAAAAATTCTACCATGTAAAGCAAGAATATGCAGTTATACAAGATCACCACTTGACGCATAAAGGCGTGGAAGTATTGCCATGGTTTGAGACATACGTCCAAGATAGGGCATGTTAAAACAACATCTGTGATCGATCTATAGGGTCAAGTTGGTCTAAAGATCAAAGTGTGCCCGCGTCGCTCCTAAGGGGCGGCGCGAGCGATAATCTAGCCGCCGCCGCCCCTACACGGCTACACCCCGCTCCTTCCTCGCTCTATTGCCACCACCGGGGGATGCCGACGGGCAAAGCCCGCTTGAGATACTTGGGCCTTCCTACAATCTTCCATCGTGATTGAGTAATACAATCTTCTATCCGCGCAAAAAGCCTGCTTGGACGGCAGCAAGGGGGCCTCCTCGTCACGTGGCGTGCGTCTTCGGCCCTGGACAGAACTCCGCTCCTAGTTGCGTCTGGGTGGCGAAGGCCCCTCTCGCCGATGCATGCAAGCCAGGGCGGCGGCCTCGGGCAAGGTGGTGGCACTGCTCCTTCCTACTCTCCGTTGAGGGTGTATGAGGCAATGCTAAGACAGACCGCCTGGATCTGACGCCTGGCGTCTAGATTTGGCGGTGGTGGCATCCTAGCGTGTTGCGGTGACAGCGCTGCGGCGTGCAACGGCTGTTGGGCGCACTGGGTGCTGGGGTCTCCTCCCTCGGCTGGGGGAGCTACGGTGGCGGTGCAGAGCCGCGGCTGGGGGAGCTGCGGTGGCTGCGGAGAGCCACAATTTTTGAACGGCGGCGCGGCGGTGCATGTGCTACTGTGGTTGTGGAGATTGGTCTTCGGCCCTGTACTGGTGTGCTCATCTTCTGCTTGTTGCATAGAGGGTTGGGCTTGAGCTGGTTGTGGTTGTGGTCGGAGGTGTGTTGGCATGGGGCGGTACTCCGTTGCATCGTGTCGTTGCGTCGTGCAGGTTGGGTTTGGTGGTTGGCTGAAATGCTCCTTGCACAAGTCTTGCTCTTTGGGCGAAAGTCTTGCACCTTCTCCGTTAGTGCTGATGATTGTTCTTGAGCGTCGGGTACCTTTCTGAAGGCCTCATCGTGGAGATATATTCATCTACTCACTATTAAAAAAATACTTTATAGATAGATGCTTAGCAGTAGTGATGGGTAAGTGCCCAACATTGCTGTTAAGTAGCCGTAGCGAGGGTAAGTACCCCATGCTACAGGTACATGGTAGTACTAGCGCGGGTTGGCACACCCCATGTTGCTGCTAAGTGGCCCCGAACGTACCCCCGGGTAGAGCAGTAGTAGCAATGTTGGCTATACGCCCTGAGCTACAACTAATCTGGCAGTTGTAGCGCGGGGCATATAGACCGTGCTGCCACTACCCTTACATTGGGCCAGTTGGTGGGTCCCATTTAGCAACAGCGCGGGTCTCAGGCCGGCGCTATAGGTATTGACTTAGCAGTAGCGCGGCCTTGTGCCTTGCGCTACTACTAAGCTCACGTTATCCCCTACCTGGTCGTCTGTTTCCTCATCTCTCATCACTCTCATTCTCCTTACTCTCTCGCGCTCCTCCCGCCCTTGCCGCCGCTCCTGCTCCCTCCTCCCTCCTCCCTGTGTTCTTGTAGAATGTAGGTTTTTTGAAGGTTCTAGTAATCATGTCCACTAAATTGGTAGAATTTGCTTGTAGATTGTAGGTTTTTTTTTCATAAAATAGAATGTAGATTTTTTGAATAGAATAGAAAATTTTCAGTAAATGTAGATCTTTTGAATAGAATAGAAAATTTAGGTATCTAATAGGATTTTTTAATACAATAAAATGTAGATTTTTTGAATAGAATAGAAAATTTTCAGTAAATGTAGGTCTTTTGAATAGAATAGAAAATTAGTAATATACTAGAAAATTTTAGGTATCGAATAGATTTTTTGAATACAATAGAATGTAGATTTTTTTAATATAATAGAAAACTTAAAGTAAGTTTAGGGCTTTTAAATAGAATAGAAAATTAGTAACAAAATTGAAAATCTTAGGTATTGAATAGGTTTCTTGAATATAAAAAGGTATCGAATAAAATATATTTTTTTAGGTGTTTACATTAACCAAATACATTTAAATATTCTAGGCATCGAATAAAATATAAAAATGTTGTTGCCAATTATATTACAAATTGTTTTATATCATTATCATTTTTAATCAAAGAATACTATATGAGATTTGATGATCTAAATTTTCACTCGGTTGAATATGCAAGCTTTCTAGTGTCGTGTCTCCCTGCAGTGATCATCGTCGGAACTTTCTCCACTTCCTCTACAGCCGAGTGGGTGAGCTAAAAGTCCACCTCCTCCTCCTCCTCCTCTGCTCATGCCACTAAAAAATTCTGCCGAGAGTGGTACGATTTGTATATATGATGGTATTTGGACATGTGTTGTTCGTCTCTTTGGACATGTGTATGATTTTGCAGGGAACAACCCCGAGTGGCCCATGTTTTGCCGGAATATTGATTCATTTCCATTCCGGCAAATTTCGGGCACTCGATATGTCCTATTTTAGCAAAGGTCAAGCCAAAATCTTTTGTGGATTTCAGCATGACTTGTGCTATAAAGTAGGAAATATCGAGTGCCCATTTCTCTCTCTCTCTCTCTCTATATATATATATATATATATATATATATATATATATATATATATATATATATATACATCTGGGCTATTCTGTTACGCGTAACAGAATATTATCTTATTACCCTCTGCATCTTGACGTAATTCACAGTTTGGACTGACGTGTTTTTTAACAAGAACGGATCTTCATGCGTGCACGACGGACGGAAACAGGGGATGCAACGTCGAGCTTCCGGTCGTTCTCTGGGGCGATGCTGCGGGCCATTCGTTGCTAGAGGAGACATGTAAGGGGTTCCTTGCGTCTTGTAGCTCAGCTGGATGTGTTTTGCGATCTGTAGTCACCGAGGTGACGGCGTGGGCATTTTGGCGGCGGACGTGATTTTGGGCGTCAGTGTTTACTGTGGTGTTCGTGGGCCTCAATTTCGTCGTGTTTGTCGTTTTTGATGTGAGAATTATCGGTATGTTATAGTTTTTTTAGATTATTTTCATCTGCAATTTATGATTACAAGTTTTGGTGTTCTTGGTCGTTTTCCACGCCCGCCATGGAAATATGTTCTTCTTTTTCTGTTGTTTTACTTTCGAATTGGTGTTGCAGGGAGAGATATAAGGACTGTATGAAAAGATTTGCGTTGTCAATTTTGCTTTTTTGAGTTGTTTCTACCCCGGATTCCCATGTTATTTTGTCGTTGGCGGAGGTTGTGTATGGCGGCTAACTGTAAGATGCGATTTCTTGTAATCTGGTCAAACTGTGTAATTAAGTTGCATGTTTTTCAGTGTTGTTTTGAATTGCTGCCGTATGTGTAGTTGGACTGCTGCGTGTCAAAGTTTTGTTACTGTGTGT
Source organism: Aegilops bicornis (assembly GCA_021605145.1). Lineage (NCBI taxonomy): Eukaryota > Viridiplantae > Streptophyta > Magnoliopsida > Poales > Poaceae > Aegilops > Aegilops bicornis. The sequence continues at coordinate 271,714,610 of CM038675.1, read as the reverse complement.
TGACATCGAGACGCCTGAGATGGCTCTGCACTTTGATTATAAAGCCCGAGCCCTCATCGGTTTCATTCTCGAGCTGCAACCAAAGAAAAAGGAGATGGATCTGAGCTGGGAGAGGTTCTGAGAGGAGGAGGGGGACGCCATAGATGTGAGGGCTGCGATGGCGGAGCAGAGGAAGAGGAGGCGCAGCAGTGCAGATGGCGCGCGATGTCTTGCCGAGGAGGAACTGGAGGCAGAGTTCAACAGACGGCTTGCGCGTGAGGTGATGGATACTTGCAACTCCAATGAATTGGAGCTTCTTTTCCGAGAGGGCAGGGGAAGGAACCGTATTCAGATCATTAGTTGGGCTAGGGCGAGAGCAGCCACGGCTCCACATCCATCCACCAGGGCAAAATGGCGTCGTTTCTTTGATCGTTATGACTGAAGTAGTGAATATTATGTTTTAAGAGTTTTGTTGCGAGGGAGCAGATGTTCGAATGACTAAATGAATTCAACTTTGTTTTTGTCTCTAAATGTGTTGTTTTGTCTGCATATGTTCGACATGTGCACCTTTGAACTGCTTGTTTTTCTGAAGTTGAACTGATTTGCGGTCAAATGTTGCATGGCTTGTGTAATAACTATTTCCTACCAGCTGGCTGCCCATCTGCCTATTTATTATTTTTATAATCTGCGAGTGTCCCTGACTATAAACGCTATCCATCTATGTGTGGTGTGTGGCCAAGTCTTCCCCTCCCTTTTCTTCCTTCTTTCAGAATCAGATCTAGGTTCCTCTCTCTTCTTCGTTGCCTTTTCTCTATTCCTGTGTGTGTTCGATGGAGGATTGTTCATGCGGATGCTCGGTAAAGATGGCGCGATAGTCGATTGTGTGTACAGTCCGGTTTGGAGCTCACTCAGACTCAACGGCGTGGGCAACTTTCTTGTTTGTCAGACGGCAACCATGGGTTTCGTACACCCTATGTTTGTCACTGACGGATGGTGACTTGAAGGAATCATGGGTATGTGTTTCTATTCGCTTTTGTTTTCTACTTTCTTGTTGGTTTCTGTTTGAAACCCATGTACTGGATCTGCAGTTTTGTCTTATGAATAGCTTGTCTATATTTTTTTAATTTGGTTTTGTCAGATTTTAACAGTAGGGATTTCTGTGTGTATTTGTTCATTACTTAACAGTATTTTAACCATTTTTTGTATAATCCCTGATCTGTTTATGAATAGATGTTTTTACTGTAGGTGTATTGATATGTATATTTTTCAGTTTAGTCAGTTCACATGTCTAGTTAGTTTTGTGTTATTGTTTTGGTTCAGATTTTTTCCATTTTAGTTTGTTATGCAAATCGTTCCTATATCTGTGTAAAAATTCAGTTATGTCATGTGTTCATTTTGTTTTGTATTCCCATGCCCATTTGCAAAAAATGTCAACCAGGATCAGGATTGTTGCTCCTAGTTCCGGTGTTCTGAAGATGGACACTTCAGACAAGAACGGGTATCAGTTGATGAATGTTGCCTACCACATCGACTTTGATGGTTGCATCAACCTAACTACTGGGTGGAAGGAGTTTGCGGCTGAGTCTGGATTTGAGGATGGTGATGTGGTTATGGTTATGTTCTCGAGAGAAGACGACTCTCTGACGTTCAGAATTTATGTGCTGTAGGTTTAAATGTGGCAAATGACGCCGGCTGTGAGATTTGTGTGTGGTTGATTATGTTGCAGTAATTTTTTTAAACATTTGCATGTGAGATGGTTGAATTGATTGGTATTATCAGAATGGTATGGAACTAGTTATGTAATGTTTTTCCTATTGTTCTGCTCAATTATAACTGTTTTATTTATACATTCTTTATATTAGTACTGGAACAATTTCTATAGTTGAACTGATGGGCATCCTTTGTTTTGACTGGTATATTTTTCATGTTCATAACTCGCAGACGGTGCTATACGCTGATGATTTTTTTAGAACCCCTTTTTGTTATTGAGTTTGCTGAACTTACATTCTGTTAATGATAGTACTGATCTATTTTAGGCTGTCAATTACTAATCAAATTTGTTTGTTGTATACTAGTAAGCGTGCACGTGCAACGCACGTTTTATAATCCACAATAGAAACATCTTTGAATTTTGTTAGTTATTCTTTTAGCGAGTTTTTTTTTCTAACCGTGCCACTTAAATATGTCCCATGCGCAATGATGTGAGCGAGTGTAACACATATCTTCACATAAAATTCATGATCACATAAACATATTATAATTAGTTATAAAAATACTTAAGAAACAACAAGTAAGCAACATCCTCACAATTAATTCTTTGATGGTTCTCTCTTAAAGGTCAACCTATTTATGACATTTATAATGCTTCATTCTTTGTTCCATATCTGGGACATTGTTTAGAGATTCATTTCCTGCATACATCAAAATATGTATCAAAAATCGTCTCCTCTGTACACTGTCTTCGTGACATATGCATTATATACAACAATGTTATAAAAAATTCATGTGCAACATGTATACATAGTTACTTTTCAAATAACAATACACCATAATAATTATGAAGATACATACCGAATATACCTGTTTAGAAGTGTTGGATGAAAAATCCCCCGTAAAGTACTCCATGAATTTAACATCCACAGACCATAGGATGAGCATGATTTACAGAATTTGAATATATTATAAATAAAAATAATTATCCATTTATATAAATAGTTTTATAAAATAATTGAAAACATTAAATTATCATGACTGAACATTTATTTTTAACCCTTGCCCTATCTACAAGAAAAATCGCACGACTCCAGCTAAATAGGACACGCTCTAATAATCCTTAAAAAAATGACATGCTGGAGTAAAAAAATGGAAGGCCCAGACCCCACACTCACTCACGGTCTCAAACCCATCACCTACCTCCCCACCGCCCATCGAGTTGCTGCCCCTGTCTCTTAGTCGTTCCCCATTCCATAATCTTCAGCTCCCTCTCACGACCTCACCCTCCCCTTCGTCCCTACCTCTAGCGCGAGGACTCACACGCCCTGCTCTTCCCCGCCCCTTCCAGTCGAACCCGGGCCGAAGTGCACGAGGAGGCGCTCGAGCTAATCGTGCTTATGGCGAGCCGGCCTTAGGCGCCCGTCGGAGGCAGATGCGGAGGCGTGGGACTCACCGGGCGGCGACGCCTGCTCGCCTGGCCTCACCGAGGTGAGACACGCCCGTCCGCGTCACCGCGCCCAGCTCGATCTGGCGTGGAGCAAGATGGCGGGGCTGCCGTGGCCGTGGCGGCGGGTTGTGGTGGTCGATCTCGGCGAGGCGGCGACGATCGCGGCTCCATGGCGAAGCGCGAGGCGGAGCGGCGGAGGTTGGTGCGCCACGGAGGAAGTTGAAGAGCGAGGGCGTGAGGGGCTGGCCATCCTCAAGCCGGGTGGAAAGGGGGCTTCGATCCCGTCGATGCAATTATTCTTGGGGTTCTGTATAAGAGATATATCTACGGTGCTCAGCTCAGCCTACCTTACCTTGATTAAGACGGCCGCCCATGGATCCTCATGTCGGTTTAGGAATTTCCCCCATCAATTTGGTTTCACGCTTTACGGTCATGTGAAAATAAATTCAATCAGTATTTGGTGCGAGGCCGTCCAAGTCAGCCCGTGCCTCTGCATTTTCTGTCCATGTTTTGGCTAATTTTAGAAGTCCCCGCCATGAATGAAAAGAAAACATGGACAGAATAGTCCATTTCCATCTTGCTAGTTTTGCATAAACAAGACACTACGGAGGATTGAGAGATGGTGAAATTGAACAAAATAAATAAATTAGGAGGTGTCTACTCATAATAATACTTAGCCATGCTAGTTTGTCATCTTTATTTGCATCACTTGTTCATCATGTATTATATCTTTATTAAGCAACTATTTTATGTTTAGAACTCTTTATGGCTGAATCTGGTTAGGCACATTTTCAGTTCAGTTTTGCCGTATAGTTATCTTGATGGTTGCATGCAGCTTTTCACCCTTCAAGAAGGAGTCCTTTATTTGTTGTAGATCCTTGTCGCCCATGAGTGAGGGACGTTTGTATAGTTATGCAGTGCTGCTGGTGTGAAGGTTATTACCCTTTATGGTTTATTTTTCTTTGATCATATCTTCTTTCCATCTATATCTACTTCAAATATTCTTTCCATGGAATCTCAACCGATTGGGTTTGTAATAGGAGGTTTGGATCATGCGGTTTGCGAGATATTCAGTTATAAAATATTCGTGGTTCATCAGTTCCTTTTGTGCATGTTGTCAAGAATGTGTCATATGAGCCAAGGTTCAAACGCTCGGATGTGAATTTGACAAAACGGATCATCTTAGGTACTAATAGAAATATTTACTTCCAAATTTCCAGTTTCTCCTTCAAGTGGCCATGTTCTGAGGATATTTGATTAAAAAATCTTTACTACACATGATCTGCCTATGTTACAAATATTTGATTAAAAATTCTGTTTCAACGGATTATTGGATTTTGTTACGGTCTGGTTCATTCTCACTGTTGTTTAATCTTTCAGTTTGGGGGTGTCTCTCTTCTGTATATTGATAACTATCTGTTTCTAGTAGGATGAGTGTCCTGAAAACATGATGATGTGATACTGCCATGCTATTTCTACTGGTCTCTCTGCTAGTGCCTTATCGCTCGTTCACCAATCTCCATCCTCACCATGGTCTCTGTACTCAACAAGGGTGAACTCTACAAGTTCTAGTAGGCTCCTCGGTGACTCCTCATAGGAGAGCTTTTGGCCCGATCCGATGGAGCTGAGAGGTATGCATGCAAGTTTAGCTGATTTCCTTCTTGATCTCAGAAGCGGCATAGTTGATTTGTCACAGTAAAAGAGATAGGATGGTCTGATTGTGCAAAATGAACTCTACATATGTATAGCTCTTAGTTCTTGTTACAGTCAAACATGAACCATTTCCACATAGAAAACCATTAATTAGAGATGTAAAACGAAAGGCTTATAGCATTTTGTTGTCCAAGCTATTTATATTTTTAGAACTCTATTCTCCAAATTATAATCCCGAGTAATGCTGCAACAGGTCAAAGGAAGAAGTCAAACCTGAAGAAGTGCAGGAGGAAATTACGATATGCGTGTGTCCGGCTGGTTCGGGGGACGTGCAGGCGGCCGTAGCCATGCGGGTGTCGAGGCAAGGCGATCTCGGATGGATGCCATGCTGCGAGGGCAGGTTCTGGGCGCCCGCTACATTGATGACGGATTCCACGCTGCGGCGGCAACAATCGGCGACAATCGGCGATGGTGATCGTGCGAGGAGGCGGCAGTGTTGGTGGGCGGCATCTGGTGCGGTGGTGACTCAAGGCGCATAAACGTCGAGGTCAACGGCGAGGGAGCAGATTTGATTGAGTTTCCTTAGTTTGCGATTTGATTGCGTGATTGTAGGGAAACACGGGAGGGAGCAGATTTGATTGTGTTTCCTTAGTTTGCGATCTGATTGCGTGATTGCAGGGAAACATGGGACTGGTTGTTGGAATACTCCTCTGGTGGTGGAGTACGGTCAGTCATTAGAAATTGCTAAGTACACACCATCCCGCTATTAGATAAATGATGGCCGTTAGATTGAAATTTGTGAGATTAATCGTGTGGTTCTGACTGGGTTGTGCAGTGTTGTGGGGGCTAATAGTGGGGTGCGTGTAAGAAAGTTCTTGTTGGATTGTTTAATAGTAGTGGAGAATTTTTTTTTCTTACTTTTTTACATGAATTTTGGAGCACGTTTTTTTCTTTTTTATAGATGAATAATGATAGTTTTGGTATTTTAAAAAATAAAGAAAATTAATCTTCGCTGCACAATACTTTTTTTTATTTGTACTTGAACCTTATGAATTGTAGTAGTTGAACTTTTTTGTAAATTCGTTTTTGAATTTTTTATTTACAGTCTTATATTTTTTTTACTTCTTACCATTAAAATGTGTTTGAACTTTTTACAATATTTTTGTTTATTAACTGATTTTTCTTGTGAGTTTTTTTAAAATTATTTTCATTTTTTATTTTTTGTCGTGCGTGATCTACTGGATTTTTGTAATGGGGCGAAGTACTTTGTTGGGCCATCGGCCTGGGTCGTTGTATTCGGCCCGGATAGCTTCTCTCGCGCGGCTGTGCAGCACGGCGTGCGCGTGAGCTATGTGTTTAGTCCCACCTCGCTAGTCGAGGGGGCTCTAGACTTGTTTATAAGCGCAGCCGACCCTCCATGTCGAACTCCTCTGAACACTTACCAGAGCGCTTATACACGACGCTCGCTCTCTCTCTCTAGACATGTGGTCCCTGTACGGCAGGCCCTGCGGGTGTCCGGATTACTAGGGATTCTCCCACGGGCTCAAGTTCAAGTATCTAGCATTGTCAGGGCCTACGCCTGTCCTTGGGTGGTCAATTTTGTTTTTGTTTTTTTGGATCTAGTACTTGACTACACCAGTAACTTGGACTGGTACTTTTTTGTCCTTGGGCTGTTAATTCAATTTTTTTTCTTTTTCTTTTTTTGTTTGTTTGAATATAGTACTGAGGGGCATGACTTGCCCCGCACCGAACCGTACCGAGGGGCATAGTTGTACTGACACATCTTCCTTGTATGGACTTTGCCCCATTATCTATCTTAGGGGTGTGGGTGCGTGGGGGAACAGAATAACCACATGCGCTTTTCAATCGGCGCACTACTGCGTTAGCGAGGCCGATCCGGGGAGGAGGGAGGGGGGGTCCGGCGAGGCCGAGCCAGAACGAGTCAGATAAAGCATTTGACGCTTGGCGTGTCAGTGTCCGCATGCGGAGGCGATTCCGTAACATGACTTGCCCCATTATCTATATGAGGGGTGTGGGTGCGTGTGGGGGGGGGGCGACCGAATAAGCGCATTATCTATATTATGAGGGTGGGGGCGTGGGGGAGACAAGACTAGCCCCGCACCCAACCGTACAGAGGGGCAAAGTTGTAATGACACATCTTCCTTGTATGGACTTTGCCCCATTATCTATCTTAGGGGTGTGGAGTGCGTGGGGTGGGGGGACAGAATAACCGACTGCATACGCCAAACGAGCGCCTTGGCCGCGTTAGCGCGAGGCCGAGCCGGGGGACCCCTCCCCATCCCGACGAGGCCGAGCCAGAACGAAGCCAGCAGGCGATGTGACGGCGCGTACGGCGTCGCATGCGGAGGCGAGTCCGTAACATGACTTGCCCCATTATCTATCTTAGGGGCGTGGGTGCGTGAGGGGGGGGGACAGAATAACCGCATTTTCTATGTTAGGGGTGTGGGTGCGTGGGGGAAACATGACTTGCCCCGCACCGAACCGTACCGAGGGGCATAGTTGTACTGACACATCTTCCTTGTATGGAGTTTGCCCCATTATCTATCTTAGGGGTGTGGGTGCATGGGGTGGGGAACGGAATAACCGCATCGCTGCGTCAAACGAAGCGCCTTGCCGCGTTAAGCGCGAGGCCGAGCCAGAACGAGCCATAGCGGCTGACGCGGCGGCGTGCTGGCGTCGCATGCGGAGGCGAGTCCGTAACATGACTTGCCCCATTATCTATCTTAGGGGTGTGGGTGCGTGGGGGAACATGACTTGCCTCACCGAACCAACTGCATCGAGGGGCATAGTTGTCTTGACACATATTCATTGGACGAACTTTGCCCCATTATCTATCTTAGGGGTGTGGGTGCGTGGGCGGGGGAGCAGAATAACCGCTGCGCTGTCACAACGAGCGCCTTTGCCAAGCGAGGCCGAGCCGGGGGAGGGGTGGGACCCCTCCCCATCCGGTGAGGCCGAGCCAGAACGAGCCAGAGGTGCAACGACGCAGCGTGCCGCGGCATCGCATGCGGAGGCGAGTCCGTAACATGACTTGCCCCATTATCTATCTCAGGGTGTGGGTGCGTGGGGGGGGGGACAGAATAACCGCATTTTCTATCTTAAGGGTGTGGGTGCGTGGGGGGAAACATGACTTGCCCTGCACCGAACCGTACCGAGGGGCATAGTTGTACTGACACATCTTCCTTGTATGGACTTTGCCCCATTATCTATCTTAGGGGTATGGGTGTGTGGGGTGGGGGGGGGGGGACAGAAAAACCGCAATGTGACTGTCAAACGAGCGCACTGCCGCATTAGCGCGAGGCCGAGCCTTGGGGGGGGGGAGGAGGGGGGTCGGGACACCCCTCCCCCATCCCGGCGAGGCCGAGCCAGGAAGAGCCGTAGCAGGTGACGATGCGGATGCCGCGGCGTCGCATGCGGAGGCGAGTCCGTAACATGACTTGCCCCATTATCTATCTTAGGGGTGTGCTGTGGGGGGGGGGGCAGAATAACCGCATTTTCTATCTTAGGGGTGTGGGTGCGTGTGGGAAACATGACTTGCCCGCACCGAACCGTACCGAGGGGCATAGTTGTACTGACACATCTTCCTTGTATGGACTTTGCCCCATCATCTATCTTAGGGGTGTGGGTGCGTGGGGTGGGGGAACATAATAACCGACCACGCCTCAAACGAGCGCACTGCCGCGTTAGCGCGAGGCCGAGCTGGGGGGGGGGGGGAGGGGGTCCCCCCCCATCCCGGCGAGGCCGAGCCAGGAACGAGCCGTAGCAGGCGACTCCGCGGCGTGCCACGGCGTCGCATGCGGAGGCGAGTCCGTAACATGACTTGCCCCATTACCTATCTTAGGGGTGTGGGTGCGTGGGGGGGGGGGGGACATGACTTGCCCGCACGAACCGTACCGAGGGGCATAGTTGTACTGACACATCTTCCTTGTATGGACTTTGCCCCATTATCTATTTTAGGGGTGTGGGTGCGTGGGGTGGGGGGGGGGGGAAGGGAAACAGAATAACCGCACTACGCCTGTCAAACTGTCAGGACCCCAATCCTAAGTCACACCGATCTAGCATGTAACACATCATATCACTTTGTGGCCTCACGCACGGTATTCCCACGGGTGTCGCCTTACCATGGCACAGGACCGTTTAAGCCTTTTGGCTCACGTATATGATAGTGTCGCTAGCATCCATATGACAAAGAACCCGGCCGACATGGCTAGTCGTGAACCCAAAGCAGCGCTAACCCATGGGGACAGGCATACATGAATCACATCGAGCATGTCGGACATCAACGTATATATTCGGGAAGTAGCACTGGGCTAACAGGAATCAGGTATCCCGGCCTGTAGCAGGCTAGGCAGGACACCGAATAAAACCGCGTGACATTTCACCGAAGGGACATAAATAGGAACGAATTGAAACACATGCCGCCAGTCAAGTGTCCAAGCGGTAGTCTGGGCTAGCAGGACTCCGGTGAACCGGCTGTAGCGGACTACTATCGCTCGGAAGCACGAGACTACATTTCCCCATATGAGAGGCTGCCAAGGATAAACAACTAGTTTGTCGGATCCCACACATACCAAGCATTTCAAACATACACACAATATGCTCAATATGTGTAGATACAACATGGCATCACAACATAACTCTACGACTCAAATATTTATTCAATAGGCTCCGAGGAGCGAGATATTACAAACATGGGTCTCATGACCCAACACTCGTGAGCATACAAGTCAAAGCACAAGCGGAAGCTAAACATGTGCGAGTACAGACAACTATAAATAAAGAAGGCTGAGAAGCCCGACTATCTACCAGATCCCGCCGAGGGCACAAGATCGTGGTGAGGTAACAAGCTAACCGTGAAGTCCAAGCGGAACTACTAGCGAGACCAAGTCTCTCTCGCAAAACATAAAATAAGCAAACGTGAGTACAAACGTACTCAAAGAAGACTTACATCGTAACTAGCTACATATGCATCATTATCAAAAGGGGTGGTGGAGTTTGACCGCAGCAAGCCAGCTTTGACTCGGTGGCTATCCCGAACTACATTTGCAAGTAACTCTTTTGAGGTGGCGCACACGAGTCCACATATTCACCATATCAATACACCACTATGGACCCGCTCCCGTCTCCCTACGAGAACGCCATCCATAGCACTCACGCTTATCTTGCACATTTTAGGGTATCCACTTTCACTTGTCTATGAACTGATATAGGCAACCCGAAGTCCTTCTCCGTGGACACGGCTATTCGAATAGATCATGTTAACCCTGCAGGGTGTACTTCTTCACACACGCTCACCACTTACCGCCGTTTACCACGACATGTACTCGGCAACCTTCAAGCGGAAGCCCAACGTGGGTGTCGGCCACGACCTACCTAAACACACAAGTCCCAAGTCGAGGTTTATCGCCTATTCGGGTTCCATCCGCAGGAGTCGGCCGAGGTTTCCCATACAGCCCGAACGATGTGTGCAGGGTTCCCGAGACACCAAGCAGGCGAATAGGTACACCGGGCCATTTTGACCGCAACACAACCCACCCCTACGGTCAGCGTATGCTCCCCAAAGATGCTACAAACACGAAACTACTTGCAACTCCTTGACCGAGGACAAGAGTGGTTAAGAAGCCGAGAGGGTCCATTGGTTTCGGGCCCAATGCGTGGTAGTAACTGTTTCATGGATCACAAACACAGATCTCAGTTCCTCGAGGACGGCTGCAATGAGACAACCCACCATGTACTCCTACATGGCCTCTCACCGCTACCTTTACCAAATCGTGTTCACACACTTAGCTCACACACAAGAGGGACATGTTCACACAACCATTCCAATTCATTCCCGATGAATCAGACCTGACTCAACTCTAAGCGAAGAGTGCATGACAACAAGCATGAATGAGTAGGCACAACATGGCTCAAACAACTCCTACTCATGCTAGTGGGTTTCATCTAATTCTTGTGGAATGACAGGTCATGCACGAGAGGATAAAGGGGTTCAGCTACCGCAGCAAGTAACACATGAGTCGTTGTTGTCCTAATGCAATAAAATAGAGCAGGAGCGAGAGAGTGGGATTATATCGGAATGGACAAGGGGTTTTGCTTGCTCGGCACTTCGAAGATAATATAGTTCTTCATCGGTGTCATCGAACAATCGTTCTAACATCATCTACCGAGAGGGGACAATTACCGCAAACAAGAGAGAACACAATCAATGCAATGCACATTCACATGAATGACATGTCATGTTAAGGTACTGAATTCACCTAATGCAATGTCTAGCCAAGTTAATTGAAGTGGAATTCAGACAAGAATAAATTCCAACTCCAAATGTTATTTCATAATTTGCCCTAATCATGTTTCATCCTATTCGGTGAGGTTAACTTGTTCAAACATGCATGATCATGGCATAAACAGATTCTTCATATTTTTCTGATCATTTTTCATATATAAATTATTTCCATTGGAGTTACGGTTGAATTTCTATGAATTTTAGAAGTTTAGGCAAATTTACGGAATTTCTGATTAGTTTAAAACGAGAAAATGATTAATGACATCAGCATTGCGTCACTACTGCGTCAGCAGGTCAACTCAAGGGCGGTCCAGGTCAAACACGACAGTGGGTCCCGTGTGTAAGTGTAATTAGTCTAGCTAATTAATAATTAAACTAAACCTGATTAGTTAACAGGGCTGGCCCCACCTGTCATAGGCTCAACAGGGTCAACTAGGGCCCACCGTGGTCAAAGTCGACGTCGGCTGCCGGCGTCTAGCCGCCGGCGAGCCCGACGCGGCGGCGGAAGTGGTTTTTGCCGTTCCGGCCACCAAATGGATCGGGAAGGCATCTAAGTGGGCTGAGGGACAAACCGCATGACTCTGGTGGCTCGGTTGGGGGTGGGCGGTGGAAATGGTGCGGCTGACGACCTAGGCGGCCACGGAGTTCGACCATGTCTTGGGTTGGGGTTGCGGCGTGCAAAAGCAGAGGCTGGCGCTAGCGAGGCACTACGCGATCGCGGGGCCATGTTGGTTAGCACAGGATGACTAATTGGTCGCCGAGCGACGCCGGCGACAAGCTTCGGCGGCGGTGGTTCTCGGTCTCGATGAACGCGACGGCTAGAGGACGGGAAAGATGCGGGAACGAGGGGAAATGCAGCGAGCTCATCGGGAAATCGACGACAGGCTCGGTGGCTCGGGACGACCGGAAGGCGGCAATTGGTCGTCGATGGAGTCAGCGGCCGTGCTCGGGAAGACGACTCGGGCGGCGATGTAGGGCTCCACGGTCGAATAGGTTGGTGTAGATGACGAGAAGGCCATGGCGGTTCTCCTGGACCCATCGGGGAGGCACGGGATCGACGGTGGCCGCGGCTATGGCGGCAGCGAGCTCGCGGCGTCTCGGCCATGGTGGAGAGGGCGAGAGGGAGGCGAGGGGGAGAGAGGACCAGAGAGTGAGGGGGGGGGGGTCGGGGAGGCGCGTGGCGTTCGGGGGACTCGTCCAGAGCGTCGGGGGAGTGAAGCAGGCAGGGTGGAGGTGGCCTGCGCGCGGCGTCGACACGCCTCTGCCTACTGGCAGAGGTTGAAGACGGTGGGGAGTTGGGCTGGGCCGGTTTTGCCCGGCTGCCAAAGGCTGTGCTGTGGGCTGCACAGGTAAGCCAGGTAAGGTTTCTCTCCTCTCTGCTTATTTCTATTTTATTTCTCTTTTCTATTTTCTGTAATTGTGTTTGGCTTTAATAAAAATGCCAGGGCATTTCCAAAAATCATGAAACTGCTCAATGTCACTGTTTGGAATATTTCCAACAACAAACATTTCAGCTTGTGATTATTTGAGCACCTAAATTATTTTTGTAGTTTTTAAATGCCCAAATGCAAATAAGTAATGAATTAACCCGGTGACCAAATGTGACAATAAAATGTGCAGCACCTCTGGTTACGGTTTATAGCATTTTCCGAAATGATGAACATTTTCTAGAGCCATTTGAAATCCTTTGGAAAATATCTTTAGTTGAGCCTATTTGAACTCCTTTAATGCTAGGGTTTAGGCAGTCCCCATTTCAATTTTCATAGAATTTAAACATGATGCATGGATGCCAAAGCAAAAACAAGCAAGGCCTGAATCGGGATGTGACAACTCACCCCCACTAAACAAGAATCTCGCCCCGAGATTCAAGACGTGAGGTAAGAGGAAAAAGGAAGTCACAAAACTATCACGATCTTCATGATCCATTTGTCCTTCTCGAAGATGTTGATTCATTCCATCATCTCTGTCTTGACGTCTTTGCTTTCGAGATCTTCACCCGACACGACAACAGAAAGAAGGGGGAAACCCTACATGATTCAATCTTCACGAAGATCAAGTAAACATGATCGACTCACGGACTGAGATGGTGACACATCTCGAGTTGAGACACAAAACACATCGAGAGGGATGGAAGAACAACGACGGGGTTTGATTGGTGGCAACAATTCCACGCTTAGAAAGATGGTGGATGGTGTCAAGGTGGCGAGGAAATATTTACCATGATTCAATAACGGGGCACCTCAGGGGAGGTGACGCGAGGAACTATTCCCTTAAGTGGCAAAAAGAATTACTTTTGATACAAAGATCATTGAAACTCTTCATACCAGCCTAAGGCAATTTAGAACGATTGTTTGGCGGAGTGCAAAGGAATGGTACACCCAGACTAGAATGGATGATGTGGACTACCTTGTTGAAGACAACGCAATGGATGACTTTTGCTTATCACCGGAAATGGATGGGACCCATGGTAAGTCCACTTTTGAGGATGATCCTGTACAACAACTGCTGAGAAGGCAGCCATGGAAAAATTGGCACGATGGGATGCAAGCTGGGAACAAAATGCAATTGTTGGGAAGGTTCCAACCATCATATCTGCCTGAGATTCAGATCCGATTGGTGTTAGGATATTCCAGACTCATCGAGTCTAGAAGAAAAAATGAAAGTTTGCAACACAAATCGACGAGAAGATGTTGCGAGATTCTCGGGAATGAACTACGATAGCAAGCTCCAAAACATGAGCGGTTCTGCTACTAACATGTGAACATGTTGTCCAAGACAAGTATGACCACGTAGTAGTCTTATAACAAAACACTACCGAGTTCTTGTTGGGAACCATCATCGAGGATATCGAAGTCCTTACATAAGTCCGGATTAGCTCTTAGGAAGGAACTTCTTCTCCTGGAACAAATCAATCAGTGGCTTGGAGTGCTAGGAGTTGCATATGGAATGAGGATGATCAGTCTATCAGACCATAGAATACTTCGCACGTGCATGACTGACTTGGAATGATTCCGAAGGAAACAAAACAAACCTTTCTCAAATTCATGGCGGCAACTTACACCTAAAGCACATGAATTCGAGGAAGTCACTACTTTCATCCAAACATATACTTCATGAACGAAACACGAAGAAATGCTTACACAAGTTTCCAACGCTAGGTTGATGTTCAACATGACTCATGGGGGAGACAAAATGCTGCTGATGGGTTCAACAACAACTCATCGGAATTTCCATATCACTGGAGTTCCACCATCATGTGAACACGGTGATAGCAATCGGTCAGACCAAAAGATGTAATGGGTATGCTCGAGGGATCAACCACGAGTAAGACAACATTACGAATATCGTTGGTTACGATTTGACCTAATAATAGCCCATACTCAAGTCAAAGTTATGACAAGGCAATAGATCCAACAACTGATCACAGGGACCAATCGATGAAGATATCATCTTTCTTCAACACACACTACACAAGAATATCCCTTTGGAACGAACTAAGTTAGGCAAGCTTTTATCTTCCAACTCTCCAAGTTCTGTCCTAGCTTAACCAACTAGCTCAGGGATATCCAACACATGTTCTTGGAGAAAGGGTGGTTCACAAGAAACCAACTTGATCACGAGCCCAACATAACAGTCAGGAAACAACCCGGTAACACTTCCAAGAAGATATTTGGAAAGTCACGAACCACCGGTATGTTACTAAGCTCGAGAACAATCTTGCTTTGAGGGCAAGATGATATGATCGAGATGAGTGAGGACTAGACAAGATCCTAACTCATCAATCAAAATGTGCACCAGAAATAAGGACTAGGTAGCACGATCAATCTTAGGATGATGATTTAATAACCAACACGCTAAGAAGGAGGATATTGTCCATTAGCTACCAAGCAACGAGTTGCTCGGAGTATTGATGTCACACATCACAACTCACTTGTCGGCATTCGGTTGCAACAACACGGAACCGAGGAATGAATAATGATAGCGAGAAGTATCAACTGCGTCAAGAGTTCATAAAAGAAGGTGCAATTCTCATGAAGTTCCCGACATAAAGTGGGTAATGCTTCGGGATAGAACAGAATCAAAAGCTGAATTGGCATTGTGATCTGCGGAATACAACTGCTTTGACCCAATCCTGGATATGGATGAGGTACTGGAGTTTGTTTCTCCTAGTCATTCCGGAATATAATGGCTTGTCGGACCACAAGAATAATAGGCATCGATAAACACGATCGCACACATACTCTTGGCTATCAATTGATAGGCGAGAGTCAGAATACAACTAGAGAGGGACAACTCAAGGAACATATAACTTTTCGAGTTGTGGAGGCACGGATTAGTATGTCGAGCAAACTCAACATTTCTTCCGGATAACCCATGCAAAGAAGGTAGGACTGGCAGAGTCACAATTATGAATGGAGGACTCTTGAAGAGTACTCTGATTGTGATCTTTTGGTTCAAAAGAACTTCTCCCATAAATAGTTCATGGTATTTGGAAGAAGGAGAATACCACGGACTTCGAGGACTATCGCAAAGGTTACTAATATCCTAAAGGCACTAGCAAATACTAACAACATGAAGTAGGATGAATCTCGGGTTCAGAAACCCGGGAGTAGAATTCCTACTACTAAATGGCATCACGGGATGCTTTCAAGAATAATGGCGAGAATCATCACACCGGGATACAAAAGCATTGCTAAATTGCTAGGTGACTTCCTAACACCTAAGGTCATAATAATAGTTCCAACATATATGTCAAGGCAATAAATTACCTCAACGCACCGGTTAGTGTGCTTATTCTGACCAAAAAGGGCATCAGAAACGGGAGGGAGGGATTTTGCAATTGCATCAGACTATTTAGAGACCTGGGGTGACTCGGACAGCATAACGGCTGTAAATGCTCAAAATGATTTGAGACATACTGCAAAAATGGTGGCATAACCACTCAACATCACAATATCAAGGTTCCGAGATCAACGGTAATCATACAGAAATAGTAGGAACTGAACTGGGGCTTAAAACCAACAATCTTAAAGGTCTATGGATTAATAACACGTCATCCTGATAGATAGATGAGAAGCCTAGTTCTTAACCCCGTAGAAGAGAAGAGGATGACTCATATCAGAGGGCCATGAGGTATAAGGAGTAAAAAGAGCCTTACGTTCCCTTCCACAATCAATTCTCTTATATAACTAAAGCATTTCTAGACTCAACTTGACCCGGTTTGGCTTGGTAAACCTACAGGCGATCGGGGCTCGATACCAACGCTGTCGGGACCCGATCCTAAGTCACACCGATCTAGCATGTAACACATCATATCACTTTGCGGCCTCACGCATGGTATTCCCAGGTGTCGCCTTACCATGGCCGGGACCGTTTAGCCTTTTGGCTCACGTATATGATAGTGTCGCTAGCATCCATATGACAAAGAACCCGGGCCGACATGGCTAGTCGTGAACCCAAAGCAGCGCTAACCCATGGGGACAGGCATACATGAATCACATCGAGCATGTCGGTCATCAACGTATAAATTCGGGCTGTAGCACTGGGCTAACAGGACTCCGGTATCCCGGCATGTAGCGAGCTAGGCGGGACTCGAATAACACCACGTGACATTTCCCGAAGAACGGACATATAGGAAAGTGAAACACATGCCCGGCCAGTCAAGTGTCCAAGCGGTAGTGCTAGGCTAGCAGGACTTGGTGAACCGGTCAGTAGCGGACTACTATCGCTCGAAGCACGAGACTACATTTCCCCATATGAGAGGCTGCCAAGGATAAACAACTAGTTTGTCGGATCCCACACATACCAAGCATTTCAAACATACACACAATATGCTCAATATGTGTAGATACAACATGGCATCACAACATAACTCTACGACTCAAATATTTATTCAATAGGCTCCGAGGAGCGAGATATTACAAACATGGGTCTCATGACCCAACACTCAGAGCATACAAGTCAAAGCACAAGCGGAAGCTAAACATGTCTGAGTACAAACAACTATAAAGAAAGAAGGCTGAGAAGCCTGACTATCTACCAGATCCTGCCGAGGGCACAAGATCGTAGCTGAGGTAACAAGCTAACCGTCGAAGTCCAAGCGGAACTACTAGCGAGACCGAAGTCTCTCGCAAAACATAAAATAAGCAAACGTGAGTACAAGCGTACTCAGCAAGACTTACATCGAGAACTAGCTACATATGCATCATTATCAAAAGGGGTGGTGGAGTTTGATGCAGCAAGCCAGCTTTGACTCGGTGGCTATCCCGAACTACATTTGCAAGTAACTCTTTTGAGGTGGGCGCTGCGAGTCCACATATTCACCATATCAATACACCACTATGGACCCGCTCCCGTCTCCCCACGAGAACGCCATCCATAGCACTCACGCTTATCTTGCACATTTTAGGGTATCCACTTTCACTTGTCTATGAACTGATATAGGCAACCCAGAAGTCCTTCTCCGTGGACACGGCTATTCGAATAGATCATGTTAACCTGCAGGGTGTACTTCTTCACACACGCTCTCACCACTTACCGCCGTTTACACGACATGTACTCGGCAACCTTCAAGCGGAAGCCCAACGTGGGTGTCGGCCACGACCTACCTAAACACACAAGTCCCTAGTTCGGGTTTATCGCCTATTCGGGTTCCATCCGCAGGGAGTCCGGCCGAGGTTTCCCATACAGCCCCGAGCGATGTGTGCGGGGTTCCCGAGACACCAAGCAGGCGAATCGGTACATCAGACCCACGGTGCCTACCGCAACACAACCCACCCCTACGGTCAGCGTGCGGGCGGCCCCAAAGATGCTACAAACACCGAAACTACTTGCAACTCCGGACCGAGGACAAGAGTGGTTAAGAAGCCGAGAGGGTCCATTGGTTTCGGGCCCAATGCGTGGTAGTAACTGTTTCATGGATCACAAACACAGATCTCAGTTCACGAGGACGGCTGCAATGAGACAACCCACCATGTACTCCTACATGGCCTCTCACCGCTACCTTTACCAAATCGTGTTCACACACTTAGCTCACACACGATGGGACATGTTCACACAACCATTCCAATTCATTCCCGATGAATCGGACTGACTCAACTCTAAGCGAGTGTGAGGCATGACAACAAGCATGAATGAGTAGGCACAACATGGCTCAAACAACTCCTACTCATGCTAGTGGGTTTCATCTAATTCTTGTGGAATGACAGGTCATGCAGGAGGATAAAGGGTTCAACTCTGCAGCAAGTAACACATGAGTCGTTGTTGTCCTAATGCAATAAAATAGAGCAGGAGGCGAGAGAGTGGGATTATATCGGAATGGACAAGGGGTTTTGCTTGCACAGCACTTGAAGATAATATAGTTCTTCATCGGTGTCATCGAACAATCGCTGAACGTCGTCTCTCGAGAGAGGGACAATTACCGGCAAACAAGAGAGAACACAATCAATGCAATGCACATTCACATGAATGACATGTCATGTTAAGGTACTGAATTCACCTAATGCAATGTCTAGCCAAGTTAATTGAAGTGGAATTCAGACAAGAATAAATTCCAACTCCAAATGTTATTTCATAATTTGCCCTAATCATGTTTCATCCTATTCGGTGAGGTTAACTTGTTCAAACATGCATGATCATGGCATAAACAGATTCTTCATATTTTTCTGATCATTTTTCATATATAAATTATTTCCATTGGAGTTACGGTTGAATTTCTATGAATTTTAGAAGTTTAGGAAAATTTCTGGAATTTCCTGATTAGTTTAAAACAAGAAAATGATTAATGACATCAGCATTGCATCACTACTGCGTCAGCAGGTCAACTGCGGCGGTCCAGGTCAAACCTGACAGTGGGTCCCGTGTGTAAGTGTAATTAGTCTAGCTAATTAATAATTAAACTAAACTCGATTAGTTAACGGCTGGCCCCACTGTCATAGGCTCAACGAGGTCAACTAGGGCCCACCGTGGTCAAAGTCGGCGTCGGCTGCGGCGTCTAGCCAGGCGAGCCCGGCCAGCGGCGGAAGTGGTTTTGCTGTTCCGGCCACCAAATGGATCGGGAAGGCATCTAAGTGGGCTGGGGACAAACCGCAGCTCTGGTGGAGTCGGTTGGGGTGGGCGGTCGGAAATGGTGCGGCGGCGACCTAGGCGGCCGCGGAGTTCGGCCATGTGCGGGGTTGGGGTTCGGCGTGCAAAAGCGAAGGCTGAGGCGCTAGCGAGGCACTACGCGATCACGGGGGGCCATGTTGGTTAGCACGGATGACCAATTGGTGGCGGAGCGACACCGGCGACAAGCTTCGAGGCGGCGGTGGTTCTCGGTCTCGATGAACGCGACGGCTAGAGGACGGAAAGATGTAGAAACAGAGGAAATGCAGCGGAGCTCACTGGGAAATCGACGACAGGCTCAGCTGGCTCGGGGACGACCGGAAGGCGACGAATTCGTATGGAGTCCGGCGGCCGTGCTCGGGGAAGACGACTCGGGGCGGCGATGTAGGGCTCCCACGGTCGAATAGGTTGGTGTAGATGACGCGGAGGGCCATGGCGGTTCTCCTGGACCCATCGGGAGGCACAGGATGGACGGTGGCCGCGGCTATGGCGGCAGCGAGCTCGCGGCGTCTCGGCCATGGTGGAGAGGGCGAGAGGGAGGCGAGGGGGAGAGAGGACCAGAAAGTGAGGGGCGGGGGTCGGGGAGGCGCGTGGCGTTCGGGGGACTCGTCCAGAACGTCGGGGGAGTGAAGCGAGCAGGGTGGAGGTGGCACTGGCAAGGCGTCGACACGCCTCGCCTCTGGCGAGAGGTTGAAGACGGTGGGGAGTTGGGCTGGGCAGTTTTGCCATTTGGGCTGCCTCTGATGCCGAGGCCGGTGGGCTGCAGAATAAGCCGGTAAGGTTTCTCTCCTCTCTGCTTATTTCTATTTTATTTCTCTTTTCTATTTTCTTTAATTGTGTTTGGCTTTAATAAAAATGCCAGGGCATTTCCAAAAATCATGAAACTGCTCAATGTCACTGTTTGGAATATTTCCAACAACAAACATATCAGCTTGGGATTATTTGAGCACCTAAATTATTTTTGTAGTTTTTAAATGCCCAAATGCAAATAAGTAATGAATTAACCCAGTGACCAAATGTGACAATAAAAATGTGCAGCACCTCTGGTTCTGGTTTATAGCATTTTCGAAATGATGAACATTTTCTAGAGCCATTTGAAATCACTGGAAAATATCTTTGGTTGAGCCTATTTGAACTCCTTTAATGCTAGGGTTTAGGCAGTCCCCATTTCAATTTTCATAGAATTTAAACATGATGCATGGATGCCAAGGCAAAAACAAGCAAGGCCTGAACTGGGGATGTGACACAAACGAGCGCACTGCCGCGTTAGCGCGAGGCCGAGCCGGGGGGGAGGGGTGGGTCGGGACCCCCCTCCCCCATCCCGGCGAGGTTGAGCCAGGAACGAGCCGTAGGAGGCGACGACGCGGTGTGCCGCGACGTCGCATGCGGAGGCGAGTCCGTAACATGACTTGCCCCATTATCTATCTTAGGGGTGTGGGTGCGTGGGGGGGGGAACAGAATAACCGCATTTTCTATCTTAGGGGTGTGGGTGCGTGGGGGAAACATGACTTGCCCCGCACCGAACCGTACCGAGGGGCATAGTTATACTGACACATCTTCCGTGTATGGACTTTGCCCCATTATCTATCTTAGGGGTGTGGGTGATGGGGTGGGGGGGGGGAACAGAATAACCGCACTGCACCTGTCAAACGAAGCGCCTTTGCCGCGTTAGCCTTGAGGCCGAGTGGGGGTGGGGAGAAGGGTCGGGACCCCTCCCCCATCCGGAGAGGCCGAGCCAGAACGAAGTCAGAAGGGCGACGCGGGCGTGCCGCGACGTCACATGCGGAGGCGAGTCCGTAACATGACTTGCCCCATTATCTATCTTAGGGGTTTTTGTGCGTGGGAGAGGGAGGGGAACAGAATAACCGCACTGCGCCTGTCAAACGAGCGCACTGCCGCGTTAGCGCGAGGCCGAGCTGGGGGGGTAGGGGGGTCGGGACCCCCCTCCCCCATCCCGGCGAGGCCGAGCCAGGAACTAGCCGTAGCAGGCGATGACGCGGCGTGCCGCGGCGTCGCATGCGTAGGCGAGTCCGTAACATGACTTGCCCCATTATCTATCTTATGGGCGTGGGTGCGTGGGTTGGGGGTGGGACAGAATAACCGCATTTTCTATGTTAGGGGTGTGGGTGCGTGGGGGAAACATGACTTGCCCCGCACCGAACCGTACCGAGGGGCATAGTTGTACTGACACATCTTCCGTGTATGGACTTTGCCCCATTATCTATGTTAGGGGTGTGGGTGCGTGGGGTGGGGGGGGAGGAAAACAGAATAAACGCACTGCGCCTGTCAAACG
Organism: Aegilops bicornis; assembly: GCA_021605145.1. NCBI lineage: Eukaryota > Viridiplantae > Streptophyta > Magnoliopsida > Poales > Poaceae > Aegilops > Aegilops bicornis. The sequence continues at coordinate 271,693,118 of CM038675.1, read as the reverse complement.
AGCGCCTTTGCAGCGTTAGCGAGGCCGAGCCGAGGGGGAGGGGGTCGGAACCCCCTCCCCCATCCCGGCGAAGCCGAGCCAGGAATGAGCCATAGCAGGCGACGACGTGGCGTGCCGCCTCGTCGCATGCGGAGGCGAGTCCATAACATGACTTGCCCCATTATCTATCTTAGGGGTGTGGGTGCGTGGGGGGGAGGAACGGAATAACGCATTTTTATCTTAGGGTTGTGGGTGCGTGGAAACATGACTTGCCCTTGACCGAACCGCATCTGAGGGGCATAGTTGTACTGACACATCTTCCTTGTATGGACTTTGCCCCATTATCTATCTTAGGGGTGTGGGTGCGTGGGGTGGGGGGGGGGGGACAGAATAACCGCACTGCGCCTGTCAAACGAGCGCACTGCCGCGTTAGCGCGAGGCCGAGCCGGGGGGGAGGGGGGTCCACCTCCTCATCCGGAGAGGCCGAGCCAGAACGAAGTGGCAGAAGCATAACGCCGGGCGTGCCGCGACGTCGCATGCGGAGGCGAGTCCGTAACATGACTTGCCCCATTATCTATCTTAGGGGTGTGTGTGCGTGGGGGAGGGGGGCGGAACAGAATAACCGCACTGCGCCTCTCAAACGAGCGCACTGCCGCGTTAGCGCGAGGCCGAGCCAGGGGGGAGGGGGGTCGGGACCCCCCCTCCCCCTTACCGGCGAGGCCGAGCCAGAACTAGTCAGAAGGTGACGACGCTGGGCGTGCATGGCGTCGCATGCGTAGGCGAGTCCGTAACATGACTTGCCCCATTATCTATCTTAGGGGTGTGGGTGCGTGGGGGGGGGAGGGGAGGGGAACAGAATAACCGCATTTTCTATCTTAGGGGTGTGGGTGCGTGGGGGAAACATGACTTGCCCCGCACCAAACCGTACCGAGGGGCATAGTTGTACTGACACATCTTCCTTGTATGGACTTTGCCCCATTATCTATCTTAGGGGTGTGGGTGCGTGGGGTGGGAGGGACAGAATAACCGCACTGCGCCTGTCAAACGAGCGCACTGCCGCGTTAGCGCGAGGCCGAGCTGGGGGGGGAGGGGGGGGGGTCGGAACCCCCCTCCCCCATCCCGGAGAGGCCGAGCCAGGAACGAGCCGTAGCAGGCGACAACGCGGCGTGCCGCGACGTCGCATGCGGAGGCGAGTCCGTAACATGACTTGCCCCATTATCTATCTTAGGGGTGTGTGTGCGTGGGGGAGGGGGGCGGAACAGAATAACCGCACTGCGCCTCTCAAGCAGCGCCTTTGCCAGCGTTAAGCGCGAGGCCGAGCCAGGGGAGGGTGGGACCCCTCCCCATCCCGGCGAGGCCGAGCCAGAACTAGTCAGAGCAGCGATGACGGCCTTGGCGTGCGGCGTCGCATGTGTAGGCGAGTCCATAACATGACTTGCCCCATTATCTATCTTAGGGGTGTGGGTGCGTGGGGGGGGGGGGAGGACAGAATAACCGCATTTTCTATCTTAGGGGTGTCGGTGCGTGGGAAACATGATTTGCCCCGCACCGAACCGTGCCGAGGGGCATAGTTGTACTGACACATCTTCCTTTTATGGACTTTGCCCCATTATCTATCTTAGGGGTGTGGGTGCGTGGGGTGGGGTGGGAGAACAGAATAATCGCACTTTCCTTTGTCAAGCAAGCGCCTTTGCCCGCGTTAGCGCGAGGCCGAGCCAGGCGGGGAGGGGTTGGGACCCCCACCCCCATCCGGCGAGGCCGAGCCAGAACGAGTCAGAGCCGTGCTGACAGCGGCGTGCCACGGCGTCGCATGCGGAGGCAAGTTCGTAACATGACTTGCCCCATTATCTTATCTTTATTTTTTAGGGGAAAAACCAGCACCGTTATGAATTATTTTTTCATTTGTACTTTTTTGATAATTTTTTTGGTACCGTTGTGAGTTATTATTTGTACTTTAGCCATTTGTTTTCTCCATCTATATTTATTTTTTTACTGTATTTGATTTTTGGTATTATCTTTTGTAACTGGCCAGAGATAGTGGGCTTTAGCCATCCGTTTTCTCCCAGACATCTTTTAACCCTCCCACTCACCTTTTAACCTCCGATCTTCCCCGTTCCGCTCCTCTCCCGTGCCCAAATCGATTCCGTCTTCGTTCCCCTCTTCTTCTCTTCTCGGAGGGGGAGTTGCTACTCCTGTTTCGCCGCGGGAGCGTCGGCCGGAGGGCTCAACCCCAGGGGTGGAGGTCCGTGTGCTCTATTTTGTTCCTTTTGCTCTGTCATTGACTTTGCTTGCGTCCTCTTATGTTCAGATTTTCTCTCTATTTCTAATCTCTTGCTCTCTTTGCTGTCCCAGGCTGCACTCGCTAGGGTTCCTTTGCTGTTGAACGAGCATTTGGCGGCAGTGATCTTGGATTAACGTGGCGGATTTTGTGTTTGTTGGTAAGAGTTTTGCTTTTGTATGGCGTGCTTCGTTTCTGAAATAGTTCAAATCCCTAATTTTTGTTCATGTGTCTTGCAGATTTGGTTCGGCAGATTTTAGGACTGTAGATCTCAATGGGTACATCATCCAGTTTGGACAAATTGAATGCAGGTGATTTTCCCTGTATTTTGGATGATGTTTTAATAGATCTGGTTTTTAGGTTGTATAGTTGTTGCCGTATCGACTTTATAGGTTGTATGTATTTTGATATGTGTTAATTTTGTCCTGGATTGTATGGCGTGTATGGTTTTGGCAGTTGATGCAACCTGCAGACAGGTTGTAGTACTTATCACCATGTGTATTTTGAATTACTGTCCTGGCATTTGAATAGGTTGTAGTAGTCAGTGAAGAACTATTATGGTGTTGAAAGAGTTGTGTTTTCTGAAGTTTGTTCTGCAAGTGGTGGGTTCATATTCGTTTTATTCGGTGAACTTGTAGTGTTCACATAGTTGAACTGATTGATTGTTCTTGTACTTTTTTGCTAATTATGATGTTGTTGCAGATGTTGGAGTGCCGGTGCCTCCTGATTCTGACAAATCAGAACGCTTTCAAGATCTTGTGAATGTTATTTTTGAGACACCAAATCCTCTAGAAGAACTTGCGAATGTTGCTGGTGTTTCCCTTATATTTGCTCTTTTTTTATCAGCCTTTAATACATATATATGCTTAGTTACATCAGTTGTTCCTTTTTGTTTGTGTCTGATGCTATGCGCTTTATTTATCTTTGTGTCTGCAATGTTAATTGTGTTTTAATTTTTTATGTGCGTGGTTATGTTATTGGTTTATGTAGTTAATGACAGCCATGGTGTTCCAGAGGACATTGCTGATGTTGTTAAAGATATTAATGATGGAATGTATTCACTTAACATTGATGATGGTGATGGCAGCTTGCAGTTATGCATTACTCGATCTCAAAGTGTTGATGGCACTGAGCACATTACCCAAGCCGAGGATGTTCCTATGCGATTACAGCTCGAGGATGAAAGGATAAGAAAGAAGAAGTATGAATTCCAGAAGAGAAAGGAATTGGAGCAGCGTCAAAAGGCTGCTGTGTGCCAGAAAGTGATGTTGATGTTGCTCAAGCTCCTAAATGTTTAGGCGATGAAGGTGGTGACGCGTGTTTTTCAACTGTTCATGCCGGATCTCATGGAAGTGACATGCCTGTGAAGAAAAACTTGATGCAAACTCGTTTGATGCAAGTGTTTGATTGTGATGGAGTTAAGGAGAAGAAAGTTGTTTTGAAGAGGAAGATGTCAGATCGAAATCCTGATGGCACACAGAGGCGTAGCCCACGTGTGAAAGCTGGTTCCCAACCTGGTAATAGCAAAGCTGATGCGGATAGTGTTGCTTTGTGAAAATTGGTCCAAGCAAACTTGGTGGCTCCTCTGTCACCGGAGTCCACGAGGTTTGACAAATAAGAAGCCTTCTTCGTCTCCTCTTCAAGAGCGGTCTTTGTTGAAAGAAAATAAGAAGCGTAAAGTTCATCTTGCAAAGGTGAACAAAGGTGTGAAGAAGCATGCTCGTGTTGAAGCTGAAGATGCTGCATCTGAAGAAGATGATATTGAAGTTGATTCAGAAGATGAATTTGCAGTGGTATGTTTTTGTACTGCATGTGACTTGCTAGTTGTACTTGCAATGATTTAATTGTGTTTGGGCTGGTATGCTGGCCAGGTGAGGCTGGTCATTGTTTTGCATCTATTTGATTGTGGTACTAATGTTGTTTTAATAGTTGAACTTGTGCAAACTTTTCTTTGTTTTACTTTCCTTCATATGCTTGTTTTGTTTCCTATATTCATTGTTTGCGATGGTATGTGTTTTGTTGTGCATGTGACTTACTAATTGTAATTGTAATGATTTAATTTGTGTTTGGGATGGTATCTTTGGCGGTGAGGCTGGTCATTGTTTTCATTAATTGAGGGTGGTACGGATGTTGTTTTAATAGTTGAACTTGTGCAATCTTTTTTTTACTTACATTCATATGCTTGTTTTGTTTTCTATATTCATTGTTTGTAGTGGTATGTGTTTTGTACTGCATGTGACTTACTAGTTGTACTTGCAATGATTTAATTGTGTTTCGGCTGGTATTGCGGCCAGTTAGGCTGATCATTGTTTGCATCAATTGAGGGTGGTACTGATGTTGTTTTAATAGTTGAACTTGTGCAATCTTTTTATTTTTCTTTTTACTTGCATTCATATGCTTGTTTTGTTTTCTATATTCATTTTTTAAGGTGTGGCTTTTTGTTTTCATTTACAGCCTGTTAGCGGAGTCCGGTCAAGCCGGTGGGAGGCAATGCCGGAAAAGTTGCCTTGGATGAAGGTGACCAACGGAAATTGAACTTAACTGTGCGATGTTCATTGAGAGAGGTTGAAGATTGTGCTAAATTGCTCGAGAGTCGGCATGTGGCTAGGGTTCATGCATCTGGTTTTGGTTCTATCTTCAAGTGGAGGGTGAAGTCTAACATTTCCCGCCTTCTGATGGGAGTTTTGTACCTGAGGATAGATTGTGATACAATGACTCTTGACATGGGTGAGGCTAATAAGAAGCTTCGCATCACTAGCGATGGTATACAACAATTATTTGGTTTCCCTCATGGTGGTCTTTCTACGCCAAGGCCGTCAGAGGACGGATATGACAACGCTCTGATGAAGTTAAGATCGAGACTTGACATTAGCGAGGACAAAGATATCAAGACAAAGGATTTGAGGAATAAGCTCAAGGTGCTCGTCAAGGATCCTAGCAAAGATGACCTTGCTATGAAAGTGTTCTTCATGATTGTGTTTATGAAGGTTGTGTTGCCTGGTTCTGCCCCGCGTGTTTCCAGAGAGGCAGCAATGTTTGATGGTTGATGAGCTTAGAAGGGCTGTTGCCAAGTACCAAAATGGTGATACCATGGGGAAGGCAATCACAGGCTGTGCCATAGGGCCTGTACTAATGTACCTTGACTGCCTTATCCGTGGCAAGACTGCGAACTCGACATGCGAGTCCCCCGCATATGTTACATGGATCCTGCCAAGCTTTCTGATCTGGTTGATGCAGATTTGATAAAAAAAGGCAATGCAGATCCAAAGACTTGGGTGTTTGGGAAGCTTCCGGTGAGTTTTGTTTGTTTTGTGTCTTGCAGACCTTTTTTTATTTTAGGTATAGCTATTTTTTGCTGTAGTGGACATGTGTACTGTAGAGTTGTCTGTTTATATTTTGTATGGTTTAGGTATGGTTTTTTAGTACTGTTGTTTCGTGTGTGGTTGAACTGAATAACTTTGTTCAAGCGGCACATTGGTAAATACTAACAAATTGGCAATGACAGTTAAAGTTTATTAGTGGTGTTGATTTTAAATCTGTTAATATCATGATTTATTTTTCCCTATGTGTTGCATTAATTGATTAACTATTTTTCGAATTTGTTTGTAGTGGAAAACTCAAGAGGAGGTTGTTTTTTCCGAGTGTATAAACGGCCGATCCTGGAGATGCCGTCGTCTCGTGTTCTGAAGTTTTCATCTGCCCGATGAGTTGAGGGATGGCCGTGGTGTTGAGGGTCTTGGTTATGCCCCTGGCCCTAGTAATGCTAGTGCTTCACAGAGGCAGGGTTTTGGTATTGATGTTGCTGTTTCAGCGTTGGAGTGCGCTGAGCATATCTTAAGTAATGTGTGTTCTGAGCTGCAAAAGGTCCCAACGACAGTTGAACGTTTGAGCTGTATCAATGGTATCCTTTCTGAAGGTCATCAATTTAACGCTGAGGAAGCTGTTGACTACATTGAGATGGAGATAATTTTAATCGGTGATATGCGTGACGGTACCGCTAATCTAGTTCAGAGCTCGGTTCATCTGATGTACAACATGAAGCGTTTCAGAACTATGCAAAACTCTCGCTGCAAGCCATATGAAGAAAGTGCAAATGTTGTTATCAAGCAGTTTGAGCAGGATGAGGCTGCTGCCACCGACAGCAGGGCTGGTGATGGTACTGAGGCTAATGTTTTTGATCACGAAACGAATGATGTTGGCTTTGAGCGTCCTGATGTTGATGTGAGTCAGTCCTCGGTGTTTGCAATTTTTACTTTGTTGTCCTGATGTCAGTGTTGTAGTTGAACTTCCTCATGTTCATCTATTTATTAATAATTTTCTTTCATGCAGATTGATCACGATGAGGCTGCTGGCACCGACAGCAGGGTGATGATGGTCTTGAGGCTAATGTTTACGATCAGCGTACAAACGATGTTGGCTCATGACACCACTGTTGTTGATGTGAGTCGGTCCTCGTTGTTTGTATGTTTTACTATGTTGTTCTGCTTTGTCAAGATTGTAGTTGAACTTCACGATCTACATCTGTTTATTAATTTTTCTTTTTATGCAGGAGACCAGTCATAATGTTGAGGTTGCTGTTGACGATGGAGTTAATGATCCATCCACTGATAAGTGCAAGGTTATTTTTATTTTCATTGTGTTTATTCATATTTTCTTAAAATTTCATGCGCACCGATGTGTCGTGCTTGTTCGTTTTTCTATCCCACACCGTTTATTGTTGCTCATAATAGCATTGTTTTTTTTGCCTCATTACATTTGAATCAGGGTCCTATTGTTGGCGATGAGCCTTGTTTGCCCGTTGGTGATGTCGCTTTGAATGTTAGCAGCAGCAAGTTCGATGATGTTGCTGTGAATGCTTCCAAGGTTTATTTTTACATGCACCTCTTGGTAGCTTATTTTTATTGTTAGTTTTGTTCATATTATTCACTTTTTCTGAATTTTTATTTTCGCTGACATCGATGTTGAGCGTGAGGTTGTCCTTAGTGGTGGAGATGATGCTCGTGATGTTCCATTGAGTAGTGGGTGCAATGTTGGTACCAAAGTTGCTTGATGAGGATGTCGGTGCTGCCAAAGATACTTGATGCCAAATCGCTCGGTGTTGGTATTGCCGAGAATGAAAATGTTTACGGTTGTGAAGATTTGCCGCTTTGAGAATTTCCCTTTGGAGGTCTTGATTACGGTGATGCATTGCAAGATGCTTCTAGCGTGGAGGAGGTGCCATCCGAGGATGATGATTTATCACAATTTCTTGACCCCTTGACGCAGAGGCGCTCTTGTCGCCCCTGTGATTATCTATCTGAGACCACGAAAGCGCATCAATATTGGTGTCCTCTCAAGATGTCCCATCGTCAAACCCTCAAACCGGAGGCATAATGGTCTCATCACGGGAACTACCGTCGTCGTCAAACCACGATAGTCCGTAAGGACTTGTAAATGGGGCGTACTTCTCAATTTTGGCATTTTGGACATGTTCTCTTGTAGTTGTTGAACTTATTATTTTTCATCATTTTCTGCAAGCAGAAAGTGGTAATGTTGTTAAGGTTGATACGTTTTTATTCGCTGTTACGAGGTTGCGCACGAACCGTACGAAATGGTTAGTTTGGGATTTTGCACGTACCATTTTTGTCTCTTTTTCTTTCTCTCGTATGATTATTCTTGTTGTTGCAGTAATTTTAATTCATGTAATCTTTTGTGTTTTTCTAGTCACAAGCCGATGTTTCAAAATAAAGAATGTGATGCCAGTGTTGGTTCTATTGCTAAAGCGTTTGTCCCCACTGGCATGCTCAACTCGAGCAGTCTTGATGTTGTTATATACTCTACGCGGAAGTAAGAGACAACGACAAGTTGATAGTTCGGATGGGTGACGGTCGATATTTTGCTTTTTTTGTAAATAGGATGATAACTTGTTTTGCCAATTTTCTAACTATTGTTGTTCTTTTTGTACAACAGACCAAGATCCGTGATGGAAATATTGATTCCAATGTGCTAAGCTGGTACACAAGATCAGGTGCTGATGGTTTTGACCAAGTAGGTGAACTTGGACTTTTTGTACTCATTAACTAGAACTGTCATGTTTTCTTTGCAGTTTTGGGAGGTTGGGGAATGAACTTGATCTGTGCTTCTTTTACACTGCAAGACTTATGAATGATCCGTGCTTCTTTTATTAAAGCTGCACTTATTGTTGCAAGGAAATTGAACTGATATGATTGTTCCTCAATTTTGGGCGGTGGATATAAATTCTTTATGATTATGTGATTTTTTGTTTGTACTTATGAATTTCAATTTCCCTCTTTTATTTTATTGTTTGGAGGCTGAATTTTTTGTTTCATTATGATTTGGTAAATTCATTTTTCCTCTGCATTTTTTTTCCAGCTTCTTTTCCCTACATTTGATCCGTCGTCATTTGTGGCTACCATGAAGCCTAGTGAAGAATCTGGGCATTGGTGCTTGGTTGTTCTGAATTTGAAGTTCCGTCATTTCGAGTGTCTTGATTCACTCCGTGATGAAAGACTGGGGTGATGCAGTTAGATTCTTAAGGAATATGACAGATAATATAAAGAAGCTTTGGAGGGAGTCCAGTGTAGAGCGAGGCCAAACCGTTCTCGGTAGCGCATATTGATGGTTTCTCTTGCGAGTTTGTGCTTTGGTGCCTCGGCGAGGAAAACACGTGAGTATCCGTTTTAATGATTTTTGCTGGTTGTTTTTGTTCTTTGGAGGATGTTGTTCCTGTATTTTTGGATTTTGTGTTGTACCATTTTTGTTTTTTCCTTTGTTTACAAGCATGATTGTGGATTCTTTATGCTACAAAACTGCAATACCTATTATTGCGGGAGGATGGTGTAATTGAAATGGTCGATTACAGACCATGAAGACATTTTGGACATTAGGAAGACTTTGTTGTATACTGCGCAACTAGTGATGTGTTTGATGTTGACTTAGGGGTTTGTTTGGCATCGAACCACATGTCGTGTGCATGGACTTTTGTATTTTTTTGCAGCTTGTACTTCTCTATTAGTACTGTCATGAAATATGTATTTGAACTTACGCTTTGTGCGGTCTTTTTTTTTCGGTGTGAGTGCATTTGGATCTTGGTGAGCATGACTACGAGTTCTTTGGTAGCAGTTCTCGGAGCTCGAGCGCATAGCTATTGATCTTAGCGAGGCATTCTCACGAAAAGACAAGATCTGGTGTTATGAAGGCGGTTGGGAGCTACGAGAGGTTCTACGGCTGCTTGTGCAGATAGCCCTACTACACCCAAGAATCCCATTGTGGAATTGATAGACAGCGATGATGATGTGTTTGACAAGATTGCTGGCGTTGGAAGAGTCACTAGGAGCGCTGCTGCCAAAGGTTTATCTCCCCTTGCTGGAATAGTGGCTCGTAGAGCTGGTGGTGCTAGGAAAGATCCTGCTTTGGATTCTGGCAATGTTGTAAGCACGAAGCGTGCGCCCAAAGCTCCTATAAAGTTTTGCTCCCTGTAGCAGCTTCACCCTCATAAATTCCCTCACCGGACAAGGCTCGCGAGTTGTATAATCTGTTTCTTAGTGATGAATGGCGTGAGAAGTATGCCGAGTGAGTATCTCTCATTATTTTTCCTCTTCCTTTTCTTACATTGTTTGTAAATCGCTAGATAAATATGATCTGAAGCTGTTCCTTTTTATACAACTCGAACTGCTATGAATGCCTTATCTTGCTTCTCCTTCTACTCGTTCTTGTGTGTGCTGCAGAATACATTCTCAATGATACCTCAGCTGATGAAAGCGTAACTAACTTCCTTTGGGAATCGCATCCGGGAAGTTTTTACCCGGCAAATGATGGAGGGTGATGTAATGGACTTCCTCATTGATGATTGGAAGCAAGATCCCGATAGAAATGCTGATTTAGCATCGGGAAAAGGATATTGCTGAGTCCATATTTCATCACGGTAATCAATCGATCGGTTTCTTTATGTTGAACAAGACTGCCTATTGTTTTCTGAGTTTTAATAATACTTTGCTTGTTGATTCTTTTCCGCTATCTATTTTCTGTTTTGGGTTTTTTGCAGGTTGTGCTTGACTGTTCGTTTTACGAGGATGAAAATAAAGTGTTTAATGTGGAGAGTGCAGCGAGAGATTTCAAGAGCTATGTTAAAGATAATGAAGACTTGCTCAGTGCCGACCTTGTGAGATCTACTAGCTGATTTTTGGTTTTTATTTGTTTGTTGTGATGCTGGTTTTTACTTTGAATATTTAACATCTCTTTTTGGTCATTTGTTTTAGATCATGATGCCTCTATTCAAGCCTATGGTTTTATCAAAGGATAGGAAAGTGAGCCACTATTCCTTATATGTCATGAATCGGTACCGAAGTAGCGTTGACATCCTTGACTCTTTACCTTATCTGAAGAACCACCGTCCTTCGAAGAACACCTTCACAAAGACTGCGAGAAGATTGTGAGTGACATTTATTATCTGTACTGGATTAATATTTCTGCATCTTTGTTTCTGCTTTTTCTGAAACCTAAAACTGTGTGGGTTGTTTTGTATTTTTACAGATTTCTAGATTGGTCAAAGTAATGAAGGCTGTGTGTGGTGATGTTCAGTACAATGCGAGCAAGCAACCCAATTGGGAGCTGTTTGCAAATAAACCAACCTTTGTCAAGGTTCCACTTCAAGGGAAAAATGAATGTGGCCATTATACTTTGAATTATGCGGGATGCTATGATGGTGAAAAGATCATTGAGAACATTCGAGATTATGACGTTGGTTTCTTGTTGAGCTTTTCACTTTCTGTTTTTGGCTTATTGTGCAACCTTTTTTTATGTGTCATGATTTTTTATAATTTGTTTTATTGTTTTGCAGCCACGCATTGTTGATTGGAACACTGAGGATCTTTATAGAGTTGTGTTCAACGGAATAACCATCTTATGGTGACGGAGCTTCCTAAGGAGCTTCAGGCTTTGGCTCCTGATGCATAGGAGAAATGGTCATAATTTGCATAGTGAATTGGATAGTTGTGTGATATATCTCTTGAAAACATTGTAGGCTCTATTTTCTAGTGTTTGATGTCTTGTCAAGTACTATGTAATAACTAGTATATTTTGTGTTGTGTTTTAAGTGTGGCACAATGTTTCATCGGGAATTCGTTTTGGTTAAGTTTTATTTTTTGTACTGAAGACTTATATAGTAGTTGAACTGAAAACACTTTTTTTTCAAGTGTATTTACTAGTTGTTGCTCAGAAAGTGAGATTTATTTTATTTTTATGTGATTCCATCCTAAGTTGGACCTTTGTAGTTTCTGTACTCTCGTTTTCTTTTACTTATGATATAGTTCCGTTAGTACTGATTTGTAATCTCATTCAGCGTAAGGCTTTCAAAATTTTGGTGCCAAATTTCTGTTTGAACTTCTTGAACTTTAGTAGTTGAACTTCATAGTAAAAGTTAAAATCTTTGGTTTAAATTAGCTACGTTTAAGAGATAGTCCTATTAAGTTCAAAACTATTTCTTTCTCAATGCATTAATTGGTATCATCATAGCACTCACCGAATAAACTTAGTTGTACTGAGATTCCAATTGTGCTAGTACTTTTGATTAATTATTTATTGTTTGTGTTGTTTGATGCTAGTACGTCTTTTGTTGTGTTCTTGTGTTTTTTCTCTTTTGTCGAACTTATATCTTTTTGATTTAGTTTTTGGCCTTCTTTTTTTCTAGGCTGTGGTTCTTCTCCAGGTAATGTTTGGTATAATCCTAGCACTTGCCGTATAGACTTAGTTGTACTGAGATTTCAGTTGTATTGCCACTGTTAATTCTTAGTATGTCACTTTATTTTAAGGAATGCGAATGAAGCTTCCGTTCCTTTTTATATATTTGTAGAATGAACGAGTGTGTTCAAACATGCGAACTTTCAGTCCTAGGATGCTAGTGACTAGGAAATACGTATGGTGTTTCTTTGCTTTTCCTGATGCAGTACTTAGTGAATTTCTAACTACTTTTTAGCACGATGCTTTTTAGTACTGAATGTTGTCCTCGGCTGAAACTTAGTCTTGTTAGTGCTCTTCTGAAACTAAAAGCCGATTTTTTAGCGTGATAGTACTACCGTTCATGTCTAAGCTGTACTGAGCGTCGAAGGCTACTATTTGCTTTTGGGCTTTATTTAGTCTGCCACTTTTTTTTTGTGAAAATATTCATGTGTTATTTTTTTCTCCATGACTAGTGCTGCGTGGCAGCCATCAAGTTTCAACTTCAAATCATGGATGAACAAAATAGGAAGCTAGCAAACTTGTTGGACGACATAAGCAAACAATGTACTTGATAGACATAGGCAAACTTGTTCAAACCCTGACACACATAGCATAAGTTAGCTGGTTCAACATAACGAAAGCAAACTACAAATCTGAAACAACAATACTAAGTACACACACAGCATAAGGTAGCTGGTTCAACATAACAAATGCAGACTTTCATGCATCTTCATCAGCGAAGTTGCAGTGGTAGTAGGGGTCAGCCTCCTGCTCTTTTAAAATATCCCAACCTGTCATGATGTTGTCGATTGTCTTCCATGACTTGTACGTTGTGTACGCATCTATTCCTGCGTACGTGATGAGGTTGTCTGGCAGCGGGCTGTTCCCCCACAGTTTGTGGTCTGCCCTGTTCATCTTCTTCATGCCTTCGTAGAATGGGTGGATGACGCTTTGTAACATCGGCCAAGGAGTCGTAGTATTTGTTGGTCTTTGGATCTTTCCACTTGCACCGCATGTCGATGAAGTTGTTGGGGTTGATTTCCAAACCAGACTCCTCCAAAGATCCGCTTGTCACCTCCAATCTTTGAAACCAACAAATGTGTACAATTTCTCCTCCTGCGGAAGTCTTTGAGGCGCTTGGGCCTACAAGGGGAGACACACATTTATAGATTAGTCTTCTTTTTGAGGATTTAATTCTTCCGCTTTTTTTGTTTTACAACCGATAATCCATGAGGTAGATTCTTATATATTATAAGTCATGCATGAATGTAGTTCATAAACTAGTACACAAAGTCCTGAAATTAAATTCAACTACACCGTGTTATTTTTTCTTTTTTGCTATCTTCGTTGCTTCACCAAATGCTTCACCAAATTAGAGAATCATTTTACCAGAGTCAATGATATATGCGCTGCTTGATTCAAGTTTAGTTTTCTTTTTTGTTGAATAAAAGACCTATACCAGTGCTTGATACATCTTTGTGCATTAATTCTATATCAAGTTCAAAAATTAGTTTGAGATGTGCATCAAGATATGGACCTATACCACTTCACCAAAGATCTTTTAATACATCAATTCTATAAACTATACTAGTGCATCAAGATTAGAATCTATGCTAGTACATCAAGTTCAGAAATTAATTTGGTGCATAAAGTTCAGAATGCTATAACTTTTTTTCAGATGCTATCGGTGAAACAATCCACTTCATAGTTTCGAAATGCATGTAACTTGATAAACATGTAATCGTGCATCCACTTCATAGACTATAATAGTTCATCTAGTTGGGAAACAAGTTTTAATTAAGTTTTTAGTGACTAGTCTTTGGTACAACAGTGAATGAACAGTAGTATGGGTTACAATGGATGAATGTACTTCAAAAACTAGTAAAGAAAGTTCTGAAATTAAATTAAGTACATCATGTTATTCTTCTTCTTGGATTATATATAGTTTCAGTCAATGTTGTATGTTCTTCATTGGTACTAGTTTAGTCTACTTTTGTTGAAATAGGATAACACAGAACCAGTGCTTCACCAAGTCCTTAGTTTATTTTCTTACGAAAATAACATAAGATCAAATTTAGAAAATACTTCACTACATCAAGTTTAGAAACATATTTTTAATACATCGAGTACATAGACTACTCTATTGTATCAACTTCAGAAACTACACTAGTCGATCAACTTCAGAATTTAATCTTCATAAGATTTTCCAAATAGTAATCCAGTGCATCAGGTTCAAAAATACATTTATAGTATATCTACATGAGAAAATGCAGTACTGCATCCACTTTTCACAAACCACACTAGTACATCTAGTTGGGAAACAAGTGTGATTAAATTTTCAGGATACAGTACTAATAAAACAGATAAACCATATGCAGGGCAAATGAGTAGGATTGCTCACCATTTTGTGGCCGCTGCGATGTGGTACACCAAGCAGAGTTCCTCGACACACAACTGCAGGATTGCCGCCATCTGTGGAGGTTTTTCCTCGTCGTTGTACTCCACATCAACTCCGATGAAGCTCGGATACAAGCCGCCTCCCTTCATCCTGAGCCTGCTCATCATCTCGTCGGCCTTGTCTGGTTCGCTGGTGCAGACGATCTCCAGCGTCTCCTTGCCGTGGAGCTCAACCCCTTTGAGCGTTCTGGTGTACTCGCGCTTCTCGCCGGGGACGTTAATGTTGACGAGGTTGCTCCTCTTGTCCGACGTCTCGGCATGATGACGCTTGGCAGACGGTTCCTCCGCCATGGCCTTCCTCCCATTGTGGGCTTTGGGTGAGACGCTGGAGGTTTGTGTGCGATGGAAATGGAAGCGGCAATGGTAGTTTGTGGGAACGAGGAAGAGATGGAAGACAATGGGGTATTTTTGCAGTGCGCCGACGGTGGTGTGTGGGAGGCGGTTCGTCGGGGGCGTGTGTGTAGTGGTCGTGGGGGTCGCTGTTTGCAGTGCGTCGTGGCAACCGCCCAGTGGGTGGTGCGGGTGGTGGCGTGGAAGAACTAACCATCCAAGACAAATGTTTTTTACTGGTGCACTGTTTAGTCTTGTCAAGCTGTACTTACGATCTGCTAAATCCCACTTGCACGTCTCTGCGGTGGTGATGATGGCATTTTGCACTGTTTAGGTGACGTATGGATCTGTGATGTTTTTCTGTGTGGATGTTTAAGTATTGTTTTTCTATTGAAGCCTTTATACACTAGTGTATGTCAAAACATTTTTTCAGTGCCCTGGGAGTTGTTGCTCAAAACTTGTACTTATTTTATTTTCATCTGTACCAACCTAAGTTAGGCCTTTATAGTTTTTGTATTCTCATTTTTAGTGCACTTATGTTTTAGTACTGTGTGAACTGAATTGTACTTTTAAACAGCGCATGGGTTTGAAATTTGATGTCAGAATGGTGCGAGTGGCCTGACTGATCCTGCTGTTTTAGTACTAATGTCGTATGTATGTTTGAACTGATTTTTTTATAACTTAGGTTGGGGGTGGGGGTTTGAGATTATTTTACGACCAGATCGTTCGTTGTGGTGTGGACAGATTTTATATAAATAAGAAATTTAGCAGAATTGACAAATAAATTCTATTTGAACTTTTAGAGTTTTAGTAGTTGAACTTGTCTGATTTTGAATAAATAGGAAATTTAGCAAAATTGACAAACATTATATGTTTGAACTTTTTGAATTTTAGTAGTTGAACTTGTCAGATTTTATATAAATATGAAATTTAGCATAATTGACAAACATTATATGTTTGAAATTTTAGAGTTTTAGTAGTTGAACTTGTCAGATTTTATATAAATATGAAATTTAGCATAATTGACAACATTATATGTTTGAACTTTTAGAGTTTTAGTAGTTGAACTTGTCAGATTTTGTATAAATAAGAAATTTAGCATAATTGACGAACATTATATGTTTTGAACTTTTTGAGCTTTAGTAGTTGAACTTGTCATTTTTTTTATAAAAACATTATTTGTTTTGAACTTTATGAGTTTTAGTAGTTGAACTTGTCAGTTTTTCTATAAATAAGAAATTTAGCATAATTGACAAACATTATATGTTTTGAACTTTTTGAGTTTTAGAGTTGAACTTGAAAGTAATTTTTAATTCTGTTTTTTAAATTATGTACATTTAACAGATAGGCTATTAAGTTTTGTTCTTTTTAGAGGTTCATTATTTTTGTATCATATTTTTTCCTTTTTTCTTGTAGAGGTTAATTGACAAACATTTTTCTTGTAGTTTATATTTCTTTGTCCCGCCTCTGGTTTGTATACAGGCTTATTTGGTGGGGTGTTTTGTTGACAATGTAGGCTATTGGGCCGCTTTTCCGGCCCAGATAGCTCGTTCAGCCTTTGTGCAGTCTGCGTCGTCAGGCGTATGCTCGGGTTTAGTCCCACCTCGCTAGTCGAGGGGCTCGGACCTGCTTATAAGCGCAGCCGAGGCTCACCAGTCGAACTCCTCTCGAACACTTACCCGAGCGCTTATACACGGCGCCGCTCTCTCTCTTGACACATGGGCCTGGTCGGCGGGTCTGCGTTGTGCGGATTACTAGGGATTCGCCACGGGCTCGAGTTCAAGTATCCAACATTGTCGAGGCTGCGCTGACCTTGGGCGGTCAATTTTTTTGTTTTTTTGTTTGTTTGAATCTAGTACTTGACTCCTCCAGTAACTTGGACTGATACTTTTTGTTCTAGTTCTTGTCAGTTTTGTGTGAGTGTAATCTTTTTCAATTGAGTTTTTTGCCTTCTTATTTGTGTTTGTTTTTGTGATTATTCTCAAGTGTCTTCTGGTGTCATTTTGAGAACTATGGTACTTGCGTGTAGACTGAGTTGTACTGATAGTGCATTCATAGTAGCGCTTACGATTGATGCTTCTTTGTACTTTTTATTGTAGTAAGTATGTAATGTCCGATCAAGTGTCTTGAGTTGTCTTGACATGAAACAACGTTGTGTGATTAGTTGCATCATAACTAGTACTTTAGAGCAACGACAACGTTCCATTCGTAAGCTACTTTCCAATTTTGAAATGATGGATTAACAACATACTGAAGCTACCAAACCAAACTTATATAATGAGATAAGCAAAACATTGTACTTGATGACATAACTAAACTTGTTCAAACATGACAAGCACGACATAATCATACTGGTTCAACCCAACAAGAGCAAACTACTAATTTGAAACAACAAGATAAAAGGCAAGCACAAGTGGAAGTAAAAGCGAAGGCAGGCTCGATGTATCTTCATCCCGTAAAAGGGGCAATAGGGCGGTCGAGAAGTTTTCAGCCTCCGCTCTTTCGCATATTCTGAACCATCTGTGATGTAGTCGATCATGAACCATGACTTGTCGCGGCGACGCATCTACTCCTCGCGTACTCGATGAGGTTGTCCGGCAGCTCGCTGGTCCCCACAGTCGTAGTCTTCCTGCGTGTTGATCTTGTTCTTCATGCCTTTGTAGAATGGGTGGATGACGCTGGCTGCAACATCAATCAAGGAGTCGTACTCTTTTCCGGTGTATGGAACTCTCCACTTGCGCTGAATGTCGATGAACTTGTTGGGGTTGATCTCCATACCGGACAACTTCAGCTTCTCTTTGTCGCTTTCAATGCTGAAACCGCAAATGTGAACAACTTGTCATGTCATGACATGTCGATTGAGCGCTTTGGCCTGCAAGGGCACAGACATTTTGAATATTAGCATTACTTTGATGTTTGAATTATCCATTTTGTTTTTATTTTACAAGCGATGAATCCATGAACTAGTTGTTTATGTAGGATAAACAATGGATGAATGTACTTCAAAAACTAGTAAAGAAAGTTCTGAAATTAAATTAAGTACATCATGTTATTCTTCTTCTTGGATTATACATAGTTTCAGTCAATGTTGTATGTTCTTCATTGGTACTAGTTTAGTCTACTTTTGTTGAAATAGGATAACACAAAACCGATTGCTTCACCAAGTCCTTAGTTTATTTTCTTACGGAAATAACATTAGATCAAATTCAGAAAATACTTCACTACATCAAGTTCGTAAACATCTTTTAATACATCGAGTACATAGACTACTCTATTCTATCAACTAGAAACTACACTAGTCGATCAACTTCAGAATTTAATCTTCCGCAAGATTTTCCAAATAGTAATCCGATTGCATCAGGTTCAAAAACACATTTATAGTATATCTACTTGAGAAAATGCAGTAGTGCATCCACTTTTCACAAAACCACACTAGTACATCTAGTTGGGAAACAAGTGTGATTAAATTTTCAGGATACTGATACTAATAAAACAGATAAACCATATGCAGGGCAAATGAGTAGGATTGCTCACCATTTTGTGGCCGCTGCGATGTGGTACACCAAGCAGAGTTCCTCGACGCACAACTGCAGGACTGCCGCCATCTGTGGAGGTTTTTCCTCGTCGGTGTTCTCCACATCAACTCCGATGAAGCTCGGATACAAGCTGCCTCCCTTCATCCTGAGCCTGCTCATCACCTCATCGGCCTTGTCTGGTTCGCTGGTGCAGACGATCTCCAGCGTCTCCTTGCCGTGGAGCTCAACCCCTTTGAGCGTTCTGGTGTACTCGCGCTTCTCGCCAGGGACGTTAATGTCGACGAGGTTGCTCCTCTTGTCCGGCGTCTCGGCATGATGACACTTGGCGGACGGTTCCTCCGCCATGGCCTTCCTCCGGCGACTGTGGGCTTTGGAGAGAGACGCTGGAGGTTCGTGTGCAGTGGAAATGGAAGCGGCAATGGTGGTTTGTGGGAACGAGGGAGAGATGGAAGACAATGGGGTATTTTTGCAGTGCGCCGAGGGTGGTGTGTGGGAGGCGGTTCGTCGGGGGCGTGTGTGTAGTGGGTGTTGTGGCATGGGGTCACCGTTTGCAGTGCGTCGTGGCAACCGCCCAGTGGGTGGCGCGGGTGGTGGCGTGGAAGAACTAACCGTCCAAGTTAAATGGTTTTTACTGTTGAACTGACTAGTCTTGTCAAGCTGTACTTATGACCTGCCAAATCCCACTTGCACGTCTCTACGGTGGTGATGATGGCATTTTACTGTGGTACCGATTCGTATAGTCAAGCTGTACTTATCAGCTGCTTATCCCACTTGCACGTGTCAGCGTCGGTGTTGGTGGAGGTCTGAACTCCTCTACTGTCCTACTCGGACTGGTGATTGAAGTGTAATTGAACATACCAAATACCAGCGAGACTTTGTGTGGTGCTAATGTTTTTCTAAACCAATTTTCGTATTTTTTAAAGGATTGTTTATATCAAGATAATCTGTGAGTATTTTTTACAGATAAATTAGATTTTCACCAGTACAGGATGTATTATATTCGCATTTTGCTTGAGGTAATTATTTTTATGTACTGATGGTCTTTCTGAATTGGGACTGGCAGGAGCAGGCATAGCTTTGTTTTTTCAAAACGATTTTTTTTCAGTCGTTCACTGGTGTGTTTGTTATTACTATGCCTTTTGTACTGCCGACTGAGAGTTATCAGTACTGATGTAATACAAGAGTTTAAATTTTTCCTTGACATTTTTTTGCTGAGTTACTGGTTGACAGTAGCGTTTTGCGTCAGATATATCAAGATAAGTTTTTTCAAATTTATTTGTGACTGCATTCAAAAGGATTATCAAATGGTTTAAGTAATAATGTCACTGCTTCAGCGGGCACAAATCAGAAATTATATCAAGATCGATGTGTACTCGGCTTGTCTTCGACGTTGAGAGTTATCGATCTTGATGTGCTACAAGAGTTTAAAATTTTCCTTGACATATTTTTTTCCTGAGTTACTGGTTCACAGTAGCGTTTTGCGTCGGATATATCCAGATAAGTTTTTTCAAACGTATTTTGTGACTGCATTCATAATGATTATAAAATGGTTTACGTAATAATGTCACTTGCTCCAAGAAAGTACAAATCAGAAACTAAAAAATAACTTTAGTTCTGATCGAGAAATCGACGATAAAGCTAAATAAGTTTTGGTAATGACAATGTTTTGTGAAATGCTTCCTCATTGTGTGCTGATGCAATTGAGACTACAAGGTTATTTTTTAGTTGACGCAGCAGGATAACCACTATGTATTGTTCAGTCTTGAGCTTCTCCTAAGTGTCCCCGAATGTTGTGCCTTGCCGGCGCTCTTTCCAGGTTGAGCCTTGGCAGCTTCATCGTCAGTTTCAGTTTCCTCGCCCCCGACACTGTCATCTTCATTGTCTTCGTCCGATTGGCCGTCATTCTCATCAAACTCTTCTTCTTCATCGTCTTCATTTGATTGCTTGGAACTTTGTACCTTGCCCTGTTTATGTTCAGCTCCACTGACCTCCTTGCCCACTTTGCACGCGCGGGCATTATGTCCGTCAGTTCCGCTACACTTGCGGCAAGTGTAGCTGTTACATGTGTTGTCTCCATTGGTAGAAAGCTGGGTGGCTCCAATCTGCTTGTTCTTGTTAACAGTGGCATCTGTGCGGAGTGGGCATGTGCGGTAGTTATGGTTGCTCACGACGTTGCAGAATCCGCATGCCCTTACCCCGAGGGGTTTGCCGTCCGGGCCAAATTCCACGCGCTTGATGGGGCGTGGTGGCTTTTTGGCTGCTGCTTGCGTCTTTCTCTTCCTCCCCTTTGTGTTTGAGAATATTGGGGGTTTAATCACCCTTTCCTGCTGCTGCTGGTAGGATGTGCTACTGTCATGTCATTCGCTTACAAAGACCATCGAGCTCATGATCTCGCATGTGAGTTTGTCGGTGCTCTTGAGTGTGCACACGGGCAAGCTCCGGTTGCTGCTGCTCCTCTTCCTCGTTCTCAAATGGGTCAATAGCTCCCATATGGTTCATCTCGGATAACATTGTAGAAATATCCTGCTCCATGGCTTCATTGTCCGCGACACCTCCATTTTCAGCAGAATGCATGGCGTCGAGTTCTTGTTCAAGTTTATCCATGACGACCCGCGTCCTTGCCATTTGCTCTTGGCTTCTCAAGCTTTTTCATGCACCCTCATGTTCAGCGCCGTGATGAGCTTTCAATGCAGTATTGGGATGCCTTGTTTGACGCCATCTGTCCTCAAGTCATTTACATCAAATGTTGGCTGGATGTTCGGGCGTTTGGTGTATCTCCTGAGTATGTATTTCTCTAGAACGCTTTCAGCCTTAGTTGTCTGCATCATGCACATGACATGGACGCAGAAAAGACCTGTATTTGTTTTTGGAAGAGGTGCATGTTTTTTGTCATTTCATTCGAACAAAAACTTTGCAAAAAGTAGTACAGTATGTAACATCTTTTTTGTAGTCCTTACCTGTGTGGTCCCATAGCCTGCACTCGCACTCATATGTTTCTCCCACGGGGTCTGCAACCACCTGGAACACGTGCTGAGCCCACACAGACAGTTTTTGCGGGTGGTTGTAGCGCACTAGGTACTTTGTGGGCTCTCCTTCTCTGTCGCCGTGAAGAGAGTGCTCAGTTTTAGCCTACCTCTGATCTCGCTGTACACAGCTCGCGTGTATAGCTTTGCCATCTGGGTGTCAAACCCATAGAAGGTCAGCGTGTTTTGTTCCTTCTGCAGATGCAAGAATGATGACCAAATTGTTAGTTTTCTTGCAGGAAAAACTTCTAATAAAGTTTTTACTTTAGTAAGCATGTTTTTTGTCTTACGACAAGTGATAGAGCTATACCCGGTTACCCATTGTCTCCTGGTTCTCTGTCTGCCTCCTGGTTTTGACGCAGGAGTTTACCTGGCTGACAAACCGGTGTAGGTTATGTCTCTCATTTACGTAGTTCTTCTTGAGCACATAGTTCATGCTCTCACTTTGCTGTGTGGATGTCATTTTGGCGCAGAAAATTTCTTTGAAGTAGGCTGATATCCATTTCTCATGCTCGTTCCACATGCCCACCATTGTGGCATCATCATGGAGGTTGTACTTATCCATGAGTCTTTTCCAGGCATCCTCAAACTCAGTTGGCATGAGGGGCCAGTTGAGAATTGATGTGAATTCATCCTTAAAGTCCTCGTGCAGGAAATACAGGTACGCGAGGTGTTCCCTGTACTTCTTCATAATGTGCCAGCGGCATAGCTTATGTAATGTGTTCTTGAAAACATCTGCGATCGCCAAAGCCATTGCCGGGCACTGGTCTGGTAATGAGAAAATAGACTCGGAGTGGTCAGCAGATGGTTGTGCATATATACCAATAGAACTGACATAACATTTTTATTGTGTTACTTTCCTTTTCTTTTTTGGAAGGGGGTGGTGGTTAGGGGTGGTTTTAGCGGGTGTACCTGTGAGGATGCATGTAGGAGCCTTCCTTATCATGCACCTTAAAAATGTCTTGAACAGCCACTTGAATGAATCTGCATCCTCATCTCTTATCAGGGCAAAACAAAAGAATGTAGTCTGTAAGTGGTTGTTAGTTCCGACAAACACCCCATGTGGCATATGGTACTTGTTGGTCTTATATGTTGTGTCAAACGTTACGCAGTCCCGAAGTCTCGACACGCCTCGGCAGCTTATGCGTCGCCTGAATATATTCTTAACTCTGTCGGACTCATCGAGTTGCATGTCATAGAAGAATTCCCTGTTTATAGCTTTCATCTCCCTAAAGAAGTTGACAGTCTTTAGGACATCGTCCACATCATCAATCCTTGAATTCTTTGCTTTCCTGCATATTAAAAGTTCATTGAAAACTGCATGTTGAACTGGTGTCAGGTCATGCGTTGCGTTGATATGTTTGTACTGACAGAGGAAAAAAGACGTAGGCGGTTTATGGGAGGAGAACAAGTTTGTACTTACATGTTAATCAGGTCTTTGACATTCATTTCGAGGAAGTAGCTACCAGGGTCATCCCCGCCCAGAATGCTCATGATTTGTGCGTGTTCAATGCCTTTGAACTGCAGGTACTTGACGTACTACAAGATTGTTTTGTCAAAGTTTTTGTGGGAGTGCAAGAAGACAAGCATTTATGCGGTGAGCTGCAGCCTGTGGTTGTGTTCCCAGACTATCTCTTTTACGACAAATGTTCCATCCTTTTCCTTCTTCAGCCTCATTTTAGCCCCGCGGTTAGTTCTGGCTGTCGTCTTGTTATGCTGTATATTTGCTTCAGACACCATTGATTCATAAACTCCATGGCACGTGCAATAAAGGTAGGCTCTGGTCTTAAACTTGGGGCCTTCCCTGACAGCAAAACCAGCGTGCTTCGCATATACGTTGTAGAAGTTCTTAGTTTCTTTGAAAGTTTCAAACCTCATCTCTAGCCTTGGCAGAACATAAGCTTCAATGTCAGGTGGCTGCACACAACAGTGACCAAACAAAAATGTTAGATGGGGTGGTCACAGCACCATGGTATGGACTGTGCTTGTATTTTTTTTTCTATATGGATACTTACATGTGTATAGCTCTGCGCTGCCTCTGGTGTTTGTTGTTCTCCCTGGTTTATGGGCGCCGGTGGTGTCACCCTTGGCACATGCAGCAATGCATCTCTTGGAGGGAGCAACGATGACGAGATCTCCGTCTCTCGTTGTACGGCCGTCTCTCCTCAGATTCATTGTGATGTTGCTCCTGTCTATATGGCTCATATCTTGTACTTTTGAACCTGCTAGAGTGGCCAACATTTCTGTCTTTTTGCCCTGGTCTTCCCGTCGCAACTGCTTTTGCAGCACAGATGATTGATGTTGACGGAGCGACTGGTGGAAGCCTTCTTGCAACCCATCCACGGCCTCCTGTCCTTGGCTTTTTGCATGCGATGGGGAAGGAAAACATTTGTTGTTGGTGATATTGTTGGCCTTGTTGCAACCCAGCAGCGGCAAAGCTTGCATTCCCAGACATTGCTGTTCGCTGTATAGAAGGACCTGTCCGTGCTTCTGATGATTGCGGTGTATCTTCAAATCTGCCTGTACTGTTGAAATATCCAGGCAGTATTTCTGGTGTTACCCAACCAGGTGGTGCCCCATATCTATTTTGCTCATGAAATGCTTGCTACGTGCGCCGCCTTGCATGCTTCTGCAAACAACATTCAAAAGTTTTTGGGATTAATCTGGTTTCGTTTTCAGTCGAACTGATGAACGTTCATGTTCAAACACAGATGTACTGATGTACTATTTTTTTTAGCACTGTTTTGTAAACTGGACATTGAACTCATGCATGAATTCTCTTTTGTTCTTCTATAACTTATGCAACTACACTAGAAGTACTCCTAGTTTATGTATCATTGAACTTCTTGTGTAACTGTGGCACTCTCTTGTCACTATCTACGGGATCGACGCATATGTTTAAGTTTTTTAACTTGAACTGAAGATAGCATATTAGATGCAATCGACAAGAACCTCGACATCCTAATCGTGCATTAATGCATCTACATTACAAATCTTGCTAGCTTATGTATCACCGAACTTCTTGTGTAGCAATTTTATATATTTTTTGGTACGCTTTTGTTACTCGCTCGAATCGACGCAATTTCATGACTTGTACTCTTAGGAATAACAACATACAACTCTCAGTGGTAGCTGAACCTTGTCACTATCTACCTGGACTGACGCATATGTTTAAGTTTTTTTTTAACTTGAAGTGAATATAGCATATTAGATGCACTGACAGTAACCTCGACATTCTAAACGTGCATTAATGCATCTACATTACAAGTACTGCTAGCTTATGTATCACTGAACTTACTGTGTAGCAAATTTTTTTCGGTAACAGTTTTGTTACTCGTTAGAACTGACGCAATTACATGACTTGTACTCTTAGGAATAACAACATACAACTCTCAGTGGTAGCTGAACCTTGTCACTATCTACGGGACCGACGCATATGTTTAAGTTTTTTAACTTGAACTGAAGATAGCATATTAGATGCAATCGACAAGGTAACCTCGACATCCTAATCGTGCATCAAGTGGCAGGGGTGTCAATGAACTGATGCTAGCATTTGCAATGTACCATCGCGTTCTTCTTCATAGCAGGACTGATGAACTGATGGAGTGACACAAACGTTGGGAGCAGACATTACCTCCAGTGTACTGTCTTCTTCTTCTACCTCTCATGGGCGTCTTACTGGCATGTTCTTGCGAGGCGGTGCCATTGACGCAGCTCCTGCTTGTGGTGGACGTCTGGCGAAGAGGTTCGTTGAGGAAGCACCTTGCGGGGATAACTGCCCCGGAGAAGGAGACCCGGCGACGGAGGGAGGCAGGAGGCAGGGATGACGGCTCCGTCGATGGATCCGGCGACGGAGGGAGGCAGGAGGCGGGGATCACGACCCTGTCGATGGATCCTGCGGCGGAGCGAGACAGGAGGCGGGGATCACGACCCCGACGATGGACCCGACGACGGAGGGATGTAGGAGACGGGGATCACGGACCTGTCGATTAATCCGGGACGGAGGGAGGCAGGAGGCGGGGATCACGACCCGGACGATGGATCCGACGACAGAAGGAAGGAGGAGGCGGCGGTGGATCCGTCGCCGGCCAATCACGGCGCCGCGGGCTCCCTCGCTCCGGCTGCCGTCGTCGCTCGCCGCACGCGCTAGCCTCCCGGAAGAAGAAGCGCGTTGGGGTGGGGGATGATCTCTACGGTGTTGTTGTGGCGTCGGCGCCTATAAGGAGGGGTAATAGAATAGTCCAGCCCTATATATATATATATATATATATATATATATATATATATATATATATATATATATATATATATATGTATAAAATGAGGGAAGGGGGGTTGTGACCATGACCAGCGGTCGGTATATCAGAGAGGAAGACTGCTGACTGTTGTCATGGGGGTCGCTTCTCCTTCTTCACGTGTGCTACACATTTTGGTGTAATGCACTTGGGAAAGAAGGGAGAAGCAACCATCACCGACGGTCGCAATATCAAAGAGGGAGTACCCACTATATACACCATGTGAAATGAGAGTTTTCAAGAAAGACTCGATAGACCGAAAGTAAACTCGTGCTGAATTATGATTTGTGTGTTGAGTTCCTCCTAATTGTCGTCGACTTTTAATCTTTGAATTATGAACACATGAAATGTTTGACGGCGATAGGATCCCCAAGTGCAATTACTGCACCAACGATGCGACAGGCCTCACCTGGATAACGATAGGTGCTTCACTCTCACACTGAAGAGGCCTTTGAACATTTATGGTATGTAACGACGGCAAGTATTTTTTCCGTAATTAAACATGACTTGTGTTTTTTTTTCTTTAACATGTAATTTATATTTTTTACAATTCGAGTAGTGCATCCTCTGCTATGCAAGACCGTATGTCTTAGAGAAGTTCACCAAAGCCCTAGTTCAACCAGAACAGTAGGGAAAGCGGTAGAGGCTGCTCCGTAGCTTTGGTCGTCGCACTTCAAAGATAAGGAGAGTATGGAGACGAAGAAAGCTCACCTAAAGACGAAATGTGGTTTCGTTTTTGCGGTTTATCTCTACAATGGAGTAAATCACTCACATTTGGTTGTTCAAATTGGAGAGGACTATGCAAGACCTACGGATTTCAGGAGGATATGAAAAGAACCTTCGATTGGTCCTGAAGATGATCATGAAGATAATATCGACATTTGGGTGGACGTGGACATGATTTCAGTTCTACCTCTATGTGAGTTTGTCAAACAAAATTGTTAAATTATTTATATTATTTATTTAAAAGCAGTTGGTATTCATCCTTACTAAACTAGTTTATTTATAATTGACAGTTTATTTCTTTTCTCCAAGAAATACACGAAAGGCTGTAGACAAAACCTACTACAGTTATGACTCAGAACTAACTTGCGAGAAGAAAAATTCTCTTATCTCACTTATTAACTATGTTAAGATTTTTAAGATCAATTATGAAATTAGGTAAAATTATAGTGGATACGTGTCGCTAGTCTCCGAGTTGAATGATGGTAACATCCGTGCAAATAGCATGGTAAGATTTTGTTAACTATGGATGCATACATTCTTCTTAAGTAAACTATATTGCTAATTATGTTCTTCAACAGAAGCTTCCGAAGGATGTTGTGCCTGACCTAATATATACCGAAGGTGAGATTGAGTATGGTTAGTTTACGACCAAATATGTCAGTGGCTTTTCATAGTCCATACTCGATTCTCTAAAAGATTAAAGCCTCAAAATCAAAGGATGGGGCCAAGTAATGAATGCGCGTAGACAACCAATTAAAGACAACATGAATGTGCGCAGGCCACAAATTGAAGACAGGTGAATCTCTATTCTCTATTTTGGAGATGAAGGGGTTTATCCGTTTTATGATATCCTAAGAGAGAGTAGATCCTAGGTAGTACTTGTCACGTGCTACAATGATAATGAGTTATTTACCTCGGATGACTACCCTTAGCTAGTGTTGGTTAACTTGTCATGTGCTATATTGATGGTGGGTTATTATATGACTACTGATGATGATCAAGTTGTTATACTACGATGATGATGGTAAGGCCGTATTATTTGCCATGTGCTAAAATAATAATGAGTTATTATATATAACTACGGATGATAAGTTGTTATATGACTACCGATGATGATGATAAGTACTTCTTATATGACTACGGACGATGATGATGAGTTATTGTTATATGACTACAGATGATAAATAAGTTGTTATATCATTATGATGGAATAAACATGTATTAGGTTAAAGTGGATGGACCCTCCCCCCGCCGTCGTCGGCCTTCCTAGGCCCCCGCCGCCCCCGCCACCCTCTCCCCCTCCCTCCTCCCGGATCTGCCCCGTGCCGCCTCCTCGAGACGTGGCCGGGGCGGCGCGAGCCCCTCCACCTTCGGCCGCCCCCTTTTCCCCTTTCCTCCCTTCCGCCGCTGACGGGGCCCCCGGCCCTTGGTCGGGTGGTGTTAGCAGCGGCAGGGTCTGCATGTCCCCCCGCGCGCGGATCCCTACCCAGGGCATGGGGGCGGCGGCGGTGCTCCTCGGCTCGACGACGGCCCGGCGGCAGTGGCCGGCGGCACGCGAGGTGGTGGTGCGGCCCCTTGGCGGCGGGACAGCGTGGTGGCGCAGGTTGGCCGACGGCGTGCCCAAGGCTCGGATCTGGGCTCTGCAGGGCCCATCTGGGTCCTAGCGGGCCGGCCCCCGATGTGGCTTCGTTGTCGTCTATGTGGTGAGGAGGAGGAGCAGCTCGGACGAGGGGTGGCGACGCTGACGGCGTGCCCGCTGCAGCGCAATGGCGGGAGGTTTAAGCGCATGGAGATCCCGGCCGACCCTGGTATGCTCCTGTTATTGTGTCCGGTTGGCTACCGTCGTTGACGGTGGAGGTTGTGCGCTCCCGCGTGCCGACGGTGCTGCAGCCCCTAGTCCCGGCTCCTATTCCTTGTTGTGCAGACTTCACTTCGTGGTGCCATGGTGAGAGGGCGTGGAGGCTTCTTGACCATGGTAGCGCAAGATGGTCGGTTTGGTAACAGGCTCTGGAGCATCCGAGGTGAAGGCTAGGATCGGGGGAAACCCCTGTCGCCTGTCCGACACCGACGCGACGACGCCGGTGGGTGCCGCCGGACCTTCCTGGAGGGCGTCGGGGTCGACCCTTCCTCTGGGCTCATAGTGTACCGAAGGAAACCCTTGGCAACAGCATCGTCATCGTCGCGATCCTTCTTGAAAGTGTTGATTGGTACCGGTGCTTCAGAGTCTTGGAGCTTGGTGGAAGATCTTCGGTGGGCACAGCAGTCGTGAAGCTTCTTCGTTTCCGTCGATCCGCCATTGTTGGCATTTTTTCTCTTAGTGTTTCTCTTTCATTTTTTTGGTGTGATTGTGCTGCTTCCGTCCAGCACTTACCATTGGCTGTATCGAGTGGTTGCTTTGTAATACAAAGCGGGAAAAATCCTTTTTGAATTAAAGTGAATGGATCATATCGTCCTACTAATTCAATTGCCCATTTAGATCCATCAACTTTAATCCAATCCGTATTCAAAAAAAAAAAACTTCAATCCAATTCGTGTTTCTTCCCCAACCTTTTCATTGTTACTATATAAAAATTGTATAATAATGTGTAAATATAATATAAATATAAAATTTTAAATACGCACTAATAATAATGGCAAAACCTTTTCATTGTTACTATATAAAAATTGTATAATAATGTATAAATACAATATAAATATAAAAATTTTAAATACGCACTAATAATAATGGCGAGGAGCAACAACAGGCGCTGCTACTACAAGGCCCTAGCAATAGGGTGGCCCCCGTGCTACTGCTAGTACATTAGCCTGCGCTAGTGACTATCACGATGGTTACATGATTTATGCCTCTACCTTCTTGAAGGCATCACCTTAAAAATCCTTCACCTTTGTGGTGTGGTGGATTCATGATTTTCCTTCTTGAGGGCATTACCTTGAAATCCTTAACCATTAGGAAGTGATGGATTCATGACAATATGCCCTTACCTTCTTGAAGACACCACCTTGAAATCCTTTACCTTTGGGGATGGTGGGTTCACGACAATTGTGCAGGTTTGCGTTGTGGTTAGAGCGGTGGATGTCAGGCGTTTGCGTCATCTCATGGAGCAAGGCTGCAAGGCTCGTGAGCGATGTCGGAGGGGCGGCTCCGAGCCGGCTATGTGTTTGCTGCGATTCTGGCCTTGTGTCGTGTGGTCACGAGGCTTCGTTGCTTATGCGGTTTTCGGCTTGGTTTTCCTTATAAACTGGCCACTTTGTGAGGTTTTCGGCTTGGTTGTCCTTATAAACTGGCCACTTTGTGAGGTTTTCGATCCGGAACAAACTGGATCAACTTTCTGCTACTCCTGGCCCTCTTAAGAGGTTCCGTAAAAAAAACATCTGATAACCACAGCGACAGGAAGTCAAATTATCAAAGACGATGGCCCTGATTTATTAGGCGAGCGCATGGGTGGTGTGTTAATGCTTCTGGATGTGCTTACAACAGATACAAGGTACACCTAATAGTTAAGATTCTGCAGTGCTGCACAACAGTAGGTCAAGCTCCTGGATCTCCCAGTGCCCAGGCCCCTTGTCAGCTCCTCAATGCACATGACCATGGTCAGCCTCGGCCTGCAATTTCATTTCCCCCAACAAGGAACGATTAGAAACAGAAGAAACTCGGGCCTCCCCGGCAGAGGGCACTGAAACTCCTTGGTTACCTTGAGTATGTGCACCTTGTGGTCGGCGTCGGCGTGGCGGTTCCTGCCGCGGAACTTCCTGAGCTGCTCCCTGACGACCTTGTCGTAGATGAAGGAGGCGCCCTTGAACTGCGGGAGCGCCAGCCACGCCACGAACAGCAGCTTCACCGGGTACCACACCGGTATCCTGGATGCACGCATCAACAAAATAAAAATAATGAGATCGAGCGGCTTATCAAGTAGTACAAACTGAATCAGTAGCTGCTGGACTGGAGGGTAAGTTACCAGTAGAGGACGGGCTCGGCGAGCATCTCCAGGAGGGTGATGAAGGAGTAGAGGATCCAGTAGGCCAGCCACTGCTCGTCGTCCACCTTGGACGGGCTCTCCATGGCGCACACCGACGCATACCTGCACACGGATCCGTCAGCGTCACATCCAAGGATCTTACGCGTACCTACAAACGATTGATCAACACCTCCTCGCACTTACAGAGGGTACAGCAGCGTGATGCTTGGCCTGCGCAGGGAAACGAACCAGAGGAGCATATCAGACAGACATCACTCGACTCTCAACGCCGCTATGAAGCCATGATTTGCGAGAAGATTAAGATGCGTACCCGGCAACGGAGTGGAGGTGGGTGAGGAGCGCCCATGACTTGCCCATTCTCGCCTTGCCGGCTCAACGCAGCAGTCACTGTGCGTAGGTGCCTAGGACGGAAGCACGAGACCTCGGAGGAAGCAAAGCTCTATTCGGCCGACTGACGTGAGACGCGAAGAAAGAATCAGTGGAGGACGAGCAGAGGACGGGCAGGGGGTGAGATGGCTTTATACTAAAAGCATGCGAGCGGTGGTGGGCCGGTGGCAATGGCACCGGGTGCTTGGCGTGTACGTGGCCGCATCCTGGTGGGGTTTCTTCCACGTAGATGTAGGTGGCCGACCTGACAAGGAAGGCACTCGAGTCTCCTCCTTTTCTGTGGTCGCTCCACGCTGCTTGCTTTGCATGCCATGCCATGCCAGGCTTCTTGACTTCCTGTCCAGGCTGCGAGGCTGTGCGTGCTCCGCCTCCGCGTGGCAGCACGCTGACACGTGCGAGCGAGTGGCGAGGGACTCGTGCCTACGCGCGGTGCCCTCCTCTCACGAGAGTACGAGTCTCTCGCTCGGCGTGTGCTTTGCTGACTTTGTTATTAGCTGATGAAATGTTGTACTCCTCACATCTTACGTGGGCCGCCTGGGCTAAAACTAAGTTTAGGATCATCGTGTCTAGGTCAGAGAAAACTTAGTTGGGTCTTGTAGAGTGTGATGGCGTGTGATGGCTTAGAGCATCTTCAGCCACGCCCCCAACAGGCATTAGGGTGATTATTTTTGCGCTGGCGCCGAAAAAACCCCAGTCGCGCTCTCAAGATGCCGAAATCCACCGGCTCGACCCGTTTATGGGCCCAGCGATCCCAGGCCGAACCCAGCGCACTGGGGCGCACTCGGGGGCTCCGGCGGAAGGGAAAAACACGCATGGGCCACACTTTCAGGCGAAAAGTCAAGGCAATCGTCCAAATTCGCCCCCCCCCCCACCACCGCGCGCTCGGCCACCACCCTGCCTATCCCGGCGCCGCCTACCGCCCAGCACCGCTAAATAGGCCATTCCCAGCCGGAACAGTGAGAAGGCTTCGCCGCGGCAACCTCTCCACCACCTTCCAGGCGAGGTTTTCGGCGCTCCGGGCGCGCAGGGCGGTATACCAACGGATGTGCGCCCACCACGCCCGCCAGGTGTTCGGCAATTTGTCTGCTCGACGATGGACGCGGACGACGAGGAGGCGCTCGCATGGTTGCTGGAGGAGGAAGCCGATGCCGACGTCCAAGACGAGGAGCATCTCATGGTCCTTGCCGGTCTGCTCGCGAGCAATGAAAAGCCGCATCAAGGTGGCTCGGCGCCGGGGCGGCTGAAAGCAAAGAATTGGCATCGTCTGGAAGGCTATTGCATGCTCTACTCCGACTACTTTGCCGACGCTCCACTGCACGGCGGCAAAGTATTTCGACGCCGTTATCGGATGAGCCGAAAGCTTTTCCTCAGGATTGTGAATTCCATCCGGGAGTTCGACAGCTACTTCAAGTGCAATAAGGATTGCACCGGCAAACTTAGATTCACCTCAATCTAGAAGTGCACGACAGCTATGAGGATGCTTGCATAGGAAGCTCCAGGTGATTCACTCGACGACTATGGACGCATGGCCGAGTCGACGACCATTGAGTGTTTCTACAAGTTCTGCAAGGCAATGATGGCAGTGTTTGGACCGCAATATTTGGATCACCCAATGCTAAAGACACTGCTCGGATCCTAGCACAGAATGTAACAAGAGGATTTCTTGGGATGCTTGGAAGCATCAATTGCATGCATTGGAAATGGAAGAACTGTCCATTTGCTTGGCCGGGGATGTACAAAGGCGCCAAAGGCGGTTGCAGTATGGTACTTGAAGCAGTGGCCACACAGGACC
Source organism: Aegilops bicornis (assembly GCA_021605145.1). Taxonomy (NCBI): domain Eukaryota; kingdom Viridiplantae; phylum Streptophyta; class Magnoliopsida; order Poales; family Poaceae; genus Aegilops; species Aegilops bicornis. Next base: position 271,660,621 of record CM038675.1, on the reverse strand, counting down.
TCTTGATTTGGCACTCCTTCTTTGGTATGTCAGGAACTCACAATGGCATCAATGTGCTGCAGTGCTCCCCTGTCTTTGCCAAGCTTGTTGAAGGTCATTCTTCTCCGGTGAACTTCGAGGTCAATGGGCGACACTACAACAAGGGGTACTACCTAGCTGATGGCATCTATCCAAGATGGTCTACATTTGTGAAGACTATCTCAAACCCTGTGCCAGGAGGCAAGAACTCCCACTTTGTGAAGGTTCTGGAGGCTCGTAGGAAGGATGTTGAGCAGACATTTGGTGTGCTCCAATCTCGATTTGCTTTTATCCGGTACCCTGCTCAGACCTGGTCGAAATATCAAATGTGAGAGATCATGAATTGTTGTGTCATCTTGCACAACATGATCATTGAGCGAGCAGGAAGAGCCAGTGTTTGACACTGAACCATATTACAGGCATGGTCCTCTTGCGCAAGTTGATCATCAGCTACCGGCAACCTGGACTGCCTTCCTCAATATGCGTTAGGAGATCCGAGACCCACAGGTGCATCAACAACTGCAACATGATCTGGTGGAGCACCTATGGAGGCTCAAGGGCAACGCCTAGCTCGACGTGTGATGAAATATGAGTTTTCATTTGTTGAACTATATAATTTGTATTGAACTATTTGTTGTTGGACTATTTGATTTCTATTGATTTTCTGTGATGAACTATGTGATAAGAAAATTACTTTTGTTGAATTTGCACCGAACCACGGCGAATATGGCTGGTTTGCGCCGATATCGGGCCGATTTTTCACCGAAAGTACGCCTAAAAGCAGGCACATTTGCACCAAAAATGGGCCGATATCAGCGCCTGGGGCGACCTGGGGGCGGCGGCTGGGAACCCAATCGCCCCCAGAGCTGCTTTTAGCGCCGGTTCGCCCCCAGGCGGCGATTTTTAAGCCTCCTAGGGGGCCAACGGCTGGAGATGCTCTTAGACCAATGTTCTGAGGCGGACTTGCGTTCTGAGATATTGAGCTTTTTAATCTTACATGCTTAGGCCTTGTACAATGGAAGATGCTTAGACAGATGCTTAGTAAAATAAACCGAGTTTTTTAAGCATCGATGCTTTTTTCTACAGGACAGACGATTAATTAAGCGTCTCTCTCTCTAAAAATAAGCACCGGTGCTTAGGGAAAAACTGGTTTATTTCTCCAAGCACCTACCCCAAGCGCCTTGCATTGTATAGGGCCTTAGCCAGGCAGGCATTATGGATCCTTACTGGTCAAAACCCACTGAGTGCAAGAATTCTGAAGGCAAAATACTTCCCATCATGTGACTTTCTGGAGGCCGAACTTGGCAGTGCACGATCATAAATTTCACGAGATATAGTAGAAGGGCGAGATACGATGACTCAAGGCCTAATTAGGCGCATAGGAGATGGTGAGGCCACTTAAATATGGTGTATTGGTTGCGACAAAGCTACGCCGTGAAGCGTTGCTTGAGGGGCGTCCTGATTCATCAAATTCTGAAACAAAGAAAATGGCTTAGAAAAATCTCTGAAAGGTCGACGTGCCCTCAAAAATTAAAAAATATCTATGGATATTATCTCAAATATCACTAGCAACAACTGGTTTACTGCAACATTGGAACATGGCAACGGTCTCTTTGTGCGGTCTGTGCGGATTGTCGAACTCGTGGATGCACTCTGTCTACACTGTAATATGACGCGATGCATGTGGGCTTTGGAAGATCCTGGTCTAGCCGAGGTACTGAAGAGTAACCACAAACCAGATGCCAAGTGTTGGATCTTCTCTTTGATTGATAGCCGGTTAAAAGCTGAGTTCAAGTGTTGGCAATGCTTTGGGCTATATGGAATGTGTCGTGGGAGTGCGTCTGATAGTAAGAGTAGGGGGTACGTAGGAAGATGCAAGGCCCTAGCTAAGGCGAGATTGTACACGCAAGTTTACGAGTTTAGGCTCCTCTTGGAGGAGGTAACAACCCTACGTCTCGGTGCCTTGGAGGCTTGTCGACTGGATTATGCCTGAGAGTTACAGGGGGTGCGCACCCTTGTGCCAGAGGAGGGGGGTGGCTTATATAGAGTGCGTCAGGCCCCTCCAGCCCTCGGTTTCACAGAGTTCAATGTGAGTTAAGACAGGGACGTTACTGGTAATGCCAGCTATTAATGGTCTTTATGACCACGGAGTGAACGCCTAACCGTTGCCATCCTGGGGTGACTTTAGATCTTCTGTACTTCGAGTGTTTCTTCGTATGGTCGAGTGATGCTGCTGTGGTCGAGTGGAATTGAGGTATCCGAGTGGAATCTGCCATCGAGTGGATTGCACTTCAAGGTGGTTTCAGTCGGTGCCTTCTGTTGGACTTTGAATGTCTTTGACTCTAGGGCAGTGTCCTTGGGTAGGGTGTCTAGGTCAGGCCTAAGACCCTACCCTTGGTACATGTCATCATCATTAGCCCCCGAATGGATTGAGGTCTGAGTGAAGAAGGGTTGAAGTTGTTTTCGACTCAATCTTATGCTTAGGAGGCATTTCATCGAAGTCGGGAAAGTACATTGGTACTTTAACCCTGCACCAGTCGCCTCGATCTATTCTGGCTTCTGAGATCGCCGAGTGAATTATGTCATAAATCCTCGAGTGAATTAGAGTGTGAAATCTTCGATGCGATTGATTGCCCTGCGGTTCCCGGATCTCACGGGATCTGAAAATTTGGAGAAGCGCGCAGGACGGAGCGTGGCGTAGTAAACGGAACGAGTAGATAGAGACGCCTCAATCTCTATGCCACCTTTTTCGGCACGTATCGAGCGAGCGCCTGTTACGGGATGTGATAGGATCGCTCGGGCCCACGGGTCAGCCACTCGGTAAGGGGGCCCATAAAAGGCACCGACGCCGATGCAATGCACAATGCGCCTCATTCGCTCCCCTTTCTCTCTGCTTCTCCACCTTGCTTCTCTCCACTCTTGACGCTTCCGCCCAGCCTGCTCGGACGCCTCCTCCATGGTGAAGGAGAGGACTGCGACCCTGGAGCACGCAAAGAAGGCGACGGCAACGGTGAAGGGCAAGAAGACGGCGAGGGGGTCATCGTCGCGGTCCGGTTTGCCGCCTGGTTGGATCCAGGGGGACCGGATCCGCTCCACCGTCGTGGAGGAGGATTTGGAGAATCTTTCCCATGACGGCCTGATTGCTCATGGGTCTTGGAGGCTGTCGGGGAATGAATCCGAGCCCTAACCGCGCGATGGTGAGTGTGTCCTCCTCACCACCCACGTCAATCGGGGTTTCTCCCTGCCTCCACATCCGTTATTCCGGGGTTTTCTTAATTTTTCGGGGCTCAAATCTATCACTTTCCTCCCAACACGATCTCGTACATCGCTGCTGTAACGCCCCGGATTCGATGCGCCAGGTGTCCGCCAGTTATTCGCCGTCGTTGCCATGTCATTTGCTTGCGTATTGCACTTTGCCATGTCATCATCTGCATTTTATATCATGTCATCATGTGCATCTCATTTTGCATACGTATTCGTCTCATGCATCCGAGCATTTTCCCCGTTGTCCGTTTTGCAATCCGGCACTCCTATGTCTCCCGGCGCCCCCTTTTACCTCTTTTCGTGTGCGGGTGTTAAACGGTCTCGGAATGGACCGAGGTTTGTCAAGCAGCCTTGGTATACCACCGGTAGACCGCCTGTCAAGTTTCGTGCCATTTGGAGGTCGTTTGGTACTCCAACGGTTAACCGGGGTAACCGTAAAGCCCTCTTTTGTTGCAGCCAAACACCCCTTTCAAAGTGACCCAAAACCCAGCAAACTCCCCTCCATGCTCTCGGTCGTTCGATCACGATCGTGTGGGCGAAAACCGTGCCTCATTTGGAGTCTCCTAGCTCCCTCTACCTATATAAACACCTCCCCCTCCGGATTTTCGCGCAGTCCAACCCTAGCCCCGCTCCCCGCGCGCCGCCGGACATTTCGTCCCCGCCGTCCCGACGTGTCCGCCCCATCCGCCGCGCCCAGCCAGTCCGGAGCCGCCACGTGGCGAAGCGCCTGGCGCGCCGCCTCATGAGCCCACGGCCGCCCCCGGCCCGCCCGCTCCGTCCCGCCTTCTTCCGTCCGTCGCGCCCGTCGGGCGCCTCGCTCCGCCGCCCGGCTGCGGACCAGACGCGCCGTCTCGCCCGGGTCGGCCCGAGCTCCTCGCCGCGGATCCCGCCTCATGGCCGCGCCGCCCGGCCGCGCCTCGCCGGACGCGCCTTCCGCCGCCGGCCTCACCGCGCCTCGTCGCCTCCTCCGTCTTGCGGTGCCCCGCCCCCCTCTCCGGCCATCTTCCTCGCCGGAGTCTCGCCGGAGCTCCTCCGGCCAGATCTGGTCCGGCCTGGATCAGATCCACCAAGCCCCCGAAGCAAACGGCCTCCGTGTCCCGGATCCCGTCGTCCCCGCACCTCTCCATCCCGATTCGCCCGAGGGTATATTTTTCGTCCTCCCCAGATTCCAGTAATTTTTATGCATTTTCATCGCATCATAACTCTGCATCTATAGCTCCGTTTTGGGCGTGTAATATGTCAAATTGTTCGCCTCGATGAGTACATCATTTCATATCATTGCATCATTTACATTTGAGTTCATCTTGAGGCTCTAAATGCTGTTAGAGAGGGCTATGTGATGTTAGTTTCAGATTCTTATCAGAACATGCACTTTTGTCATTTTTGCCATGATTGATGTGTGCACCCTATGAACTTGAGTCCTACATGTGTCTTGTAATATGCCATGCCATATTTACAGAGGTGTATGCCATGTATTTTTGTGATCTCTGTGGTGACTAGCACAAGCATGCAAACTAGGCTTCATGATGTTGCTGATTTCAGCCCCTGTTTTGCTGATATTTTTATGCCATGTAAACTTGATGCTACCGGGAGATCCATGCTTATTTTGAGATACTTCAGTAAGGATGTTTTGAACATATGGTTATTCTATATCCATCCACGCCCTTGTTTGCAATTATGGAGTGCCATAGCTTGAGTCAATCGAGCTCTACTTTTGCTATGAAATGTTTCCTGGCAGATTGTTTACATGTTATTCAATTTTGCCAAGGTTGTTTTAGTTGATCCATGTATGCTATGATGTTGTTCTTGCCATTTATAGCTTCTATGCCATGTCTTATTACTGTTGGTTGCATTTCCATGCCATGTATTGCTCTGTGGTGAGTGGTTCAAGCTCACCAACATGCCTACTTATTGTTGTTCCTGCCATGTATGAATCTGTAATATAATTTGCCATGTTTACATGGGTGCCATCATATTTTCTGATCCTTTTTGGCTCATGGTCAGTAAGGTACTTTTGTTCTATGCGATTAGTAGATTCATGGCATGCCTTTGTTTTCCATGATAAGTTCCTGTAGCATGTTGTTTGATAGCTCTAAACATTGCAACCTGATGTTATTTCTGCTAAAGTCTGAAACTGTTATTATTTGCAATCTTGCCATGTGTTTTTGAGCATGTTCTAGTGATTTATGGAGATAGCTCAGTGTTCATGTGTTGTTATGCTTTACCTGTACTTCATGCCCATGCCTTGTTTTATTATGTTGGGGTGCTGTAGCATGTTGTTTTGGTGCTTGCCATATGCCTAGTTGCTATTTTGGACAGATTGTTGTCATGACTTGTATTGTGTGTATGTGTTGAACCGTTGCTCCGTTTTGAGTGTGCTCTATATGGAACTTGCTTGATTTTGCATGTAGTTTCATATTACCATGTTGCATCCATGTTTTGAGAGTGTTTTCTTGAGGTTTGTATGCATTTTCCATCAATGCCATGTTTAACTTGTTGTGCTCATATCTTTTAGGCCGTAGCTCCGAATTAAATGAACTTTATATGTAACTTGACTAGAATTTCGTGTAGATCATTGTGGTGCATCTTAACTTGCTGTTTAACAACTTTAACATAAGGTTTATTCAGATCTGGACCAATTTCGAAATTTGCATATGAGGACTTAACGGAATTGTTCTATGTTGTTTCCGGCCTCATTTAAACTTGCTTTGATGTGTTGCTCTTGTTTGCATCATCTCTTGCCATGAGTAGCCTCATCTAGATTTTTCATGTATCATGTTTGTTGTGCATCTTGTCATGTTCATGTGTGGTGTGTTTACTATGTTGTGTGCTTCTTCTCGATAGTTCCTGCTTTGCGATGATCGTGAGGATTCGTTAAATCTCACGCTTGGTTCGGCTTCATCCGTTCGTCTTCTTCATGGACTCGTTCTTCTTCCTTGTGGAATTTCAGGCAAGATGACCGCTACCCTGGATCTCACTACTATCATTGCTATGCTAGTTGCTTCGTTCTATCGCTATGCTGCGCTACCTATTACCTGTTTATCAAGCCATCTCAAATTGCCATGTCAGCCTCTAACCTTTGACACCTTTCCTATGCAAACCGTTGTTTGACTATGTTACCGCTTTGCTCAGCCCCTCTTATAGCGTTGTTAGTTGCAGGTGAAGATGAAGTTTATTCCTTGTTGGAACATGGAGATGTTGTTCCTTGTTGGAACATGTTTACTTGTTGGGATATCACAATATTCCTTATATTATTAATGCATCTATATACTTGGTAAAGGGTGGAAGGCTCGGCCTTATGCCTGGTGTTTTGTTCCACTCTTGCCGCCTAGTTTCCGTCATATCGGTATTATGTTCCCGGATTTTGCGTCCCTAACGCGGTCGGGTGATTTATGGGACCCCTTGACAGTTCGCTTTGAATAAGACTCCTCCAAATGAGGCCCAACATTGGTTTTACCATTTGCCTCACCACCACCTATATTTCCCTTGGGAGTAATTAACCCAAGGGTCATCTTTATTCAGCCCCCCCGGGCCAATGCTTGTCTAAGTGTTGGTCCAAACTAGAGCCCTTTGCAGCGCCCCCTCAGGGAAACTTGAGGTCTGGTTTTAGTTGTACGGACTGCTCATCCGGTTGTGGCCTGAGACGAGATCTGTGGCTACTATCGTGGTGTCGACGCCGGGAGGTCTTGCTGGTCTTGTTTTATTCTTTGTCGAAATGTCTTGTAGCCGGATTCGAGACTGATCGGGTCTTCCCGGGGGAGAAGGAATATCCTTCGTTGATCGCGAGAGCTTATCATGGGCTAAGTTGGGACACCCCTGCAGGGTATAAACTTTTCGAGAGGCGTGCCTTGATTTATGTGGTAGATGGGAATTTGTTAATATCTGGTTGTAGTAAACTTGAAGCAAACTCTTCTAAAATACACCAACCGTGTGCGTAACCGTGAGTGTCTCTTTTCAGGGTTGATCGAGAGGAGAACACGGTTTCTGGGTTATGTCTGACGTAAGCAGGAGTTCAGGATCACTTCTTGATCATTACTAGTTGACGACCGTTCCTTTGTTTCTCTTCTCGCTCTCATTTACGTATGTTAGCCACCATATATGTTTAGTCGCTGCTGCAACCTCACCACTTTACCCCTTCCTTTCCCATTAAGCTTTGCTAGTCTTGATACCCATGGTAATGGGATTGCTGAGTCCTCGTGGCTCACAGATTACTACACAACAGTTGCAGGTACAGGTTTCGCGATGATCTTGACGCGAGAGCGATGTTTGCTTGTGTTGGAGTTCTTCTTCTGCTTCTTCTTCGGTCAGGGGTTAGGCTCCAGGTCGGCAGCCTGGGCTAGCAGGGTGGATGTCGTTTGAATTTCTGTTTGTGTTTCATCCGTAGTCGGATGATGCTCTGATGTATTGTGATGTTGTATTCTTGTGGCATTTGTGCCTTATGTATGTATCCCCATCTATTATGTAATGTTGATGTAATGATATCCACCTTGCAAAAGCGTTTCAATATGCGGGTCTATCCTTGGTGGGACCGTCGAGTTCCTTTTGGATAGGGTCGCATATTGGGCGTGACAGCTGCCTTTGTTTCCATGTGCGAGAAATTCCTTGGTTGCCAGCCGCACTGGGGCTTGTTCAAGCACATTTTCACCTGTCGATCCCAGTCGGTAAAGAAAGCCAACCCAGACGACGAAAAGATGCACGTGATCCAGATGTGTGGGGGGTATAGGAATCCAGATGAGGGGTAGAAGTACTTTTCCTCCCATGACTTTTCCCAGTCAGTTAGGGGATGGCAGTCGACCTGGTTCTACTGCAAAGATATTCCGACTCCTGGTCAGTCAACCGGTCTTCCTCCTTTCTCTCCGGAGAGACTCCATACTCCTTGTTCACTAATTGTAGCGAAGGAGGAGAAGGGGAGGTGCGAATGTTAGTCGACGCGGTCGTCGCCTTGGTTCAGGGTGGAGTGACAGGTATGGATCTGCTGGAGGTATTCCTCAGTCGACGCATCCAGCCCTTGCAGGCCCGTGACCACCCTATGTGGATGTACTCAGGTCCAGAAGACACCGCCCGAACCCACCCGGAGGAGGTTGATGAGGATACGGTGGCCCAGTGTCTCAAGAGCATTACTGGCAACAAGGATAACCCTAGGGGATCCAGGAGGATTCTGCCATTGGACGCCAACAATGCTCTAGAAGAGGCCATGCTCATTTTACTGAGTGTTTGTTTCTTTCGATCTACGATTGTTCTTGAATCCGGCTGATATTTGTAACTTGTTTTTTTGCAAATTTTCACCAAGATGTACTCGATGCCGAACGGAGAGCAGTGCCCAGAAGGAGTTGAAAGTGATCGTGAGAGCGGTGATTATCAGTATGTAGATGACAGTGAAGAGGACAGTGAGGAGGACAACGAGGACTCTGGTAGCAGCGAGGAAGTCGACTCGCCGCCCCATTCTGAATGGCGCTCCAAGCAGTCGCAGGATCCCGCGGGTGGGCGTGACAAAGCAGTTATGCCGAGTGCGAAAGTTCTGAAGTGCACTCGGACCTCGACTCCAGAGCCGTCGGAGAAGGCCGCGAAGCAGCCCAAAGTTGTCCCACCGAAGCCCCGGAAGGCCCTGCCCAAGATCAAGGTGGTTGTTCCTGTTGCTTCAGCGTAAGTGCTTCATTTCTTTTCTTTGTCTTCTGTGTTATTGTCGACTCGTTCACTTGTTTGACCGAGCGAACTCTGGAGCTTTCAGTGCTGCTACTTCTGCAACATCCATGGACATCGACAAGGAGCGTGGTGATGCGGAAACTGCGGATGCGGCCACTTCTTGGGCAGGTATGGTTGCATAGCCATATTCATGCTCTGTCAATTGCTTTTCCGGTCGACTGAAATTTTACTGTCGAGTGTTTGCAGTACCAACAAATGTTATCCAGCTTCCTGATGATGATGATGAGGATGTGCCCCCAAGGAATGCCGGGAGGAGAGGCAGAACTTTGAGCTAGAGGGTGCCTGGGGCCAGAATGCCTCACTCGGCATCTGAATCTGTGGTCCAGCAACTTGATGATCCAGTACGAGCTTCAGTCTCTTTTGCTGACCCTCTATCGATTGACCAACCCTCAGCATTGACAACTCAGGCTCCTGCTCCGATTGCCCAACTTCAAGCTTCAGCTCCACTGGCCACGTCGTCTGTTCCGACATCTCCTCCTTTTGTTACTCATCGCATCCCGGAGGACCAAGTAGGAGCTGCCAAGGAGGCCATGATCCAGGCAGGTCTAATGATGGACCGACTGAAGGTGGTGTATGACACCAGCAAGGCCGCCTATGACGCCAGCTCTGCCCTCCAAACCAATGTCTGAGTAATGGGATTGTAAGTTGATTTCCAATTGGCTTCCAGCTCTATTAGGATATGCTACCTGAAAACTGTTGCTTTATTATTCGTAAGATGTCAACCTATTCCTTGCATTTGTTCACCCACTGGGTGTTTCTTGTAGCTGTGTAACTCCTTTCACTCGAATTAGACAGGTTGTGTCGAGTGAGTTCTTGGTACAGTGGGGGCAAGCTGAGTGCACCCATTGGGTGTAGTCCCCGAGACCGTTGTTGACAGCGGAGCAGTCGACAATGGTCTTAAAATGCCTTTTTTTACTCCTTCCACTCAGGCTGGGCTGACCATGCCAAGTGGGAATTCCGACCAGTGGAGGCACGCTGAGTGCACCCACTGGGTGTAGTCCCCGAGACTGCTGTTGAATGTTTGATTCGACAGTAGTCTTAGAACTCTTTTTGTCGTAGTAATCTGACCTTGCATTTTTTTACTTAGAAGTTACTGATCTTTTATTCCTTCCACTCTAGCTGGATGGACCATGCCGAGTGGGAAATCGAACTAGTGGGGGCACGCTAAGTGCATCCACTGGGTGTAGTCCCCAAGACTGCTGTTGAATGTTTGATTCGGCAGTAGTCTTAGAACCCTTTGGCAATTTGATCTTGCACTTTATCACTCGGAAGTAATTGGTCTATGTTTCTGTCGATTGACGTGTCTTGTTGTTGATTGCAGAAATCTTGTGAACTTGGGACCAAGTATGCTGATTTGGAGAAGGAGAAGATCCAACTCAAGCTCGATTGCACAGGAGAACCCGAAGAAAGCCCAGGATGAAGTAGCTGTTGTGGGAACAACTCGCTGACTAATTGCCTTGTCAAATTTTCCTTTCCATTCTTTGAACCGAGTGACTCCACTCGAGCAGATGTGCGTAGTGAAAACCGCCAACTCCAAGCTCGTCTGAGGAATGTTATTTCTTTAGACAAAATGAAGAAGGCTCTGGAGCAGAAGGACCTTGATCTTGCAGCGGCGCAGAAGACGGCGCGTGAGAAGACTGAACTTGCTGACAGGAAGCTGGCTTCGGCCAGAAAGTTGGAAGAGGAGAATGCCAAGCTAAAAACTGCTATTGACGAGGCGAAGAAAGAGGCTGTGCAACTGAAGGAGGAGAAGGTGGCTTTGTCTGACAAAGTGGATGTTCTCACTCGAAAGAGGGACGAACTGGAAACTTATCTGGGTGGTCTTGCCAAGAAGATGTTCCTCATGCTTGAAGGTACTTTCCCTTATCCAACTGATTGCAAAAAACTTCTTCACCATGTTGCTGCCAATTCATTACTTTTCCGTGCATGCAAAGTTCTGTCGGAATTTCAAAGAGGAAACTGGGCGGATCGAGACAGGATTGGAGCCCATCAACTCTCCCGTCAAGTACGAAGCTGCCATGAATGTGCTGCGACTAGAATCTCGCCTTGCCAGTGTCTTGGACTACATTTCCCGACTGAAGGTTGCGCTGTCCCGGGTCGACAAGGAGTTATGGCCAGAGGATGTGCTTCTAAACGACCTCGAGTCACTGATGACTCAACTCAATAGCATCCCTGACCGAGTGCAGGCGTGAAAGAAGTCATCTGCCCACTGCGGTGCTGATGTGGCTTTATCACTCGTCCGTGTTCATTGCAAGGACATCAAGGAAGAGAAGCTGAAGGCTCTTCAGGTGGCTAACACCAAGAAGCTTCAATTTCAATCTTTCATGGAGACCTTCATCGACGTAGCCACTCGCATTGCAGATGGCATTGACTTGGACAGTTTCGTCGAGCCAACAAATCCTCCTCCTGCCGAGTGAAAAGCTTGACAACTTGACTTTATTTGCCTCGGAATGCCGAGTGATTTTGTAATCGTTAAACTCTTTTGGGCTTGATGTCCGAGCACTTCTGCTGGTAGTTCTGAACCTTGCTGGATTTATCTGAACTTGGTTGTTTTATTTGAATGCAGTTGCTTTGTCTCTATTGTCCTCGGATTTCTTGACTTAGGCGAATCTAGGATCACAACTGAGTCTCCGAGTGAGAGGATTGCTCTTCACTCAGAATAGACGTTGTACTTGTGGCGTAGCTCAGAGTGCAACCAGGCGTTGTACTTGTGGCGCAACTCAGAGTGCAACCGGACGTTCTACTTGTGGCGCAGCTCAGAGTGTGACCGGATGTTGCTCTTCACTCGGAATAGACGTTGTACTTGTGGCGCAGCTCAGAGTGCAACCAGATGTTGTACTTGTGGCGCAACTCAAAGTGCAACCAGACGTTGTACTTGTGGCACAGCTCAGAGTGCAACCAGACGTTGTACTTGTACCGCAGCTCAGAGCGCGACCGAACGATGTACTTGTGGCGCAGCTCAGAGTTCACGACCAGGCCTCCAAGTGAGAGGGTTGTTCTTTACTCGGAGTGTATTTTGAAACTTAGGCGAGTACGGGGTCGCAGCTAAGCCTCTGAGAGAGAGGGTTGCTCTTCACCCGGAGTGTGTTTTGAAACTTAGGCGAGTATGGGTCGCAGCTAAGCCCCCGAGTGAGAGGGTGCTCTTCACTCGAAGTGTGTTTTGAAACTTAGGCGAGTACGGGATCGCAGCTAAGCCCCCGAGTGGGAGGGTCGCTCTTCACTCGGAGTGTCTTTTGAAACTTAGGCGAGTACAGGGTCGCAGCTAAGTCCCCGAGTGAGAGGGTTGCTCTTTACTCGGAGTGTTTTTGAAACTTAGGCGAATCTGGTTCGCGGCTAAGCCCCCGAGTGAGAGGGCTGCTCTTCACTCGGAGTGTTTTTGAAACTTAGGCGAATCTAGTTCATGGCTAAGCCCCCGAGTGAGAGGGTTACTCTTCACTCGGAGTGTTTTTGAAACTTAGGCGAATCTGCTTCGTGGCTAAGCACCCGAGTGAGAGGGTTGTTCTTCACTCGGAGTGTTTTTGAAACTTAGGTGAATCTGGTTCGCGGCTAAGCCACCCGAGTGAGAGGGTTGCTCTTCACTCGGAGTGTGTTTTGAAACTTAGGCAAGTACGGGGTCACAGCTAAGCCCCCGAGTGAGAGGGTTGCTCTTCACTCGGGGTGTTTTTGAAACTTAGGCGAATCGGATTCGCGGCTAAGCCCCTGAGTGAGAGGGTTACTCTTCACTCGGAGTGTTTTTGAGACTTAGGCGAATCAGGTTCGTGGCTAAGCCACCCACTGGGGTATTTGGACACACATTTATGTGAAAACAATCATTAAGAGACTGCATAAATCATGTCTTTAAACAATCTGAAAAGTACTTCTTATTACATCTCGACAATTCGAGTGTTTAGGTGTAAAAGCGGCGGAGCAGATCCGCGTTCCAAGAGCGCGATTCATCTTGCTTCTTGGCTACATTGTAAAGATGATATGCCCTGTTGTGGAGCACCTTGGTGATGATGAAGGGCTCTTCCCAAGCTGGGGCAAGCTTATGAGGCCTCTGCTGATGCACTCGGAGCACAAGGTCTCCTTCCTGAAAAGCTCGACCTTTGACGTTGAGCGTGGAATCGGCGAAGACCTTGCCGATAAATGGTCGATCGGATCAACGACATCTCTCGTTCCTCTTCCAAAAGGTCGACGACATCTTGTCGTGCTTGCTCTGCTTCGGCCTCTGAAAAAAGTTCCACTTGAGGAGCGTTGTGCAGTAAATCACTCGGAAGCACGACTTCAGCCCCGTATACCATGAAGAAAGGAGTTCGACTAGTCGATCGGTTGGGAGTCGTCCTTAATCCCCATAGAACAGATGGTAACTCGGTTACCCAAGCCCCAACCGCATGCTTGAGGTCGCGCATCAATCGGGGTTTCAACCCTTGGACAATCAAACCATTTGCTCTTTCAGCTTGCCCATTCGACTGCGGGTGCGCAACGGATATGTAGTCGACCCGAGTGCCTTGGGAAGCACAGCATGCTCTGAACTCATCAGAATCAAAGTTTGAGCCATTGTCCGTAATGATGTTGTGCGGAACTCCGTACCAGAACACCAACTCTTTGATGAAGCTAATGGTTGTGCTTGAGTCTAAGTTCTTGATAGGTTTTGCTTCAATCCACTTAGTGAACTTGTCGACTGCCACGAGCAAATGGGTGAATCCACTTCTACCAGTTCTCAAGGGCCCAACCATGTCCAGTCCCCACACAACAAATGGCCAGACGAGTGGGATAGTCTTCAAAGCTGATGCCGGTTTGTGGGACATGTTCGAGTAAAACTGGCAGCCTTCACATCTATCGACAATATCCTTTGCCATCTCATTTGCCGTGGCCAGTAGAATCCTGCTCGGTATGCTTTAGCCACGATGGTGCTAGAGGACGCATGGTGACCACAAGTCCCCGAGTGAATCTCGTTTAAGATCAGTCGACCCTCTTTCGGAGAGATACACCGCTGAGCCACGCCAGTAACGCTTTCTCTGAAGAGTTGCCCACTTATTACTGTGAAGGCTTTTGATCTGCGAACGATCTGACGAGCCTCATCCTCATCCTCCAGAAGCTCCTGTCTAAGGAGGTACGCAATGTATGGCACTATCCAGTCGGGGGTGATTACCAAAACTTCCATGATTAAGTCGACCACCGTTGGCACTTCGACTTCAGTCGGATTGGTTGAACTTATCGGTTGCGGGGCTCCTCTGTAAAGGGTTCTTCTTGAACTGAAGGGGTGTGGAGATGCTCCAAGAACACATTACTTGGAATAGGTTTCCGAGTGGAACCTATCTTCCCCAGATCATCAGCTGCTTGGTTCTTGAGTCGGGGTATGTGGTGGAGCTCCAACCCTTCAAACTTCTTCTCTAATTTTCTCACTGCATTGCAGTAACCAGTCATGGCAGGGCTCCTGATATCCCACTCCTTCATTACCTGATTGACCACCAAATCCGAGTTGCCGTAAACCATTAGGCGACGGAAGCCGAGTGAGATGGCCATACGCAACCTACACAGAAGTGCTTCATACTCAGCTTCATTGTTTGAGGAGTCGAAGTGAATCTGGAGGACGTAACTAAGCTTGTCGCCTCTTGGGGATACCAGGACCACTCTAGCACCAGAACCGTTCAACATCTTGGACCCATGAAAGAACATAGTCCAATGTTTCGAGTGAACTTGAGTCGGCTGCTACTGTTCAATCCACTTGGCCAGGAAATCTGCTATTGCCTGAGATTTGATTGCCTTTTTTGCTTCGAACTTGATATCCAAAGGTAGGAGTTCAATAGTCCACTTGGCCACTCGACCGGTTGCATCTTGATTGTTCAAAATTTATGATAATGGAGGATCGCTAATGACTAAAACCGAGTGGTCTGTGAAGTAATGTGCAACTTTCTTCGTAGTCAGATAAATTCCGTAGACAAGCTTCTGGTAATGCGGATACCTTTGCTTGGACAGAGTCAAGACTTCAGAAATATAATACACTGGGTGTTGAACTTTGTATTCTTTGCCTTCTTCCTCCCGCTCGACTGTGAGCACCGTGCTGACAACCTGTCCAGTGGCTGCGATATACAACAAAAGAGGCTCTTTGCTGACTGGGGCAGCAAGCATCGGCTGGGTGGAAAGTTGGGCTTTGAGCTCTACAAATGCTGCTTCAGCTTCAGGAGTCCACTCGAACTTATCAGACTTTTTCATCAGTCGGTAAAGAGGCAATGCCTTTTCACTGAGACGGGAAATGAATCAACTCAATGCAGCCAAGCAACCAGTAAGCTTCTGAACATCATGCCCACGCACAGGGTGTTTTATTCGGAGAATTGCTCCAATCTTTTCCGGGTTTGCGTCGATTCCTTGTTCAGAAATGAGAAAACCGAGTAACTTTCCTCCTGGGACTCCGAATGTGCATTTCGACGGATTGAGCTTGATATCATATCTTCTTAGGTTGGCAAATGTTTCAGTGAGGTCAGCCAGTAGGTTTGAACCTTTGCGTGACTTGACCATGATATCATCCATGTATGCTTCCACGTTCCGACTAATTTGAGTGAGCAGGCACTTCTGAATCATGCGCATGAATGTGGCACCAGCATTCTTGAGACCAAAGGGCATGGTAACATAGCAAAAACACCCGAATGGGGTGATGAAGGTCGTTTTTATCTCATCGGGCCCATACAGCCGGATCTGATGGTACCCGGAATACGCATCCAAAAAGGACAAACGCTCACATCCCACAGTCGAGTCGACGACCTGGTCAATGCGGGGGAGAGGGAAGTGATCTTTCGGGCAGGACCGATTGATGTGCTTGAAGTCGATACACATACGGAGTGAATCATCTTTCTTGGGGACCATGACGACATTGGCGAGCCACTCGGAGTGTTATATCTCACGGATGAACTCAACTGACAGGAGCCGAGCCACCTCTTCGCCAATTGCTTTCCTCTTCTCCACGGTGGACCGACGGAGGTGTTCCTTGACGGGTTTTGCTTTCGGGTTGACACACAAACTATGCTCAGCCAGTCCCCTGGGTACACCCGACATGTCTGATGGTTTCCATGCAAAGATGTCCCAGTTCTCACGGAGGAACTGGAGTGCTTTTTCCTATTTGCTGTTGAGTGTTGTTGAGATGTGGGTCGGAGCAACATTGGGGTCCTCCGGGTGAATATGGACAAGCTTTGTCTCTCCTGCCGACTGCAATGCGGACTCTGAAGCAGGCTTCTTTGCCCGCAACAAATCACTCGGGTTTGCATTCTTCTTGTATTCTTCCATCTCTACTGCTGCCATCTGCACGTCAGCAATTTTTTAGCCTTTCTGGAGGCACTCTTCTGCTTTTTGCCGACTCCCTGTGACTGTGATCACACCTCTGGGCCCGGGCATCTTTAACTTGAGATATACGTAACACGGTCGAGCCATGAAACACGCATATGCGGGCCTGCCCAAAATAGCATGGTAGGCACTGTAAAAATCCACCACCTCAAATGTCAACTTCTCCTTGCGGTATTTCTTGGAATCACCGAAAACCACATCAAGAGCAATATGTCCAAGTGACTTCGCCTTTTTCCCGGGAATGACATCGTGGAACTGCATGTTGCTTTCACTGAGTTTGGACATCGGAATGCCCATCCCCTGGAGGGTCTCATCGTATAGTATGTTCAAACCACTGCCACCATCCATAAGGACTTTAGTCAGCCGGGTGCCCCCAACAACTGGGTCGACCACTAACGCTTGCCACCCGAGGGCAGCAACGTATGCTGGGTGATCTGACTGGTCGAATGTAATAGGAGTCTTCGACCACTTCAAGTACGTCGTAGTTGCCGGAGCAACCATGTTCACTTCTCTGTTTATAACCTTCGGTCGGCTTTTGCTCTCGACATCAGCAAAAATCACCAAAGTAGCATTGACATTGGGATAACCACCATCTTCCTCTTTCTCCTCATCCTTATCAGAGTCCTTCTCCGTGGGCTGACCTTCTTGGAACTGCTGAATCACGAGTTGACGCTGTCGAGTGTTATGCTTGGGTGGAATCAAGTTACCCTCTGAAGGAAATATGCCCTAGAGGCAATAATAAAGTTATTATCTATTTCCTTATTTCATGATAAATGTTTATTATTCATGCTAGAATTGTATTAACCGAAAACATAATACTTGTGTAAATACATAGACAAGCAGTGTCACTAGTATGCCTCTACTTGACTAGCTCGTTGATCAAAGATGGTTATGTTTCCTAGCCATTGACATGAGTTGTCATTTGATTAACGGGATCACATCATTAGGAGAATGATGTGATTGACTTGACCCATTCCATTATCTTAGCACTTGATCGTTTAGTATGTTGCTATTGCTTTCTTCATGACTTATACATGTTCCTATGACTATGAGATTATGCAACTCCCGTTTACCGGAGAAACACTTTGTGTGCTACCAAACGTCACAATGTAACTGGGTGATTATAAAGGTGCTCTACAGGTGTCTCCAAAGGTACTTGTTAGGTTGGCGTATTTCGAGATTAAGATTTGTTACTCCGATTGTCGGAGAGGTATCTTTGGGCCCACTCGGTAACGCACATCACTATAAGCCTTGCAAGCATTGCAACTAATGAGTTAGTTGCGGAATGATGTATTACAGAGCGAGTAAAGAGACTTGCCGGTAACGAGATTGAACTAGGTATTAAGATACCGACGATCGAATCTCGGGCAAGTAACATACCGATGACAAAGGGAACAACGTATGTTGTGATGCGGTTCGGCCGATAAAGATCTTCGTAGAATATGTAGGAGCCAATATGGGCATCCAGGTTCTGCTATTGGTTATTGACCAGAGAAGTGTCTCGATCATGTCTACATAGTTCTCGAACCCGTAGGGTCCGCACGCTTAACGTTCGTTGACGATATAGTATTTATGAGTTATGTATGTTGGTAACCGAATGTTGTTTGGAGTTCCGGATAAGATCGCGGACACGACGAGGAACTCCGGAATGGTCCGGAGATAAAGATTGATATATGGGATAATACTGTTTGGACTCCGGAAGGGTTCCGGAATTCACCAGAAGGGGTTTCGGATGTTTCCCGAAATGTTTGGGTACGAGAACACTTCATTTGGGCCAAAGGGGAAAGCCCACAAGGTTTTTGGAAAGCGCAAAAGGAAGTTTTGCAGAGACCAGAGGCTAGACGCCAGGAACCATGGCGTCTAGGGGGTAGACGCCGGGAACCATGGTGTCTAGCCCTGGAGTCCGAGAAGGACTCTCGCCTTTCGGGAAAAACCGACTTTGAGGAGGCTTTTACTCCGAGTTTTGACCCCAGGGCTCAACATATAAATAGAGGGGTAGGGCTAGCACCCAAGACACATCAATAAACACCAAGCCGTGTGCCGGCAACCCCGTCTCCTCTAGTTTATCCTCCGTCATAGTTTTCGTAGTGCTTAGGCGAAGCCCTGCGAAGATTGTTCTTCAACAACACCGTCACCACGCCGTCGTGCTGCCGGAACTCATCTACTACTTCGCCCCTCTTGCTGGATCGAGAAGGCGAGGACGATACCGAGCCGAACATGTGCATAACTCAGAGGTGCCGTGCTTTCGGTACTTGGATCGGTCGGATCGTGAAGACGTATGACTACATAAACCGCGTTGATATAACGCTTCCGCTTTCGGTCTACGAGGGTACGTGGAAAACACTCTCCCCTCTCGTTGCTATGCATCACCATGATCCTGTGTGTGCGTAGGAATTTTTTTTGAAATTACTACGTTCCCCAACACCCTCTTCATCGTTTTTCGTGTGAATGTGACGCGGTAAATCCAGGACGTCATTGCCTGACTGATCCTTCACCTTTTTGGGCACCCATGTTCCTTTAGGTTTTCCTTTGAACTTTCCTTGATTCAGAACCGCAGCTTCAACAGGACCTGCAACTTCGGCTTTACGTTTTTGTTTCCAACTGGTGTTTCCTACTCCAGTGTCCTGGTCGACTGGTTTTCCTTTACCATTACGGAGTCGGTCTTCCTCTTCACCGTTTGCATACCGAGTGGCTATTTCCATCTTTCGACCCAGAGACATGTCTCCGGATCGACCAAACTTCAGGATGAGCTCTCTGTACCGGACGCCCTCTTTGAAGGCGCAAAATGCTTGATGTTCTGACACATTCTCCACAACATGGTGAAGGGTAGTCCATCTCTGGATGAAATCTCTCAAGCTTTCATTTAGCTTCTGAACGCAGTGCTGGAGTTCGGTAAGCCCAGCAGGTCGCTTGCAGGTGCTCTCAAATGTCTTGATAAACTCTCGGGCTAAATCTTCCCAACAGAAAATACTCCTAGGAGCTAACTGATTCAATCAAGCTCTGTCAGAACCTTCAAGCATCAAGGGCAGGTGCTTCATGGCTACATCATCGTTGCCTCCACCAATCTGCACTGCCACTCGGTAATCTTGCAACCAAGTATACGGTTTTGACTTGTCGGTGAACTTGCTCACACTAGCAGCCAATCTGAAATGGGGGGGGGGGTCTCAGCGGCTCGGATGGCCCTACTGAAACACTCGGGCCCCGAAACAAATGCCCTGTTACCAACCGGATGATCTCTGTCTTGTGCTTCTCTGTGTGCCCTGCCTCTGTCAACCAAACCCTATAGAAGAACTGACCTAGCATCAAATCCAGGCTCTCTTGGGTCGACTGGAGCTCTTCGCTCGTCACCATACGGGCATCTGTCATCATACCACTAGGGCGCGTACGATCCGCCCCTCGAAGGAGGCGTGGGCACTCGACGGTGGTCATCGCGAGGATCAAACTGCCTGTGGCCCCAACCAAGGTACTGATCTTGTCGGTAACCACGATCTTCACGCCTCAGGGGTGATCTCGGGCTATGCGCCGACTGAACTATGTCTGCAACTACAGATCTGCTATGGATTCTATTGCGCGACTGAGAAACAACCGAAGTTCTCGTTTCACCGCCGCCCTGAAAGTACCAGATCCGCGAAGAAACCTATACCAGCTTCTGAACGAGACGGTTAAATGGACTCTGCTATACGTGTCGCTGCTGCGAGATTTTGGACTGGAGTATGATATACCTGAGGTTCAGGCGGAAATATATGTCGTTGCCGTCGACTAGATCCAGGGATCTGCTTACGGGCGCGTTCGTCGAGTGACCACTGAAGGTTCTCAGATGCGTACGCTCAGGCAAGGTGGCTAAGCGCGCAGCCTCCAAGGCCCGAGCCTCATAGGTCTCCCCAATGATGGGGGTCTGGAGTGCCTCGACGTTGCGGCGATGTAACTATTCCCTCTACTCCTCGGTGAGGCTTAGGGATAGTATTCGTCATGAACAAGCGTCGAGTCGCTGCTGCCGCCACCGCGGCGAAATCCAGGCGGACTGCACGGGGAGTCGACCATGAGGACCAAGTACCAAACGCATGGCACCTTCGTGATATGCACACGTTTGGCTCGGTGATGTCCCTCGTACTCCTGATCCAGCTGAGGCCGAGGGAGAGTTTCGTCAGCACGACGGCGTGGTGACGGTGATGATGAAGTTACCAATGCAGGGCTTCACCTAAGCACTACGACAATACGACCGAGGTGGAAAACTGCGGAGGGGGCACCGCACGCGGCTAAAGATCAACTTGTGTGTCTATTGGGTGCCCCCTTCCCCCGTATATAAAGGAGGGGAGGAGGATGAGGGCCAGCCACAAGGGGCGCGCCCAAGGAGGGGATTCCTACTCCTAGTAGGAGTAGGTTTTCCCCCTTTCCTAGTCCACGAAGTAGAAGAAGGGAAAGAGGAGAAAAGAGAAGGAAGGAGAGGGGGGGCGCCCCCTTTCCTCTTGTCCAATTCGGACTGGGCAAGTGGGGGTGGGCGCGCCACCTCTGGCCGGCCCTCTCTCTTCTCCACTAAGGCCCATTGTGGCCCATTAATCCCCCCGGGGGGTTCCGGTAACCTCTCGGTACTCCGGAAAATACACGATACACTTCGGAACCATTCCGGTGTCCGAATATAGCCTTCCAATATATCAATATTTATGTCTCGACCATTTCGAGACTCCTCGTCATGTCCGTGATCTCATCCGGGACTCCGAACAACCTTCGAAACATCAAAACACATAAACTCATAATACGAATTGTCATCGAATGTTAAGCGTGCGGACCCTACGGGTTTGAGAACTATGTAGACATGACCGAGACACATCTCCGGTCAATAACCAATAGCGGAACCTGGATGCTCATATTGGCTCCTACATATTCTTCGAAGATCTTTATCGGTCAAACCGCATAACAACATACGTTGTTCCCTTTGTCATCGGTATGTTACTAGCCCGAGATTCTATCATCGGTATCATCATACCTAGTTCAATCTCGTTACCGGCAAGTCTCTTTACTTGTTCCGTAATGCATCATCTCGCAACTAACTCGTTATTCACATTACTTGCAAGGCTTATAGTGATGTGCATTACCGAGAGGGCCCAGAGATACCTCTCCGACAATCGGAGTGACAAATCCTAATCTCTATCTATGCCAACTCAACAAACACCATCGGAGACACCTGTAGAGCATCTTTATAATCACCCAGTTATGTTGTGACATTTGATAGCATACTAAGTGTTCCTCCGGTATTCGGGAGTTGCATAATCTCATAGTCATAGGAACACGTATAAGTCATGAACAAAGCAATAGCAATAAACTAAACGATCATAGTGCTAAGCTAACAGATGGGTCTTGTCCATCATATAATTCTCTAATGACGTGATCTCGTTCATCAAATGACAACACATGTCTATGGCTAGGAAACTTAACCATCTTTGATTAACGAGCTAGTCTAGTTGAGGCATACTAGGGACACTCTGTTTGTCTATGTATTCACACATGTACTAAGTTTCCGGTTAATACAATTTTAGCATGAATAATAATCATTTATCATGATATAAGGAAATATAAATAACAACTTTATTATTGCCTCTAGGGCATATTTCCTTCAGTCTCCCACTTGCACTAGAGTCAATAATCTAGATTACATTGTAATGATTCTAAAACCCATGGAGTCTTGGTGTTGATCATGTTTTGCTCGTGAGAGAGGCTTACTCAACGAGTCTGCAACATTCATATTTGTTGTATCTTGCAAATCTCTATGTCTCCCTCCTTGACTTGATCGTAGATGGAATTGAAGCATCTCTTGATGTGCTTGGTTCTCTTGTGAAATCTGGATTCCTTTGCCAAGGCAATTGCACCAGTTTTGTCATAAAAGATTTTCATTGGACCCAATGCACTAGGTATGACACCTAGATTGGATATGAACTCCTTCATCCAGACTCCTTCATTTGATGCTTACGAAGCAGCTATGTACTCCGCTTCACACGTAGATCTCGCCACGGCGCTCTGTTTGGAACTGCACCAACTTACAGCTCCTCCATTCAATATAAATACGTATCCGGTTTGTGACTTAGAGTCAGCCAGATCAGTGTCAAAGCTTGCATCGACATAACCATTTACGACGAGCTCTTTATCACCTCCATAAACGAGAAACATATCCTTAGTCCTTTTCAGGTATTTCAGGATGTTCTTGACCGCTGTCCAGTGATCCACTCCTGGATTACTTTGGTACCTCCCCGCTAAACTAATAGCAAGGCACACATTAGGTCTGGTACACAACAATGCATACATGATAGAACCTATGGCTGAGGCATAGGGAATGACTTTCATTTTCTCTCTATCTTCTGCAGTGGTCGGGCGTTGAGTCTAACTCAACTTCACACCTTGTAACACAGGCAAGAACCCTTTCTTTGCTTGATCCATTTTGAACTTCTTCAAAACTTTATCAAGGTATGTGCTTTGTGAAAGTCCAATTAAGCATCTTGATCTATCTCTATAGATTTTGATGCCCAATATATAAGCAGCTTCACCGAGGTCTTTCATTGAAAAACTCTTATTCAAGTATCCTTTTATGCTATCCAGAAATTCTATATCATTTCCAATCAGCAATATGTCATCCACATATAATATTAGAAATGCTACAGAGCTCCCACTCACTTTTTTTTGTAAATACAGGCTTATCCAAAAGTCTGTATAAAACCATATGCTTTGATCACACTATCAAAATGTTTATTCCAACTCCGAGATGCTTGCACCAGTCCATAAATGGAACGCTGGAGCATGCACACTTTGTTAGCATCCTTTGGATCGACAAAACCTTACAGTTGCATCATATACAACTCTTCTTCCGTAAATCCATTCAGGAATGCAGTTTTGACATCCATTTGCCAAATTTCATAATCATAAAATGCGGCAATTGCTAACATGATTCAGACGGACTTAAGCATCGCTTCTGGTGAGAAGGTCTCATCGTAGTCAACTCCTTGAACTTGTCGAAAACCTTTTGCAACAAGTCGAGCTTTGTAGATAGTAATATTACCGTCAGCGTCAGTCTTCTTCTTGAAGATCCATTTATTCTCTATGGCTTGCCGATCATCGGGCAAGTCAACCAAAGTCCACACTTTGTTCTCATACATGGATCCCATCTCAGTTTTCATGGCCTCAAGCCATTTCACGAAATCTGGGCTCATCATCGCTTCCTCATAGTTCATAGGTTCGTCATGCTCAAGTAACATGACCTCCAGAACAGGATTACCGTACCACTCTGGTGCGGATCTTACTCTTGTTGACCTACGAGGTTCAGTAGTAATTTGATCAGAAGTTTCATGATCATCATCATTAGCTTCCTCACTAATTGGTGTAGGAATCACTGGAACTGATTTCTGTGATGAACTACTTTCCAATAAGGGAGCAGGTACAATTACCTCATCAAGTTCTATTTTCCTTCCACTCACTTCCACTACTAGGGAAAACCTTATACACAGAATCTTAGCAGCGGCGAGGTTTAAAAAGAGACGCTACTGCTAATTAGCAGTAGCGAGCTCCGTAAAACCGCGCTACTAATAGCACGGTAGCAGCAGCGGTGTAGGTGAAACAAGCGCTACTACTATAATTGCCACGGCGTTGCCCCCAGGCTAGATATAGTAGTAGCGCCCTTCCTAGGACGTGCTACTGCTAAAGTACTTAGTAGCAACGTTTTTATTTAAAACACGCTACTGCTAAGTGTCGCACCTAATTAATTAAGTTTAGTCACATACTGCTAAGCGAACAAGGTGTTTACCACCTTAAATATGTTACTTCTCAAACTATCTCGAGCACTTGGTCTTCATTGAACTATATGTGTAGGATTTGTGGCTGCAATATGAATCTTCACCAGTGCCTATACAGTCTTGTGAGGATTCATGTTGACTATTTAAATTCTACACAAAAAGATCAATGATGACCAATGTATATATTTGAAGTTTTTACATGCTTAGACTTAGCAGTAGCGTTTTTTCATGGCAAAGCGCTACTGATATTATAAAACAGAAAGGAATAGCTGTAGCGCGTTTCGCTTGACACGCTATAGCTAACTGAGCTATAGCGCATTCCGGCAAAACGCGATGCTGCTAGTTTGACTTAACCCCGGCCACGCGGGCTCAAAATTTCGCTAAGTCCTTCCCCTCCACTTCCCCCTCTCCCCCAACTGCTCCATCGCCGCCGTCGGCCTGCCGCTCTCGACCTCACCACTGCCGCCCGCCGCCGCCCTCAACCTCACCATCGCCGCCACCTGCCGCACACCCTCGAGACCTCCCTCGACCCCGACCTCGACGCCGCCCCCCGACCCCGACATCATACGCCGCCCTCCGCCGCGCGCCCGAACCCCGACCCAGCCCTCGAAGCCGCCTGCCCCTCTCTCACCGCAGTCACCGTAAGGCTCTGCCTCTCCTCTCCCCTACCCTCCTCTCTCTCTGCTAGGGCAATTCATATATGTGTTGATGCTGTGTTGATGTTCATATGAACCCTAGGTGATCATATAAACCCTAGATTTGTTTAGGGCAGTAGGCATTTTTTAGCATTTAGGAAAAATGATTAGAATTTTTTTTAGGAAATTAGCTAGGGCAAATTTTTATGAAAATGCCTAAACAGTAATTTCATTCAAAAAACAAAAAACAGAATTGTTTTTCTTTCAAAAACTTGGTTAAACTAATTGTGTCTACGTAAACAAAAAACAAGAGTGTTGTTATATGATATATGTCATTGATGTTCATTTGCATATTTCATTATTGAAGTGGTTTGATTGTGCCCAAGTGGCTTTGTTGTTTCCAGGGAATGAAGTCGAGTGGCCTATGTTTTGCCGGAATGTTGATTCATTTCCGTTCCGGCAAATTTCAGGTTCTCGATTTGTCCACTTTTTAGTAAAAGTCATGCCTAAATTTTCTGTGAATTTCGGCATGACTTGTGCTACAAACTAGGACATATCGAGTGCCCGGGATTTGCCGCACCAGGAAGGAGTCAAAATTCCTGCAAAGAATAGGACCTTTTTATGTCATTATTCATTTTATTAGGTATAGAATTAATTGACTAGATTTAATCGTAAGAATTAGTTGAATTAATAGAACTAGTTGAACATGTCACATTTGTTGTTATTTTTTTAGTTAAAGCAATTTTTCGCGCATCGACGTCGACGATGCCTATCCCGCATCCTCGTCGTCGAGTCGGCGGAGGACACCTGCGTCACCAGATGGGCCATGTCCGGGACTGGGCTCCGCCGGGGTGGTACTGGGAGGCGCTACCTACCGGGGGGCGCAGGTTGGTGAGGAGCCAGCCTGTCGTTGACCCGAACCTTCCTTGGTGGCGGTCGCGTGGGCGGTGATGGTCCAGAGGCTCGAGGACCTCAGCGGAGGTGGTGCGTCACTGTGTCGATGAGGAGGACACGCCGTCCATCGCTACTTGTTTGCGTTGGAGCATGTGTTCTCCAATACCTGGCAGGTTCTCGAGGATCTCACCGAGCTATGATCCTGTGATGGTTCCTTCTCTTTGGGTGTCCACCGCCTGTGCCGATACCCGTCGTGCACTAGGGTTTTAGTTGTATTAGTGATGTTATATGTATGATACTATTTGGGATGTATTAGTGATAATATTCGACGATGTAAGGACGCATGAGATGATTTACTTTTGCTTATTGAATGCATGCTAATTTGAATACTTATTTATTTTACGATTTGGTTTTGCTTATTGAATGCTCATGTCAATATGAGTCCTATAAGATATTTTGAGTATCCTGGTAGTTGTCTTCGATCGATTTTCAATTAATGTTTCAACTATGAACATAGGAAATGTCTGACAACGAAAAGGATTTCGGTATTTGCAAATACTGCGAAGACGAGCGTGGCCTGTGTGACGGAATCTTCCTAGATGATGATAGGCGCTTCAGTATCAAGCTGGACGTGAACTTCGAAGTGGATACAGTAAGTCATAACGACAAGTCTTTTTTCGTAATTAAGCATGACATCTTCTTCATTTGCTTCAACTTATAATTTTTTTACTATTCTACTAGCGTATCCCCTGCCATGCAAGAGTTTTTGTCTTGGATAAGATATGTTTCAGTCGTACTATGGAGGTAAAGAAAGTTTACTTGAAGACCAAGCATGGTTATATTTTCCACGCAAAATTATACAACGCAAACGACTACACCTATTTTGGATGCAAAACTTGGCGAGCACTATGCAAGACATGCATTTGAGCCTGATATGGTTATCACCTTTGATATTCGTTCGGAAGATGATATTGAAGGTAATACCGACATCTGGGTCAATGTGCGACGCATACTCGATTATACCATTATGTGAGTTTCTCAACCATATTTATGTCTTTGATATTGTTTATTCAAAAATAGTTGACAACTAATTTCTATTGTCACTTATTTCGGTTCAAGCAACCATGTCCAGCGCTTGGTAGACGGGACCTACTCTTGTCCCGGGGCTGAACTAAATCTAAGAGCTAAGTCATTATGTTTCATGGCTTGAGGATCTTGATACTGTCAAGACAATTTTTCTTCCTGCACTTAGAAATGTTAGTACTGAAAACGTGCGACCAATAGTGTTCGTAATGAACTACGGTCACATCTATTTAGGAAAGATGGTAAGATTTTTACTATTTGTCCTCAGTGCATCTTTTGCATACATTATTTTTAAGCTAAACTTCATTGCTAAGTATGTTACTATACGATGTTCTTCAACAGGACTCCCGATGAATGTTGTGCCTCATGGGATCGAGACTAATGGTACCATGAGTATTGTTATCTTACGCCCAAGATATCCTACAATGCACTGAGTGCATTCAGGATTTCTAATAGCGAGGAAGTCTTAATAGTGAAAGACTGGACCAAATTTGTGATGGAGGAGCGCAGAAAAGTACTAGGGGCAGCAATCAGAAGCGCAGCCCACGATTAGGAGACAGGTTCATCTGCATGCTCCAACTCGATGAAAGAGGAGAGCTACACATGTTTTATGTTATTTTACCTGAGAGAGAGCAGCAGGAGTGATTAGCTAGCTAGAAATGAGTTTGAAGATGATGATGTGCTACACTATGACTATGATGATTAAATAGCTAGTGTTGGTGGTACTGATTATGATGATTATTATTAGCTAGTGTTGGTGGTGATTAGATAGCTACCGCATCTAGTGTTGGTGATGATTAGCTAGCTAGAATGAGTTTGAAGATGATGATGTGCTACACTATGACTATGGTGATTAAATAAATACTGTTGGTGGTAATGACTATGATGATGATTAAATAGCTTGTGCTGGCTGATTAGATTCAAGTGGAGCAACATGTGGTGCACATCGAAAGTACTACTAGTCCAAACTAGATCAAGTTTGGATTAGTAGTATACTTTTGACATGCACCACATATTGCCTCCACTTAAACCTAATCCACCTTCATTTGACACACTGTTATAGACATAATATAAACCTCATAATTGGTATTGTACCAAAATTTGTATAACGGCGTATAAATACACTGAAAATGAAAAAAAAGAGTACTAGTAGCGATAGATAGTAAGCACGCTGCAACTAGCTAGGTTAGCAGCAGCGCGGGATAGAACAAGCGCTGCCGCTATGTGTCTTAGCAGTAGCGCTTGTCGCACGCGCTACTGCTAAGTAATAGATGTAGCGCCTTATTGGTAGTGCGGCTACCCGCGCTACTAGTGGGCATCAAACCCGCGCTACTACTAGGGTTTTATCTAGTAGTTTTCTTTCGAGAGGAACTCCTTCTCTAGAAAGGATCCATTCTTAGCAACGAATGCCTTACCTTCGGATCTGTGATAGAAGGTGTACCCAATAGTGTCCTTTGGGTATCCCATGAAGACACATTTCTCCGGCTTGGGTTCGAGCTTATCAGGTTGAAGCTTTTTCACATAAGCATCGCAGCCCCAAACTTTAAGAAACGACAACTTGGGTTTCTTGCCAAACCACAGGTCATATGGTGTCGTCTCAATGGATTTAGATGGTGCCCTATTTAATGTGAGTGCAGCCGTCTCTAAAGCATAACCCCAAAATGATAGCGGTAAATCAGTAAGAGATATCATAGATCGCACCATATCTAATAAAGTGCGGTTACGATGTTCGGACACACCATTACGCTGTGGTGTTCCAGGTGGCGTGAGTTGCGAAACTATTCCGCATTGTTTCAAATGAAGACCAAACTCGTAACTCAAATATTCACCTCCACGGTCTGATCATAGAAACTTTATTTTCTTGTTACGACGAATTTCCACTTCACTCTGAAATTCTTTGAACTTTTCAAATGTTTCAGACTTATGTTTCATCAAGTAGATATACCCATATCTGCTCAAATCATCTATGAAGGTCAGAAAATGATGATACCCGCCGCGAGCATCAACACTCATCGGACCACATACATCATTATGTATTATTTCCAACAAGTCTGTTGCTCACTCCATTGTTCCGGAGAACGGAGTCTTAGTCATCTTGCCCATGAGGCATGGTTCGCAAGCATCAAGTGATTCATAATCAAGTGATTCCAAAAGCCCATCAACATGGAGTTTCCTCATGCGCTTTACACCAATATGACCTAAACGGCAGTGCCACAAATAAGTTGCACTATCATTATTGAACTTATATCTTTTGGCTTCAATACTATGAATATGTGTATCACTACTACCGAGATTCAACAAGAATAGACCACTCATCAAGGGTGCATGACCATAAAAGATATTACTCATATAAATAGAACAACCATTATTCTCTGATTTAAATGAATAACCGTCTCGCATCAAACAAGATCCAGATATAATGTTCATGCTTAACGCTGGCACCAAATAACAATTATTCAGGTCTAAAACTAATCCCGAAGGTAGATGTAGAGGTAGCGTGTCGATGGCGATCACATCGACTTTGGAACCATTTCCCACGCGCATCGTCACCTCGTCCTTAGCCAATCTTCGCTTAATCTGTAGTCCCTGTTTCAAGTTGCAAATATGAGCAACAGAACCAGTATCAAATACCCAGGCACTACTGCGAGCATTAGTAAGGTACACATCAATAACATGTATATCAAATATACCTTTCACTTTGCCATCCTTCTTATCCGCCAAATACTAGGGGCAGTTCCGCTTCTAGTGACCAGTCCCTTTGCAGTAGAAGCACTCAGTCTCAGGCTTAGGTCCAGACTTGGGCTTCTTCGCTTGAGCAGCAACTTGCTTGCCGTTCTTCTTGAAGTTCCCCTTCTTCCCTTTGCCCTTTTTTCTTGAAACTAGTGGTCTTGTTGACCATCAACACTTGATGCTCCTTCTTGATTTCTACCTCCGCGGCTTTTAGCATTGCGAAGAGCTCGGGAATTGTCTTATCCATCCCTTGCATATTATAGTTAATCACGAAGCTTTTGTAGCTTGGTGGCAGTGATTGAAGAACTCTGTCAATGAAACTATCAATCGGAAGATTAACTCCCAGCTGAGTCAAGTGATTATGGTACCCAGACATTCAGAGTATATGCTCATTGACAGAACTATTCTCCCCCATTTTGCAGCCGTAGAACTTATTGGAGACTTCATATCTCTCAACCCGGGCATTTGCTTGAAATATTAACTTCAACCCCTGGAACATCTCATATGCTCCATGATGTTTAAAACATCGTTGAAGTCCCGGTTCTAAGCCGTAAAGCATGGCACACTGAACCATCGAGTAGTCATTAGATTTGCTCTGCCAGACGTTCATAACATCTGGGGTTGCTCCTGTAGCGGGTTTGGCACCTAGCGGTGCTTCCAGGACGTAATTCTTCTGTGCAGCAATGAGGATAATCCTCAAGTTACGGACCCAGTCCGTGTAGTTGCTACCATCATCTTTCAACTTAGCTTTCTCTAGGAACGCATTAAAATTCAACAAAGCAGTAGCACGGGCCATTTATCTACAACAACATAGACATGCAAAATACTATCAGGTACTAAGTTCATGATAAATTAAAGTTCAATTAATAATATCACTTAAGAACTCCCACTTAGATAGACATCCCTCTAATCATCTAAGTGATCACGTGATCCATATCAACTAAACCATGTCCGATCATCACGTGAGATGGAGTAGTTTTCAATGGTGAACATCACTATGTTGATCATATCTACTACATGATTCACGCTCGACATTTCAGTCTCAGTGTTCCAAGGCCATATCTGCATATGCTAGGCTCGTCAAGTTTAACCCGAGTATTCTGCGTGTGCAAAACTGGCTTGCACCCGTTGTATGTGAACGTACACCCGATCATCACGTGGTGTCTCGGCACGACGAACTGTCGCAACGGTGCATACTCAAGGAGAACACTTGTACCTTGAAATTTAGTGAGAGATCATCTTATAATGCTACCACCATACTAAGAAAAATAAGATGTATAAAAAGATAAACATCACATGCAATCAAATAAGTTATATGATATGGCCATCATCATCTTGTGCCTTTGATCTCCATCTCTAAAGCACCGTCATGATCACCATCTCACCGGCTTGACACCTTGGTCTCCATCGAAGCATCGTTGTCGTGTCGCCAACTATTGCTTCTACGACTATTGCTACCGCTTAGAAATAAAGTAAAGCAATTACATGGCAATTGCATTTCATACAATAAAGCAACAACCATATGGCTCCTGCCAGTTGTTGATAACTGTTACAAAACATGATCATCTCATACAACAAATTATATATCATCACGCCTTGACCATATCACATCACAGCAAGCCCTGCAAAAACAAGTTAGACGTCCTATACTTTGTTGTTGCAAGTTTTACGTGGCTGCTACGGGCTTCTAGCAAGAACCGTTCTTACCTACGCATCAAAACCACAACGATTTTTTGTCAAGTGTGTTGTTTTAACCTTCAACAAGGACCAAGCGTAGTCACACTCGATTCTACTAAACTTGGAGAAACAAACACCCACTAGCCACCTGTGTGCGAAGCACAGCGGTAGAACCAGTCTCGTGAACGCAGTCATGTAATGTCGGTCTGGGCCGCTTCATCCAACAATACCACCGAATCAAAGTATGACATGCTGGTAAGCAGTATGAATATTATCGCCCACAACTCTTTGTGTTATACTCGTGCATATAACATATACGGATAGAACTGGCTCGAATGCCACTGTTGGGGAACGTAGTATTTCGAAAAATTTGCCTACGATCATGCAAGATCTATCTAGGAGAAACATAGCAACGAGCGGGGAGAGTGTGTCCACGTACCCTCATAGACCGAAAGCGGAAGCGTTTAGTAATGCAGTTGATGTAGTCGAACATCTTCGCGATCCAACCGATCAAGTACCGAACGCACGACACCTCTGCGATCTGCACACGTTCGGCTCGGTGACGTCCCTCATACTCTTGATCCAGCTGAGGCCGAGGGAGAGTTTCGTCAGCACGACGGCGTGGTGACGGTGATGATGAAGTTACCGATGCAGGGCTTCGCCTAAGCACTACGACAATATGACCGAGGTAGAAAACTGTGGACGGGGGCACCGCACATGGCTAAAGATCAACTTCTGTGTCTATGGGGTGCCCCCTCCCCCCGTATATAAAGGAGGGGAGGAGGAGGAGGGCCGGCCACAAGGGGCGCGCCCAAGGGGAGGATTCCTACTCCTAGTAGGAGTAGGTTTTCCCCCTTTCCTAGCCCAAGAAGGAGAAGAAGGGAAAGAGGAGAGAAGAGAAGGAAGGAGGGGGGCGCCCCCTTTCCCCTTGTCCAGTTCGGACTGGGCAAGGGGGGGGCATGCCACCTCTGGGCGGCCCTCTCTCTTCTCCACTAAGGCCCATTGTGGCCCATTAATCCCCCGAGGGGTTCCGGTAACCTCCCGATACTCCGGAAAATACCCGATACACTTCGGAACCATTCCGGTGTCCGAATATAGCCTTCCAATATATCAATCTTTATGTCTCAACCATTTCGAGACTCCTCGTCATGTCCGTGATCTCATCCGGGACTTCGAACAACCTTCGGTACATCAAAACACATAAATCATAATACGAATCGTCATCGAACGTTAAGCGTGCGGACCCTACGGGTTCGAGAACTATGTAGACATGACCGAGACATGTCTCCGGTCAATAATCAATAGCGGAACCTGGATGCTCATATTGGCTCCTACATATTCTACGAAGATCTTTATTGGTCAAACTGCATAACAACATACGTTGTTCCCTATGTCATCGGTATGTTACTAGCCCGAGATTCAATCGTCGGTATCATCATACCTAGTTCAATCTCGTTACCGGCAAGTCTCTTTACTTGTTCCGTAATGCATCATCTCGCAACTAACTCGTTAGTCACATTGCTTGGAAGGCTTATAGTGATGTGCATTACCGAGAGGGCCCAGAGATACCTCTCCGACAATCGGAGCGACAAATCCTAATCTCAATCTATGCCAACTCAACAAACACCATCGGAGACACCTATAGAGCATCTTTATAATCACCCAGTTACATTGTGACGTTTGATAGCACACCAAGTGTTCCTCCGTTTTTCGGGAGTTGCATAATCTCGTAGTCATAGGAACGTGTATAAGTCATGAAGAAAGCAATATCAATAAACTAAATGATCATAGTGCTAAGCTAACGGATGGGTTTTGTCCATCACATCATTCTCTAATGATGTGATCTCGTTCATCAAATGACAACACATGTCTATGGCTAGGAAAGTTAACCACCTTTGATTAACGAGCTAGTCTAGTAGAGGCATACTAGGGACACTATGTTTGTCTATGTATTCACACATGTACTAAGTTTCCGGTTAATACAATTCTAGCATGAATAATAAACATTTATCGTGATACAAGGAAATATAAATAACAACTTTATTATTGCCTCTAGGGCATATTTCCTTCAAGAGATTCATCTGGATCGATTGCCGCGACTTGAGGGGTGGTCGAGTGTCGAGCCACCACATGCTTCACCCACCGCTGGAGCCGTTATCGACCAGATCACTTGCGACGTCGAACAACAGGGAGCGAGGATGCTGCGGGAGCCGACTGATACTGGGTCGACGGCTGCCACAAAAGGACGCCGCTAGCGCACGGGCGAAAGTGCGTCGCCCCATGGATGGGGAGCGTCTTGACGTCGAGGGGGGGCTTCTTGGAGCCAGGCGGAGTCGTCGGCGATGAAGATGAGCGTACCGAGGCGGACCTCGTGGCCTAGGGACAAACCACCACCGGAAACCATGTTGATGGAGATCGAAAGAATTGCAACCTCACCGGAAGTCGCTAAGACGCCTGCCCCACGGTGGGCTCCAATTGTCATGGGAGTGAGTTTGACAGTAAGAGTAGGGGGTACGTAGGAAGATGCAAGGCCCTAGCTACGACGAGGTTGTACATGCAAGTTTACGAGTTCAGGCCCCTCTCGGAGGAGGTAACAACCCTACGTCTCGGTGCCTTGGAGGTTTGTCGACTGGATTGTGCGCGAGAGTTACAGGGGGTGCGAACCCTTGTGCCAGAGGAGGGGGTGGCTTATATAGAGTGCTCCAGGCCCCTCCAGCCCTCGGTTTCACAGGGTTCAATGTGAGTTAAGACAGGGGCGTTAGTGGTAACGCCAACTATTAATGGTCTTTATGACTACGGAGTGAACGCTTGACCGTTGCCATCCTGGGGTGACTTTAGATCTTCTGTACTCCGACTGGTTCTTCGTATGGTCGAGTGACGCTGCTGTGGTCGAGTGGAATTGAGGTATCCAAGTGGAATCTGCCGTCGAGTGGATTGCACTTCAAGGTGGTTTCAATCTGTGCCTTCTGTTGGACTTTGAATGTCTTTGACTCTAGGGCAGTGTCCTTGGGCAGGGTGTCTAGGTCAGGCCTAAAACCCTACCCTAGGTACATTTCATCGTCAGCATGCTCGGAGGAAGGCCATACATGAGCAAACTTTTCAAACTCCTCATGCGACCCATCATTTTATTAAGAGCTATATCCGCGAATTGGAAGAATGTAGGTCGAAGAAACCAAACTCCACCATATCGGTGAACTCTACTGCTAGCCAACGGCGGTGGTTTCCTCTCGAGGCGGGATTCTGCAGAATTCGGGTAGATGTGGAAACATCACGGACAACAAACGATGGCTCTTTTAGTGCGGTTTGCAGGGATGTTACCGGAAAATATCTTGGTGCTTCATCGGTCAAGTATTCAGGTGTTACCGATCCGTCTACACTCGAGGTGCCGTCTTGCATGGAGGATCTATCCCTTGCCCTGGACCTCTCACTATCGCATGTGCTAATAGCTTCTGATTGCAAGAAAGTTGTACTTAACATCAACAAGGGAACATGAGGACTTTATGCTAGCATTGTGAAGGAGATCAACACTACAACAATCCAACTATCCGAGCGTTCCTTCATCTTCGAAGGACGCGAGACAAACTATGAAGCATATAGTCTTGCTAAGCACACTTTAGGATTATCTTTAGGACGGCATTTGTGTCTACTTAATCCTCCTGACTTAAACTGTACTCCCATGAGTTTGGACATTGATCAATAAATGAAGTGTGTTTAGACTAAGTACAACATGTGTTGCATTCTTTCAGTAAGAGCATCTTCTTCAACGCTATCTTTTAAATGGAAACAATATCGGTACAGCGACAGATTTCAAACACGTCCGTGGACAATAAGGGAGCCCGCAATCCAACTCTATATCTCAAATATTCACATCAAACAAAAACAATATTTCGTCAAATAGTAGCACGGTCACTAGTGCCTTCTGCCAAATATGCTTCTAGTACCAAATTACTAGTGAAGAAAACTACTAATGCTTTCCACCAACATCCATGCATGATTTCTGCCAACGGCAGAAGATCAAGATCATGCAAATTACTAGTGGTGATCATGTGCACAAATGCTTTCCGCCAACGCCAACAGCCATGCACAAATGCTTTCCGTCAACAACCATCGAGGGATTTTGCAAAAAAAATTCCTTCGTAAAAAAATATAAGAGCATTTGGATCACTGAAGTGAAACACAAGATGATGCATGATATGCTTTCGCCCAATTACTAGTGCATTTGTGCCTTCCGCCAACAGCCCACTCTATTTGTACGACTTCCGCCAAACATTAATTTTGTTGGTGCATTTCATTAGATTTAATCACTCCTTTCACTAAACATTAATTACGTCAGTACATTTCATTAGATTTAATAACTCCTTTCGCCAAATAGCAGCGGCTTTCCACCATTGTGCGCGGATGAAGAGGAGCGAGGGTTGTGGCATGGGTTACATGGCGGCTTTTTGTTGGCCATACAGACATATGGACTCTCGCAAAGCCCCCTGATTTGCTTCTGATTTGTAGGAAACAGATGTCCGGACCAATAGGGGACCGCTTTGGATGAAAACTGCGTCTGAACCGCTCGGTCCGAATGGTTGTGGTCCGTTTGAGGGCCAGTTGGAGATGCCGTGATGGAGCATAGCCTGGGGAGGTCCTATACGTGCCTCACTGCGTCCGATAAAGGGACGCCGCACTGGGGCGATCCTAACTAGGCCGACCCATTACCGCAGTAGCGGCTCGGCTATTGTAGCATTTGATATTTTCTTCATTTTTGTTATAAAAAATAAGGTTTAATAAAGCGAACATTTTTCAAAAATCTGAATAATTTTTGAAAACATGAAACTTTTTCTTACAAAAGCAGTTTTTTAAAGTTCTGAATACTTTTCTTATACAAGATTTTTTTTCAAAAATAGATTTTTTGAAAATTCTGAACATTTTCCTGAAACACAACAATATCTTAAAATTCCAAAAATAATAGTAGAAAATGTGTTTTTTTAAATCCACTCATTTTTTGTACTTCCTATTTTTACAATATATTTTGAAAACTTTCGGTTCTTAGATAAAAGTATCAGGACTAAAAAAGAAAACAAAAAACCATGAAAAACAGTAAAGAAAAAAAAGAAACTGAGTCGGGAGAACCTTCTAGAAGAATCCCAAAACAGGCCAGAAACCTTCCAGAAGGTTCCAAAACCGGTGGCTCACACACTCAGGCCGGCCCATCTATTGATCGACGTGTGCGTAATCTCGCTATTTGCTGCAGAGTGTGGCATATACGCGAATCAATCTGTGATTGAATAGTTAGGAGGAAGTGTTATTTCCTGCCCATCAAGTCAAGTGCTAGACTTGAAATTGGTGTTTGCATTTTTCGTATTTAATTTAGGTCTTTCAGAGATGTGCTTTTACTGAGAGGAGATGTTCTCGTCGACTACAAAAGGATCTGTAGTGACTTTGCCAATCTCAAGATGCTATATCAACTCAGTCAGTCGAAGTTGATAGTAGGATATAAAGTAGTGAGTATATATGCGTATGTATGGGTGTCTACGTATGTTCAGAAAAGTGCGGTATATAGGAAATTCCTATAGCCTGGTCCTGTTCCCCAAGTGGTGCGTCGATGATGGAGCAAATCCACAACAGGCGGACATTTTCTGTGTGTTTTCTCTTTTCATTTTGCTATTCTACTTCAGTTTTTTTGTGTAATTTTTCACTTTCTTCTGTTCATTTTTTCATATTTATCATTTTAAATCTGTGAACACTTCTTTAAAAAATAAAAATGTTCACATTTTGTCAATATATATTCTAATTCGTGGGTATTTTAAAGTTCACTACTTTTCTAAAATCTGTCAACTATTATATTTTTATAAATTCATGATTTTTTGTTATAAATTTTAAAATATTACAAAATTTGTAACTCTTAGAGACTGAGTTGGCATATTATTTTGAGATTAACAAAGTTATCATAAATGCCTCGTAGTCGACGGAAACATCTCCTCGCACTGAATGCCTATCGTCGGAAATATTCAAATAAATTCAGAAAAATGTGAACACCAGGACCTGAACCTTAGTGGGCTGGGAACACCACAAGTTGGTTCGCCGATCAATGAAGCGCTAGGGTGCGTGTTTGATCTCCTAGTAACACGCGGACTATGTTTTTTTTTTCTTTTTAGAAAAAAGCACGGACTAGGTGTTCTCAGTATATAGCGCCATTGCTATACATCGCTTACCAGGAGATGTAAGAAGGGCTTTTTTTAAGGGGAAGATATAAGAAGGGCTAACATTTAGCGATTTCGGCTAGGCCACGCCCAGTAGCAACACTCAAAGCCAGTTTTCTATGATTCTGCGTGTCGTTTAGGGGAGCGTTTTTCTTAGTGCTTATCCATTGGATTAGTTTTTCTGTTCTTTATTTCCTTATTTTTCTTCACTACATTTGTATTTTTGTTTTTTCAAAATTTTAGTTTTATTTTAGTTTTGTTTCATTTTATTCTACGGGGTAAAGTACACCTATTTTCTTAGAGCTCCCTCAACAAAGCTTTATACGTATAAGCATTTTTGTGAAACTACACAACGTCTTTAAAAGTACATAAGCATTTTTAAACAACATGAATGATTTGTTTAAGTACACAAACATATGTGAATATTTTTTAACAATGTGAATTTTTATTACAAGTACATGAGCATTTTTTATCAGACACTGTGACCTTTTATTTCAAGTACCAATATTTTTAGTAGTATGAGCATTTTATTTGAACTACGAAAATATTTTTCATAGAGTGAACTTTATATTAAAAGTGCATGAATTTTTTTCTAAACAACATGAACATTTATCAAATGTACACAATCAAATTTGCTACATATTTATTTAATTCCAGAACATCATTTCAAATTCATGGATATGTTTGAGTCCATGCTTTTTTTAATCAAGTTCATGAACATTTTTTAGGACTATTAAGATCCATGAAACATGTTTTTAATTAACAAACATAGAAACAAATTGGATAGGGTCCTACCTAGATGTGCCGTTCGGACGGTTTGCAACACTGCTCGCTAAGAAAACTGGAAATAAGCGATTGATAGTGAAAGTTTTGTTCTGATCCCGGGCTCATGTGGCCACATGTGAATAGTAAATTTAAAATAAATCATAAAAAACTTAAGCTGTTTTGTGCCATTCATTGACAAATGTTTTGATTGGTTGCAAAGTATCATCACCGGGTGACATTCATGGGAAACGTGGTGAAAAAATTGATGCTCCAAGATGCTTTCGAAAATAACATTTTTGAAGCATCGATTTTTAATTTTTGCTACGGTTTCCACGAAAGCAATCCAATGATGAAAATTTGCAACCAATCAAAACATTTTTTAATGTTTGGTAGAAATATAAGAAATATATCAGTTTTTTGATTTTTTTTTAATTTACTGTGGACGTACAAAGTGCGGAGTAGGTGCTCTTATACATAGCGAAAATGCTATATATCGCTTGCTCCAAGACGTACAAAGTGCTCGCCTTCAGCGCTTCTGCCCGGGCCATGCCGGAAGAGTGACATAAATAGGTTGGTTTCCTTGGTTTTACTATTTTTCGAACAATTTTGTGTGTGTTTTTGCGTTAGTTTTTATTGGAGTTGTTTCTCCGTTCGATTTTCTATGTTTTTGGATTATTTTTATTTTTTTCCTTTCATTTTTTCTTTTCTCATTTCCTTTGTTTTTGCTTTTCTATCTTTGTTATTGTATTTACTTTGTGTTTTTTTTCAATTTTTTCATCTGCTTATTTTTTCTATGGGGTAAAAGACACCTGTTTTCTTATAGCTCTGTAAACAAAAAAAAATTGGACATGTGAAAAAATATTAGACATGTGAACATTCTACGGGATCTCAGAAGCATATTTTTTGAACAACGTGAGTGCTTTTTCAAAGTACACGAACTTTTTTCTGAATAGCATGAACATTTTATTTAAAGTAAACAGACATTTTTTAACTGCTCAATATTATTATTAAAAATTCAAGGACAATATGTTTGAACACCGTGAGTAGTTATTCTATTTAAAGTATGTTTGAGCACCATTATTGCTTTGGGGTTCACTTTGTGTCTCTAAAATAATAAAACATGTGCACCTTCTTTGGGGATTCCGTTATGTCAAACAATGTGTTGCTACGTATTGGCAATTTTGTGCATCACGAATACCGTCTAGATATGTTAGCTGTGTACATGATGATTATTATTTATCTTTATGTTGTGTATATGATTTTATGTTGCTAGATTCGATGGTCTTCTTGAGGTTGGGCACATTGGCATTCGTGATGTGGTAGGTGTTCCATGTGTCAATGGTTCTCATTGGTTGTTCACAACATGGCAAACAACGTATTCAGTAACATGTGGAGAGAAACGAATCGGTTCATTAGAGAGGTGACGAGAAAGCATTAGCCGCCACCAGGCATATGCCTCTGTGGCGCCCGGATAATTAAGCTACAGTAGTCCTCCACTAATGATGCCACATCACCACAATTACTGTTGTTAAACTCGCGTAGGTTCTAAACCCAGTTCAAATTCAAATTTAAATAAAGTCAAACAGATAAAGTTTTCAAATGTCAAAACAAAAATGTTCGTTGGGTTGCAAATATTCACTAGCTAATTATCATGTGGCAACCAACATCATTTGGCTCTCCCTTTAATCCTTAGGACAATATAAAGTGGCCCATCAACATATTAATTGACCTATTCAATTTCAAAAAAATCCTGGAACAATTCCGTTGGCTCTAAAACTTTTAGGCAACACCACAATATTGTTCTTGAATTGTGTGCCAGATTTCATGATTGACTAAATTCATTTTTGTCACTCAAATTAATACGAAACGGTAGCTAACTAAAATACATAAAATAAAATTAGAAAATGCCCTGCCTCATTTCTGTGCGTCTGGGCCCTAGTTGTCACATCCCTAGCTTCTAGTGCTGCCTAGTGTTTGCATCTTGCTTGCATCATGTTTAACTTTCATGGAAACTTGAAGTGGGGATTGTTCAAACCCTAGCACCAGATCAAATCAAATAGGTTCAACCTAAAATAATCTTCAATGAACCCAAAATGCCTTTGGAAATGCTCATGATTTTTGATAAAGGTGAAAACCTCTGCCAAAAATGATGAGCATATTTCTTGGCCATTTATGGATTTTTGAATTAACTCATATTGTATTTGAATTGGGGCATTTAAATTCTATAAATATTTTAAATGCTCTAATAATTCTGAAAATAGTTGAGAGCTGTTGGGAGTAATCCAAAGATGTGCCCACAATTTATTTCAGGATTTTATGAAGTGATTTAGTATTTTACTAAATCCAAAAAAAACAACAAAGACAGAAATACAAAACAGAAATAAAAGAGAGAGAGACTTACCTGGTGCTCACCTGGCAGCCCACCTGGCCCAACTCCAGCTGGCGGCCCAGCCCACTGGCTTGAAGCGGTTGTCTTCAACCTTCGCCAAGAGGGCACAGGCGTCGACAACACATGCCGAGGAGGCCAGCTCCTCCCTGCCTGCCTGCCCCTCCCCGACGCGTATGGACGACGCCACGCAACCCCCTGGTCACTCTCCCCTCTCTGTATCTCTCCCTCGTCTGCCCCTCTTCCCCGAGCACCACCGAGCGGAGCTCGTCGCCGCCGACACCATCCACCGCGTCCACCGAGCTCCCCTCGTCCCTCTGCCTGCTCCAACGGATCCGCCTCGACCACCTCTTCCTCCTCGCCAAGCAACGCACCCGCGGAACGCCCAAAACGACGCCATCGTCTTTGTTTCCATCGCCGGCTGTCGGAGATCCCCCTCGATGCTCCGCTCGCTCCGGTGCCTCCCCGAGCTCGCCGAGGCCACCGCCGCACCCACTGTGAGCTCCTGTGTCGTTTCCCCCTCTGCCCTGGCTCGTTTTCTCCCTCTAACACCGATGCCCGTCGGAGCCGAGAGCTCTTCGCCGCCAGCCATGTCGCTGCCGTCGCTGCAGCCATTGAGGCTTGAAACCAAGTGCGACACCGTGCTCCGTATGTCACCAGGAGCATGTAGCACCCACCAGTATCTCCCCTAGGGCACCGCAATGCCGAACCCGAGCTCGCCCGAGCTCCGGCCGCCGCTGACTTCGTTGCCGCCGCCGCTAGAGCCCACCCCCGCGCAAACCGCTACCACCGTTGGATGCGCGCTCATGGCGTTCAATGAGCCCTTCCGCGCTTCATTTAGCCGCCCGTAGCTCAAACCCGAGCATCTCCGGCGAGCCACCGCCGTGCTTTTGGTCGCAGGCGTCGACCGCTGATGTGGTCGCTTAATTAAGGCTAATCACCACTAATCCCTCCCTAACAGACGCCGGCTGACGGGCCCCACCCGTTAATTAACCACATGGTTATTCCCTGTTTAATTTAAGCTAATGACCGTGGCCCCACCGGTCTGTTTGACCTTGCCACCTCAGCGTTGACCGACCCAACAAGTCAAGGTTGATTACCGACGTGAGTTGCCGACCGGGCCCCACCGCATTGACATCAACAAAGATCAGTGTCATTGACCAGTGGACCCCACTGGTTAGGTTTGACCTAGACCGCTGCTTTTGACCTGCTGACATCACAGTGACGTCATGCTGACGCAGTAAATCATTTTCTGGATTTATTCTTTTACAGGAAATTCCAGAAAATGTTGCAAACTTCAAAAATTCATAGTAATTCAACTGTAACTCCAAATCAAACAATTTATATATGAAAAATTATCAGAAAAATGCAATCTATCCATCTGTACCATTTTCATGCATGATAGAACAACTTAGGTCTGTTGTTTAGGCCAAATCTTATAATGGCATTTAAACCTTCACATATGGAGTTTGAATTTGAACCTAGGGTTCAAACCAACTTCATTTAACCTGCTGCTAGTTGCATTAGCTCAAACCACATCATATTGCCATGTCATGATCATGCATCATATTGTGCATTGCATTGATGGTGTTTCCTTCTGTGTTGCCGGTGTTTGTCCCTCTCAAGTAAATGACGCGTCTGCAAGCGATGAGTTCGATGACACCGATGAAGAACTATATTATCTTGAAGTGCCAGGCAAGCAAAACCCCCTTGTTCATTCCGATACAATCCCACTCTCTCGCTCCTGCTCTCTTTTACTGCATTAGGACAACAACGATTCAATTGTTACATGCTGCGGTAGTTGAACCCATTTTCTCTGCATGACCTGTCATTGCCACAGTAAATAGATGAAACCCACTAGCATGAGTAGGAGTTGTTTGAGCCCTGATGTGCCTACTCATTCATGCTTGTTTGTCATGCCCGCTATTGCTTAGAGTTGTGTCAGGTCTGATTCATCAGGGATGAATTGGAGGTGTGTGAACATGTCCTACTGTGTGTGAGCTAAGTGTGTGAACTCTATTTGGTAAAGGTAGCGGTGGGAGGCCATGTAGGAGTACATGGTGGGTTGTCTCATTGCAGCCGTCCTCAGGAACTGAGTTCTGTGTTTGTGATCCATGAACAGTTACTACCACACATTGGGCTCCGGGCGCCCAAGCTCTCTCGACTTATTAATCAACCCGATCTCATCCAGGAGTTGCAACTAGTTTCGGTGTTTGTAGGTAGTGTTAGTAGTCTACCAAGTGGCACCGATGCATGTGGGCTTGGGACAGACTAGGCACCGTGGCCGGGTATGCCAAGCGTTGCCCGTTTGGTGGGCTTGGAACCCTGTACTCATCGTTTGGGGCCGTGAGCGACACCTCGGCCGGATCTCCTTGTGGATGGAACCCGAATAGGCGATAAACCTGGACTAGAGACTTGTGTGGTTAGTCGGTCGTGGTCGACTCCTCGCCAAAGCTTCCGCTTGAAGGTTGCCGAGATACACGACGTGTACATGGCGGTAAGTGGCGAGAGCGTGTGTGAAGAAGTACACCCCTGCAGGGTTAATATGATCTATTCGAATAGCCATGTCCGTGGTAAAGGACTTCTGGGTTGCCTGTACAGTTCATAGACAAGTGAAAGTGGATACTCTAAAATACGCAAGATAAGCGTGAGTGCTATGGATGGCGTTCTCGTAGGGAGACAGGAGCGGATCCATAGTGGTGTATTGATATGGTGAATATGTGGAATCGTGTGCGCCACCTCAAAAGAGTTACTTGCAGTCGTAGTTCAGGATAGCCACCGAGTCAAAGCTGGCTTGCTGCAGTTAAACTCCACCACCCCTTTGTTGATACCGATGCATATGTAGCTAGTTCTGATGTAAGTCTTGCTGGGTACATTTGTACTCACGTTTGCCTATTTTATGTTTTGCAGAGAGACTTCAGTCTCGCTAGTAGTACCGCTTGGACTTCGACGTTTAGCTTGATACCTCAGCTACGATCTTGTGCCCTCGGCAGGATCTGGTAGATAGTCAGGCTTCTCAGCCTTTTTCATTTGTAGATGTCTGTACTCAGACATGTTAAGCTTCCTCTTGTGCGTTGATTTGTATGCTCTGAATGTTGGGTCATGAGACCCATGTTTGTAATATCTCGCTCCTCGGAGCCTAATGAATAAATTCTTGAGTCGTAGAGTTATGTTGTGATGCCATGTTGTATTTACACATATCGAGCATATTGTGTGTATGTTTGAAATGCTTGGTATGTGTGGGATCAGAGAATCTAGTTGTTTATCTTTGGCAGCCTCTCTTATGGGGAAATGTAGTCTAGTGCTCCCATGAGCCATAGTAGTCCGCTACAGCCCGGTTCACCGGAGTCCTGCTAGCCCAGCACTACTGCTCAGGACGCTTGACTGGCCGGCATGTGTTTCACTTCGCCGTTCTGTATACATCGCCTTCGGGAAATGTCACGCGGTGACATCCGAGTCCTGTTAGCCGGGTTACAGCCCGATTCATACTGGCCGACCGACATGCTCAAGTTGATTCATGTATGCCTGTCCCCATGGGTTAGTGCCGCTTTGGGTTCACGACTAGCCATGTCGGCCCGGGTTCTCTGTCATATGGATGCTAGCGACACTATCATATACGTGAGCCAAAAGGCATAACGGTCTCGGGCCATGGTAAGGCGACACCTGGGAATACCGTGCGTGAGGCCGCAAAGTGATATGAGGTGTTACCGGCTAGATCGGCGTGACTTGGAATCGGGGTCCCGACAGCTTTGGTATCGAGCCCTTGCTCGCTCAAGGATTACCAAGCCAAACTGGTCGAAGTTGTGTCTAGAAATGCTTTAGTTATGTAAGGGAATTGATTGTGGAAGGGAACGTAAGGCTCTTTTTACTCCTTATACCTCATGGCCTTCTGATCTGGGTCATCCTCTTCTCTTCTACGAGGATTAAGAACTAGGCCTTCTCATCTATCTATCAGGATCACGTGTTACTAATTCATAGACTTTTAAGGTTGTTGGTTTTACGCCTCAGTTCTGTTTCTACTACTTCCCTGTGTTCATAGTTGGTCTCGGAACCTTGATTTTGTGCTTCTGAGTGGTTATGCCACCATTTTTGCAGGATGTC
Organism: Aegilops bicornis; assembly: GCA_021605145.1. Taxonomy (NCBI): domain Eukaryota; kingdom Viridiplantae; phylum Streptophyta; class Magnoliopsida; order Poales; family Poaceae; genus Aegilops; species Aegilops bicornis. Next base: position 271,616,085 of record CM038675.1, on the reverse strand, counting down.
TCAAATCATTTTGAGCATTTACATCCGTTATGTTGTCCGAGTCATCCCGGGTTTCTAAAACAACACAAGCATTTGCAAAATCCCTTCCTCCCATTTTGATGTCCCTTTGGGCGGATTAACCACACTAATCGGTGAGTTGAGGTACTTTGTTGCCTCGACATATATGTTGGAGCTATTATTATGACCCTAGGCGTCTTATGAAACCATCTAGTAATCTAGCCATATTTTGTGTTCCCAGTGTGACGATTCTGGCCATCATTTCCGAAAGCATACCGTGATGCTACTTAGTAGTAGGTATTCTACTCCTGGGTTTTTGAACCCGAAATTCACCCTACTTACTTCATGTTGATAGTGTTTGCTAGTTCCTTAGAATATTAGTAACCTTTACAATAGCCCTCAAGGTCCGTGATAAATCCTTCTTCCAATACCATGAACCATTATGGTAGAAGTTCTTTGAACCAAAAGATCACAACCAGAGTACTCTTAAGGAGTTCTCCATTCATAATTGTGATTCTGCCAGTTCTACCATTCTGCATGGGTTATCTGGAAGAAACCTGTTGAACTTGGTTCGTCATACTAATCCATGCATCCACAACTTAAAAAGTTATATGTTCCTTTGAGTTGTCCCCCTTCAGTTGTTTTCCGACCTTCGTCTATCAATTGATAGTCAGGAGTAATTGTGCATCCGTGTTATCGATGCCTAGTATTCTTGTGGTCCATCAAGCCATCCTATTCCGGAATGACTAGGAGAAACAAACTCCAGTACCTTGTCCATTTTGAGGATTTGGTCAAAGTAGTTGTACTCCGCAGATCAAAATACCAATCCAACTTTTGCTCTGTTCTACCTTGGAGTGTTACCATCTTTATGTCAAGAGTGTCATGAGAATTGCACCACCTCTTATGAATTCTTGATGAAGTGATACTTCTCACCATCATTATTCATTCCTCGGTTCCGTGTTGTTGTAACCGGAATGCCGACAAGTGAATTGTGGTGTGTGAAATTGAAACGCCTAGCAACCCCCTTGCTTGGTAGTTAATGGACAATATTCTCATTCTTAGCGTGTTGGTTATTAAATCATCATCCTAAAGCCCCGTCGGCTTCGTCTACATCTCCGGCGCCACTGGATCGAGGCTGAGGGGCGCCAGCGACGCCGTCTGCATCGATCCCCTTCGACCGATGTCGCCCCTGCCTCGACGTCTCTCCCTCGACTCCGACCACCCCTGGCTCCCCTGAGCCCCCTACACGCCTTGCGGTGAGCCTCCACTCCCGCCCCTCTGCTAGATAGCTTCCGCGCGCCCCCTAGCACCGTTTCCGCCATGGCCGTGAGATCATCGCCGCCGCTTGCGTCGCTGCCGTAGCCACAATCCCCGCAACTCGTGTCCGAACCCCGCAGCGAACTCCTCGTGCTCCTAGGAGTCGAATGCGCGCACACACGCGGCTCCCCCAAGCCCCATGGCCACGGATCTGCTGATGCCCGAACACCGGCGCCGTCGTCGTGGATGTCCTGCTCGACTCCGGCCGCCCTTCCCGCGCCCGCGTGCTTCTCCTGCTGCTTCGGTCGCCCTACTCCCCCAGCGCTTGCCGTCAACGCGTCCTGGCCTCGCCTCCAATCGCTGCCTTCGTCCCGGCTGCTGCGTCCGCCGCGCTGCATACCTGCTCGCTGGAGCTGCTGCGTCTGACCGCCAGCGCCTGCCGCCCGTCGCCGTGACCAATTGCGACGCTGCCACGCCATGCCTGCCTCTGCCCCTCGCCCGCTTCCATTCCCGCCGCCACGGCTCACTGCCGCCACCCTCGCCGGCTCGCCCGGCTGCTGCATTGCGCCCTCGTTCTTGCTGCTGCCACCGTGGCGCCCAGACGCTAGCCTTCACGCGCCGTTCACCCGTGCCGCTAGCAACCCCAGCCCAGTTGGCGTTTTGGGCCAGTGACAGCGGGGCCCCACAACCCCCTGTTAAAGTATTTTTGAAAAAAAGAAATTAAAAATTATTTAAATATATAAATTAATTAATTAACTTAAATTTAATTAGTTTAGTCAATTACCTATGACAGGTGGGGTCCAGTAGCTAATTAACCCAGATTAGTAAGTTTAATCTACTGTTAGACTAACAGAGGTTAACATGTGGGTCCCACTATACCCACATGTTAGGTTTGACCTGGTCAGCGCGTCTGTTGACTGCTGACGTCATCCCCACGCAATGCTGACGTCATAATTCCATTTCTGTTAATTTAGATAAATCCAGAAAATGTTTAAATCTTTTAAAATTCATAGAAAATAAACCTTAACTCGGATGAAAATGTTTTCTACATGATAGTTGCTCAGAAAAACATGACGAATCCGAATACGCGGTCCGTTTACCTGTAAGATGCCTCTAACTAGCTGAACATGGAACATTCCCCCTCCAGTCATCTGTCTGACACAGGTCCGGAACCGGGAAAACAATCCCGGTTGAATTCCCCCTTCACCTATATCGTGTAGCCATACGTTAGGTCACACCCGGCACAACATATTACCATGTTATGCTTTATGATGTTTTGTTTGCTTTATATTTATTGTTTCTTCCCCCTCTTCTCTCCGGTAGACCTCGATACTTATGCATCCGTTATGATCGACTACGTCGACGACGAAACTTCTTCCTTTTCAGCAGAGCTTCCAGGCAAGCCCCCCCCCCCTTTGATCATCCCGATATAGCCCATTCCATTCTCTCATACTTGCATTAGATTTTGCTACTGTTATTGTTTGCTCCTATTATGATGCATAGCCTGCTTTTGTAACCTACTTATTGTTATCTACCTGCTTATCTTAAACTGCTTAGTATAGGTTGGTTAGTGATCCATCAGTGACCCGACCTTGTCCCAGTTGCCCCGCTTTATGTTCGATGACTCGATCCATGTGATCGAAGACCAGGCCCCAGCACCGCACATCACTTTCCCCTTAGTTGCTCAACACTACTGGGTTACTATCAAGTGCCGAGGGTGATACCTCATCAGCACTTCTGATGTTAACCCTATAGTGTAGCTATTTGGTCGTGCATCAAGGGTGATTCCTCCTTAACCACTTCCGATACGACTCTGTCATGCAACCCCTCAAGTGTGAACCTCGAGGGTGGTTCCTCCTACGTTCACCTTGGTGATTACATCGAGTGAAATCCATCGAGGGTGATTCCTCGGGGTTTCCCCCTGGTGTTTGGACACACAGATACTTGGACTTTACAACTGTTACTTGGAAAGGCGGGTCGACCCTGAGGGGTACCCGCGAGTGATGTGGAGATGGGTTGACCTGGAGGGTACCCGAGAGTTGAATACGAGGCGTGGTCGGGCATTCTTAGCCCTTGCCGCAAGTCCTCGAGACGGGGCGACGGGGTCACGTCTTTCATGAGTCTCTGCTCGTGACCGCACTACTAACACACTGACGGTTTGGATATTTGATTTGAGGGGCCTCTGGCCTGATAGCACTAACCATCACGTGGGCATAGTATGGGCGTTCTGCGTCGTATGCATTAGCCGAAGCTTAATAGACGTCATGCGATTGAGCGACGCGCGCCGGGTTGGACTGGAACACCTCGCCTTGTATAAGGGGGGCTAGGTCTGCTCACCGGCCGCGTACGCAACGTGCAGGAGTTCCCGGGGCGATGGCCCAAGACCCCTGGGGGCATATGTTTAGTCCTGCGTGCTGACATCTCTATTAAGCCTAGGTTGGGTTGCGGCGTATTGTTTGGCCGAGGCCGGGCATGACCCAGGGAAGTGTGTCCAGCCGGAGTTAATCGAGCGTGGTGGGTAAGTTGGTGCACCCCTACAGGGAAGAAAACATCTATCGATAGCCTGTCCTACGGTAACGGACACTCGGAGTTGTATCCCGATCGATACAACTAGAACTTGATGCTGAGGCATGTAATGGAAATGATGGCTCCGGGATTGTTTTCTCGCAGGGAGTCGGGGAAGTGATCTCTGGGCGATGTTACAACATACTTACTAATATTAGATGCTTGGAGCTGCTTGAAGATGCTAGTCTTCGATGGGCTAGGCTTTCCCCTTCTCTTCTGGCATTCTACAGTTCAGTCCACAGATACTACCCATTTCATTGACACCGATGCATATGTAGTGTAGATCCTTGCTTGCGAGTACTTTGGATGAGTACTCACGGTTGCTTTGCTCCCTCTTTTCCCTCTTTTCCTTTCTTTCCGGATGTCGCAACCAGATGGTGGAGCCCAGGAACCAGACGCCACCTCGACAACGAATACTACCGCCACGAGGGTGCTTACTACTACGTGGAGGCCGCCGATGACCAGGAGTAGTTAGGAGGCTCCCAGGCAGGAGGCCTTGCCTTTTCGATCGATGCTGCTTTTGTGCTAGCCTTCTTAAGGCGAACTTGCTTAACTTATGTCTGTACTCAGATATTGTTGCTTCTGCTGACTCTTGTGTTTTCGAGCTGATGTATTCGAGCCCTCGAGGCCCCTGGCTTGTAATATAAGGCTTGTATTATTTTAATTTGTGTCTAGAGTTGTGTTGTGATATCTTCTCATGAGTCCTTGATCTTGATCGTACACATTTGCGTGTATGATTAGTGTATGATTGAATCGAGGGTGTCACAAGTTGGTATCAGAGCCGACTGCCTGTAGGATCCCCCTTTCCAACTCCTTGGCCGAAGTTGAGTCTAGTCGTCCAAAACTGTTTTACTAACATGGCTGTTTGTCTTACGGGCCCACGTCGCCATTGGGTGGTATTAGGATTTTTTACTCCTCGTCCTTACTCTGGGACTCTGATCTTTCTTCTATTCGGGTTAAACGATTTTACTAACTCTAACTCTAGGTTCTCGTAACTACTTCCTCCCGGAGAGCCCCTCATTCCAGATGATGGCTTGATTCATCAGAAGAGTGTGAATATGTGCTTTGATATCTTTTAGACCCTTGTGCCTACCGCCTTTGCAATTCCCTATGACCGATAAATCCTTATGGAAAGCTACATACACTTGTCATTAATACAATCATTCCTTGTTGCTCTTATTATTACGAAGATGCCCTGAAATACTCACCGTTGTCCTGAAGATCCATTGAGCTTACTGCCTTGCAGTTCTTCACCACATGAATACCCCTATGGATAATTCATCGCTCTTATCGAGTATCCTCTCATCCCCAGTTGATTAATGTGTTTCACAAAATTCTTTGAAATACCATTCGATCTTCCGAAAATCCTCAACAGCCTATTGCCCTTGAAATTCTTGCTTGCTTGCATTATGATTAATCCCATAAGTCCGGTAATCTAATTGGCATTCTTTGTCTCTATCATTTTGAGTCTGTTGATTCAATATGTTGCGAATGCTCGCAATCCTCAACCAGATCCTAGAATTCATCCTTCCGGCTCAGATGTCATTTTAAACATGAGTTGGATCTTGACCAATCAAATTGCCATCGATTGTACCCCTAAGCCTACTCAACTTATCCATTCTCGATCAGAGCATCTGCTTCTGATCCCCCGATTGGAAATCATAATTCCTTGTTAGCTAAGCATCGAATAATTTAGATGTTTTCTATAATCCGATACCTCTGCATTCTTTCTTCTTCTGGTTGAGTACCGTTACTCATGTCAGATCCTTTGTGGCCTGCTAGATCCTTTGGTAGATTATTATCTGACAGTTCCACATATTCAAAATCCTTGTGAGTTCTTCCCTTGATACATAATGCCTTTTGGCAAATCATGTATTATGCCTTTGATGAATTGTATCCTCTGCTTTGTCAACCATGCTCTACTTTCGAGCTCGTGTTAATTACTACTAAAGTTTGTGGTATATGTTCCTAAGACTCCTCGAAGGGTTGGACCAATGCCTTTGATGAATTGTATCCTCTGCTTTGTCAACCATGCTCTACTTTCGAGCTCGTGTTAATTACTACTAAAGTTTGTGGTATATGTTCCTAAGACTCCTCGAAGGGTTGGACCAATGCCTTCCCCTAATCTGTGTGAACCCGAAAACTTCTATGGGTCACACTCTATTAGTGTTTCGTCAGATAAATTTTTAGCACTACAACTTCTTGGAAAGCGAGAAGTGAATGAAAAGTTGTGCATTGCAGAAGTGGGGGTCGACCTTGAACTCTGTGTTCATGCCCATGGATACAATGTAAATCTTATCATGTAAGCTTCTCTTTAAGTTAATTGTCCCCTTGGTATAAGTTCATCTTACATTTGGGATTTGGTCCTTTGCAATCGTGGTTCCGACCATGTAGATCTACTTTGATTTCATTCTCAGACAAGTTAAAGTGCTTGCCTTCCGCAGATCAATTCATCAGTCCAACCTCTATTCTGATCTACCTTCGCGTACTGCCCCCTGTTATCTCGAGAATATCATAGAACTAGATAACCTCTTATGAGTTCTTCATCAACTATTAATACTCATCAATTCCAATTTTCCATGGGTTCTGAGTTGTTAGACACTCAAGGACACCGGTCAGGGGATCGATTCTGCACTCCGATTCAATAACTCTAAGTAATTTTTGTTGCTTACAAGTTTAATACTCCATCACGTCATTCCTAGCCTAATCGGCTACATCATTATCGTGCTAATTTTTAACTGTGCTACCTGGTCCTTCTTCCCGGAGAACAATTTTCAATGAGGAGCTAAGCTTACGTTGATCTTCCTTGTCATATCGTATTTCCTTGAACAACAAGTTTGATTTCGAGTTTGTGTCGTATTCGTGGTTCCTCTAGTCTTTTGCTTCACCATTCCTTTTGCTTGATGTCGTCGTTGTTCGATGACATCCTCATGAAACCTCTCGGTGAACTGTGTCGTGATCATCGTCAACACTTTGACTTCTTCCAATAGGTCAACTGAATTCATGATGAGGAATACCATCCTTGCCCCTCGATGATTTGTGTTATCGTCGGCAACCTCCTTACCTTCCTTCCAACATAGACTTGGCCGTGTTCTGGTTATACCTTGCATTTTTTGCTATTCTTGGAATTGCTACTTGTGCTTCTTGTGATCTTCATATCGAATCCTTAATTTAACACCATATCATTGGTACCCGAGGCATGAATTTGGTACTCCAAACGTCAACAAGAACATTGGAAGCGCAATGCTAAATGGTTCTTGATCATCTATCCAAACATCATTGTATGGGTAACATCATGAGTTTCCCCGCCCTTTCCCCTAGTTGGTTAACTACTTGCAGCCTTGTAATGATTACCCCGCTCTGCTTGCTCCTGGGAAGGAGATACACCTAATACTCGTGTATACACCCTTTCCTTTCCATTGTTCTGTTTAAATCTGATAATCACTTTGTCCTTTCCATTGGTTTGTTTAACCCTTCTTGTGATCTATATAATATAAGCAGTAATAAATTCCCTACTTATATAAACACCTCGGTGTACAAACTCTGTTAGTAAGACCTTGTTTCTATTGTTGATGACATTCCGATAGCCACCGATGGACGAGAACTTTTCCTATTGGTCTGCCTCGTCTTAATGAGCAGGAAAATGGTTCTCTTCGTTCCTCGCCCTTGGTACCAACATTGTTGCCAACATAATTGACAGGCTATATATCCTATAACCTGCCTTGCTATCATGACCGTGAAAAATGATTAGCGCCTTCCTGCTGTTAACCCACATGGTGGCCCCATAACCCACAGTTCCACAGGATCGAAACATAACTCTCCTGTACATCCCCGTTTTCCAAAATTGCTCCTCGCGCTTGGCTTCGTACCTAAATCACGAGCCACCTTCCTAGTGATCTATTCTGCTATCAGACACAATACTTCTTCCCATTGCTCTGAAACCCCTTTCACCCTCTGTTTCAGGTAAAGAACGATTGCCTACCCGATTGAAGCTTCTTATTGCACCTCCTTACCTTGCTCTCGACGTCTTTCTTGAATTTTGACTCGAGAGGTGCCTCTATGCCACGTTCACTGAGATAGCCCCTAGGTACCTATCTTGTGTTGATCTCCGTCCTTCTCGAGTCTTTCCCCCTTACTTCAGCCCTTAAATCTCAGGACGAGATTTCTTGTAGTGGAGGAGAATTGTTGATGTAGGGTAGAACACTAGGTGGCTAATCTTTCACTATTGGAGCGGATCCCACGAAGAACACGAAGAACACGAGGGGAAAACATGAGAGGAAACACGAGAGAATCACTCAAACCAACAAGAAGAATCACACATGTGCTAGTTCCTCGAAACACCAAGAGATACACAATCCAAAGTCAACAAGGGACGATACATAGGGTAACCAGTTCTTCTCCGTGAGGAGGTCTTGATGGGGCCACCTAAGAGGGGGTCTTGAATCCAACGGGGATCTTCTCCGTAGAGGGGCCGTGGTCTCTCTCAAGGAGTAGATCCGTATGCATGAGCAAAGCTCTATCTCACATATGAGCGAAACCAATGCTAAGCCTAGAAAAGTGATGGATGAGTCGTTTATATAGGCAAAGGGGGGGTGAAGGGGTACATGGGCTTCGGCCCAACATGCACCCGCAGGTGGTGGTCCGAATGATCCAGACGGGCAGTCGGATGATCCGGGCTTCAGGGACCCTGATGGTTCGGGAGGTGGTACGGATGGGGCGAAGAGGTGGGCGGCGTCGTCGGCGGCCCGGATGTCCGGAGGGGGGTCCGGATGTCCAGCTCGGGTCCGGATGATCCGGGGCTCGTCCGAATGGTCCGGCTTCAGGGTGCAGCTTCAGGTGCTCTCAGGTGGATTTGCCGGATCGTCCGGACTGGGGTCTAGATCGTCCGGGCTCTGTCAGGATCGTCCGACACCTCGTCCGGATCGTCTGGCCACCCTGGGAGTTGGCTGATTTCCTCTCCGTCTTCACGCAAGTCTTCCTCTTCCGATCCTCCTTGCTCCTTAGCTTCTCCATGGCTAACTCCTTGGTACCTGAGTATGCACAATGTCTCCGTTTGAGGAAGTAGCCAAGTCTCATGTGCATCGAAGTGGAATTGTGAGAGGAGAGATGTCACCTCAGTTTCGAGAGCTCTTGCACGTGCTCGAGTCATGGGTCCACTAGGCACTTGGTGAGACGATGATAGGTCCATGGGGATGACCTTGGAATGCTCCGCATAATCTCCCCTCCCTTGGGAAAGATCCGACCTCGGATTGAATTCTTCATCACCATGGTAGGGAGATAGATCGTTGATGTTGAAGATGTCGCTCACGGAGTATTTGTCGCGTGGGATGTCGATCTTGTAGGTGTTGTTGTTGTAGCATGCAAGCACCTTGAAGGGTCCATCTGCTCGTTGTAGAAGTTTGGACTTGCGTTCGTTGGGGAAGCGTTCCTTGCGAAGGTGTAGCCACACAAGATCTCCGATGTTGAATATCATGGGTTGTTTGTTGACGTTGAGCTTGGTCGCGAGTCGTTGTACTTGGCGCTCGATGGTGTGCCATGTATCTTTATGCATCTTTTGAGGTAGTTCACTCGGGCACTTGTGTCCATGTTGGTGCGCTCTTGTAGTGGTAGAGGAAGGATGTCCAATGGGGACAATGGATTGAAGCCGTAGACGACCTCGAAGGGGGACTTGCCGGTAGTCGAATGTCTTGCGCGGTTGTAGGCGTACTCGGCGATAGGTAGGCACTCCCCCCACTCCTTGATGTTCTTCTTGATCAATACGCGGAGAAGAGTGGAGAGCGTGCGGTTCGTCACCTCCGTTTGGCCGCCAGTTTGAGGATGGTATGCCGAAGAGAACAAAAGCTTGATTCCGAGCTTGGCGCATAAGGTCTTCCAAAAGTAACTCAAGAACTTGATGTTGCGATATGAGACTATCGTCTTTGGCACTCCATGTAGTCGCAAGATTTCCCTACAAAAGAGATTGGCAACATGTGAAGCATCGTCTATCTTGTTGCATGGTATAAAATGTGCCATTTTAGAGAATCGGTCCACAGCAACAAACACGGAATCCATGCCAATATATTCCCATGGTTGGTATGGAATTGGAAGAGGCATATAGAGACCATGAGATTGAGCTTTAGACTTAGCTTTGCGACATGTAGAGCATCGGTTGGTGAAACGGTAGACGTCGCGGAACATCTTAGGCAAAAAATAGTTCTTGGAGAGCGTAGCAAGTGTCTTGTCACGCCCAAAGTGTCCCATTAGTCCTCCTCCATGAGATTCTTGCAAAAGCAACAAACGAAGAGAAGACTCGGGGATGCATAGTTTGTTAGCTCTCATAATATAACCATCTTTGATGTAATAGAGTTCCCAAGATGGATGCGTCAAGCACTTTTTATAAGGAATAGCAAAAGTAGGGTCATGCACATACAAGTCTTTTATGTGCTCAAAGCCAATGACATTTAATTCAAGTTTAGTAACAAGCATGCATATACGGGAAATCGCATCCGCCACAACATTTTCCTTACCTTTAATATACTTGATGACATAAGGAAAATACTCTATAAATTCACTCCACTTAGCATGACGCTTGTTCAACTTAGTTTGACCCTAAAGGTATTTAAGCGTTTCATGATCGGTATGGATGATAAATTCATGAGGGCGAAGATAATGTTCCCATTCACGCAACACTCACACTAAAGCATATAACTCTTTGTCATAGATGGGGTAATTGAGTTCCGCTCCGGAAAGGTTTTTGCTAAAATAAGCAATGGGGCGCTTCTCTTGTATTAACACACCTCCTATGCCATTACCACTAGCATTGCAATGAATTTCAAAAGGTTTGTCAGAGTTGGGTAATGCAAGCACGGGAGCATGAGTAAGAAAATTCTTAAGCTCATGGAAAGCGGTGTCTTGGGATGTTCCCCAAACAAACGGTACATTTTCTTTCTCAAAGAATGTAAAGGAGATGCAATGATGCTAAAATCCTTCACAAATCTACGGTAGAAACCGGCTAAACCAAGGAAACTACACACTTGTTGCAAGTTGGTTGGTTGGGGCCAAGTTTTAATAGCATTGATCTTAGATTCATCAACATGAACACCCTTAGAAGATACTACAAAACCCAAGAAAACAAGCTTATCAACACCAAAGAGGCATTTTTCCATGTTAGCATAGGGACACTCTTTTCAAAGAGTTTGTAGCAGGGTGCGAAGGTGGGTGACATGCTCTTTGAGAGATTTGCTAAACACAAGAATATTGTCGAAGTAAACAACAACAAATTCACCAATATAAGGGCGAAATACATAATGCATAAGACGCATGAAAGTACCGGGTGCTTCCGATAAACCCATAGGCATGACTAACCACTCATACAAACAAAACTTTGTTTTGAAAGCGGTTTTCCATTCATCACCCTCTTGTATGCGTATTTGATAGTAACCACTTTTAAGATCAATTTTGGAAAAAAATAGTGGCACCGTTAAGTTCATCGAGCATATCATCGAGGTGTGGAATGGGGTACCTATATCGAATGGTGATAGCATTGATAGGTCTACAATCGTAACACATGCGAAAGCTACCGTCTCGTTTTGGCACAAGAATGACCGGGACGGCACAAGGGCTCAAACTTTCACGCACATGTCCATGGTCTATGAGATGTTTTACTTGCCTTTGTATTTCTTTGGTTTCTTCGGGGTTGACATGGTATGGGGCCTTGTTTTGAAGATGTGCCCCGGGGATGAGGTCGATGCATTGCTCGATGCCTCGTAGTGGAGGTAGACCCGTGCTACCTCTTGAGCACTGCGTTGGTTTTCCCTTGAAGAGGAAAGGGTGATGCATTAAAGTAGCGTAAGTATTTCCCTCAGTTTTTGAGAACCAAGGTATCAATCCAGTAGGAGACCACGCAAGAGTCCCTCGCACCTACACAAACAAACAAGAACCTCACAACCAACACGATAAAGGGGTTGTCAATCCCTCAACGGTCACTTACGAGAGTGAGATCTGATAGATATGATAAGATACTATTTTTGGTATTTTTTATGATAAAGATGCAAAGTAAAATAAATCAAAATAAATGGAGATGAAAATAGCTAAGTGTTGGAAGATTAATATGATGGAAAATAGACCCGGGGGCATAGGTTTCACTAGTGGCTTCTCTCAAGAGCATAAGTATTACGGTGGGTGAACAAATTACTGTTGAGCAATTGATAGAATTGAGCATACACTACAAAAAAAATACACTTCCGTGATGATACGTGTTTGTCACAGTAGGTCGCGTTTTTTGTCATGCATGTACATTCATGACAAATTTATGACAGAATCAAGATAGTCATACCTGTGCTGTCGTAGAAGTGTTCCATGACATTACCAAAATTATCATCACGGAAGTGTCCACTTCCATGACGATAAATCGCGCGTCACAGAAGTGCTTTCATCAAGGGTGACCGACACATGGCATCCACCGTAACGGAACGCCATTAAGCTATCGGGTCGGGTTTTGGATCCGATAACCCGTTAACAGCCCCGACCAATTGGATTTTCCACGTGTAAAATCATCATTGGCTGGAGGAAACACGTGTCGGCTCACCGTTGGGACAGATGTCATTCGCTCATTGGACAGAAGGCGCCTATGATACGGCGACATGTGGCATGGCCCAACAGAGGCCCATTCCTGTGAAAAGGCCGGCCTATTTGACTTGGTCAAAAGGTGGTGGGCTGTCCCACGGAAAGCCTGTTAACGGCCTGTTCGCATATAGCCCCTTTACAGCCCGCTAACCCATGGCCCGTTACGCTCTATCTGAATTAGGCCCGATGGCGTCAGCCGGCGTTACGGGAGCAGGGTACCAGACTTGCACACTGCGGCTGCGGCGTGGCTCAAGGGGTGGCCCCACGGCCCATCTTCATCGGCACGAGCTCAAGACCCTCGTGAGGGGCCAAGCCTCATGAGGCGGAATGACAGAAGCTTCCTTAGGCACGGCCTCGTCGGTGGCTCGCGAGGAGGCGGAGAGATCAGCGGGGTACCTCACGAGGTGCCTATGGCGCAAGCCATGGCGACCAAAGGCGCCCGGTAGGCGCCCGACCAGCCTTGATGTCCTCATTTCCTCTTTGGTGCAAAAGGGCAAGCGCGGTGAGGGAGTCTGGACTAGGGGGTGTCCGGGTGGCGAACTATCATCTTTGGCGGACTCTGGACTATGAAGATACAAGATTGAAGACTTCGTCCCGTGTCCGGATAGGACTTTCCTTGGCGTGGAAGGCAAGCTTGGCGTCTGAGATATGTAGATTTCCTACCATTGTAACCGACTCTGTGTAACCCTAACCCTATTCGGTGTATATATAAACCGAAGGGTTTTAGTCCGTAGGGGCGAACAACAATCATACCATAGGCTAGCTTCTAGGGTTTAGCCTCTCACGATCTCGTGGTAGATCTACTCTTGTACTACCCATATCATCAATATTAATCAAGAAGGAGTAGGGTATTATCTCCATCGAGAGGGCCCAAACACAGGTAAAAACATCGTGTCCTTTGTCTCCTGTTACCATCCGCCTAGACGCGATTCGGGACCCCTACCGAGATCCGTCGGTTTTGACACCGACATTCGTGCTTTCATTGAGAGTTCCTACGTAGCCGTCACCTATAGGCCCGATGGCTCCTTCAATCATCAACAGCAGCGCAGTCCGGTGGAACTTTTCTCCCCGGACAGATCTTCGTATTCGGCGGCTTTGCGCTGCGGGCCAATTCGCTAGGCCACCTAGAGCAGATTGGAAGCTACGCCCCTGGCCATCAGGTCAGATTTGGAAGCCTGAACTATACGGCCGATGTCCGCGGAGATTTGATCTTCGACGGATTCGAACCACAGCCGAGCGCGCCGCACTATCTCAATGGGTACGATCTAGCTACGCCACGAACAGCGCCGGAGGCCGCAAAGATCCGCTCCGACCCTTAATCCGGAGCCGGTTTAAATCGATCGAGGACGGTTGGTTGGACACCGCCTCGGGGCTGAAATCTCCACGGCGATTGAGGCGAACACCATCCCTGTCGCTGCGGCTTCGTGACTCCAGTGCGGACTCCTTTACGGACTCGAACCTCCAGCGCCTCTACGGTCGAATCCGGTAGGCGCTGATTATGGAGTTCACCGCCACGGACATCTTCGGCACTTCGCCCTTTGGTGATATCCTGAACTCATTAAAGTCTCCCTCTTTGTCAGGGGAGCCCTGGCCGAACTATGGTCAGGAAGGTTGGGATTCGGACGACGAAGAAATTCAATGCCCACCCACCACCCACTTTGTAGCCACTGTCGATGATTTAACCTACATGCTCGACTTCGACTCCGAGGACATCGACGGTATGGACGACGGTGCCGGAGACGATCAAGAGCCAGCGCCCATGGGGCACTGGAAGGCCACCTCGTCATATGACATATACATGATGGACATCCCAAAAGATGGGAATGGCGATGGAACGGCGGAGGATGACCCCTCCAAGAAACAACCCAAGCGCCGACGTCAGCGGCACCGCTCTAAATCCCGCCACAGTAAAAACGGCGATTCCGGCACGGGAGACAATAATACCGGACGGTGCGAAGGCGACCCCCTCGGCGGGACTCGGCGCGGGAGGCGAGAAGCAAGTCCGCCTGACGGTCTGCAGAAAAAGAAGGTAGAGGGCGATAATTATCGCCCCCCTCCGAAGGCGAGGCAAGCCTCGGCGGCAGCGAATTTGTCGTGCGGAGGACCCCGTCGAACAAGAGCGTTTTAAGCGCAGGCTCATAGCCACGGCAAGCAGCCTCAAGAAAAGCAGCAACAACTTAGAGCTGACCAAGACACGCTAGGCGGCGGATGGGTGAAGTCCTTGCGGCGAAGAGTATGAACTTCGAGCGCCCTTGAAAAGCTACCCCAAGCGCATGCCGTTGCCTCGATCGGAAGGAGGAAGCACTCACGTCCTGGCGCGCCGCGACATGGCGGACCGGCCACCCGTGGCGCGGCGGAAGAAGCCTCTCGGCCCTCCGCTCAAGCCACGCCCGGCGCGCTCAAAAAGTACCAAGGCACGGGAAGCGCGCGGACTTGCGAGATATATCGGAGGATAAGGCAAAGCATACAAGATCGATCTCACGGATCGGCGTGGGCGTAACGACTCGGGATGATTACCGTCACGCCGGATACAGCAAACCGGCTGGGCGAACCACGATGAACAAAGCTCATATGAGCTACGTCGTGATATAGCCCATGAGGCGCCAAGACACCCACAATGCTTCACAGATGAAGTAATGGATCATCAAATACACGATGGCTTCAAACCCGTAAACATCGAATCATACGATGGTACCACAGATCATGCGGTCTGGATCGAGGACTATCTCCTCCATATCCACATGGCCCGCGGTGATGATCTACATGCCATCAAATACCTCCCACTCAAGCTTAAAGGACCAGCTTGGCATTGTCTCAACAGCTTGCCGGTGAGTCAATCGGTTGTTGGGAGGACACGGAAGCCGCATTCCTTGATAACTTCTAGGGCACATATGTGCGACCACCGAACGCCGATGACCTTAGCCATATAATTCAGCAGCGGAAGAATCGGCGGAACAATTACGGACGCGGTTCCTAACAAAGAAAAAATCAGATCGTCGGTATCCGGATGCGAGGCGCTAGCAGCCTTCAAACACAACATCATGACGAGTGGCTAGCCCGGCACCTAGGACGGGAAAAGCGAAATCCATGGCAGCCCTCACCACACTCATGACCCGCTTTTGCGCGGGAGAGGACAGCTGGCTAGCTCGAGCAACAACTTGGCCAAACACCACGGTAGTTCGGATACCAAGGACAGCAATGGCGGTCGGCGTCGCAACAAGCATAAGCGCTGCATTAACGGTGATAATGCTGAAGATCTGACGATAAATGCGGATTCAGGCTCTAAACCCGGTCGGCGAAGAAGCCATTCAAAAGAAATACCCAGGGCCCGTCCAACTTGGACCGAATACTCGATCGCTTGTGCGGATACATGGCACCCCGAAAACCATCCAACCACACCAACAGGATTGTTGGGTGTTCAAACAAGCGAGCAAGCTAAGCGCCGAAAACAACGACAAGGGCTGCATAGAAATGGCGAGGAGGCCCGGCCGCGAACAATAGAGGACGAAGGGCTTTCCCACACAAGTGCGAGCGGTGAACATGATATCGCAACCCACATACCCAAAGGGAGCGAGCGCGCACTAAAGGGGCGTATCTGGCGATGGAGCGATCGCCCGAAGTTCAACCCATGGTCTTCCTACCCGATCACCTTCGATCGAAGGGACCACCCACTAGCATCCGTCACGGCGGTTTCGCGCATTGGTTCTTGACCCAATTATTGTGGATTTCACCTCACCGAGTCACGATGAATGGCGGCGACTGCACCTGATTTATCGGGATACGGTCGCAAAATGGGCATAGACCCGTCAAGGATCAAACCCACAAAGACGACCTTTAAAGGCGTCATTCCAGGTGTAGAGGCCAAATGCACAGGCTTCGTTACACTTGAAGTGGTCTTTGGATCCCTGGATAACTTCCGGAGTGAGGAGTTAATCTTAGACATAGCCCCATTCCGCAGCGGCTATCACGCACTGCTCGGACGAACCGCATTCGCAAAATTCAATGCGGTGCCGCACTACTCGTACCTCATACTCAAGATGCCAGGCCCTCGAGGCGTAATCACGGTCAATGGAAACACCGAACGCTCCCTACGAACGGAGGAGCATACGGCCGCCCTTGCGGCAGAAGTGCAGAACAGCCTCTTAAGGCAATTCTCCAGTCCGGCCAATAAACAATCGGAAGCTGTCAAGCTCGCCCGGAGTAACGTACAGCAAGACCGCCTGGCACGTTCCGAACAAGCGTAGTAATGCAGCCCCAACCCCAACCCTCGCGAACTCGCGAAGCCAGTACTACGCGCACGTAATTGCGCTCTGAAGCACCATGGGCATAGGGGACGGGCCACGACCACGGCATGCCCAGAATGCGGCTAGACCACACTAGGGGCTCCCGTTTGTGTCATTCCTTTTCTTTTCTTCCTTTTACTTTCAGGACTCCGTTCTCCGGAAGCCCTGTCCGGCATTCGCGCCCGAATACGATGCAACAGCCAGGAAGCGAAAACTGCGTCGAGTGTCCATGTGGTCTCTATTACGAAGCGGTATACCTGTTTTACATACCACACCGCAACTTACCTGGAAGGGGACATATCAAAAGTCCGTACCTTGCTTATCGCACAATTTGTATCGTTACGCTTTTATTTGCAGTTTCTTTTGAATAACCAATATATAGCTCTTGCCTATTATTGCATTCTTTCCCATTATATATGTTCACTTATGACATTGCGCAACCGTACAATTTGGTACGGCCAATACACCAGGGGCCTATGTACCCCAAAAACATGGTGTGACAAGTCCGAACACTTTCACACGTGCGGCACCCCGAACTTAGAGCATTATATGCAGCGGATCCGAATCAGGTCTTGGGTCGCTAGTTGGGTTTGCCCGGCTCCCATGTTTTGGTACCTTATGTTCCGTTATATCGGCTAAGGTAGCTTTGGGAGAACCACTGCGATTGTGCCCGGTTGAGCTGGGTTGAGCACCTCGGTGGAGAAAGCTAAAACTGACCCTCATGATAAGGCGAGAGCGGTCGCTGTTCGAGAGGTTTCTTGAGTCCCTAAATACTTATGCCGCTTAGAGCGAGGAACCGGCATTGTCCGGCCAAGGCATGGATAGCGCCCCGAACTCGGTCTTCCGAATACTAGGGGCTTCGCCGAAATTTAAAATTATAGAATTCTATGGCTAAGTGAGAGTGTTCAAGACTTCAAGCATTATAGTCCGGTTGCCTGGTTCGTTGCGTTGAGCGCCTCCCTCGAAGGACCCAAGTATGGGAACAAGAGCGCTCAAGTTTATCCCGAACACCCCAGCACTCGTGGCATGGGGGCTGAAGCCAACGACTCGCCATCTCTCAAATTTGATAAGCGGCCGCCTGAGAAGGTAATATTTTAAATTCAAAAGTGTTGCTTAGCGCATATGAAAAAGTTTTCAGCGACAGGATAACAAATGCGAGTCTACTCAAATATTACATCTTTGGAGCATTGACCCGCTATAAAGGCGGGCACCCGCCGGGGCGCCCTCATAATACTTCTCGGGCTTGCTATGTTCTTTGCCCGTGGCGGCCTGTCCGTCACCGGCTTCTCGCGTCCAGCTTGCCCCAGTGCACCTTAGCACGGGCAAGGGCACTCTGAGCACCTTCAATACATACGGAGCGCTTGATGACTTTGATCCATGGGCGAGGCATCCACCAGCCGCCGCACTAGCCAGTAGCTCCCGAGCATGGCCTCATTTGGCCACAGCCGAGCTATAAGGCCCTTCATGGCCTGTTCGGCGACCTTGTGGAGCTCGACCAATTGCTTGATTGGTCGCTCAAGGGCACCGGGTGTTCGGCCTCGGCATCTTGAGACCAAAACACCTTTTCCGTCGAGCTCCCTTCTTGGCTCGGTAGAAAGCGGCGGCATCGGAGACACTCCATGGCAGATCTGCGAACAGCTCTGAGAGCTCGGATTCGGGTAAGTACTAGACAATTGACTTTTACATTCTTGCTCTGCATAAAGAATGCCTTACCCGCCATGATCTTCTTTATTGCCTCAATCTCTGGAGGGCTTTTTGGCCTCGGCCTTAGCAGCTTTGGCACTCTCAAGAGCCGAGGCAAGCTCGGACTCTCGGGTCTTGAGTCACGCTCCAAACCCTCGTGTTTTTCCACGAGAGCACGGAGCTCTTGCCGTACCTCCGCCAGCTGTGCCTCCCCTTCTCTCGCTCAGTGCGCTCATGGCCGCTTTGTTTTTGGCCACGGACACCGCCTCCTTCAGGGTCGCCACCTCGCTCGTGGCCCCTGCAGTACCCATGTTATTCCTGTTATCTTTTGCAACCACATTTTTTAAAATTCCATAAGGTATTATTACCTTCCTTGTCCTCGAGCTGCTTCTTGGCTTGGCCGAGCTCGTTCTCGGACCGCTCGAGGCTCTCCTTCAATGCATTGACCTCCTTGATCGGTCTGGCGGAGAGGTCAGCAGGGCAGCCTGCATTCCCATATTGACATAATTATGTTAGACTCCTGCGTATATCTTTTTAGATCCTCAGTCCGGCTTTTCTTTCCGAACACCGAACTAAGCATCAGGGGCTACTGTCTATGCGGCAATATTCTTACATATATTGAAAACTTACCTCAAAGCGTGTTAGAAGGCCGTTGCAGGCTTCAGTCAGCCCGCTCTTGGCGGACTGAACTTTCTGGATCACCACACTCATAATAGTGCGGTGCTCCTCCTTGATGGAGGCGCTGTTAAGCGCCTCCAGTTAGCTATCCGGTGCCTCCGGTTGGACGGAGGACACTGGCGTCTTACCCTTCCTACGAAGGGGCCGCTTGCGGACTTGAATTGCTTGAAGGTTCCGGTATGGAGTCCGGACAAGGGTCGGGCTTAGAGCCCCTGGGGGGTCTCTCTCCCCTCGCGTCTGGAGTCCGGGAGGCTGCCTTGCGGCGCCTACTGCGCCACCTCCTCTTGACCAGGCCCCCCTTGGGGCCCCACCTCAGCGTCGTCAGCAGCGTGAGGTGAGGAGGCGGCCGGAAGTGAAGTACTCTCCACTTCGGACGAATTCAGGGACCTGCTCGACGAAGCGACGACCTCATCCTTGGGCGGGCTGCATGATTGTTCGGCATTAGAGAACACTATGCAATGAAAAAAACCCATGGGTATCTGGACACTTACGATCTCGCTAGGGGCTTGGCCCTCGAGGGCCACTCCTCCTCGCCGTCGTTGGCGTTGGTGGAGACGTCCAGAGGAAGGGTTCTTCCCTTCTTGAACCCTCCGGCCTCCCGGTCAGGGGGCGGCCTTTCTTTTCTTCTCTCCCCGGCTGGGGAGAGGCTTCGCTTCCACCTCCTCGTTTTCACGGGAGGAGTCCACCTCAGTCGTCCGGACGATGAGTCCGACAACACTGGCGCCGGGCACTCCTTGAGTCCCGTGGCCTTCTTCTTGGCATTCTTCTCCGGCACCACGTAGGCGCGGAGCAGCAACCCGCCAAGCGGGCGTCTACTGGGTTTTCGGCAAAGGAGCCGGACAGTTAACCTGCCGGATGTGCTCCGCCGATCTGTCAAAGGCAAGTGAGTATAGATCCCGCATAGAGTCAAACTATGAAAAGCAATATTCCGTAAATGGAAAAATAGTTTACATCGGTAGCTTGACGCTGCGAGCTGAATCCATGATCTTACGTAGCGGATGAGGGAGCCTCGGCGTATGAACAACACCTTCGGGCATCTTCGTGCGTAGTGTCAAAGAGCCTCTTGAGGTTGGATCTTTGTCTTTGGATCGAACTCCCACAATTTGAAGGCCCGTTGTTGGCATGGGAGGATCCGGCGGATGAGCATAACCTGGACCACATTGACGAGCCTAAGATTCTTGTTCACCAAGGTCCGCATGCAGGTTTGGAGTCGGTCGGCTCTTCGAATTACCCCACGCCAGCCGGTCTCCTTCCAAGAAGTGAGCCGCGTGGGAATACCAGACCGAAATTCGGGGGCCGCCGCCCATTTAGGGTCGCGCGGCTCGATGATGTAGAACCACTCCGATTGCCACCCCTTCACGGTCTCCACAAAGGAGCCATCGAGCCATAAGACATTGGCGATCCTGCCGACCATGGCGCCTCCGCACTGCGCCTGGCGGCCGCCCACAACCTTCGGCTTGACATTGAAGGTCTTCAACCATAAGCCGAAGTGGGGCTGGATCTGAAGGAAAAGCCTCTCACACGATGATGAACGCCGAGATGTTGAGGATGAAATTCGGGGCCAGATCATGGAAGTCTAGGCCGTAGTAGAACATGAGCCCCCGGACGAATGGGTGAAGTGGAAAACCTAGTCCGCAGAGGAAGTGGGCAAGAAATACGACCCGCTCATGGGGCTCAGGGGTGGGGATGAGCTGCCCTTCGTCGGGCAGCCGATGCGCGACGTCGTCGGACAAGTATCCGGCCTTCCGCAATCTTTTTACTTGGCCCTCCATGACGGAGGAGACCATCCACCTGCCTCCCGCTCCGGACATGGCAGGAGATGGTTGAGGAAGGATGTGCGGACTTGGGCGCTGGAGCTCGAAGTCTTGTGAAATGGATGAGCAAGGGAGGAGGAAGGCGTGGGTGAAAAGGGTGGATCCTTATCCCCTTATATGGACGGACGAGGCTATCGTCCCCACCGACTGATAAAACTTCGCTTATCTCCCAAGCGCCGCAATCAATGGTGCGGTTGGGTTACCCACGTCCGTATTGATGAGAATCCGGAATAAGGGGGCACGATCTACGCTTTGATAAGGCGTGCCAAGGAAACCGCCTCACTAAGCGCTGAGGTGGGACGGTAAAAAACTATTGAATAAAGGCCTGGCCGTGGTGTGATGTCACGCCGCGAGAATACGTCGACAAATCTGTGCAAAAATTATTCTCTCTACGGTGGTATGTGGAACTTGTTTTGCGAGCAGGACACTATCCTTGTGTTCAAGACCTTCTATGAAGTATTCGGAGGAGGAACCCGCCTTGCAATGCCGAAGACAATATGCGCGCGGACTCGTCGTCATTGAAGCCTGGTTCGAGAGACTCTTGAGGGAGTCTGGACTAGGGGTGTCTGGATAGCCGAACTATCATCTTTGGCCGGACTCCTGGACTATGAAGATACAAGATTGAAGACTTCGTCCCGTGTCCGGATAGGACTTTCCTTGGCGTGGAAGGCAAGCTTGGAGATACGGATATGTAGATTTCCTACCATTGTAACCGACTCTGTGTAACCCTAACCCTATTCGGTGTCTATATAAACCGAAGGGTTTTAGTCCATAGGACGAACAACAATCATACCATAGGCTAGCTTCTAGGGTTTAGCCTCTCGATCTCGTGGTAGATCTACTCTTGTACTACCCATATCATCAATATTAATCAAGCCAGAGTAGGGTATTACCTCAATCGAGAGGGCCCGAACCTGGGTAAAAACATCGTGTCCCTTGTCTACTGTTACCATCCGCCTAGGCGCTTGCAGTTGGGACCCCCTACCCAAGATCCGCGGTTTTGACACCGGCAATGAGGCGAGAGCATCAAGCAAGCGCATCTGTTTGATTGCAACAAGACCAAGACCGTCATAACGGCAGGAAGGAAGTCATCGTGGAGCCCAAGCCGGGCGTCACCACGAGCCTTTGTGAGGCAAGGACCAACTTTAGTCAGGATAAGTGTACTAGATGTTCCCCTTCAAAATGGCCAATTATTGGCGCCCTTTCCGCTCAATATTTGGGAAGAGGCCCAGGGCCTCTGCCTATAAATAGGACTAGCCACCCACAGGGTAGAGGCAGCTTGATCACATCAAGAGATCAATCGCAGAGAGAGAGAGAAGCGACTGAACTCCCCCTAGCAGTTCATCGCACCAGCCAAGAACAGACCCTCGCGAGGCTGTTCTTCCTTGTATTGTTCATCATCGGCCCAAGAGGCAATCCACCACACCACACCTTTGAGTAGGGTGTTACACCACAATGGTGGCCCGAACGAGTATAAACCCCGTGTCTCTTGTGTTGTTCCTTTCATAGTTTAGATCCTAGCGAGGCGGCGAGGTGCGAGTAGGTAGAGGCGAGATCTCCGCGCGCAGAGTTCGAACCTAGAGGGTCTGCGGAACCCGAAATCGACATTTGGCGCGCCCGGTAGGGTGCGCCCGAATCCACCTTCGCCGCTTGGCGTCTGTCGCATCGTCATCATCATGTCCGGCGACCAAAGCGGGCAACCCTGATCCTGGGCGGCCCTGCCCACCCATTACGTAACCGCTCGCCGGGCGACCCCATGCCCCAGGCAGCTCGCGGTCCGCAGGGCGCTGCGTGCCGCAGGTGACGCGGACAGGCAACGACAGCTCTCACGCCGCGGCAGGCGCGGTCGGCGGCGAGGGCCTCCAACCACGCCGCGGCCACGACACCGTACACCCGACGGGAGCAGGCGAACTCAAGGGCCGCGCTCACGGTGGCCCGAGAGCTACTGCAATGCAGGCTGTTGGAGGGCGGCCGCGACGTGCTGCTAGAGCGGGTGGCAGAGCTCCTGGCCCGCGCGGAGGCTCCACGCACGCCCACGCAGCTCCAAGCGGACTCCAAGGCCACCCCAATGCCAGCCAGGCCGTCGACGCCAGACGGCGGCGGCGCCTCCGCCCGGCCAGCGAAGAAGGACTTCGCCCGACCCACGGCCCCGATGGGCCACCGCGCTTTACCACCCCTGTGGGCGCCAAGCAAACTGCATGGCACAGGCGATGCACTGGCGCAACATTCGGGGATGGCGGCCCGGAAGAGTACGTGCCCCACATGATGGATCAAGAGACGCGTGCGGGAGAGCGAACATGGCTCGCTCCTCGGCCCAAAATTTGGGGGCGAGGCACACGGACTGAGCTCTTCCAGAGCCCGGAAAGCCACAGCCGGCCTGGCTGGAAGCAACGATTATCGGTACCGCTAATTCCTCAGAGCAGGCATACACTAACCATGGATCGCAGGAGGTACAGGTCACCACAGACGACGCCCCCACTCCCGCAGCTTCCTACCCCTCGGGAGGAGGGCGCGGGAGCTGCGAGGAGAGGGGCCGAGATCCGACATCACCACCGCGGCGTTCGGAGCAAGGCGTCCTCAGGAGGTAGGCCCTCTGCCGGGGAGGTGCCTCAGGGCCTACCCCTGGCAGAGGACCCGTGGTCGTCGGGGGAACCGCTGGTGACCACTCTACCCCATCGGCGGCGTCCTTGGTTTCTAGTCGTCGTCGGTGGCACTAGAGTGTGGTGCAAGGCGGGGCCCTCGTCTGGCGATATGAAGCAAGGCCAGTACGTGTGAAGAAGGCCCAGTGCCTGTGAAGCTCGCCGCCCCATGACACTCTCACGTAATAATGAGTGGGGCTATACACGCCGGAGTCTCGAGGGTGCCGGCCTCGGGCCTGGGCTCCCTCCCACGCCCGATGGCAGCACTTAGCTCATATTTGGTGAGAAAGACGTCCAAGACTAGACTAGATGCTGGACGCGGCCTTTTTCTGCTTTCATTGCTTTTCCCCTTGGCTGTCGTTTTCCCCCGTTGGATTTGAGCTTGAGACTTGCGTGTGTTCGGGGAAGGGGTGTTTAGTCTCGTTCGAGCAATCTCTCGCGTTCTGGTTACCACTTTGCCTCAGCTGCCTCCCCTCGTGAGCCCCTCGCGAGTCGAGCTAGGCCTAGCTTGCGTGCAGCCCGAACTGCCGTCGCCGCGCCCTCTCAGGAGGTCTTCATTACAGGTTCAATGGGCTCGTTCAGGAGACCCTCGGGACACCACATCCCTCCGCAGGCTATCTCGGGGCCCACGCGGGTCGAAGGTAAAACAAACCAGCCAGCTCGTCGCAAAGCCAGCCGCTTGGCGCAGGCGTATGAGTGATATCGCATCTACTAATACGCTGAATGCAAGTTTTTACATGAGGGGCTCCCCCTCCCAAAATGCTCTTACAACCTTCAGGGCAAAGCCCGAACTCTATCTGCCTTGAGGTAAGAAAGCAGGGACAACACGCGGTCAGTCGGATAAATCCCCCAATGCATCCTCAGGGGCACCTCCTGAATCATCGCTGGCGTCGCTGGCCTCGCCATCGCTCTCCGCGTTGCCGTCAGCGGCGTCAGGGCCGTCCACCATGCTGCCTTCATCAGCAGCCACAACCACGCCGTCGTTATCAGAAGCGAAGGCCCTGACAAGGGCATCCACGTTGTCTTCCACCGGTCGCCAGTCGTCCCGGACGGCACAGAATGCTGAAGGCGATAACGGCGTCAAAATCGGAGTTGGGGTCCATGTTCCGAAGATGGCTGAAGACACGAGAAAAGGCGCGCCCGCGCCGGGCGCGACTCCTCTCCTCCACCAACCTGTTGGCCCTGACCGACCGCACCTCCAGCTGCGTGACCACGTCGGTGAAGAACTGAAGGTTGCCAGCATAGTTGACTGCGTGAGGCTCGCCAATGGCCGCCTCGCAGATGTTACCCAAGGCCGTGTTAGCTCTCTCCCGGAGCGTGGAGAGCATGGGGCCATGCTCGTGCTCCAGGATCCGCCGCTGGCGTATCTCGTCCTCGTTCTACCGCACAACGGCCTCAGCCTCGTCCACCCGTTGACGGAGAAGAAGCGCCTCGGTGCGGGAGGTAGTCAGCTCCTCCTGCGCCACGCCAAGGGCGGCCCGGGAAGCGTCGGCCCGCCGCGTCACTTCCTCCAGCTTGGCCCTCAGGGCGGCGGTCCTGCCTTCAGCCTCGACCCTGATCAACCCCAGCCTCTCCTCGAACTCGCGCTCAAGGTTCAAGCGGGCCGTTGCCACCCGGCGTTCAACCTCTTCCAGGACTCGGGCTTCCGTGCAGCGACGTCATGCTCCGCCTGAGTCACCAAGCGCTCCCTCGTTTCCAGACGCTCAAGATCGCGGGCGCGTTCGGCAGCTTCCAGCGTCAGTGCCTCCTCGCGCCTCTGGAGCTCTGCCTGGTCGACCGAAGCCCCCTTCATCGACGCAAGGGCCGTCTCACGCAGCTCCACCTGCTGCTCCAGGGAATGGCACAAGGCCTGGAGTTCCCGCGCCCGCTCCTCCGCCGCCTCACGCCGCCGGTCAGCCTCTTGGGCCTCCTCGACGACCCGGGAACGGGCCTGCCGAGAGGCCGCCAACGACGCCTCGGCTTTCTCATTATTGAGGTCACGCTAGTGGCGCCCAAGGGCAACAACCACCTTCAGCTTGCGCCTCTCCTCAGCCAGGCGCAGGCCCTCAGCCTCAAGGCGCGCGTCTTCATCAGTGAGCTCTTCACCAAGCTGGCTCACCGCGTTAGCCGCCCTCCGGAGAAACCCTTGGCGAAGAACGCGGCGCTCCCGGGCACGCTCGAGCGCGTCTTCCGCGTCGTCCTCCGCCCCAGGTGTGCGCGGGGGGCCGCGAATCAGCACTCCCCCTCTAGGCAGGGGGCTGGGGGCTGGCGCCCTCGCGATGGCCGGGCACGCCTCGCCAGAAGCCCGGCCTGGAGCCAGCCCATCCCCAAATGAAGAGCGCAGGGCTGATCTCAGCTAATCGCCATCCACGACCAGACGAGAAGCCCAAGGCAGGCTGGCTATGCCCCGAGAAGGCTCGTGAAGGAGGGTCACGAGGCGCGCAGAGCCGCGATGCGCCACAGGATGGCTCGCCTCTCCGACCGACCTCACCACAAGGGCTCTGCTTGAGCTCGGAGCGCTCGAAGACGGTGAAGAGGGCGGAGCCTGGGGGGATGGCTCCTCAGCCATCTCCGTGAGCTCGGCAGGAAGGGCCCTGCAGAGCAAGGATCAACCAATGCAACAGGAGGATAAGGAACTAAGAAAGGGGAAGGCTTACTCATCAATGGAGAAATACTTCCGCCGCTTCAACAGGCGGCAAGGGTAGTCGTCACCCAAGGCCTCCCTTCTCTTCTGGAAAGCCTCGAAGTCCACGCGGAAGCGGCCCAGGAGTTCAGCGCAGGGGTCGGCCTGCGACGAGGAAGAAGCACCAAGGTGGCCAGCGTCAGGGGTGTCGTCCTGGCGCACGCCGTCGGTCGCCTCACCAAGAAGGGTAGCTGGGGCCTCAAGGGCCCCAACATGGAGCGTGAGGCGATGGCTCAACACCTTGACCCAGCTGATCACGGGCCTCGGGAGCTGCCCCTCGGAGTCTTGCTGGCGTCGTCATCCCGGCGGGGGCCCTCTCATCCTCCAGTGGCCCATGCCTCCCTGCTTCGCCACTCGAGGAAGGACCGCCATGGGCGACTGGAAGGGCAGTCACCACCACTGGGTTCTCGCGAGGCCCCATGAGGCCTGCGGGGCGCAGCCCCCATTCGTCGAAGCTGGGCATCTGATTCACAAAGTCGCCCTGTTCGAGCAAAAAGTACAACAAAGCCCCCTTGCCGGACGCTGCCGGGGAAGGGTCCCGATCCAAGACCAAGAGCACCTTCCTCGGCGCTTGAGCGTCAGGTCCTCCTCCAGGAGCCTCATGCGATCCTCACGCCGCCAAGGCCCACATCCGGCGGGAGTGACGCTGGAGAGGGGCAATGCAGCATAGCAGGAACTCCTTCACCACCTTGGGCGCCGTCACGCCGAGCGCCCTCAGGAACGCGAAGCGACGCCAGACGAAGACGAGCCGGGGGCTCGTGAGCGTCTCCTGGCCCCAGCCTGAATTGGGGACAACGGGCGATGTTGGCTCCGAAAGCAGGGGGCTGGGCACCCCGACATCCACGTACAGCCACCGCTTGCGGAACCCAGACGCGGGCAGAGGAAGGCTGAAATCAATCCCTAAAGCCGCCGTTTCTGGTGCGGCAATGAAGCTCACGCACCCCGAGCATTGGGTGGGGAATTGACGGTATGAAAGAAAAGAAGTGACGCAGCAAGGCAACTGAAGGAGGGATGCCCACCATTGCCTCACAGACAAAGGCAAAAACGGCAAGAAGAGTAATGGATTCAGGACCCAAATGCATCATATGGATCTGGTAATGGGAAAGCACAGCATTGAAGAAATTGGAAAAAGGGGGAACCAGTCCCGCCCCAGGCGTCGTGAATGTCGGACCTCGGTGACTATTACATCAATGGAGAAGTGAGATGCGGGCCAGGCCGTCGTCCTCCGCACTTGTTGAAGATAGTGGCGAGCGAGCTGACCTTGTCCAAGCCTTCTCGGTTGAGTATGATCGACCGACGATCGGCGGGAGCCCGTCGACGGGCCAGCGGCGGAGGCACATGTTTCTTCCCTTTCCCCTTCTTTGTCTAAGCCACGGCGACGGAAGGAGGGCAGATTCGAGATTTGACTGGAAGCAGAGACTGGAGCTCGAGAGGAGGAAGAGCAGGGGACGGTCGAAGCAGCGAAAAGAGGGACGACTGTGTGCAACCACGGGTCCGCCTAGCTGGGCGCAAAATAAGGAGGCGTGGGGGAACATGGCCGCCCACGTCCAATCAACCGCCATGCGGCGCCCAAGCGATTAGGGCCCGAGCGCCTTGCCCGCCGCTTCCCTCCTCGGCCAAGTCCAAGCGCCGCCTTTGGGCGGGGCTCTTGTCGGCGTTACGGGAAAAGGGTACCCAGACTTGCACTGCCGCTGCGGCGTGGCTCAAGGGTGGCCCAAAGACGGCCCATCTTCATCGGCACAAGCTCAAGACCCTCACGAGGGCGGGCCTCATGAGGCGGACGACAGGAAGCTTCCTCGAGCCGCAGCCTCGTCGGTGGCTCGCGAGGAGGTGGAGAGATCAAGGCGGGGTACCTCACGAGGTGCCCATGGCGCAAGCCATGACGACCAAGAGGCGCCGGCGAGGCGCCAGTGAGCGCCGACCAGCGCAATGTCCTCATTTCCTCTTTGGTGCAAAAGGGGCAAGCGCGGCGAGCATCAAGCAAAGGTATCCGTTTGGTGCAACAAGACCAAGACCGTCTACAACGGCAGGAAGGAAGTCATCGTGTAGCCCAAGCCCGGCGTCACCACGAGCCTTTGGCAGGCAAGGACCAACTTTAGTCTGGATAAGTGTACTAGATGTTCCCCTTCAAAATGGCCAATTGTTGGCGCCCTTCCCGCTCAATATTTGGGAAGAGGCCCAGGGCCTTTGCCTATAAATAGGACTAGCCACCCACAGGGTAGAGGCAGCTTGATCACATCCAGAGATCAATCGCAGAGAGATAGAGAAGCGACTAAACTCCCCCTAGAAGTTCATCGCACCAGCCAAGAACAGACCCTCGCGAGGCTGTTCTTCCTTGTATTGTTCATCATCGGCCCAAGAGGCAATCCACCACACCACACCTTTGGGTAGGGTGTTACACCACAATAGTGGCCCGAACCAATATAAACCCTGTGTCTCTTGTGTTGTTCCTTTCATAGTTTAGATCCTAGCGAGGCGGCGAGGTGCAGGTAGGTAGAGGGCGAGATCTCCGCGCGCACCCCAGAGTTCGAACCTAGAGGGTCTGCCGGAACCCGAAATCCGACAGCGTCATTTGGGGCGTCCAATATGATTCAGCCCGTTTTAACTTCCGGCCCATATGTGGCCCGTGACTTCTTTCGGCCCATATGAGGACCTTTGTAACTCTTGGCCCATTAACGGCCCGTGGTGAAACTAGCCCGTAATGAACAATGTATCACTTTATACCCATTAACGGCCCGTTATTCCATTGGGCCGTTTCCATTAAAGTTATCTTTCGGCCTTCTCGGGGCCCATTAATTCTTAGGCTCATTTGTAGCATTCAGTTACATACGGCCCGTTCTTGTCATTTTCTGCTTGTGGGCCAAATTTAGCCCGTCGTTACAGTCGGCCCGTTTGCAGACCGTTAATACGTTGGGCCGTTTTCATGTAAAAAAACCCGTTGGGCTGTTTTCATAGAGTTATCAAATACGGCCTATTAACAGCCCGTTATGGTCCACGAATAGTACGACCCATGATTGGCGAAATGATGATACGCCCCGTAGAAGGCCCATGGATCCTACGCCCATATGAGGCCCATGGATAGTACGGCCCGTAGAAGGTCCATGGATCGTACGGCCCGTAGAAGGCCCATGGACCCTACGGCCCGTAGAAGGCCCATGGACCCTAAGGCCCGTATAGAAGGCCGATGGATCCTACGGCTGGACGAAGGCCCATGGATCATATGGCCTGCAGGAGGCCCATGGTTACAATAGTCTATGTGTTGCCATGATTATTTTGGCCTAGTTACCAAAAATAGGCTATTGTGGCCACTAGAAAAAAAACAGAAAAAGAATTGCAGTGACTACAAGCAAACAACTAAACAAGACAATAAGGAAATAAATAAGCAAGCAATTAACGCTAGCCTATTACCGCTATTACACATATTACATCCTTTGGGCATCAAAGTTCGCCACGATTGCAAATATAGGGAACAAAGCGACACATTATATACACTGGCCGTCAAAATTGGCCACCAAAGGTGCAAATAAATGCGGTAGCAAAACAAAACATAACTGAAACAACTTCAGAAGAGCTCAAGAAGCGTTATCCTGGGTATCCACCATCTTTGGCAATAAGCTTAGAAAGCTAATTAGCTTTGTCTGTTTGGCACTAAAATCCTCCAACGCTTGTTGTTGCACCAGAAAGTATGCATATGAATGCTCGAGGGACTTCCGCAGTCCTTCCGCTTCTTGTCGCAGCACAGCTGATCGATGTCTTTCAGCTTGTAGTTGAGACTCAAGAAACCGAACTAATTCAGACAGTGAGTTTGAATAGCTTGTGCAAGCGGTAGTGGCCAGTAACTCCAACACTAAACCAAGACAGGACTTTGGGGTTGTCTCGCTGTCTTCAAGATAGTCTTCCTAAGCTATTTTATAAACCAACAAGGATGTGTCACTATCCTGAACCTTATCTGCATTACTTCCTTTACCATTGCTTAATAAGGCACTCTTCCCCAATATTCTGTCAGCATTCTAAAAGAAGAAACAAGCAGACACATAACAAGTTTAGCATGTACTAGTATATGAAACTCATTTCGGTGAACCAGTTCATTAGTAAGGTGGACAAGATTAAACTACCAAGTCTTCTATTGCCAAGTACTAGTACATAATAAAAGCATCAAACAAACATATATCTATGTCCTATGGTCACTTTGCATTGTCTTGCCAAATCAAAATAGAGACACGGTTCAAATCATATCAGTTCAAGACAAAGCAACAGTGAAAGAATACAAAGCGTGGGAAACTACGCGGCACAACAAGATTTCAGATGGGTACCACGGGTCTACATGTACAACAACACTATTGGCTCCGTTGTGATGCTAGTAATATGCATGATATGAAGGTCAACTGTATACACAATTGAAATTGAAATCAACAGAGCTATTGATAAGAGCAAACCTGTTAAAGAAACATGTGTGAACATACCTATTGTGCCATTGGAGTTTCGATTGGATCCTTCAATTTAAAAATAAGTTTGTATGAGTAAATACAGTGATACAAGAGCAAAGCAATCATAGTTAAAAAAGGCGCGCCTAAGCGAGCGCTTAAGCGTGCCTAGGCTCTAGGCGTTGGCAAAACGCATTGCGCATAACTACGCATAATCTGTGCATAACTGCGCATAAGCATGCGCTTTGGCGATAAAAGCGCAAAGGCGGTGGCAAACGCACAATTAACGCCTAGTGCTTTTTTGAACTATGATAGCAATGGAATCTTAAATTAGAACAGTTGTTCTTGAGGTTTAGGCACTTGTTCTACATGAACAGAGTACAAGAAGACGCAAGAATATAATACTTAAAAATAGAAAATGAGCTCATAGACCTTACCACATTCTTGGTTCGGGACCCGATCTGAGAACAAAGGCATTCCCGATCATCGTCCAAGAATGTGTCTCGGAGAACATAAGGGAATTTGATGAGTTTCTTTGCCGGTGAAGTACGCTTTCTTCGTGTAATTGACATCGCCACCAAGCATTCTTGAAGATAGCAGAGGTATTAGCACAGTTACCTCATCACGAGTTTCCAAAACAGTCCTTCTCTATAGAGAAAAATGGGAAAATTTGCTGTATTATAACCATCATGGAGGTAGGATGTATGGGACAAAGCAAAGTAATTGCCATGAATAACATTACTTACACATAACTCCTGGAAAAAAACCTGCAACTGGCATTTTCCTTCATCTTCAGTATAATATTTCCATGATGGGAAGATACGCACATACGATTTAACAACATCAAATGCGATAGATGCTAAACTACGACTAGCTGGTTGTGCTTCCTCCACAGGTATAGGCGTACTAACCGGGTGGAGTTGGGGTTCGCCATGATAGTATTGGCCCTTTGGGCAATCGGAGCTGCCTTACTAATCGCTCTTGTTTGCGAGCTCTGTGGTGGAGATGGTCCGTGTCAATGTAAACTGGGTTACTATCGGCTGGGGTTGGGGTTAGATTGGGTGAAGCTAGTTCTCTGTCCATCGCAGTAGGGGTACAATCTGCGAGAGTTTGGGTTATGTGTGGTAGGGCTGGTTCTTGTGCATGTACAACCGGGGTGCTATCTCCACCAAGATGTAGCACTGTTTTATTTGAATACCGTGTTTTTAGTCCGCTAGATACTGGCATCACCCGCTCCAATTCAAATGGCTGATAAACAGGAAACATGGTTGAATGTGCAGAAATTGTATGAGAGACAAATGCAATAGATAGTGTGGAAAAAAGAGGGCATGAAATAGTTGACATGTATATTGTTTAACTAAAACGGGTAGCATGACATAATTTCACATATATGATGTCTATCTAAACTGGATAGCATAGCATAACATAGTTCAAAGATATGATGAATAAATAAACAGGATCGCATGACATAATTCACCTACATGTTATCTAAGTAATCAGGATCACATCATTTAATTCACATATATGATTTATATGCTAAACAGAGGGCATTCGATATGATGTCTGAACTAAGAACATGGTGTTGAATATTGTGTATATGATGTCTAAACTATGCAATGCAAGACACTGTATGCATGATATGAGCAGTATAACGGTGCTAAGTTAGAGCATACACCTCAGTGGGGGAATAGGACTAGTCATCTGCCTCTGAATCCATCTCTGAGGAGCTATCGGGACCCAACAAGAGATCTGCCTTGACAGGTAGCAACATGCGCTCTGAAGGCCTTGTTTTCACTCCAGACTTTTCCATCTCTCACCCAAATGGCTGATTCACAGGAAGAATAGTTTAATGTACAAACATTGTCGACAAATGGAAATGTAATGAAGAAAAGGATGGGCAAGATATCATTCAAATATATGATGCCTGGTTAAACAGGATGGCATTGCACATTTCACATATATTATGGCTGGCTAAAAGACATGAGACTGCATAATTCCCATATATGATATAGAAACTAAACAGGTGGCATTACAAAACATGTCTAAACTAAGAAGATGACATATATGATGTCAAAAGTAGGCACTGCAAGGCAACATATGCATGATATGACTAACATCATCATGCAAAGGTAGAGCAAACACCTTGGGTGGTAAATAGGAGTGGTCAGCTGCGTCTGAATCCGCCTCAGAACAGATATCTTCCTCTGGATTACAATCTGGAGAGGGGTGGGGAGGGTTTGCCATTGAACCCACCATGGAGCGATGTCTGCATGACATTGTATTGCCGCGCAAAACTCTTCTCTTTTTCTCTACATGTTCAACATGACTGTGTACAATATCTGACATGCATACGAAAAAATATGGTGAGATTATGTAAGGAGAGCATGCAGAAATTTAGAGTGATGGTAACAACCCGGTGGATCGACGTTTTTCCGTTGAACCAAAATAGCCCTAATGGATCGACGTGAATGTATAGTAATAAGTGATGCAACAAGTGTACAACCTCTTTGCCGTAGCCGTGTCGACCTCAGCATCATTGGGTTGGTCGCTAAAGCAGTTGAGGCAGAGGTGGCTGTCGGAGGTGTGGAGGAAGATCTGAGGAATCTGTAGACGGCGTCCAGGGCACTGTTCTGTTGTGATGGATCGTTCTGTCGTTGGAGCAGCTCCGGTGAGCCGTAAGACGTCAAGGCTGAAGCAGCACAAGACAGACATCGTCAATATCAAGTGGGATTCTAATAGAATTTCCAATAGATGATGTAAAATGGATGTAAAATTAACATCACCAAAAACCACCTGACTACAACAGATGAGGTAAAAACTGTTGACTCGGAAATTAGCTGTCGAAACTGAAATTTACTGTGGAATCTGAATGCTACTGTCGAAACTGGACACAATGGTAGCAGAGAGGCACTTGACATGTAGTTTAGGGAGGGCATGCAGTTCATCTTCAACCTGCACCCCCTGAGCCGCGAGCCACCACCGGCCGAACCGCCGGCCCACGCCGCCTCGCCGCCCGAAACAACTCACCACCGCCGCCCGTGAAACCCTCTAGACCCCGCCCCCACCACGAACCCTAAGATAGATAGTGGGGTACTTCTCTGGCGAGCCCCGTCCCAGCTGGGTGGTTCTTCCTTAACTCCGAGCCCCCAACCCCTGAAAATTGGTGACCCAAAAGTCGATTCATTCATTGAAGTGTGGCTTAATCGGAGCAGAGCAGCAGATGAGCGAGGGAGAGCAGCAACAACAATTGGGCGAAGGAAGCGATCGAGCGAGAGCTGGAGCAAAGAAGACGGCTGAGCGAGCCGAGCAAAGCATCAACAGATCCGGCTGGTATGGCTGCTGACGAAGGGGCCTCGTGACCGGGGAGAGCCGCCATGGAGATGTCGCCCAGCGCGCCAGCTTCAAGGTAGCCGCTCCACGAAGTGCGGGATGGAGCACCGTCGGCGCCGGGAGGTCGAGTTAAGGAGAAGGTGCGATGCGATGAGTGTACAACCTCTTTGGTGGCGCCGAGTAGACCTCGGCTTCGTCCAAGGAGTCGGTGAGGATGCTGCGGTTCTGGTGGAGCAGGTTAAGGCGGCGCTATGGGGATGAAGCAGCCGCGATAGACGAGGCGATCGTCGGAGAAGCTCCTTGGAGGTGGAGGACGGGGCGGCTGAACCGGCGGGACAGCGAGATGGACGACGGATCCTCATCCGGGGAGGTGGGCGAGGGACATCGAGCTGTTGCGGTGGACAACGTCGTCGGGGAAGAGGCTCCGGCTGGGCAGCAGTGACGCGGCGGACGGAGGAGGGTGGGGTTTCGCGGCTGGAGCGGAGAGGTTACGGCGGCCTGGGATTTCGAATTGCGAAAAGGGGGCGATGTGAGGGGGTGAAGCATGACTTAGGGACGCACTTGTCCAAAATGTAGGGTGTGTTACAAAAGTACCCCCCGCCGATATGAACTGGCGGCCCTTTCGGCTCAGGGTTAGAAGGGGGATTTCACGTGTGGGATTTGGCAGCTGGAGGGAGTTTTCGCGTGCGTTGTAATTTTGGGATAGCAAGGCGCGGGTTGTGAAGGCGCCAGTTTTGGGAGCACGATATCTGAATTTTCGGGATATAACAAGACACGGGTTGAATTTTAGGGGCAAGCCTAACGTGTAGTAATATTGTACTTGTACGTACCAAATCAATTCGCACTTCCCTCAACCAAAAAGAAAAAGGAAAAAATAGAACTATTCACACCACACAAAGAGAGAGTCTTGCCCCGTTTTACTATACAAATGCTATTCAAAGCTACTCCCTCCTTCCATATATATAGGGCCTAATGCGTTTTTCGATGCTAACTTTGACCAAATATTAGAGCAATGATATATGACATGCAACTTACACAAAGCACCTCGTTAAATTAAATGCATGGAAAGGTTCTTTCAATGATATAATTTCCACATTGTGCATGTCATGTACTATTAATCTTGTCAATAGTCAAAGGCGGTCTTAAAAATCTCATTACGCCCTATATAGATGGAAGGAGGGAGTATGAATCCATGTTATGTCCGATTAAATTTTTTCGCTTGCTGTATAATGCATGTAACCAACTCATACCAACATTTTAGTGCATTCCAAATGTCTATACTACCGCTGCAATTCAAACTAAATTTGAATTTGTTTCTCTATTTCAATAAGAATCTACAATCATGATTGTTGCCAACTTCAACCATCGAGTTTCCTTGCTATCCATGAGATATAAATCGGACTGACCTATAATGCAGGATGGCAGGCACACCATCATCAACAACTCCGTTTTTTTATAAGAGTAGAGATAAAGTATATTAAATGTAGTATAACATGTTCATAACCACACCATGTGTATCACCGTTATATATATTCACACATGCGTCGGTTTGAAACACTATGATAAATTCTTCAAATATCTGAACTCGCTTTTTATAATGAAGTATATATGATTTCTATTCGTCTTTTACACCCACACAACCCTCTTATCTTTGTAGCCAGCGCTAACTTTCTCTTGTGCATGCACACGCCCGCATCCCTCTCACCCTCCCTCAGCATTCTCTAGCTCCATCGCGCAAATTCGTCTTTTCACTTTAGGTCATTCACCCATGGTGTGTGTAGGCCCCCCAGCTCCTTCTTTTTTTTTGACTATGTACTGCAAGGCAACAGCCTCACAGCCCTTTATTAAAACAAATATAGATTCTGTACAAAATTAGAAAGGAAAATAAGAGGGGAAAAAGAAGGCTACTTACAGGGGGGGCTAGTGTAAAGAATCTATCCAAGCAGTTAGTCTATCTCTATATTTACACTTGATCCTATGAGCTAAGAGGTAATATCATGAATAAAATTCCTCCTCCAAGCTACGAAAGTGGGCAGCTCATTTACGAAGATCCTTCCATTCCTTTGGGTCCAAATATTCCGGTGGCCGTAAATACTACCTCGGTGAAAAGCGGTTGACCAAAATCCCTCCTGGCCTCACAAGCCATTTCAAAAGTGGTGCAGTTAGGTTGAACCTTCCATGAAATGCCCAAATAATTCCAGACACGTTGGCTAAAGTTGCAAGCAAAAAAGAGATGAGCCCTATCTTCATGCAAACACGAGAAGCAAATGGCACAAGTATCATCTTGGATAGTCCAATGGCGTCTCTGCATCATATCCACAGTGTTAGACGATCCATCAAAATAAGCCATCCAAACACCTTGAGCTTGAGGGTGCAAGCACATTTCGAGATCCACCGAAAAAGAGGGTCACCACGACTTGAGGAGAAAGCAGGACAAATAGTAAATCCTGGATTGATAGTCCCCAGTTTTAGAAGGCCATTTCCAAACGTCACTAATTCCCTCACGTAAGATTATGAGAGGCATTAAAGCCTGAAGTTGATTGAATTCCTCAAAAGCTTCAAATCGATAAAGGCGGTGAAAATTGTCGGTTGGGACGAGCAGCTCCATCACATTTTTAATGGTAAGTGTATCATCAATGACAAAAGAATGAAGCCGCGGGAAACGCTGTTGCATGAAGACCACCTCGTTATTAAGTTGCCACCGATCCAGCCAGAAAACCACCGAGTCTCGGGCGAACATGAGGGATGGCCAACTTACAAAATTTGCCATAAAGTTTCATCACATCACGCCACCAAAAGGAACCACAACTTTGCGTTACTTGGGAGGAGCAACAAGACATAATATGTGTCCCGGATAAGTGAAACCGGGTAAATCCAACTTAATATAAAATTTGAAGAGTTGCATGAACAACAAGCCATCATATTGTTAACCAAGCTCCAAAACCCCAAGTCCACAATGGATCTTGGGCCGACAAACTAACTCCCAAGCTGCAAAAGATTGTCTTGGCGTGTCGAGTTGCCTCGCCACGAGACATTGCCGCATGATATGTTCTATCTGTTTCAAAATTCCTTGAGGTAATGAAAGGGAACACAAGAAGTATATTGACATGGAACATAAAACCGATTTCAAGAGTTGCAGCCGGCTACCCTGATTCAACAGGCGAGGATGAGGCGGATAATCTTCTCTCAATGCGGTCCACTAAAGGTAGCAAGTCATATATTGTGGGTCGAGTGGTACCCATTGGCAATCCCAGGTAAGTAAGCGGCATAGAGCCAACATCACATCCAAGCAAAGCCGCCATCGTTGACCCTCTTCATCGGACATATTCGGTGGAATCAAAGATGACTTACTAAAATTAACTCTCAAACCTGTTGACTTAGCAAAGGTCTCAAGCATCTCCTTGAAAGCAATGAGTTGGTCATCCACCGCAGGAAGGACAATTAAGGTGTCGTCCGCATATTGAACAATCGGATAATCCCGTGAAGAGGTAGGTATGGGCAGTGTGAGAATGTTCCTTGCACACATCTCATTGACCACGGACTGCAATAAATCCACATAATCACAAATAACAAAGGAGATAAAGGGTCTCCACATCGCACACCGAATGGCAAACAAAGTGATGACCGGGCACCCCATTTAAGAGGATCGAAGAGGAACCAGAGGACAAGATCGTCAATCCAACCTGTCCAACGATCATCAAAACCCTTGCATTTGAGAATCCACGAGAATCGAGATCATGTTCGATGGTATCAAACGCCTTCGTGAAGTCCGGTTTAAGAAGGATTATAGGTCTTTTGGATGCCTTACACTGATGTATATATTCAAAACACCATGCAAGGCAATCTTGAATGGATCTACACCGAAGAAACCCATATTGATTGCGATGAATACATTTGAGAATCACACTCTGCAACCGATTTGCCAAGAGTTTAGTTAAAAACTTGAGGCAAGTGTTTGTCAATGATATGGGTCTAAAATCACCAATATATTCTGGGCTCAACTTTTACGGAATGAGTGTAATGAGAGATGTATTCGAGACACTCCAGGTTGCACTTTCCATCATAAAACTCTCGACCAAATTCATAAAATCTGTCCTCAATATATTCCAGCAAGCCTTGAGGAAAAGACACGTAAACCCATCGGGGCCGAACGCAGTCGGAAGGCATATTCTTAATCACCGTATCTACCTCACAATCCGTGAAAGGTAAGGATAAGCTCTCCAGCCCATCAATACGGTCAATTAATGTGTCAAGGTCGAAACCCATTTGTATACCTTTTGCTTGACCCATTCTACGATTGAAATCCGACCAAAACATCCCAGCTAACTGTTGATGATCAGAAACCACTTCCCCCTCCTCAGATTTGATCGAAGAAATAGTGTTTATCCTATATCTTTCGGTTGCCATTGCGTGGAAGAACTTTGAATTCTCCTCACCAACTTTAATATTTACGATCGTGCAACGTTGCTTCCAATAAATGAACTGCCAATGAAGTATATCTTCAAGATGTAATTTGACAATCTTAGAAAGTTGAACTCCGGCCAACTCAAGGGCCTAAATTCCTCAATATTATCCAAAAACAATTACTTTGTTGCAATCAGCAATGGCGCCTTTAACTGTGGATAGGTTAAGATGCCATTTCTTAAGAGCATAACGAAGAGATTTGAACTTAGCGGAGATGATTAAGGCGAGATGAGGATTTATCCGCAGGCGATTCCAAACCTCGGATACACAATCCATAAAGCCGTGCAAATCAACCCAATAGTTTTCAAATCGAAAAATCTTTGCCTTGGGTATAGCGGTGGCAATTGAAACCACACGGAACGTGGTCGAGAAGCGATCGAGCTAGCGGAATGACCATTGTGTTGGGATGATCATGAGTCCAAGCAACAGATGTAAAAAACCAATCAATTTGTTCGAGGAGGGGTGTGGATTGCATATTAGACCATGTGTCTTGGCGACCCTTGATTGGAAGTTCAACAAGACCCAAATGGCCAATTATTTCATTAAACAAAAAGATATCATTCACATCACCACCTGGCTGGTTTCGATTCTCAATGGAACGCATAAAGTTAAAGTCACCTAAAAGCAGCCAATTGTCCTCAAGCTGAATATCCAAATTATATAACCATTGCACAAAATCATCACGCGCAGGTCCACGACACGGACCATATATGGAGACAAGAAACCAATACTCAGATGTATGTTTAGATTGAAACTTCACAATAATGCCATATGATTTAGCCTCAATTAAGCTGCCTATGAAGAGAGATGAATTCCATATGACCACCATACCAGCAGATGCACCAACCGATGGTACATAAACAAAGGTATCAAAGCGCCGTGGACAGAATTTTCTAATGAACCGATGATCAATATGCATGCATTTGGTTTCTTGAAGGCAAATAACGAGCATCCACTTTCATTGATCTTTTGCCTAACCATAAGGTGGCGCTTGAATTCAGACCTCTAACATTCCAACAGAGAACTTTCCAATCTCTAAACGAGGTTTGATTCATTCTGAGACCAAAGAGGGTAAAGCAAAAGTAAGCCACACAATGGCCTACATCCCGGAGGACAGATGCAAACTGCAAAGTTCCAAACATATAAAAACATAAAAAGGCGATTATAGTACGCCATGGACCTAAACCACGGATGATGAAACTAATCATCGGAACTTGCACCTTTGTTGTTGGAGCGGGAGGGATCAGCTACAAGCTTATCCGTAGAAATTTTCTCCGTATGTCTGAAGACGAGCACCAATTCGCTGGAGATCAACTATCGTCGTCAGAGGAGGCACTGCAGTATCATCGTCGGTCTTGGGAGGTGCAGTTTTGCGCTTCTTCCCCGTGTGTGGCTTCCTAGGAGATGACCCAATAGCTACCTGACGGTAACCATCTCGCATTGCACTTAGGCGAAACTGCGCTGACCTCGATTCCACAATGACTTTAGAGGCTTTGGGCTTTCTTCCCGCTTGAGTGACTTTAGGAACAGCGGTAAACTCAAATGCTTCAACAGGTTCATCAATATCATCAAAACAAAGAGCTCGAGCTCTGTGCCTTTTAATCGATGACAGACGGGCATACAGGAGCGAGCCATGTGCGGCAGGAGCTGCAATTTTGGAGCCAGGCGGGAATCGTCCAAGACTGATTGTTCAAAAGAGCACCGAGATGAGACCTAAAGACAACCTTTGGAATGTCGAGAGATCCCAAATAAGCGGCAATACTTTCTCAAACGAGCGCTTCCATTGCATCACCGGGGGCAGGGCAGGCCCAAAAGCAGTTAACACTCGTCCGATCATTAAAGGATGCTGTTGAGGTCCCATTGGCTGTTGGAGCACGGCAACTTCATCAGCATCGATGCCATTGTTTCTTGAATCATCGAGATAAGCTGAATCACAATTGACTCTTGAGACTGAATTTCCTCGATATTAACCTGCTGCTCCACCTCCTGAACTTGTGGAGGGACCTCCTGTGGCTGTTCATTGGGTGCAGGCACATCATTCCAACCCAGCTCTGGGAACTCAGGTAAAACCCAATTGTGATTATTGAAAAGCATGTTGCGGTGGAGGGTGAGGATTACTATTGAGGGCATTGGGTCCTCATCGTGAGTAGGATATCGGCAAAGTCTGCAGATAGAATATAAGCTGGAAGCAGAGACCAAGAAATCCGAGCCCCACCAAAGTCGAGAAAATTCTCTGTATGTCAACGATCACGGGGACCATAGAAGGTGCAGGAAAAAGACGCATAAACCAAGGAGCGGACCTTCATTGGATCATCCTGGTGCCAATGGTGGAATCGGCCAAAAGTACTAATAACATCTGCCGGTATTGAGGCGCCTATAATCCAAAGGGACTCCTAGCAGCATTATCCATCCCCTTGAAAACCTTGCACAGCTCTGTAGTTAATACCCTCATCATGCGGAATAAACACGACAAATCTATCGTTGCCCAAATCGAAAGGAGGGTGATCGACTAAAGCTTGACGGGCGAGAAACGCTGCGTAGTTGAAACAAACCAACCCCTTGGATCCATGGTTGGGCATCTAACACGGCTCTCTGCAGAGTATTGGCGACAAAATCACCGACGAGGTTCACGTAGATGGCGACTTCTTGAGCAGAGGAGCAGGTTCGACAATGGCCCTGACGTCGCCTCATCTTTGTCGATCCGGAGCCACCGCCGGCGCAAAGAAAGTGCGAGGCAATCGGAGCTCCCTCCATCGATGATATCGAATCCATGCGGGAGGAAGTCCATCGGGTCCAACGGAAAGTTGGCCATTCTTTGGAAATGGTGAGGGATGAACCGGGACACGAGGCGAGGGTGGAGGTGAGGAAAGGCGGCAGCGGTGTTACAGGCGGTGGCTCAAGCTGGCAATGGTGGGGATGACGGGCGGCAGGCTTGATGGGACTGGGCATAGACCCCTCCGGGCTAGCTATGGGAGAAAGCGAGAGTCTCGCTCCAAAAACCCGTGACCGGTTAGATACGGGGATTTGGACCATGGGACCCACTGTAAGAGGGAGATAGGCTAGAATCGGAACAGCCCTTTGCCCTGTGTCCCAACCGAAAGCATCTACGGCACCTAACCCTGCTGGTGCACGCGTTGGATAAATGCTTCATTGATAAGCAATTTTGACATTTCCAAACTTTGAAAACCATGTCATCCACAAGATCATTAAATCCATCACAATCAACAGATGATTCCAATGTCTTAGGATTAAAAAGTTCCTCAAATCCAAAAACAGATGAAGATGCAGGTTCGGAAGCAACTTGGGCCAAAGCGCATCGGGCGGAGAAACCACAGGCGAGGAAAGTTGGGCCGCCACGGACTCGCCCGTTCCATCCCATGCACATGCAGATTCACGTCCGAAGAAGTTGGCTTAATCCCGGATATTCCGGCCAAGGAAGTAGCGTGGGCGTTATTTGTTCGAAAATAATTGGTGGTTACGCCACCGTCCATCGGAGTTCGATCGCCGGCGGCGGAAGAGCGATGACTCTTTCACGGGCAGCACCTTGTACCCCATCCGAAACCGCCTCAACAAGACTGGCGAAGCAGGAAAAGAGTATCCCTTGCAAACATCATACTGTTGGAAAGTGGAAAAAGAAATCCTCTTGAAGGTCCGGAGGTCGAGCGTAAAGGCAGATTTGGAAGGAGGTTTATGCATACCAAGTAAACCCAAAGCAAAGACGCTTTTTAGAAGGGCTAATGATAATCCATTCGGCATCACACTCTTTCTTCCAAAGAACAAACTCTCGTTTCCAATTAGGGCCGCCATTACCCCATAGGTGAAAGTAGCATTTGAATTGCGGACACACAAAAGATCGCAAGTGAAGAATAAGCATACCAACACGTTTGCATGATACCGAAATGAGAATACCTTATCCGCAATGAATTGCACAGATAGATCAATTGCGGATCCTCCAATTGCACATTCCAAAGCCGCAGCCGCTGAGTCCTCATCAAGGCGAAATCGATGTCTACTGAAAGACACAACCATTATAAAATGGCTCATGTCATCCGAGGGATGAATTGTTTTCCCACAAGATCTGAAAACCTCCTCATAAAAGCCACACCTTTGGAGAAATCCAGATCCAAAGTCGATCCACCATGCGGACCCATGTGAGATGGGTATAGGGTGGTAGATCAGAGAACGTCGAATAAGATGGATGGAGAGGAAACCAGATTTACTGGCTGAGGAGGAAGATCGCCGGAGAGCCTAAGGCGCCGGTGGGAGGCGAGGTGGGACCATTGGACTCGAAGAACCTTCTCTTAGGATTGTTCCCCCAGCTCCTTCTTTATGGCACACATCGATCGATATGCCTCTCTATCCAGGTGTGCCTAGCACAAACACAAGCTTCCCCTCTTCTCTTGTCACCGTCCATGCCTCACTCCCACCACTCTTTTCATCATTCTCGTACTCGCACACTCCTCCCCCTCGATATAGTATGCCTCTCGTACCACCTCCTACATGCATCCCTCTCTCTCTATCCTTCTCCTCGTGCCTCATTTGCTTCTAACACACACATGCATGTATACCGATCGATCTCCCAACATATACCTAGATCGACTTTAACTACCCCCCCATCGATCGTCGTACCTCACAAGTTATGTCTCTCCTTTCTCTAACAAAGGGCGATTGATCTTCCTATGTAGTTACGTCTGCTTACCACAGCCACATTGTCCCCCCTCATCATTCATGCATGCCTCCTGACCCGTCTCTCACATGCACGTGCACAGACAACAAGCAGCCATCTCCTCTCTTATTGATATTGCGGGCGTGCCCTCCGTTTGTCTAGCAAGCCTATCCCACCATTTGTTAGAAGCAACTCCACTACAACCCCCTCCAACACTCTAGCTCTGTCTCTCTCCCAACCTTATTCCTCTCCTGCACATATGCATGGATGCCGATTGATCTCCCTTAATACATGAGGCAGATCGATCTCCTTAATACATGAGGTAGGCCTCTCCTCCTCCACACATATACCAGCCATTGTACCTCTATAGTTAATTGGGCCTCCCTCTTCCCCCACCACACACCGATAGTCGAGCGCTGCAGGTAGGTATCCATGCCATAGAGACAAACTGCACATGTCCCATCTCACGTTCCAGTAGGCCAGCCACTCTATATCTTTCACGCGGGC
Organism: Aegilops bicornis; assembly: GCA_021605145.1. Classification (NCBI taxonomy): domain Eukaryota; kingdom Viridiplantae; phylum Streptophyta; class Magnoliopsida; order Poales; family Poaceae; genus Aegilops; species Aegilops bicornis. The sequence goes on along the minus strand of CM038675.1, from coordinate 271,572,512 downwards.
ACACACAAATTCGATGGCACTCTTTATCGATCGCGTGCGCACACACACACACATCATCCCTCTCTTCGATTCTATGGACACCTCAAGCTGATGATACCTCCACTCTCTTCTCGTGGATCGCCCCCTCTATATATATGTTATATCCAAGACTCTATTTCACACACATTGCATATGTTACATTTTTTGATTGACCCCCCCCCAAAACTCTCAAGAACCCACACACTATATCTCTCTAGGTTTGTATCTCTCTCACACAACCCCACGTAAGTGGTGTACGTATACAAGAAGAGAATAGGTGCACCGTGCATGTACTCACGCTTCGTGCCTAGCCACACCCGCGCGGGTACACAGTGGAGCTCATTTCTTTACGAAATGGCAGGCCACGTGCTAATTTGAACGCTTGTAGCGGTTGTTTACCTAGGGAGGTCGTGTACCACGCGTGCACGAAAGAAAGTTCGACTTGACGCATTGCCGCATTATTTTTAAATAAATTTATAGCGCTCAATGGCACGTACACAGAATATAAAATGATTTTTATGGAGAAAAAGGTAGTCCGCTCACTATATACAATGGAGCCTGCCTGCCTGGTTTGTCGCTCTTCAGAGTATCTCACACAAGGCTGCGGTGGCCTCTCTCTCTCTCTCTCTCTCTCTCTCTCTCACCGTTGGTCACTGATCCGACCGCATCCCGTCCACCGGGGGAAAGGGAGTGCGGTGGCCTCTCTCTCTCTCTCACCATTGGTCACTGATCCAGCCGCATCCCGTCCGCTGGGGGAAAGGGAGGAAGTGAATCGTTTCTCCATTCGACGGCGCCGAGGCAGCACATCCCGATCTGCAGTACACGCCGTTCTCTCTGACCAAGTCCGGCGCGGCAGGGCCTACGCCACCTGCTCGCAGATTCCGCCTGCTGCCGCTCACCTAGTTACATCCCGACGACCTCCAGGTATCCCCTCGGGCCTTGCTCCACTGCCCGTCTTCCCACGTCGCTGCATGTGGATCTTCCATAGTTCTTTGCCCAAAACGTAGCTCGTCCGGCGTACTTTCCATATTGCATTCTCGTCCTCACACCATTTTAGACAAACAAAACCGTGTTGTTATCTTCCCTTAGGACAAGGAATATGCTTCTTTTTTGTCGTCGCGTATGTCATCAACTGTTATTGGCCAGTAATTGTTTCCTTTCTACCTCTTTTTTGCAAACAGGACTATCCATTTCACCTCATTGCTATTGCGACCTTTTGGTGAACTGCACAAATCACTTTTTTCTTAAGAGTGTTTTGTGCAGTTGTACTAAAATATCACACGGGCAACGTCTCTACATTTCAAAGGTCTTGTTGCACAAAGGGAGATTGGTTTTGCTCTATCATCCTCATCCAACTCCGAGCCTAACCTTCTCCAACTAGTTAGTCTTAAGAGAGACTGCAAAGGTGACCGGCTTCTATTTGTGTGTTTATTGTTTCATCAGCAGTCCTCTATTATCGTAATCACACTTGATATCTTTGGAACAGGGGCCTTCGGCTCTATTCTAGTGGAACTGCACAAAATGATCGGAAGGTTGCATGCTCCAGACAGCTACTTTTTTCCCCAACATGCCTTGTTGATTTAGACAGAGCTGGGGGGGCGTTGCTGCCAATGAAAGCATGGATCAATTTTAATTTAACACCTTCTCACAACTCTGTCTTCAGTTGTGATGTAATTATTAGATCTGATCTGCTAATAATTGACATGCATTAGCAAGGAAGTTAGTTTTTATTGTTTCGAAAGAGCATCGATGGCAAGACACATGAAACAAAAGCTGAAAGCTCACACCATTGTACAATTTCATGTCATTTGGAAAATTATTTGTATAGTACGTCAATTATGTAAACAAATGATGGAAGCTTGATAGCATTCCTAGAAGCCTCTTCATCATCCGGGTCCATGTGCCATGCACAAAATTATACTCCTTCGTTCCTAAATATTTGTATTTTTACAAATTTCAAACGGGCATATTTTAGATTGTAGATTCACTCATTTTGCTTCGTATGTGTACTCCCTCTGTTCCTAAATATTCTATTCGTCTTTCTAGAGATTTCAACAAGTGACTACATACGGAGCAAAATGAGTGAATCTACACTCTAAAATATGTCTATATACATCCGTATGTGCCAGTCCATTTGAAATCTCTAAAAAGACAAATATTTGAGTAGTCACTCGTTGAAATCTCTCGAAAGACAAATACTCCGGAGTATATTTAAGAACCGAGGGGGTAGTGCACAACCGCATGGGAGACTCAGCCTGGTCGTTGCACCGCATTAATAGTGAGTAATGAGTAGTCAAATCATAAGCCCCACCTTTCCCACTGTAAGTTGCTCTGAAGAAGCAACCATCAATACGCTCTTCTTTGAATCTGCTCATACTACTCCATCCGTCACTATTTATACAACGCGCTTCAGAAAAAAGAAAAAAAATCTGTGGGACCAAGGCGACTAGCGATCAACCTGAAAAATAGCATTGGTAGTTATAGCACGGCGTCTATTACTAGAGGGAATAATGCGTACACACATGCATGCAGTGCTTCAACCCGGGTACACACATGCATGCCCTTACTCCACTCTGTAGTAGTACAGTACATGGAGAGAAAATTGTGGACTTGATTGCGGTTACCACGCCCTAATTAATTGAGCATTAAACCAAACGCGTCTAAAGTCTCTCTGGTGGTGGAAATGCATTGAGAGAAATGCATCATAATGAAGCGGCATACATGAACTGTGGACGGAGGGAGGAGTAGTATGAAGGTGCAAAACCAAGTACACGTATGGCGGTCGGTCAACGTACCTCCTCTTGGCATATCAGCGACATGTGGGACAGGAGTGTGAGCAAACCGATCTCAATTGGCGGCAAAGAGCCAACCCGCGTTCCTTGAGAGAGACGAGGAGCGACAACACACAGACGGGCTCGCCACGGAGGCCAAGATATATTCGAGCATGGTTGGTTGATCGATATTATTCGATTACATGTTGGGCTGCCGTTTCCGCCCTTCTCCGGAATAAGCGTGTACTTTATCGGAGATAAAAAATAAGAGTCTGAAGCTCCACCATGCGGTTCTAGTAGTAGTACTACTCGTACTACTACGCTTGGCTCTTGCCTCTTCGTGAAGTCGAACAATGATGGTACTCCGCATGTTGGGTACTACGGTGTATGCCTCGACAATCGACACGAATGGACTGATGCATGTCCACCGAGGGTAGGTTGCATTAGTCAAAAGCGTGGCGAGCTTCACCTTGTCCCGCAAGCTTCTCCTCGATTCTGCGAGTTGACGGGACACACCAAAAAGTAGTGCTAGTCCATACTCCCTCCTTTCCGGTTAATATGGTTTAATCTTTTTGTGGGTAAATGAGAGAGCTTTATTCATATATAAGCATTCTTAGGACGATCAGCCAAGACACTTTGGTCACTAGGAAGCGAGGTACCCATAAAAAATAAGTAGGAAGCGAGGTGTTTCATCAAGCCAGCTCTCGGCCACATTCAAAGTGCAGCAAGCACGGTTCGCGACGAAGATGCGCCGCAAGGTTTGCTGACCTGTTTACATGCTGAATAACAAAAAAGAGGAAATATTACGGCGCTACTATTTGTAACAGGATATGAGCCAGAATTAAGCGAGAATTATGGCAAGTGTTCCATAATCAACTTCCATTATCACATGCGAGAACCCTCGAAGAGAACCAAATGTGTTGAAGATTGCTTTATCACATTTTAAAATTATAATAAGAGTGCAGACGCTCCTCCATCCGGTTCCTAGTACTAGTATAGTACGTACCTTTATAGACTATAGTAGTAGTACTAGTAAACTTTGCGCTTGGTTGTTCGCCTATTCGGGAAGTCGAACAATAATAGCACTAGTAGTATAGTGTATGCTTCTGGCAATCTGACACCGAATTAACTGTTGCACGTCCACCGCTTTGGCGAGGAGAGCTTGCATTAGTCAAAAGTTTCTCCTTGTCCTGCGAGCCATCGCGCGCAAACTTCTCCCGTCCTGCAACCTTCTCCTTGTTCGGCAAGTTGACGGGACACAACAAAGTAATGCTAGTCCATACTGCCTCCTCTCCGGTTAATATGGCTTAATTTCAAACGAGATAAATACACTGTCTGTCACTGTATATTTGTAAAAATACGGTCAGTGGACTTCATAATACGCTCATTGCGCTCAATATATATATTTTCCGGTGTTTATACGGTCACTAGCTCACCCTGACTGAGTATGTGTGTGCATGCACGTGTAGGTTGAGCACTTGAGCGTGACCGTGTGTGTTCCGTCGTGTGCTCGGACATGCATGCATTAGGGTGTCGCACGCATTTTTGCATCCATGTATGCGTGTACTGTTGCATACTCGTGGGGGAGTACATGCAGGGGCCACTATGGAGCAGTCAAATCACACGATAAGTTAGTCGGAAGAAGCAACCATCATTTCACTCTTGAATGACACGTCATAATATAAAATGGTTGATATGGAGAGAAAAAAACCACTATATATACACTAGTAGGAGCCTAAGCTACAAGCCTGCTTGCTTAGGTTGCTCTCTTCACAAGCATAGAACGACGGGCCTGATCCCGTAGCTGGGGGAAGGGAACAATGTTCTGCGTAGACACGGTCGACATCGGCGAGGGAGAAAACCCACAGTTGGTGCGTCCCAATCGGGGGTCACCGCGGTATGGGCCGATGCCGTGTCCCAACCGCCCTTCTAGCTACAACCCGACGTCCCAGGTAGTCCATCTTCCTTTTGGAACCGGCTTGCTCCACTTCCGTAGCTCCATCTCCATGTCGATCTTTCTCTACTTCTACCAGCTTCTACTTGTGATGAGTTTATGTCTCATGAACTAGTGGCGGTACTATTATTCTAATCACACTTCTTCAATATCTTTGCCATCAGGGATGCTAGGTCGATTTTAGTGGAACTGCACAAAAGCATCGTATGATCCGAGGGTGCCAGCCGTCTTTCCTTTGACAGGTTCTACCTAGCCAGGAAATTAAATGATGTTTAGGGTTTAGGGTTTAAGTCGTAGTGACCCCATCAGTAGTTTTTCTTTCGTACATGCTCTGACAACTTTTTTCTTTAGTTGTGAAGTAAATATTGGCTATGATCTGTGAATCATTGAGATGCATCAGCATGCGTGTTAGTTTTCCTTTGTATTTGATGGAATGTTGTAACGGGGCAACCTTGGAATAGGAATGAAAATGGATTGGAAAGTATCCATTTTTCCGGAGAAAAAATGGAAATGGAGAGAAACCAACGTTTTGTTTCGTTGGATCGAGCCATCGAGCAAAACCAACGTTTAAATCACGTCTGTCGTGTTCGTGTGTCACCCTTCTCCACGGCTCGACCCAACACGGTCGCTCGGCATGCCACACACCGCAAACCGAGTATACGATAACTTTCCCGCCTGCTTGTCGATGGATCACGCCATGGAGTACTAGCACTGCTGGAAGAGATTGACGAGTTGGGGGAGGACAGCTAGCTGTAGCACGGACTCCCAAGAACTTTTTACATGCATGTTGTAGCCGGCTATTGCGACCTTTGAACGCGGAGCAGCCGCGTGCACCCGGAAGCGGCGCGGGCGACGCTCTCTCGGCCGGCGTGTCGCTTCAATGCCAGCGCCAGTGAGAGGTCGCGTCCGCTCTGGCCGGGCATGAATGCGGCACTTACCGTTTCGGGCGGGAAGCACGCGCGGATGATGAAGAGGGTTCAGGTTGGTCAGGACCGGCCGTGGCAGCGGTCCGGACGTGCACAAAAAAGAGATGTTGTACATTAATATTGCTGCGTATATAATTAACAACGTAAATAATGTGTCAGTTGGACAAATATGATTGGAGATGGAGATGGAAATGGAATTTTACGTAAACACAGATATGCATGTCTATGTCTATGTGTGTGTGCGCGACGACTCTCGTGACCTGGAAGCGGGGGCATGTTTTTGATCGAGTTTTCTTTCTTGGTATGTTAGAAAATAGTAAGTTGCTACAAGAAACAAAAAAACTAGGAAAAAACTAGACCACAAACAGAGTGGACATCAACTTAGATGTGACATAACTATGTCACATCTAGATGTGTCCTAGACAGACCCTTAAAAAATTGTCCGCCAGTTTTCGTTTCTTTTTTTTTCCGGGAGCAGCGTATTCTATTTAAAACCACTGCTATGGAGAGATTATTTTACTCCATTATAGCCTCTGTTTGATAGAGTTTCTCGCGTCTCGCTCTCTCACCCTCTCCATATCAAAACAAGATGACAGTGTCCACTCTATCTCTCTCTTCACCGGTGGTCACAGATCCGGACGAATCCCGTCCGCTGCGGGAGGTGAGGAGGTGCAGCGTTGACATTGTCGCCGTCGGCGACGGAGGAAGCCGATGCGCACCATCCTCTCGGAGCCGGCGCTGGCGCAGACGAAGATCCACCGCGCCCTTGTTCGCTGTCATCGTGTGGGCAGATCCTGCCCGTCCGCCTAAACGACATCTCGCCCACCTGAGGTATAACTTCTTGTACTGGTCCTGCTCCCCAGGTCGCTGCATGCGGGTTTTCTTCTATGCAACTAATCCCCATCTCCCCATGCATAGTAGCTAGGGTTCGTCGGCTGGTCCAACATCACCTACTAGTACTATTATAGAGGAAATGCCACTCGAAAAGTTGTCCTGATTTATGCCTCGGTGGAGGTATACATGTTGTTTCGACAAAAGTACATGGTGGTTGTGCGGTCATTTTCCATATGGTGGTAGTACTATCCTGGTTAAATGAAGAAATGCTTTTTTTCTCGGGTATCCTGGTTTAGTTCCCATCAAGATAATTATGATGCTTCTGTTTGTTGGTGTACTTTTCATTAATTTTTATTGACAATTGAGATGTCGTTGCTAACTCCTTTTTATATTTCTGGAAACAGCGATGCGTGTCTCCATACCTGGGCATGTCTTCCTCAATTTTAGTGGAACTGCACAAAATTGGATGGCCATTGTTGTTCCGCCTCACTGTTCTCTGCCACGTGGTTCTTCCTTCCTCGAGCTTGATTCTTGAGAAGAAGCAGACCACGGTGAGGATTTGTCGAACTTCATAGGTGCCTCACCCAAACTTGATGCCAAATGGATGATGCATCACCACGATGACCTGTCGATGCTCATGGTTGCGCCTCATGGTTGCGTCGGCTGGTGAAGCTGATCGATTTTCAATGAAAAACAAGCTGTCTTCCATCAGTGCTCTTTTCTGGTTATGCACAAAGATGATATCCTTCATTAGTTCACCTTGGTTGCGTTGGAGACGCATTCGTCTTTCACGTTGGTGCAATTTTATCACACAATTGGCTATGAACCAAATGTTTCCTCGAAGAAGGATCGACGTTGGTACTAAGAGCATAAGTTTTGTATTGATTTCTAAGCCTTCTCTCAAATTTGTCTCCAGCTCCTGTAATTTTATTTGTCCAGCTATTAACTTTGATTTTAAAAATGGTGTGGACTAAAAACCGGATAGACGTAGTAGCCCTCCATTTTATTTACTCCGCATATTAGATTTGTTGAAGTCAAACTTTGTAATACTCTCAAACCTTTCCGATAATTGAATTTAAAATTCTTTATTTGTACACACTCTCACACGTTTCCGATAATTTGGCGCATGTGTGGTTGTTCACTTAAGGGAGGGTAGTGTACCACACGTGAAGGACAGGAAGTGCGACCAGGACGAGTGTGCGTGGATCGTTAGTTCATCGGAAGTAGTACTAGTTTTCTTCACTGTACATTAAATAAAGAGTTTCGTTTCGTACTTACACAATTTAAAATGATTGTTATGGAGAGAATAAGAAAACCACTCCACTATATATTAGTCGTATACACGAGAGTACTATATGGACGCAGCTTCATTGACTTAGTGCACCTGCCTTTGGATTTATGACAGGTGGGCCCAAAATGTGGCTGGCTCACCTGTCATACAGCCAAAAGTAGGTGCAGTGAAGGCACCAGAGCTCAGTCCGTACTACAGTAGTATATATATAAGCGGGAGCCTTAGCGCTTGTTCGCTAGGGTTTGCACTCTCCACACGCCCACCGCACTACATATATGTTACACGCTAGAGGCTCAGCGTTCGTTTGCTAGGGTTTGCTATATTCACAGTCTCTCACCCTCTCTTCACCATATCTAAAAAAGATTGCATTGGCCTCTTGTCTCTCTCTCCTCCCTCACAGCTGGTGAAGGAGGCGTCCGTATCCCGTCGCACCGGGAAGGGGAGGAGGTGCAACGTTCACTCTATCGCCTTCGGCGAGGGAGGCAATCCACTTCTTGGCTGCGTTGTTCTCTTTCACCCAGCGCTTTGTCTTGGAGGGCCACCGAACCCTTCTTCCTTGCTGCCAGACGTAGTGTGGGTAGATTCGCCTCCCACAAGACGCCTTGCCACATCCCGGCGACCCTAAGGTATAAGTTTCTTTGAAACCGTCATTTCTCTAGCTGCATGTGGATCTTTTTCGATCTGTAGTCGAATCTAGGTCTTGGTTCAAAGAGGAAAGAAGGGTGCGGTAGGGCTGGAGCAAGAATCTAGGGCGTGGTTCAATGAGGAAAGGAGGGTGGAAAGTAGTATAGGCGGCTATCCAGCCGCTTTGTAGGTCAAAAAGGATAAAAGGGGGTAACCCAGTACACACATCTGTAAGGAACCGATCTCTTTGTTGAAAAGGGAAAGAAACTGGGGGGGTCGGGTAGTTTGTGCAGGACTAGATTTGCTGCCCTCACATAGGAAGAAGGTTCAAAGAGAAAAAATATGGGACCAGCGCATATATGCTGCTTGGCTACATACTCTGCATCACCCATTTATACGTGTGGACGCACATGGTGCTGGCATGTCCCATACAGCTATTTTGAGATGTTGTGCTACTTGTATTGGTACTATTTTAAATAAATGTTGAATTGAAGCTATTGTATTGCTGTCTTTTCCCATTAAGTAGTGAACAAAAATGGGACCAACCCAGACATGATGCTTGTTGCTTTGTTACAACAAACTCTGCATCACCCCCTTTATAAGTAGATGGAAGCACATACTGTTGTTGCGCTCACTCTCCCCTGGAACTATTTTTTCTTTTCGTTAATCTAATGCTGCTGGTAAAATTAAGCAATGCCACTCTCGGAATTAATTAACTACTGGATCTTAGTTCAATGCAACACTTGTTAGGAATGGTAATATCCTGCTTTGTAGTTCTTTCTACATGTTTAACCAAGGTATTGTTAAGATAATGTCTCTGTTAAAATGAATCAGTTGCATTGTTTTAGGAATGGTACTTTTACGCTTTGTCGTTCTTTATACATGTTGAAACAAGGCATTGTTAAGATAATGTCTTAGTCAATATGAATGAATCTGCTGTGATGGAGAATTGCTACTCTCCTACTTTGTTTCCCATTAAGATAAAGTAGATCAGTAGATGCTTTTCTTCTGGTAGTACAAGTCATCAACCGTTATTTCTCAGTAATTGTTTCCCTTATACCTATTGTTGCTTACAGGGATGTCAAAATTAAAGCTCGGTTTTATTCCGACTTTGATTTTAGTTGAACTGCACAAAAGGAGCCAATGTGTCCAAGGCAAACTGCTACATTACTGGGTCCAGTTGGTCGTTCCACTTTGCAGAAAGAAGCGATCCTTGTTTGCGCTACATTACTGAAGGAATTCGAGAAGCTTTACTGAGTATTATTAGACACGGTGACATGACTAGTCTGCAGAGACCATTGGCAATTTAACAACACGTGGAGTGCCACGGGCAAAAGTGCCCAAACAAGTACAAGAAACAGCAGGTGACTCCACGATCATAGGCATTACATATTTTGAATGGGAAAAGCTTGTCAAAGTTTAATCATTGATGTTAGCAAGAATATGTTAGTTTAATATATTGGAATTGGAAAACCTTGTCAAAATTTGCTCATTGATGTTAGCCAGAAGACATGCATTTGATATTTTTGAGTGGGACGCCCTTGCTGTGAGCAGCGTCGAGTGTATTTTCCTTTTACTGTGTTCAGTTTAGAAGTAAATAGTTACTCTGCTGGGATATTCCTGTGTTAAGAGTTTGTTCTTAATATTGTCTATGTAATGCCAGGCCTTGTGTTTGATTGCAAAGTTGAGCTTGGAATGTTGTGGCATGCGGCATCACGAGCTGTTCACCATGCATCTTGAGAATAATGCTTCGTATTGTTTTGCATGTCGATCTAATGTCAGTGATTTACTTGTTAAGAAGATCATCCTCTTCTGTTGTTTCCGTGCTTAAGAAGTTCATCGTTTGATGTTTCATTCATAGCCTATACGACAAGTCGGGTAGGTTAGAAGTGAAACTATATGATCTTCCGACCAACTCATGATATTAGGCCGTGATTGGATCTTTGTTTTCCAACCAAAACCGCTTGTAAAACTGACGCTTGTAAATTAAAGCAGATGGCCTCGGGCGAAGGCACTTGGTTGGTCGATTTCGACTAGTAAAATATCAGAAGTACTTCACACACGATAAAAACGTTGAACGAAACTCGGACGATTGCTAATCCAGCCGTTAGCTGCTGTTTCATCCTTGCCCATGGATGGCATGATACACACATCGTGCATGTATCGTCTGGTAATGTCGTCCATATAGCGATTGCTAAATAAAATATACCTTTGGTCTCTCAAATTACACGCGTAACCCGCTGGTTTTACTTATAGACCTCGGGCCCTTGGTTTCATTACACCTGTATTTTACACGTTGTTTCCGATGACGAGTAAATTACACTTGTATGTTAATACTGGTTTGAAATAAACCAGAGCTCCCAAGCGCGGCCTTACCGTTTCATGCCGTCTCAGTTTCTCGAAGGTGCTCATAGGTGTCTGATACGTCTCCAACGTATCTATAATTTTTTATTGCTCCATGCTATATTATCTACTGTTTTGTACTATATTGGGCTTTATTTTCCACTTTTATATTATTTTTGTGACTAACCTATTAACCGGAGGCCCATCCCAGAATTGCTGTTTTTTTGCCTATTTCAGTGTTTCAAAGAAACGGAATACGAAACGGAGTCCAAACGGAATGAAACCTTTGGGAACGTGATTTTCTCACCGAACGTGATGCAGGAGACTTGGACCCTAGACTTGCACCCTAGGGGGGGGCGCCCCCCACCCTCGTGACCGCCTCCTGCTTCCTGCGCCCCCTAGGGTGCGCCCCCTGCCTCGTGGGCCCCTCGGTGCTCCACCGACGTACTCCTTCCACCTATATGTACCTACGTACCCCCAAACGATCAGATACGGAGCCAAAAACCTAATTCCACCGCTGCAACTTTCTGTATCCACGAGATCCCATCTTGAGGCCTGTCCGGAGCTCCGCCGGAGAGGGCCGTCATCACGGAGGGCTTCTACATCATCATAGCCTCTCCGATGAAGTGTGAGTAGTTTACCTCAGACCTTCGGGTCCATATTTATTAGCTAGATGGCTTCTTCTCTCTTTTTGGATCTCAATACAATGTTCTCCCCCTCACTTGTGGAGATCTATTCGATGTAATCTTCTTTTTGCGGTGTGTTTGTTGAGATCGATGAATTGTGGGTTTATGATCAAGTCTATCTATGAATAATATTTGAATCTTCTTTGAATTCTTTTATGTATGATTGGTTATCTTTGCAAGTCTCTTCGAATTATCAGTTTGGTTTGGCCTACTAGATTGGTTTTTCTTGCCATGGGAGAAGTGCTTAGCTTTGGGTTCAATCTTGCTGTGTCCTTTCCGGATGTGAAGGGGCAGCAAGGCACGCGTATTGTATTGTTGCCATCGAGGATAACAAGATGGGGTTTATATCATTATATTTCATGAATTTATCCCTCTACATCATGTCATCTTGCTTAAGGTGTTACTCTGTTTTAAACTTAATACTCTAGATGCATGCTGGATAGCGGTCGATGTGGAGTAATAGTAGTAGATGCAGGCAGGAGTCGGTCTACTTGTCTCGGACGTGATGCCTATATACATGATCATACCTAGATATTCTCATAACTATGCTCAATTACATCAATTGCTCAACGATAATTTGTTCACCCACCGTAGAAATAATTATGCTTGAGAGAAGCCACTAGTGAAACCTATGGCCCCGGGTCTATTCTCATCATATCAATCTCCATCACTTTATCATTGCTTTGCATTTACTTTTGCCTTTTACTTTTTACTTTGCATCTCTATATCAAAAATACCAAAAATATTATCTATCATCTCTATCAGATCTCACTCTCGTAAGTGACCGTGAAGGGATTGACAACCCCTAATCGCGTTGGTTGCGGAGCTATTGTTTTTAATGTAGGTACGAGGGACTTGCTGGCGTGGCCTCCTCTTTGGATTGATACCTTGGTTCTCAAAAACTGAGGGAAATACTTACGCTACTTTCCTGCATCATCCTCTCCTCTTCGGGAAATCCAACGCAGTGCTCAAGAGGTAGCAAGAAGAATTTACGCGCCGTTGCCGGGGAGTCTACGCAAAAGTCAACATACCAAGTACCCATCACAATCCCTATCTCCCGCATTACATTAGTTGCCATTTGCCTCTCGTTTTCCTCTCCCCCACTTCACCATTGCCGTTTTATTCACCCTCTCTTTCCCATTCTCCTCCTCTCTTTTCCGTTTGCCTTTTTCTCACTTGCCTTATTGTTATGGCTAGTCTCATATCTTCTCTGTTGTCTCCCGAGAATGAAGTTCTAAATTTTAAACAAAGGGAGGGGGAAAATCTAAAAGACGCTTGGTATAGAATTTGCAATGCTCAAAACAGATCTACCAGGAAGCAATCTACTTCAGTTCTTATTCGCAATTTTTATGTAGGTGCCAATCCTTGGTATAGATATATCCTTGATACCGTTACCGGAGGGAATTTCTTCGGTAGCCATACTTTTGATTCTTATAATGCTATGATAGATTTATTTGGCTCGCCACCTCTTTTGGTTAATGGAACTACGTTAACTTTGGAGCATGTTATGCAAAGGCTTGAAATTATTGAAAATAAAGTTTCTACCATTGAATCAATTGAAAATCTAGATAAAAGGATCCACAATCAAATTACCCAATATGGATCTAAGGTAGGAATGACTTCGAAAAATATTAAGGAAAAGGAACCCATAGTTAATGAGAAAATAAATCTAGATTCCACTAGAATCGATAAACTTGAGGGTATCATTGCAAACTTTGGAACCACTTTTTCTTCCATAAAGAATAATCCAAGTCCTCCTACTAAAATTGCCAAGCTTATGTATGTTCCTAAAAATAAGGGTGAATCCTCTAAGGAAACTGCGGATCTTAAATCTATAAGTGTTCATCCCGATCTTTTTGCTATCATTAAGGAACCATTTGCTACCGATGAATTTTTCGATCTTGTGCCTAAAAGTTTGATAATTACTAGAAAGAAAGAAATTCCTAAGGAAGGTAGATGCATCATTTAAGAATTGCCTACCAAAGACGGCAATACCTAGATCTATCCTCGCTTTTATGCCTAGCTAGGGGCGTTAAACGATAGCACTTGTTGGGAGGCAACCCAATTTTATTTTTAGTTTTTTGTTTTTTTCTTATGTTTAGGAATAAATAATCCATCTACCTTCTGTTTAGATGTGGTTTTATGTTTTAATTAGTGTTTGTGCCAAGTTAGACCTATAGGATCTTCTTGGATGAAAGTTATTTGATCTTGCTGTAATTTCCAGAAACTTTGCGCTCAGTGCCTGAATTGTTAAAAATCACAAGAACGTGATAAAATACTGATTCCAATTGCTGGTGATCAATAAACAAATTATCTAGGTCTTCCTATTTTTGTAGAGTTTTTGGTGTTCCAGAAGTTTGCGTTAGTTACAGATTACTACAGACTGTTCTGTTTTTGACAGATTCTGTTTTTCGTGTGTTGTTTGCTTATTTTGATGAATCTATGGCTAGTAAAATAGTTTATAATCCATAGAGAAGTTGGAATATAGTATGTTTAACACCAATATAAATAAATAATGAGTTCATTACAGTACCTTGAAGTGGTCTTTTGTTTTCTTTTGCTAACGGAGCTCACGAGATTTCTATTGAGTTTTCTGTTGTGAAATTTTCAAGTTTTGGGTGAATTCTTTTGATGGATTATGGAACAAGGAGTGGAAAGAGCCTAAGCTTGGGGATTCCCATGGCACCCCAAGGTAATCCAAGGATACCAAAAAGTCAAAGCTTGGGGATGCCCCGGAAGGCATCCCCTTTTTCGTCTACTTCCATCGGTAATTTTACTTGGAGCTATATTTTTACTCACCACATGATATGTGTTCTGTTTGGAGCGTCTTGTATTATTTGTGTCTTTGTTTGTTAGTGTGCCACAATCATCCTTGCTGTACACACCTTTTGAGAGAGCCATACATGAATTGGAATTTGATAGAATACTCTATGTGCTTCACTAATATCTTTTGAGCTATATAGTTTTGCTCTTGTGCTTCACTTATATCTTTTGAGCTTTATAATTTTGCTCTATGTGCTTCACTTAGATCATTTAGAGCACGGTGGTGGATTTGTTTTATAGAAACTATTGATCTCTCATGCTTCACTTAGATTATTTTGAGAGTCTTTTAATAGCGTGGTAAATTGTTTAATAATAATAATATGCTTGCTATTCAAGATTTTGGAACTTTCTTTTGAGTGCGTTGAATACTAAGAAAAGTTTGATGCTTGATAATTGTTTTGAGATATGGAGGTGATAATATCAAAGTCGTGCTAGTTGAGTAGTTGTGAATTTGAGAAATGCTTGTGTTGAAGTTTGCAAGTCCGTAGCATGCACGTATGGTAAGCGTTATGTAACAAATTTGAAACATGAGGTGTTATTTGATTGTCCTCCTTATGAGTGGCGGTCGGGGGACGGCGATGGTCTTTTCCTACCAATCTATCCCCTAGGAGCATGCACGTAGTACTTTGGTTTTGATGGCTTGTAGATTTTTGCAATAAGTATATGAGTTCTTTATGACTAATGTTGAGTCCATGGATTATCGCACTCTCACCCTTCCATCATTGCTAGCCTCTTGATGCCGTGCATTGCCCTTTCTCACATTGAGAGTTGGTGCTAACTTGGCGGTGCATCCAAACCCGTGATATGATACGCTCTTTCACACATAAACCTCCTTATATCTTCCTCAAAACAGCCACCATACCTACCTATTATGGCATTTCCATAGCCATTCCGAGATATATTGCCATGCAACTTTCCACCATACCGTTCTTCATGACACATTCATCATTGTCATATTGCTTTAGCATGATCATGTAGTTGACATAGTATTTGTGGCAAAGCCACCATTCATAATTCTTTCATACATGTCACTCTTGGTTCATTGCATATCCCGGTACACCGCCGGAGGCATTCATATAGAGTCATACTTTGTTCTAGTATCGAGTTGTAATCATTGATTTGTAAATAAATAGAAGTGTGATGATCATCATTCAATAGAGCATTGTCCCAAAAAAAGAGAAAGTCCAAAGAAAAAGAAGGCAAAAAAAAGAAAATAAATAAAAAGGGGCAATGCTACTATCATTTTTTCCACACTTGTGCTTCAAAGTAGCACCATAATCTTCATGATAGAGAGTCTCTTGTTTTGTCATTTTCATATACTAGTGGGAATCTTTCATTCTAGAACTTGGCTTGTATATTCCAACAATGGGCCTCCTCAAGTGCCCTAGGTCTTCGTGAGCAAGCAAGTTGGATGCACACCCACTTAGTTTCTTTTGTTGAGCTTTCATACATTTATAGCTCTAGTGCATCCGTTGCATGGCAATCCCTACTCCTTGCATTAACATCAATTGATGGGCATATCCATAGCCTATTGATTAGCATCGTTGATGTGAGATCTTCTCCTTTTTTGTCTTCTCCACATAACCCCCAGCATCATATTCTATTCCACCCGTAGTGCTATATCCATGGCTCACGCTCATGTATTGCGTGAAGGTTTATAAGTTTGAGATTACTAAAGTATGAAACAATTGCTTGGCTTGTCATCGGGGTTGTGCATGATGAGAGCATTCTTGTGTGATAAAAATGGAGCATGACTAAACTATATGATTTTGTAGGGATGAACTTTCTTTGGCCATGTTATTTTGAGAAGACATAATTGCTTAGTTAGTATGCTTGTAATATTATTATTTTTATGTCAATATGAACTTTTGTCTTGAATCTTGCAGATATGAATATTCATACCACAATTAAAAAGATTTACATTGAAATTATGCCAAGTAGCACTCCGCATCAAAAATTCTCTTTTTATCATTTACCTACTCGAGGACGAGCATGAATTAAGCTTGGGGATGCCTGATACGTCTCCAACGTATCTATAATTTTTTATTGCTCCATGCTATATTATCTACTGTTTTGGACTATATTGGGCTTTATTTTCCACTTTTATATTATTTTTGGGACTAACCTATTAACCGGAGGTCCAGCCGTAATTGCTGTTTTTTGCCTATTTCAGTGTTTCGAAGAAACGGAATATCAAACGGAGTCCAAACGGAATGAAACCTTCGGAAACGTGATTTTCTCACCGAACGTGATCCAGGAGACTTGGACCCTACTCCAAGGAAGCAAAGAGGCGGTCACGAGGGTGGGGGCGCGCCCCCTGCCTCGTGGGCCCCTCGGAGCTCCACCGACGTACTCCTTCCTCCTATATATACCTACGTACCCCCAAACGATCAGATACGGAGCCAAAAACCTAATTCCACCGCCGCAACTTTCTGTATCCACGAGATCCCATCTTGGGGCCTGTTAGGAGCTCCGCCGAGAGGGCCGTCATCACGGAGGGCTTCTACATCATCATAGCCTCTCCGATGAAGTGTGAGTAGTTTACCTCGGACCTTCGGGTCCATAGTTATTAGCTAGATGGCTTCTTCTCTTTTTGGATCTCAATACAATGTTCTCCCCCTCTCTTGTGGAGATCTATTCGATGTAATCTTCTTTTTGCGGTGTGTTTGTTGAGACCGATGAATTGTGGGTTTGTGATCAAGTCTATCTATGAATAATATTTGAATCTTCTCTAATTTTTTTTATGTATGATTGGTTATATTTGCAAGTCTCTTCGAATTATCAGTTTGGTTTGGCCTACTAGATTGGTTTTTCTTGCCATGGGAGAAGTGCTTAGCTTTGGGTTCAATCTTGCGGTGTCCTTTCCCAGTGACAGAAGGGGCAGCAAGGCACGTATTGTATTGTTGCCATCGAGGATAACAAGATGGGGTTTATATCATTATATTTCATGAATTTATCCCTCTACATCATGTCATCTTGCTTAAGGTGTTACTCTGTTTTTAAATTAATACTCTAGATGCATGCTGGATAGCGGTCGATGAGTGGAGTAATAGTAGTAGATGCAGGCAGGAGTCGGTCTACTTGTCTCGGACGTGATGCCTATATACATGATCATACCTAGATATTCTCATAACTATGCTCAATTCTGTCAATTGCTCAACAGTAATTTGTTCACCCACCGTAGAAATAATTATGCTTGAGAGAAGCCACTAGTGAAACCTATGGCCCCCGGGTCTATTCTCATCATATCAATCTCCATCACTTTATCATTGCTTTGCATTTACTTTTGCCTTTTACTTTTTAATTTGCATCTCTATATCAAAAATACCAAAAATATTATCTATCATCTCTATCAGATCTCACTCTCGTAAGTGACCGTGAAGGGATTGAAAACCCCTAATCGCGTTGGTTGCGAGGAGCTATTGTTTTTGTGTAGGTACGAGGGACTTGCGCATGGCCTCCTACTGGATTGATACCTTGGTTCTCAAAAACTGAGGGAAATACTTACGCTACATTCCTGCATCATCCTCTCCTCTTCGGGGAAATCCAACGCAGTGCTCAAGAGGTAGCAGTGTCCGATGATCCTGGCTTCCTGAATGAGCAGCGGGCGCTGTATCAGACCATATGTAGGGCCCGTGAGGCCCTCTCCGTTGTCCTTCGAGTTGTTGCGCTCGTCGTGGCGCCGAGCATTGTTAACATCGTCAACGAACATGAGGATTCAGGAGATGACTTTATTTTGACTAGATGACACTAGGGACCCACTAGGGCCATAGCCGTCACGCATAAGTGCCTCCTTATTATGTACAACTATATTTTTTTTGCTTTCTCCTGGTTTCCTGACATCACAGTCCCACACCATTGTCAACCTATGTAGTCAATATAAATGAGAGAATTGCACAAGGTGCGGTTGACAGCTGGGACCAAGCAGCTCGAGCAGTATTTGTGTTTTTGAGGCGTGAGCACTGCAGAGTTCTTCTTGGCGATGATTTCGTTGTTGTTCAGAGGAGAGCAGGGTATTAATAGGCGGGCTGTGGCCCGTCTAGCCCAGCCAGATATCCAGCCCGGATACTAATTTTTCAAGATGAAAATGGCTAGCCCAGCTATCGTCTTTTGAGGAATACCGGGCAAGGTCAACTTGTTATTCTCCGCTCATTGGCTGCAAATCTTTCCTAGGAGGGATGCATTAGGCTTAACAGGAAAATGGGCTTTAAAATAATAATAAATGGGATGTAATTATAAAAACTGGGCAGTAACTATAAAAAAATGCACCAAACACGAAATTAGTTTATAAAATATTATTTATGGATTTTGAAAATCTTAAATTTTCATTGTTGCGCGTGCAATGTTTCGTTGGATTTTTACGTAATAGAAATTTATATTTAATTTGATTAGAAATTTCGGGATAAAAATATTTCGGATCCCATCAAAATGTGGGAAATTTTATTGAATTCTGTCTTCAACGGTTGGTTGAAATTATTAATCGTTGTCCTAGCTAGAAAATGGGTTGTACTTTTAACAAACTGTAAATGGGCTGTTGTAAATTCCATTAGAATTCAAAAATGGGATGTACATTCTTACAAAACGCAAATGGGCTATAAGTTCTTTGCCACACACTTCTAGGCCTACTAAGTGACGCGTCCCCTAAAAAAATAAGTTGACGCGTATGCATGGCTTTGTCAACTTATTATAGTCAACATACGGTTCTAGCAGTAGTGGCCGTTGGATGTCTATCCAACGGATGTCGTGCTTCTTCTTCAATCTCGGATATTCTTAGCTTCGGCCGCCCAAAAAATGATTCCTCCCCCTGACATCAGGGGCGCACCGTTTCGGAGGCTGACCTGTGGGCCTACTAAGTTGGAGCGTACCAAGGGCTTTGTCAACTTAGTCAATATAAACGATTCTAGCTTCAGTGACCGTACAATGTCTATCCAACAGTCGTAGTGCTTCTTCAACCTCTGGTCTTCTTGGTCCAGCCGCCCAAAGCAGCGCAGGTCGTGCCGCCTGCTCCTGCCTCCCATGCCGTCATTTGTCTTTGTCATGGAGGCCTCACCGCCCCATACTACTCCCACCGCTGGCCAGGCCATCCCTCCACTCACCCACACCCCCTGTTATTCTGCGGCGACGGCAGCCTCACACAGCAGCCGAAACCAGTGAACCCTCGTACTCCTCTCCGCGCGGGCTTCCGCTGATGCGTCTTCCCCGGTTTCGCGTCGTCCCCTTCCTAGGCGTCGTCGTCGTCCACCGCCCTGGTGATCTCGGCGCGGTGTGGTCAACGTGGTCAACAACCGACTTCCATCGGAAGAGTACTGTACGTGGAGAGGCTGACAGCTGGGTCCATGACGGCCGCAAGGAAGTGCCTCCTTATTACGCGCAAAATAATTATTCCTCCACCTGACAGCGGGGACCCACCGGACGGGCCACCTTATTTCGCGAAAAAACGTTTCCCCACATTCTTTGGGACCCACCGGACGGGCCATCGTGTTCGCAAAAAACGTTCCCCATTGTCATTTCGGACCCACCGGAAGTGCCTCCTTATTACGCACAAAAAATGAATACTCCCCACGCTAGCTGGGACCCACCTTGGTGGGAGGCTGACTTAATGGGCCTACTAAGTTGGTGAGGCGGAGGGCTTTGTCAACTTAGTCAATATGAACGATTCTAGCTCCAGTGACCGTACGATGTCCATCCAACGGCCGTAGTGCTTCTTCAACCTCTGGTCTTCTTGCTCCAGCCGCCCAAAGCAACGCCGGTCGTGCCGCATGCTCCTGCCTCCCGTGGCCGGCTGTGCTGCCGCGGAGGCCTCACCGCCCCCTACTATTCCTACCGCTGGCCAGGCCCTGCGGTGACGGTAGCCTCACACCGCAACCGAACCAGTGAACCCTCGTACTCCTCTCCACGCGGGCTTCCATTGCCGCGTCTTCCCCGGCTCTGCGTCGTCCCCTTCCTAGGCCTCGCCGTCGTCCACCGCTGTGGTGCTCTCCACGCGGCGTGGTCAACGTGGTCAAGGAACGACTTCCATCGGAAGAAATCTTGTCGTGGAGAGGCCGACAACGGGTCCACGGCCGAGCCAGTTTTTTTGTGATTTGCCAAGTAAGTCGCTTTGTCAGGCCTGTTGGGCTGCAAATCTTTCAAGACGACGAGAGCTTTCATTCGGCTGGCCGAGAAAATGGCCCATCAGTAATGAGAAATGGGATGTACATTTTTTAAACACATCAAACCGGCAATTAGTTTCAAATATCTTTTTTTTTCATTTCGGGATTTTAAATTACATTAATTTTTATGCGTGGAGAATTTGTTGGATTTTATATTGATATACATTTATTTTTAAAATCAGTTTGAATGTGAGTCAAAATTTTGGGATTAAAAACAGTTGGACACTTTTGAAATATGCGAAATTTCGTATAATTTTTTAATCGTGGCCACAATATGGGCTGTAATGCTAACAAAAAGAATATGGGCTCCAAACAAAACCTTAATAATTAAAAAATGGGCTGTAAATTATTAGAAATAATGGCAGATGGGTTGTATGCTGTTTTCCACAGGTTTGAGGCTTTCCTTAATAAAGGTTGGCCTTTAAGCAATGTTGTTGGATGGCCATCCAACGGCCGTCGTCTTCTTCAATCTTTGCTCTTCTGCTCGGCCGCTCAAACAAGCGCCCGGGACTGCTGCTCCCTCCTCCTTGATCGGCTCTGCTGCCGCCATGAGCCTCACCACCCACCGTACTCCCATCGCTGGCCTAGCCATCCCTCTACTCACCCACACCTTTGTTATTCTCCGGCGACGGCAGACGAACTAGTAAACCCTCGTACAGTCGTACTCCCCTCCATGTGGGAAACAACTGCCGAGTATTCCCTGCCTCTGTGTCGTTCCGTTCCTAGGCCTCGCCATCGTCCACCGCCCTGGTGCTCTCGCCGCGGCCTGGTCAACGTGGTCAACGACCGACATGCATCTGAAGTGGACTGTACGTGGAGAGGCCGACAGCTGGGTCCACGGCCACACGCAAGGAAATGTTTCCTTATTACGCGCAAAATAATGATTCCTCCACCTGACATTAGGGACCCACTGAAAGGGCCTCTATATTTCGTGAAAAAACTTTGCCGCCGCTGACAGCTCGGACCCACCAGCTATATCTTCGCACGCAAGGAAGTGCCTCCTTATTACGCACAAAAAATGAATACTCCCCCTGTTAGCTGGGACCCAGTATAGTGGCAGGCTGACTTGTGGGCCTACTAAGTTGACGGGGATGGAGGGCTTTGTCAACTTAGTCAATATGCACGATTCTAGCTCCAATGACCGTACGATGTCCATCCAACGGCCGTAGTGCTTCTTCAACCTTTGGTCTTCTTGCTCCAGCCGCCCAAACAAGCGCCGGTCGTGCCTCGTGGTCCTGCCTCCTGTGGCTGCCTGCGATGCGGCGGAGGCCTCACCGCCCCCTACTACTCCCACCGCTGGCCAGGCCATCCCTCTACTCACCCACACCCCCTGTTACTCTGCGGCGACGGCAGCCTCACACCAGCCGAACGGTGAACCCTCGTACTCCTCTACACGTGGGCATCCATCGCCGCGTTTTCCCCGGCTCGCGTCGTCCCTTCCTAGGCCTTGCCGTCGTCCACCGCCCTGGTGCTCTCGGCGTGGCGTGGTCAACCTGGTCAATGAGCGGCTTCCATCGGACGTGGACTATCGTGGAGAGGCGATGATTGGGTCCACGGCTGCAGCAAGGAAGTGCCTCCTTATTACGTGCAAAATAATTTTTCCTCCACCTGACAGCGGGGACCCACCGGACGGGCCACCGTATTTTGCGAAAAAAACGTTTGCCCCTGACTGCTGGGACCCACCAGCTACATCTTCGCACGCAAGTGCCTGACAGTCGGGACCCACCTGGTCGAAGCGTAAGTAGCGTTGTCATTCTGGTCGCGAACATGTACGTACATATATACTGGTGGATGTAGAGGCGCGTATGTAAGTAGTAGAGGCGCCGCGTAGCATGTACTGCGTCGCATACAGCGGCGGTGCAAGAATGAAAATATGACCATGTATGTGTACATACGGGCGGGGTCTCGAACGCCTACTCGCGCATACGTACGGCCAGGGCTCGTGTACATGGCTGGGTCGGAATGGAGAAACATCGTCGTCGTCGTGTTCATCGGGAGGCAACGGAATGCGTCGTGTTCATGGGGAGGCAACGAAATGCGTTGTGTTCATTGGGAGGCAACGAAACACGTGGGAGCCAACCGGCTGGGTCGGAACGGAATGCGTGGTCATGTTCATCGGGAGGTCTTGGACGGAACATGCGATGGAAACGAGGCCTGGCATACCGCACAACGGAGGAAACGGACCTCCTACGTTCGGAACGAGGTCCTGTTGATCGGGAGGGGTCTGGCGTACCGCAAAATGGAGGAAACGAACCTCCTACGGTCGAGACGGGGGTCCTATTGATCGGGAGGGGTGTGGCGTACTGCAAAACGGACGAAAGGGACCTCCTACGATCGAAATGGGGGTCCTGTTGATCGGGAGGGGTGTGGCGTACCGCAAAATGGACGAAACGGACCTCCTACGGTCGAAACGGGGGTCCTATTCATCGGGAGGGGTGTGGCGTACCGCAAAATGGGACTCCATGGGATACTGTTCATCTCCAACGTCGACCTCCTCCAGCCTCTACGGGCTACCGTCGACCTCGTCCAGCCTCCACGGGCTCCTGTTCATCCAGCCTCCACCGCGCACTACTCCACCGGCTACTATTCAACCACCCCTCCACTGTTTAGTGTTCATCCAACCCTCCACACCACGGGGTCCTGTTCAACCACCCCTCCACGGGCACCCCTCCACCGTCTACTGTTCATCCAGCCCTCCACCACACCACGGGTCCTGTTCATCCAGAGGCAACGCCACCGGCCTTTGTTCATCCAACCCCCCGCAACGCTCACTATTCATCCCAGAGGCAGCATCGATGGGCTTCAGTTAGCAGCAGTAGCAAAGGAATCGCTCGATCGGGTTCAGTTAACAGCCATCGATCGATCGCTCGGGTTCGATAGCGTAACTGCGGTCTGATCGCTTCGGGTTCGATTAGAGCCCAACGCCTCGCTTCGGAGTTCGATTAGAGCCAACGCCTACGCACACCGCAGCAGCGTGCGTGTCACGAGAAAGCAGCGCATTGCTCGGCCCCGACCTCCCACCGTAACCGAACTCCCCAATATTTTCCTCCCCTCGCTTCTACGAGGTTTTTCCGTCATGGACGACCCAAAGAATGTCATGCAGTGCGTCTCCGGCCCGCCGAGGATGAAAAGCCCATTTTACATCATGATTTTTGTCATAGAAGTAGGAGCCCACCACATCTATGATGATACCGGGTTTTGTCACAATTATCGTCATAGAAGTGTCATATGTATGACAAATTTTTTTTTCCTTCGGCCCAAAATGTCACGGATGTGTCTTTTTTTGTAGTGATAGTTATGAGAATATCAGGGTATGATCATGTATATAGGCATCACGTCCGTGACAAGTAGACCGACTCCTGCCTGCGTCTACTACTATTACTCCACACATCGACCGCTATCCAGCATGCATCTAGAGTATTAAATTCATAAGAACGGAGTAACGCTTTAAGCAAGATGACATGATGTAGAGGGATAAACTCATGCAATATAATATAAATGAAGGAAATATGCCCTAGAGGCAATAATAAAGTTATTATTTATTTCTTATATCATGATAAATGTTTATTATTCATGTTGGAATTGTATTAACCGAAAACATAATACATGTGTGAATACATAGACAAACAGAGTGTCACTAGTATGCTTCTACTTAACTAGCTTGTTGATCAAAGATGGTTATGTTTCCTAGCCATAGACATGAGTTTTCATTTGATTAACGGGATCACATCATTAGGAGAATGATGTGATTGACATAACCCATTCCGTTAGCTTAGCACCCGATCGTTTAGTATGTTGCTATTGCTTTCTTCATGACTTATACATGTTCCTATGACTAAGAGATTATGCAACTCCCGTTTGCCGTAGGAACACTTTGTGTGCTACCAAACGTCACAACGTAACTGGGTGATTATAAAGGAGCTCTACAGGTGTCTCCAAAGGTACATGTTGGGTTGGCGTCTTTCGAGATTAGGATTTGTCACTCCGATTGTCGGAGAGGTATCTCAGGGCCCTCTCGGTAATGCACATCACTTAAGCCTTGCAAGCATTGCAACTAATGAGATAATTGCGGGATGATGTATTACAGAACGAGTAAAGAGACTTGCCGGTAACGAGATTGAACTAGGTATTGAGATACCGACGATCGAATCTCGTGCAAGTAACATACCGATGACAAAGGGAATAACGTATGTTGTTATGCGGTCTGACCGATAAAGATCTTTGTAGAATATGTAGGAGCCAATATGAGCATCCAGGTTCCGCTATTGGTTATTGACCGGAGACGTGTCTCGGTCATGTCTACATAGTTCTCGAACCCGTAGGGTCCGCACGCTTAACGTTACGATGGCGGTTATATTATGAGTTTATATGTTTTGATGTACGAAGGTTGGTGAAGGCCGGATGTGATCACGGACGTGACGAGGAGTCTCAAAATGGTCGAGACATAAAGATTGATATATTGGGCGACTATATTCAGACACGGAAGTGTTCCGGGTGATTTGGAGAAAACCGGAGTCTTGGGAGGGTTACCGGAACCCCCCCGGGAGAAGTAATGGGCCTTATGGGCCTTAGTGAAGAGAGAGAGGGGCAGCCAGGGTGGGCCGCGCGCCCCCTCCCCCTCTGGTCCGAATTGGACTAGGAGAGGGGGGCGGTGCCCCCTTTCCTTCTCCCTCTCCCGCTTCCTTTCCCCCTCCTAGTAGGAGTAGGAAAGTGGGGAGTCCTACTCCTACTAGGAGGAGGACTCCTCCTCCTGTCGCGCCTAGCAAGGGCCGGCCGGCCTCACCCTTGCTCCTTTATCTACGGGGGCAGGGGGGCACCCCATAGACATAACAATTGATCATTGATCTCTTAGCCGTGTGCGGTGCCCCCCTCCACCATAATCCACCTCGATAATACTATAGCGGTGCTTAGGCGAAGCCCTGCATCGGTAGAACATCAACATCGTCACCACGCCGTCGTGCTGATGAAACTCTCCCTCAACACTCGGCTGGATCAGAGTTCCAGGGACGTCATCGGGCTGAACGTGTGCTGAACTCGGAGGTGCCGTACGTTCGGTACTTGATCGGTCGGATCGTGAAGACGTACGACTACATCAACCGAGTTATGATAACGCTTCCGCTTTTGGTCTGCGAGGGTATGTGGACAACACTCTCCCCTCTTGTTGCTATGCATCACCATGATCTTGCGTGTGCGTAGGAATTTTTTTGAAATTACTACGTTCCCCAACAGTGGCATCCGAGCCAGGTTTTATGCGTTGATGTTATATGCACGAGTAGAACACAAGTGAGTTGTGGGCGATATAAGTCATAATTCTTACCAGCATGTCATACTTTGGTTCGGTGGTATTGTTGGATGAATCGGCCCAGACCGACATTACGCGTACGCTTACGCGAGACTGGTTCTACTGACGTGCTTTGCACACAGGTGGCTGGCGGGTGTCAGTTTCTCCAACTTTAGTTGAACCGAGTGTGGCTACGCCCGGTCCTTGCGAAGGTTAAAACAACACCAACTCGACAAACTATCGTTGTGGTTTTGATGCGTAGGTAAGAACGGTTCTTGCTAAGCCCGTAGCAGCCACGTAAAACTTGCAACAACAAAGTAGAGGATGTTAACTTGTTTTTGCAGGGCATGTTGTGATGTGATATGGTCAAGACATGATGCTAAATTTTATTGTATGAGATGATCATGTTTTGTAACCGAGTTATCGGCAACTGGCAGGAGCCATATGGTTGCCGCTTTATTGTATGCAATGCAATCGCCCTGTAATGCTTTACTTTATCACTAAGCGGTAGCGATAGTCGTAGAAGCATAAGATTGGCGAGACGACAACGATGCTACGATGGAGATCAAGGTGTCGCGCCGGTGACGATGGTGATCGTGGAGGTGCTTCGGAGATGGAGATCACAAGCACAAGATGATGATGGCCATATCATATCACTTATATTGATTGCATGTGATGTTTATCTTTTATGCATCTTATCTTGCTTTGATTGACGGTAGCATTATAAGATGATCCCTCACTAAATTATCAAAGTATAAGTGTTCTCCCTGAGTATGCACCATGCGAAAGTTCTTCGTCTTTGAGACACCATGTGATGATCGGGTGTGATAGGCTCTACGTTCAAATACAACGGGTGCAAAATAGTTGCACATGCGGAATACTCATGTTAAACTTGACGAGCCTAGCATATAACAGATATGGTCTCGGAACACAGAGACCGAAAGGTCGAGCGTGAATCATATAGTAGATATGATCAACATAGTGATGTTCACCATTGAAACTACTCCATCTCACGTGATGATCGGACATGATTTAGTTGATTTGGATCACGTGATCACTTAGAGGATTAGAGGTATGTCTATCTAAGTGGGAGTTCTTAAGTAATATGATTAATTGAACTTAAATTTATCATGAACTTAGTACCTGATAGTATCTTGCTTGTCTATGTTGATTGTAGATAGATGGCCCGTGCTGTTGTTCCGTTGAATTTTAATGTGTTCCTTGATAAAGCAAAGTTGAAAGATGATGGTAGCAATTACACGGACTGGGTTCATAACTTGAGGATTATCCTCATTGCTGCACAGAAGAATTACGTCCTGGAAGCACCGCTGGGTGCCGAACTGCTGCAGGAGCAACACCGGATGTTATGGACGTCTGGCGAGCAAAGTCGATGATTACTCGATAGTTCGATGTGCCATGCTTTACGGCTTAGAACCGGGTCTTTAACGATGTTTTGAGCGTCATGGAGCATATGAGATGTTCCAGGAGTTGAAGTTAATATTTCAAGCAAATGCGGATTGAGAGATATGAAGTCTCCAATAAGTTCTATAGCTGCAAGATGGAGGAGAATAGTTACATCGGTGAGCATATACTCAAGATGTCTGGGTATAATAATCACTTGATTCAACTGGGAGTTAATCTTCCGGATGATAGGGTCATTGACAGAATTCTCCAATCACTACCACCAAGCTATAAGAGCTTCGTGATGAACTATAAGATGCAAGGGATGGACAAGACAATTCCCGAGCTCTTCGCAATGCTAAAGGTTGCGGAGGTAGAAATCAAGAAGGAGCATCAAGTTTTGATGGTCAACAAGACCACTAGTTTCAAGACAAAGGGCAAAGGGAAGAAGAAGGGGAACTTCAAGAAGAATAGCAAGCAAGTTGCTGCTCAAGAGAAGAAACCCAAGTCTGGACCTAAGCCTGAAACTGAGTGCTTCTATTGCAAGCAAACTGGTCACTGGAAGCGGAACTGCTCCAAGTATTTGGCGGATAAGAAGGATGGCAAGGTGAACAAAGGTATATGTGATATACATGTTATTGATGTGTACCTTACTAATGCTCGCATGAGAACACAGGTATTTGATACTGGTTCTATTGCTAATATTTGCAACTCGAAACAGGGGCTACAGATTAAGCGAAGATTGGCAAAGGACGAGGTGACGATGCGCGTGGGAAATGGTTCCAAAGTTGATGTGATCGCGGTCGGCACGCTACCTCTACATCTACCTTCAGGATTAGTATTAGACCTAAATAATTTTTATTTGGTGCCAGCATTGAGCATGAACATTATATCTGGATCTTGTTTGATGCAGACGGTTATTCATTTAAATCAGAGAATAATGGTTGTTCTATTTATATGAGTAATATCTTTTATGGTCATGCACCCTTGAGGAGTGGTCTATTCTTATTGAATCTCGATAGTAGTAACACACATATTCATAATATTGAAGCCAAAAGATGCAGAGTTAATAATGATAGTGCAACTTATTTGTGGCACTGCCATTTAGGTCATATCGGTATAAAGTGCATGAAGAAACTCCATACTGATGGACTTTTGGAACCACTTGGTACTTGCGAACCGTGCCTTATGGGCAAGATGACTAAAACGCCGTTCTCCGGTACTATGGAGAGAGTAACAGATTTGTTGGAGATCATACATACAGATGTATGTGGTCCGATGAATGTTGAGGCTCGTGGCGGATATCGTTATTTTCTCACCTTCACAGATGATTTAAGCAGATATGGGTATATCTACTTGATGAAGCATAAGTCTGAAACATTTGAAAATTTCAAAGAATTTCAGAGTGAAGTTGAAAATCGTCGTAACAAGAAAATAAAATTTCTACGATCTGATCGTGGAGGAGAATATTTGAATTACAAGTTTGGTGTACATTTGAAACAATGTGGAATAGTTTCGCAACTCACGCCACCCGGAACACCACAGCGTAATGGTGTGTCCGAACGTCGTAATCGTACTTTACTAGATATGGTGCGATCTATGATGTCTCTTACTAATTTACCGCTATCGTTTTGGGTTTATGCTTTAGAGACGGCCGCATTCACGTTAAATAGGGCACCATCAAAATCCGTTGAAACGACGCCTTATGAACTGTGGTTTGGCAAGAAACCAAAGTTGTCGTTTCTGAAAGTTTGGGGCTGCGATGCTTATGTGAAAAAGCTTCAACCTGATAAGCTCGAACCCAAATCGGAGAAATGTGTCTTCATAGGATACCCAAAGGAGACTATTGGGTACACCTTCTATCACATATCCGAAGGCAGGACTTTTGTTGCTAAATTCGGAAACTTTCTAGAGAATGAGTTTCTCTCGAAAGAAGTGAGTGGGAGGAAAGGAGAACTTGATGAGGTAACTGTACCTGCTCCCTTGTTGGAAAGTAGTTCATCACAGAAACCGGTTTCTATGACCCCTACACCAATTAGTGAGGAAGTTGATGATGATGATCATGAAACTTCAGATCAAGTTACTACTGAGCCTCGTAGATCAACCAGAGTAAGATCCGCACCAGAGTGGTACAGTAATCCTGTTTTGGAAGTCATGCTACTAGATCATGATGAACCTACGAACTATGAAGAAGCGATGGTGAGCCCAGATTCCGCAAAATGGCTTGAGGCAATGAAATCTGAGATGGGATCCATGTATGAAAACAAAGTATGGAATTTGGTTGACTTGCCCGATGATCGGCAAGCAATTGAAAATAAATGGATCTTCAAGAAGAAGATTGACGCTGACGGTAATGTTACTGTCTACAAATCTCGACTTGTTGCGAAAGGTTTTCGACAAGTTCAAGGGATTGACTACGATGAGACCTTCTCACCCATAGCGATGCTTAAGTCTGTTCGAATCATGTTAGCAATTGCCGCATTTTATGATTATAAAATTTGGCAAATGGATGTAAAAACTGCATTCCTGAATGGATTTCTGGAAGAAGAGTTGTATATGATGCAACCGGAAGGTTTTGTCGATCCAAAGGGAGCTAACAAAGTGTGCAAGCTCCAGCGATCCATTTATGGACTGGTGCAAGCCTCTTGGAGTTGGAATAAACGCTTTGATAGTGTGATCAAAGCATTTGATTTTGTACAGACTTTTGGAGAAGCCTGTATTTACAAGAAAGTGAGTGGGAGCTCTGTAGCATTTCTAATATTATATGTAGATGACATATTGCTGATTGGAAATGATATAGAATTTCTGGATAGCATAAAGGGATACTTGAATAAGAGTTTTTCAATAAAAGACCTCGGTGAAGCTGCTTATATATTGGGCATTAAGATCTATAGAGATAGATCAAGACGCTTAATTGGACTTTCACAAAGCACATACCTTGACAAAGTTTTGAAGAAGTTCAAAATGGATCAAGCAAAGAAAGGGTTACGGCCTGTGTTACAAGGTGTGAAGTTGAGTAAGACTCAATGCACGACCACCGCAGAAGATAGAGAGAAAATGAAAGATGTTCCCTATGCTTCCAGCCATAGGCTCTATCATGTATGCAATGTTGTGTACCAGACCTGATGTGTGCCTTGCTATAAGTCTAGCAGGAGGTACCAAAGTAATCCAGAGTGGATCATCAGACAATGATCAAGAACATCCTGAAGTACCTGAAAAGGACTAAGGATATGTTTCTCGTTTATGGAGGTGACAAAGAGCTCATCGTAAATGGTTACATTGATGCAAGCTTTGACACTGATCCGGACGATTCTAAATCGCAAACCGGATACGTGTTTACATTGAACGATGGTGCTGTCAGTTGGTGCAGTTCTAAACAAAGCGTCGTGGCGGGATCTACGTGTGAAGCGGAGTACATAGCTGCTTCGGAAGCAACAAATGAAGGAGTTTGGATGAAGGAGTTCATATCCAATCTAGGTGTCATACCTAGTGCATCGGGTCCAATGAAAATCTTTTGTGACATTACTGGAGCAATAGCCTTGGCGAAGGAATCCATATTTCACAAGAGAACCAAGCACATCAAGAGACGCTTCAATTCCATCCGAGATCTAGTCCAGGTGGGAGACATAGAGATTTACAAGATACATACGGATATGAATGTTGCAGACCCGTTAACTAAGCTTCTTCCACGAGCAAAAAATGATCAACACCAAGGCTCCATGGGTGTTAGAATCATTACTGTGTAATCTAGATTATTGACTCTAGTGCAAGTGGGAGACTGAAGGAAATATGCCCTAGAGGCAATAATAAAGTTATTATTTATTTCCTTATATCATGATAAATGTTTATTATTCATGCCAGAATTGTATTAACCGGAAACATAATACATGTGTGAATACATAGACAAACAGAGTGTCACTAGTATGCTTCTACTTAAATAGCTTGTTGATCAAAGATGGTTATGTTTCCTAGCCATAGACATGAGTTGTCATTTGATTAACGGGATCACATCATTAGAAGAATGATGTGATTGACATGACCCATTCCGTTAGCTTAGCACCCGATCGTTTAGTATGTTGCTATTGCTTTCTTCATGACTTATACATATTCCTACGACTATGAGATTATGCAACTCTCGCTTGTCGGAGGAACACTTTGTGTGCTACCAAACATCACAACGTAACTTGGTGATTATAAAGGGGCTCTACAGGTGTCTCCAAAGGTACATGTTGGGTTGGCGTATTTCGAGATCAGGATTTGTCACTCTGATTGTCGGAGAGGTATCTCTGGGCCCTCTCGGTAATGCACATCACTTAAGCCTTGCAAGCCTTGCAACTAATGAGATAGTCACGTGATGATGTATTATAGAACGAGTAAAGAGACTTGCCGGTAACGAGATTGAACTAGGTATTGAGATACCGACGATCGAATCTCGGGCAAGTAACATACCGATGACAAAGGGAATAACATTATGTTGTTATGCGGTCTGACCGATAAAGATCTTCGTAGAATATGTAGGAGCCAATATGAGCATCCAGGTTCCGCTATTGGTTATTGACCAGAGACGTGTCTCGGTCATGTCTACATAGTTCTCGAACCGATAGGGTCCACATGCTTAACGTTACGATGATAGTTATATTATGAGTTTATATGTTTTGATGTACTAAAGGTTGTTCGGAGTCCCGGATGTGATCACAGACGTGACGAGGAGTCTCCAAATGTTCGAGACATAAAGATTGATATATTGGACGGCTATATTCGGACACCGGAAGTGTTCCGGGTGATTTCGGAGAAAACCGGAGTTGGGAGGTTACGGAACCCCGGGAGAAGTAATGGGCCTTATGGGCCTTAGTGAAGAGAGAGAGGCAGCCAAGGTGGGCCGGCCTCCCCCTCTGGTCCGAATTGGACTAGGAGAGGGGGCGCCCCTTCCTTCTCCTTCTCCCCTTCCTTTCCCCTCCTAGTAGGAGTAGGAAGAGGGAGTCCTACTCCTACTAGGAGGAGGGCTCCTCCTCTGGCGTGCCTAGCAAGGGCCGGCCGGCCTCCCCCTTGCTCCTTTATATACGGGGGCAGGGGGCACCCCATAGACACAACAATTGATCATTGATTTCTTAGCTGTGTGCGGTGCCCCCCTCCACCATAATCCACCTCGATAATACTGTAGCGGTGCTTAGGCGAAGCCCTGCGTCGGTAGAACATCAACATCGTCACCATGCCGTTGTGCTGACGAAACTCTCCCTCAACACTCGGCTGGATCAGAGTTCGAGCGACGTCATCAGGCTGAACGTGTGCTGAACTCGGAGGTGCCGTACGTTCGGTACTTGATCGGTCAGATCGTGAAGACGTACGACTACATCAACCGCGTTGTGATAACGCTTCCGCTTTCGGTCTACGAGGGTACGTGGACAACACTCTCCCCTCTCGTTGCTGTGCATCACCATGATCTTGCGTGTGCGTTGGAATTTTTTTAAAATTACTACGTTCCCCAACAATAAAACCCATCTTGTTACCCTCGATGGCAACAATACAATACGTGCCTTGCTGCCCCTGCTGTCACTGGGAAAGGACACCGCAAGATTGAACCCAAAGCTAAGCACTTCTCCCATTGCAAGAAAGATCAATCTAGTAGGACAAACAAAACTGATAATTCGAATTGACTTGCAAAGATAACCAATCATACATAAAAGAATTCAGAGGAGATTCAAATATTGTTCATAGATAAATTTGATCATAAACCCACAATTCATTGGTCTCAACAAACACACCGCAAAAGAAGATTACATCGAATAGATCTCCAAGAAGATTGAGGAGAACATGGTATTGAGATCCAAAAAGAGAGAAGAAGCCATCTAGCTAAGAACTATGGACCCGAAGGTCTGAGGTAAACTAATCACACATCATCGAAGAGGCTATGGTAGAAGCACTCCGTGATCAATGCCCCCTCTGGCAGGACGCTGGAAAAGGCCCCATGATGGGATCTCACGTGTACAGAAGGTTGCGGTGGTGGAATTAGGTTTTCGTGGATGCTTCAGTTGGTTTGGGGGTATGTAGGTATATATAGGAGGAAGAAGTACGTCGGTGGAGCAATGTGGGCCCCAAGAAGGTGGAGGGCGCGCCCCCCTGCCTCGTGCTCTCCTGGTTGCTTTCTTGTCATAGGGTCCAAGTCCTCTGGATCACTGTCGGTGTCAAAACCGGCGGATCTCGGGTAGGGGGTCCCGAACTGTGCGTCTAGGCGGATGGTAACAGGAGACAAGGGACACGATGTTTTTACCCAGGTTCGGGCCCTCTCGATGGAGGTAAAACCCTACTCCTGCTTGATTAATATTGATGATATGGGTAGTACAAGATTTGATGTACCACGAGATCGGAGAGGCTAAACCCTAGAAGATAGCCTATGGTATGATTGTTGTTGTTCTGGTCCTACGGACTAAACCCTCTGGTTTATATAGACACCGGAGGGGGCTAGGGTTACACAGAGTCGGTTACAAGGAAGGAGATCTACATTATCCGTATTGCCAAGCTTGCCATCCACGCCAAGGAGAGTCCCATCCGGACACGGGACGGAGTCTTCAATCTTGTATCTTCATAGTCCAACAGTCCGGCCAAAGGTTATAGTCCGGCTGTCCGGATACCCCCTAATCCAGGACTCCCTCAGTAGCCCCTGAACCAGGCTTCAATGACAATGAGTCGGGCGCGCAGATTGTCTTCGGCATTGCAAGGCGGGTTCCTCCTCTGAATACTTCATAAAAGATTTTGAACATGAGGATCGTGTCCGGCTCTGCAAAACAAGTTCCACATACCACCCTAGAGAGAATAATATTTTCACAAATTTAATCTGCTGACGTATTCCGTAGCGTGACATCACACCACAGCCAAGCCTTTTTCCGAATCGTTTTTTACAGCCCACCTTAGCGCGTTTTGCGAGGCGTTTTCCCTGGCACGTCTTGTCGAAGCAGAGATCGTGTCCCCTTATCACAGGATTCTAATAAATATGGACGTGGGTAACCCAACCGCGCCATTGATTACGGCGCATGGGGGATAAGCGAGTTTACCAGGCTGGTGGGGGCGCATAGTTTTATCCACCCATATAAAGGGATAAGGATTCACCTTTTTCTACCCACGCCTTCTTCCTCCTTGTTCATCCGTTCTCGCGCACTCGAGCTCCAACGCCCAAGTCCACATTTTCCTCCTCAACCTTCTCCAACCATGTCCGGAGCGGGAGGCAAGTGGATGGTTTCCTCCGTCACGGAGGGACACATCAAGAAGCTGAGGGGAGCCGGATACCTGTCCGAAGATATCGCACACCGGCTCCCAGATGAGGGGCAGCTCATCCCCACCCCCAGGCCCCATGAGAGGGTCGTGTTTCTTACCCATTTCCTCCGCGGACAGGGATTTCCCCTTCACCCATTCGTCCGGGGGCTCATGTTCTACTACGGCCTGGATTTCCATGATGTGGCCCCGAATTTCATCCTCAACATATCAGCGTTCATCGTCGTGTGTGAGGCCTTCCTCCGCATCAAACCCCACTTCGTCTTATGGCTGAAGACCTTCAATGTCAAACCGAAGGTGGTGAGTGGCCAGCAGGCGGAGTGCGGAGGCGCCATGGTGGGCAAGATTCCCAACGTCACATGGCTCGAGGGATCCTATGTGGAGACCATAAAGGGGTGGCAATCGGGGTGGTTCTACATCACCGAGCCGCGTGACCCCAAATGGGCAGTGGCCCCCGAGTTCCGATCCGGAATCCCCACGCGGCTCACCTCCTGGAAAGAGAAGGGCCTGCCCTGGGGTAGTTTGGGAGAGCTGACCGGACTCCAGACCTGTATCCAAAACATGGTGAACAAGAAGCTCAAGCTTGTCAACATAGTCCAGGTCATGCTCATCCGCCGGATCCTCCCGTGTCAACAACGATCGTTCAACTTGTGGGAGTTCGACCCAGCCCAGCACCAAACTCTAAGCGAGCTCTTCGACACAACACATGAGGATGCTTGGAAGGTGCTATTCAAGGGCGCCAAGGTTCCCCCTCCCCTTACCAAGGATCACGGATTCAGCGCGAAGCGCCAAGCCAGCGCGGTAAGCTGTATTACCTTTTATAAGGTATTCATTTTTCATAGTTTAGCTATGTGCAGGATTTGAGCTTCCATGCCTTTGATAGGATTGGGTGGAGACATTGGGGCAGATTAACTGTCTGGCTCCTCTGCCAGAAGGCCCAACAGACGCTCGCTTATCGGAGCTGCTGGTTCCGGCACCTTACGTGGTGCCGGAGAAGAAGGCCAAGAAGAAGGCCACGGGAACCCAAAAGAGTTCCCGGTGCCCGGTGGTATCAGTCTCGTCGTCCGATGACTCCAAGGCGCACTCCTCCCATGAAGATGAGGAGGAGGAAAAAGAAGCTTCTTCCCCTCCAGCGGGGGGAGAAAAGAAAAGGAGGGCCGCCCCAACTAGGGAGGCCGGAGGGTCCAAGAAGGGAAGGACTCTCCCTCCGGACTACTCCGCCACCGCCGCCCGGCAATGCGAAGGCAGTGGCCACCAGGCCAAGCCTGGCGAGATCCTAAGTATTCGGACACCAGAGCAACTCATGGCACCGTTTAATTGCACAGCTTCTTATAACGCCGGACATGTTTATGCAGTCCGTCCCGGGACCGTATCGACGTATCCTCGTCGAGCGGTTCTCTGGATCCGTCGGCCATGAGCAGCGGAGGATCACTTCCAACCGCCTCTACCCCTCGCCCTACGGACAACGCCGAGGTGTTGTCTCAAAGGGCACCAAGCCGAGGGGAGGTAGTCCTGGAGGCGCCACAAGGCGACCTTCTGGACTGCAGGCGCAAAGGGAGCAAGGCTCCCAAGGGTTCCAAGTTCGGCCCTGGGCCGAATACCGCACCGGAACCTCCAATGGTTCCGGACTCCGGCAGGCAACCCCCTTCCAAGAGGGGCAAGCCGCCCGTGCCGGTGACCTCCGTCCAACCGGAGGCACCGGATAATTTGCTGGAGGTGCTTAACGGCGCCTCCATCGACGAGGAGCACCACACTATTATGAGTGCGGTAATCCAGAAGGTTCAGTCCGCCAGGAGCGGACTGACTGAAGCCTGTGGCAGCCTTCTAACAGGCTTTGAGGTATGTATTTAAAATATATGAAAATATTACCGCACAAACAGTAGCCCTTGATGCTCTGTTCGGTGTTCACAAAGAAAAGCTGAATAGAGGATCTAAGAATATCCGCAGGAGTCTAACATAAGCATGTCGATGTGCGTACACAGGCTTCGCTGCTGACCTCTGCCGCACTGACTGCGGAGGTCGATGCGCTGAAGCAAAACCTCGAGCGGTCCGAGAAAGAGCTCGGCCTTGCCAAGAAGCAGCTCGAGGAGAACCAAGGTAAGTAATGCCTTGTCTATGTGTGTATATATAAAAAATATGCAGTTGCAAAAATGATAGGATCGTTATTAATGTGTCAGGGGCCACGACCGATGTGGCGACCCTGAGGCAAGCACTGTCCGAGGCTGAAAACAAAGCGACCACGGAGCGCACTGAGCGGGGGAAACAAGAGGCACGGGTTGCTGAGGTGCAACAAGAGCTCCAGGCTCTCGTGAAAAAGCATGAGAGTTTGGAGCTTGACTCGAAGACGCGAGAGTCCGAGCTTGCCTCGGCCCTTAAGAGCCCCAAGCATGCCAAGGCCGAAGCCCAAAAGGCCCTCCAGGAGATTGAGGCGATGAAGAAGATTGCGGCGGGTAAGGCATTCATTATGCAAAGCAAGCATGTGAAAGTAAATTACTTGTTACTTACCCGAGTCTGGAGCTCTCCAGGAGCATTCACAGATTTGCCCCGCGGTGTGTCGGACGCTGCAAAGCATTACCGAGCCGAGAAGGGGAGCTCGACGGAGAAGGTGTTCTGGTCTCAGTATACTGAGGCCGAACACCCGGTGCCCTTGAGCGACCAGCTGAAGCAATTGGTCGAGCTCCATAAGGCGGCCGAACATGCCATGAAGGGTCTTATAGTCCGGCCGTGGCCTGGAGAGGCCATGCCAGGGAGCTACTTCGAGCTGGTGAAGCGGCTTATGGACGCCTGCCCTTGGCTTGAGGTCATCAAGCGCTCCGTCTGCATCGAGGGCGCCATAGGCGCTGCCCGTGTTAAAGTACACTGGGGCAAGATGGACGCTGAGAAGCTGGTGAAGGATCGGCCACCGCAGGGCAAGGAGCATCGCCACCCTGAAATGTACTATGAGGGCGTCCTGAAGGGTGCCCGCCTTGTGGCGGATGAATGTTCCAAAGATGTAATATTTGGGTGAACTCGCTCGTGTGATCCTGTATGCTGAAACTTGTTCATATGTGCTATGCAACACTTGTTTGAATTTAAAATATTACCTTCTGTGCGACCGTTTATTAAATCTGAGAGATGGCCAGTCGTCGGCTTCTGCCCCCATGCCACGAGTGCTGGGGTGTTCGGGGTAAATCTGAGCACTCTTTTTCCCATTCTTGGGTCCATCGAGGGAGGTGCTCAGTGCAACGAACAAATCAATCGGACTATAATGCTTTATCACTCTCACTTAGCCAGAGAATTCTATAATTTTAAATTTTGGCGAAGCCCCTAGTATTCGGAAGACCGAGTTCGGGGCGCTATACACGCCTAAGACGGACAAAGCTGACTCCTCGCCCTAAGCGGCATAAGTCTTTAGGGACTCGAAACCTCTCGAACAGCGACCAGCTCTCGCCTTATCATGACAGTCAGTTTTAGCTTTCTCTACTGAGGTGCTTAGCCCAGCTGAACCGGGGCACAATTGCAGTAGTTCTCCCAGTGCTACCTTAGCCGATATAGCGGAACGTAAGGTACCAAAACATGGGAGCCGGGCAAACCCAACTATTGACCCAAGACATGATTCGAAGCCGATGCATATAGTTCTATAAGTTCGGGGTGCCGCACTTTTGAAAGTGTTCGGACTTCTCACGCCGTATTATGGGGTACTTAAGCCCCTGGCGTATTGGCCGTACCAAAGTGTACGGGTGCTAGATATCATGAATGAACATATATATATATATATATATATATATATATATATATATATATATATATATATATATATATATATAAATGAATGAATAGAGAATGCAGTAATAGTCTGAAGCTATGCATTGTTTATTCGAAACGGTGCATTAAAGCAGAACGATACAAGTAGTGCGATAAGCAAAAGATCGGACTATCTGACATATCCCCTCCGGGGGCAAGCTGCGGAATGATATTTAAAGCAGGTATTTTGCTCGTTATAGAGACCACCTGGGAGTTCCATGATGCGACGTAGCTTTCTGCCCCCTGGTTCTTGTATCATGTGTTCGGCAATTATACTACCGGACAGGGCTTCCAGAGAGTAAGGTCCTGAAAGTGAGAAAAAATAATAAAGTAGGAAGCCCCTAGTGCGGTTGAGCCGCATTTTGGAGCGTGCTGTGGTCGTGCCCCTCCCCCTATGCCCATGGTATTTTCAGAGCATAATTATGTACACGTGGCACGGACTTCGCCGTTTGACTGGGGCTGGGGTTGGGGCCGCATTGCTACGCTTGCTCGGAATGTGCCAGGCGGTCTTATTGCAGATTATTCTGAGTGCGCTTGATGGCGTCCGGACGTTTGATTGCCGGACTAGAGAACTGCCTTGAGAGGCTGCTTTGTACTTCTGCTGCGGGGGCCGCAGTGTGCTCCTTCGTTCGGAGAGAGCGCTCTGTGTTTCCATTGACTGTGATGACCCCCCGAGGTCCTGGCATCTTGAGCTTGAGGTATGCATAGTGCGGCACCGCATTGAATTTTGCAAATGCGGTTCGCCCGAGCAGTGCATGATAGCCACTGCGGAACGGGACTATATCGAAGATTAACTCCTCGCTTCGGAAATTATCCGGGGATCCGAAGACCACTTCTAGTGTGACTGAGCCTGTGCAATGGGCCTCTACACCTGGTATGACGCCTTTGAAGGTCGTCTTTGTGTGTTTAATCCTTGAGGGGTTTATGCCCATTTTGCGCACTGTGTCCTGAAGCAGGTTCAGGCTGCTGCCGCCGTCCATAAGGACTCGAGTGAGGTGAAATCCGTCAATTATTGGGTCTATAACCAATGCGGCAAATCCGCCGTGGCGGATACTAGTGGGATGGTCCCTGTGATCGAAAGTGATCGGACAGGAGGACCATGGGTTGAACTTTGGGGCGAATGGCTCCAATGCGTATACGTCCCTTAACGCACGCTTCCGCTCCCTCTTGGGGATGTGGGTTGTGTATATCATGTTCACCGTCCGCACTTGTGGGGGGAATCCCTTCTGTCCTTCGTTGTTCGGCGGTCGGGGCTCCTCCTCATCATCGCTATGTAGCCCCTTGTCTTTGTTTTTGGCATTTAACTTGCCGACCTGCTTGAACACCCAACAATCCCTGTTGGTGTGGTTGGCTGGCTTGTCGGGGGTTCCGTGTATTTGGCACGAGCGATCGAGTATACGGTCCAAACTGGACGGGCCCAAAGTGCTTCGTCTAAATGGCTTTTTCCGCCAACCGGGCTTAGAGCCTCTGAATCCGGCATTAAGTGCCGTATCCTCGGTATTGTCGCTGTTAATGCGGTGCTTGTGTTTGTTGCGACATGACCTTCCATTGCTGTCCTTGGTATCCGAAGTCCCAGGGTTCTTTGATATGTTATTGCTGCGAGCCAGCCAGCTGTCTTCTCCCGTGCAAAAGTGGGTCATGAGTGTCGTAAGGGCTGCCATAGATTTTGGCTTTTCCTGGCCAAGGTGTCGGGCAAGCCACTCGTCGCGGATGTTATGCTTGAAAGCTGCTAGGGCCTCTGCATCCGGACAGTCTACGATTTGATTTTTCTTGGTTAGGAACCGTGTCCAGAATTGCCTGGCCGATTCCTCTGGCTGTTGAATTATGTGGCTCAAGTCATCGGCATCTGGTGGTCACACATAAGTGCCCTGGAAGTTGTCGAGGAATGCGGCTTCCAGATCTTCCCAACAACCAATGGATTCTGCTGGCAAGCTGTTAAGCCAATGCCGAGATGGTCCTTTAAGCTTGAGTGGGAGGTATTTGATGGCGTGTCGATCGTCGCCACGGGCCATGTGGATATGAAGGAGATAGTCCTCAATCCATACCGCGGGATCTGTCGTGCCATTGTATGATTTGATATTCAGGGTTTGAAACCCTTTGGGATTTGATGATTCATTACTTCATCTGTGAAGCATAGCGGGTGTGCGGCGCCGCTGTACTGGGCTATATCACGACGCATCTCAAATGAGTTTTGTCTGCTGTGTTCGGCCCGACCGGATTTACTTTTACTGTATCCGGCGTTACGGTTATCGTCTCGTGTGGTGGGGCGCCCTCGCAATCCGTAGATCGATCTTGCTTGCTTTGCTTTGTCCTCCAATATGTCTCGTAGATCTAGCGCATTTCCCCGTGCCTTGGTATTTTTGGAGTGAGCCGGGGTGCGGCTTGGGCTGTGGGCCGAGAGGCCTCTCTATCGCGACCACGAGGTGGCCGATCAGCCGCGTCATACACTGGAGATGTAGGTTTTAATGCTTCCTCCTCTAATCGGGGTAGCAACCTGCGCTTTGGGTAGCTTTTGGAGGGGCGTTCGAGTTTGTATTCCTCGGCCGCAAGGACTTCAGTCCATCTGTCAGCTAGCAGGTCTTGATCAGCTCTAAGCTGCTGCTGCTTTTTCTTAAGGCTATTCGCGGTGGCCATAAGCCGGCACTTGAAGCGCTCTTGCTCGACGGGATCCTCAGGCACGAGAAATTCGTCGTCGTCGAGGCTTGCCTCGTCTTCGGAGGGAGGCATGTAATTATCATCCTTGACCTCTCTATCTGCCGATCTCTCGGGAGGGCTGGCTTCTCCATCCTCCTGCGCTGAATCTTGCTGGAGGGGGTTGTCTTCGGCATTGTCCGGGGTGTTATTATCTCCTGTGCCGGTATCACCGTTTTTGCTTTGGCGAGATTTAGAGCGGCGCCGCTGACGCCGGCGCTTAGGTTGCTTCTTGGAGGGGTCATCCTCCGCTGTTCCGTCGCCATTGCATGTGTCCACCATATATATGTCATATGATGAGGTGGCTGTCCAGTGCCCTGTGGGCGGTGGTTCCTGTTCGTCTCCTACATCGTCATCCATACCGTCGATGTCTTCGGAGTCGAATTCGAGCATGTCGGTCAAATCATCGACAGTGGCTATGAAGTGGGTGGTGGGTGGGCTTCGAATTTCTTCGTCATCCGCATCCCAATCCTGTCGGTCATAATCGGGCCAGGGTTCTCCTGACAAGGAGAGAGACCTCAGTGAATTCAGTATGTCGCCGAAGGGCGAGTGCTGAAAGATATCCGCAGCAGTGAACTCCATGATCGGCGCCCAATCGGATTCGATTGGCAGGGGCGCGGGGGGCTCGGAGTCCGGAGGAGAGTCCGGCAATTTGGAGTCACGGGCTTCGCGAAGGGTAAGGCTGATATTCGGCTCGATCGTCGTTGAGGCTGCAGCCTCCACGGCGGGGTCTAACCACCAGGCCACGGATGGCGCGATTGGCTCCGAATTGAGGGTCGGAGCGGTTGCAGGTGCGATCTCCCGAACACTGCCTGGCGGCGGAGCTACACGCCCATCGTGACAGTGCAACACACTCGGTCGGGGCTCGAATCCGTCGAAGATCAAGTCTCCGCGGATGTCGGCCGTGTAGTTTAAGCTTCCAAACCTGACCCGATGGCCAGGGGTGTAACTTTCAATCTGCTCCAGATGGCCAAGCGAATTGGCCCGCAGTGCAAAGCCGCCGAATACAAAAATCTGTCAGGGGAGAAAAGTCACACCCTGGACTGCATCGCTATCGACGATCGAAGGAGCCATCAAGCCTAATGATGACGACACAGAGGAACTCTCAATGAAAGCACCAATGTCGGTGTCAAAACCGGCGGATCTCGGGTAGGGGGTTGTAGGATCTTGAGA
This sequence comes from Aegilops bicornis, assembly GCA_021605145.1. Taxonomy (NCBI): domain Eukaryota; kingdom Viridiplantae; phylum Streptophyta; class Magnoliopsida; order Poales; family Poaceae; genus Aegilops; species Aegilops bicornis. The sequence continues at coordinate 271,530,495 of CM038675.1, read as the reverse complement.
AAAGGTGTCTAGAAGGAGGGTGATTAGACACTAAGTACCAAAGTTGCAGTTTTTAACTTCTCTTAGGTTTAAGTGGAGTTTAGGCACAAGTTTAACATTCTCAATACATAACAAGCAAGCATGCAAAGAGGATATGGGCAGCGGAAAGTAAAGCATGCAACTTGCAAGAATGTAAAGGGACGGGTTTGGAGAATTCAAACGCAATGGGAGACACGGATGTTTTTGTCGTGGTTCCGATAGGTGGTGCTATCGTACATCCACGTTGATGGAGACTTCAACCCACGAAGGGTAATGGTTGCGCGAGTCCATGGAGGGCTCCACCCACGAAGGGTCTACGGAGAAGCAACCTTGTCTATCCCACCATGGTCGTCGCCCACGAAGGACTTACCTCACTAGCGGTAGATCTTCACGAAGTAGGCGATCTCCTTGCCCTTACAAACTCCTTGGTTCAACTCCACAATCTTGTCGGAGGCTCCCAAGTGACACCTAGCCAATCTAGGAGACACCACTCTCCAAGAAGTAACAAATGGTGTGTTGATGATGAACTCCTTGCTCTTGTGCTTCAAATGATAGTCTCCCCAACACTCAACTCTCTCTCACAGGATTTGGATTTGGTGGAAAGAAGATTTGAGTGGAAAGCAACTTGGGGAAGGCTAGAGATCAAGATTCTTGTGGTTGGAATGGAGTATCTTGGCCTCAACACATGAGTAGGTGGTTCTCTCTCAGAAATAGGATGCTGGAAGTGTAGTCTTGTTACGATGGCTCTCTCCACGAATGAAGAGGGGTGGAGGGGTATATATAGCCTCCACACAAAATATAACCGTTACACACAATTTACCAAACTCGGTGGGACGAATCATCAAACTTCGGTCGGACCGATTTAGTAAACCTAGTGATGATTAGGGTTTTGATTGGGACTGACATGCAGCTCGGTAGGACCGATATGATTATGGTTAGGGCATAACGTAATCTCGATGAGACCGATTACACAAACTCGGTGAGACCGATTTGGTAATTAGCTAACCAGAGAGTTGGTCAGGAAAACTCGGTGAGACCGATTACTCGAACTCGGTGGGACCGATTTTGGTAATAAGTTAACCAGAGAGTTTGCATTGTAATCTCGGTAGTACCGGTTGCACAAACTCGGTGAGACCGATTTTGGTAACGAACATACACAGAGAGATTACAATCCCATCTCGGTGAGACCGAAATCCCTATCGGTGAAACCGATATGCCTAGGGTTTGTGGCAGTGGCTATGACATCTGAACTCGGTGGTGCCAGATAGAAAGAATCGGTAGGGCCGAGTTTGACTTTGGATTTAGGTCATATGTGTGGAAGTGGGAAAGTAGTTGAGGGTATAGGAGCATATCACTAAGCACATGAAGCAAGAGGCTCATTAAGCAACACCTCATCCCTCCTTGATAGTATTGGCTTTTCCTATAGACTCAATGTGATCTTGGATCACTAAAATATAAAATGAAGAGTCTTGAGCTTGAAGCTTGAGCCAATCCTTTGTCCTTAGCATCTTGAAGGAGTTCACACATCCTTTAGTCCATGCCACTCCATTGTTGAACTTATCTCAAAACATACTAGATAAAAGTGTTAGTCCAACAAGAGATATGTTGACATTAATTACCAAAACCACCTAGGGAGCACTTGTTCTTTCAATCTCCCCCTTTTTGGTAATTGATGACAACATGCATCAAAGCTTTAGATAAAGATATAAAGAATAGCAAGTAAAGCTTCGGAAAGACATGTAACAAGCATAGGCTCCCCCTACATGGATGCAATCATGTGAATATGGAATATAGAAGCATGTGAGAGCATAACCATGATAGAGTAGGCAATATGTTACATGTATCTTGGCCATATGCAACAGAGCAAAGAATATTAAGGAAAACACCTTCATGCTCATGGGTCCTTCTTGCAAACAGTATGTACATCTGCAAGAATTCCTCATACGCATGATTGTGATGCATATACTTACCTTGTAGTCTTGAGTTGGCTTAGGATGGAATGAACCTGCACAAACAAGGTTAGATAACACAGGTACATCTACTAGCCAGAGCAAACAGAAGAAACCACAAGAATACCAAGACTGGGATGACATGTAGTGAGTGAGTACTAAGTACCACATTGGATTAGACATGTCCCCAAGAGTAAAGATATGCAATGAATTTAATTGATTCCTTTCCCTTAGATGTCTTACTCCCCCTGAATCTAGCATGGGATACTGGGAGAAGATAGGGAACAGAAAATCAGGGCTGAAAGATATAAATGAACAGAGCTTAATGCAAATTAGCACATATGAACATGTCTTTCCCCCAAAAAGACATGTGGCATCTCTCCTCTTGAACACCAAGTGAGGGAGTCCCGGATTAGGGGGTGTCCGGATAGCCGAACTATCACCATTGGCCGGACTCCTGGACTATGAAGATACAAGATTGAAGACTTCGTCCCGTGTCCGGATGGACTTTCCTTGGCGTGGAAGTCAAGCTTGGCAATACGGATATGTAGATCTCCTACCATTGTAACCGACTCTGTGTAACCCTAACCTATCCGGTGTCTATATAAACCGGAGGGTTTTAGTCCGTAGGACAAACAACAATCATACCATAGGCTAGCTTCTAGGGTTTAGCCTCCTTGATCTCGTGGTAGATCTACTCTTGTACTACCCATATCATCAATATTAATCAAGCAGGAGTAGGGTATTACCTCCATCGAGAGGGCGAACACAGGTAAAAACATCGTGTCCCTTGTCTCCTGTTACCATCCGCCTAGACGCACAGTTCGGGACCCCTACCCGAGATCCGCGGTTTTGACACCGACATTGGTGCTTTCATTGAGAGTTCCTCTGCCGTCGCCGTCAGGAAAGATGCCTCATCTCGTCTTTAAAGACGATACTATCGCCAAAGAAGCCTTGGCCACTGGTCAGACTCTTCGGCTAGGTGGTTTTCTCATGACCGCCAGTTCGGTCGCCGCACCAACGATGACTTATCGAGTCATCGAAACCAATCTCCACGTTAATTCGGAACTTGCCGAACAGTTAGATCCGATCGAGATCTCCTCCGTAAACGAGCTCTTGGATCGCATCGCCCTGGGAGTCGCTACAGACTACGACCGGATCGGGCCTAAAACCGGTCTGAGAGAGATCAACTCTCCCCAGGCTACCCATCATGTTGCTGTGATAGAGGAGCAATGCGGCGATTCTTCTTCTATCTTGAGGACTAGCTACGTCCGGATTCCCGATCCCTCCATGCCGGATTTCCGTAGAGGGACGGATGTTGATCAAGCCCTGAACTTAAAGTCAGGCGGCGGGTTGGATTCATTGGATATCATTCGAAAATCCAAACTTCCGAGTTCGGAAACTTCTCGGCCCCCGAGTCTTAAATTGGACGGGGTTCCGGATATAGTTCCACCCGCCCACCCAAACATTAGTGATCTATCCCGAATTCGGCAAGAGCCAGCTGAAACAATACATCATTACTGGGCTAGATTCCTCCTGGTTATGGACAGGATAAAGGACTGCCGAGAGGAGGACGCAATCCCACTTTTTTGCAACAATTGCACGGACAAGGGGATCCTAAACACCATAAGTCGCTGCGAAATTACACGCTTTGCTGACTTGGTGACCATAGTACAAAAGTACTGTGCGATGGAGAGTGCTTGGAAAACCGAAAGTAAATTTTGGGATAATCCGGCCCCGAATACATCCCTAGTCCGAAATAAAAGGGTGCATCATCACCAAGCACCTGGGTTAAACACCAAAAAACCAAAACCCCCTAAAGGGTACGGAACCGTACTGGAGAGTTGGCACAGAGGGCGCCTGAGGGAGTCCCGGACTAGGGGGTGTCCGGATAGCCGGACTATCGTCACGGCCGGACTCCAAGACTATGAAGATACAAGATTGAAGACTTCGTCCCGTGTCCGGATGGGACTTTCCTTGGCATGGAAGGCAAGCTTGGCGATACGGATATGTAGATCTCCTACCATTGTAACCGACTCTATGTAACCCTAACATATCCGGTGTCTATATAAACCGGAGGGTTTTAGTCCATAGGACGAACAACAATCATACCATAGGCTAGCTTCTAGGGTTTAGCCTCCTTGATCTCGTGGTAGATCTACTCTTGTACTACCCATATCATCAATATTAATCAAGCAGGAGTAGTGTATTACCTCCATCGAGAGGGCCCGAACCTGGGTAAAAACATCGTGCCCCTTGTCTCCTGTTACCATCCGCCTAGACGCACAGTTCGGGACCCCCTACCCGAGATCCGCCGGTTTTGACACCGACATTGGTGCTTTCATTGAGGGTTCCTCTGTGTCTTCATCGATAGGCCCGATGGCTCCTTCGATCATCAACACGACGCGGTCTAGGGTGAGACGTTTCTCCCCGGACAGATCTTCGTGTTCGGGCGGCTTTTGCATCAGGGCCAATTAAACAGCCATCCGGAGCAGATCGAAAGCTACGTTCCTGGCCATCAGGTCAGATTTGGAAGTTTGAACTATACGGCCGATATCCGCGGAGACTTGATCTTCGACGGATTCGAGCCGCAGCCAAGAGTGCCGCACTGTCTCAATGGGCATGATCTAGCTCTGCAGCCAAACAGTGCCCTGGAGGCCGCACCAGCATCCGCTCTGACCCTTAATCTGGAGCCGGATATCCGATCGAGGACGAGTGGTTGGACACCGCCTCGGGGGCTACAATCTCTACGGCAATCGAGCCGAACTCCATCCCTGTCCTTTGCGAAGACCTCGACTCTAGGGTGCCGGACTCCTCTTCGGACTCCGAACCCCCCGCGCCCTTGCCAATCGAATCCGATTGGGCGCCCGTTATGGAGTTCACTGCCGCGGACATCTTTCAGCACTCGCCCTTTGGCGATATTCTGAATTCACTAAAGTCTCTCTCTTTATCCGGAGAGCCACGGCGGATCATGGACAGGAAGGTTGGGACTCTGACGGCGAAATTCAATGCCCACCCACCACCCACTTTGTAGCCACCGCCGATGATTTAACCGACATGCTCGACTTCGACCAAGACATCGACAGTATGGACGGCGATGCCGGAGGCGACCAAGACCCATCGCCTACGAGGCGCTGGAAGGCCACCTCGTCATCACGACATATACATGGTGGATATCCCAAAAGATGGGAACGACGATGGAACAACGGAGGATGACCCCTCCAAGAAGCAACCGGCGCCCGGCGTCGTGGCGCCTCTCTAAATCCCGCCACAGCAAAAGCGGTGATTCCGCACGGAGATAATAACACCGGACGGTTGAAGAGAACCCCTCCAGCAGGACTTCGGCGCAGGAGGAGGGAGAAGCAAGTCCGCACGACAGTACGGCAGAAAGAGAGGTCGAGGACGATAATTATGCGCCTCCCTCGGAATATGAGGCAAGCCTCGACGACAACGAATTTGTTGTGCCTGAGGATCCCGCCGAACAGGAGCGTTTCAAACGCAGGCTTATAGCCACGGCAAGTAGCCTCAAGAAAAAGCAGCAACAACTTAGAGCTGATCAAGACCTGCTAGGCAGCGGATGGTGAAGTCCTTGCAGCCAAGAGTATGAACTCAACGCCTCCAAAAGCTACCCCAAATGCAGGCCGTTGCCTCGACTAGAGGAGGAAGCACCCAAGTCACCAACATACGACATGGCAGACCGGCCACCCCGTGGCCGCGACAGAGAAGCCTCTCGGCCCTCCGCTCAAGCCATACCCCGACGCCGCTCAAAAAGTACCAATGCACGGGAAAACGCGCCGGACTTGCAAGATATATTGGAGGATAAGGCAAAACATACAAGATCGATCTACGGATTGCGTGGGCGTAACGACGGGATGATTACCGTCGTGCGGATACAACAAACCCGGCGGGCCGAACACGATGAGACAAAGCTCATATGAGCTACGCCGTGATATAGCCCAACACGGAGGCGCCAAGACACCCACTATGCTTCACAGATGAAGTAATGGATCATCTAATCCCCAAGGGATTCAAACCCGTAAACATCGAATCATACGATGGTACCACTGATCCTGCGGTCTGGATCGAGGACTATCTCCTCCATATCCACATGGCTCACGGTGATGATCTACATGCCATCAAATACCTCCCACTCAAGCTTAAAGGGCCAGCTCGGCATTGGCTCAACAGCTTGCCAGCAGAATCAATTGGTTGTTGGGAGGACCTGGAAGCCGCATTCCTTGATAACTTCCAAGGCACATATGTGCGACCACCAGACGCCGATGACCTTAGCCACATAATTCAGCAGCCGGAAGAATCGGCGGACAATTACGGACACGGTTCCTCACAAAGAAAAAACAAATCGTTGATCGTCCGGATGCAGAGGCCCTTGCAGCCTTCAAACATAACATCCGTGACGAGTGGCTTGCCCGGCACCTAGGACAGGAAAAGCTAAAATCTATGGCAGCCCTCACAACCCTCATGACTCGCTTTTGTGCGGGAGAGGACAGCTGGCTAGCTCGAAGCAACAACTTGGCCAAAAATCCTGATAGTTCGGATACCAAGGACAGCAATGGCAGGTCGTGTCGCAGCAAGAACAAGTGCCGGATTAACGGCGATAATACTGAAGATACGGCCGTCAATGCCAGATTCAGAGGCTCTAAACCCGGTCAGCGGAAGAAGCCATTCAAAAGAAATACACAGGGCCCGTCCAACTTGGACCGAATACTCGATCGCTTGTGCCAGATACATGGCACCCCCGAAAAACCAGCCAATCACACCAACAGGGATTGTTGGGTGTTCAAGCAAGCAGGCAAGTTAAGTGCCGAACTCAATGACAAGGGGCTGCATAGCAATGAAGAGGAAGAGCCTCGGCCGCCGAACAGTAGAGGACAGAAGGGTTTTCCTACACAAGTGCGGACGGTGAACATGATATACGCAACCCACATACCCAGAAGGGAGCGGAAGCATGCACTAAGGGACGTATATGCGATGGAGCGATCGCCCCGAAGTTCAACCCATGGTCTTCCTGCCCGATCACCTTCGATCAAAGGGACCACCCCACTAGCATCCGTCACGGCGGCTTCGCCGCATTGGTTCTTGACCCAATTATCGACGGATTTCACCTCACCAGAGTCCTGATGGACGGCGGTAGTAGCCTGGACCCGCTTTATCAGGATACAATGCGCAAAATGGGCATAGACCCCTCAAGGATTAAACCTACAAAGACGACCTTTAAAGGCGTCATACCAGTGTAGAGGCGGTTATGCGGGCTCGATTACACTCGAAGTGGTCTTCGGATCCCGGATAACTTCCGAAGCGAAGAGTTAATCTTCGACATCATCCCATTCATGGCGGCTATCATGCACCTTTGCTTTCGGACGAACCGCATTTGCAAAGTTCAATGCGGTGCCGCACGCATACCTCAAGCTCAAGATGCGGGCCCTCGAGGAGTAATCACGGTCAATGGAAACACGAACGCTCTCTCCGAACGGAGGAGCACACGGTAACCCTCGCGGCGGAGGTGCAAGCAGCCTCTCACAGCAATTCTCGAGTCCGGCCACTAAGCGTCCGGACACCGCATCTGCGCGCCCGGAGTAACCTACAACAAGACCGCCTGGCACGGTTCAAGCACGCATAGCAATCCGGCCCCAACCCCCGCCCTCGTTAAATTGCGAAGCTAGTATTACGCGTACATAATTACGCTCTGGAGATACCATGGGCATATGGGGAGGGGCAAGACCACGACACGCCAAGAATGCGGCTCGACCGCACCAGGGGCTCCCGATTGTGTCATTCTTTTTCTTTTTTCCTTTTTCTTCCTTTTTCTTACTTTCAGGACTCCGTCTTTGAGAAGTCATGTCCGGCACTTGAATCGCCGAACTCACGATGCAACAGCCAGGGAAGCGGAAAGCTACGTCGAGTGTCTGTGTGGTCTCTATTACGAGCATTATACATTTTACATACCACCCCGCAGCTTACCCACGGAGGGGACATGTTAGATAGTCCCATCCCTTGCTTATAGCACTATTTATATCGTTCTGCTTTCATTGCAGTACCTTTTTGAATAAACAATGCATAGCTTTTGCCTATTATTGCACTCTTTTATTTATCCATATATATGTTCATTTCATGACATGTTGCACCCATTACACTTTAGTGCGGCCAATACACCGAGGGCTTGAGTATCCCAAAATTATGGTGTGATAAGTCCGAACACTTTCACAAGTGCGGCACCCCGAACTTATAGCATTATATGAATCGGCTCCGAATCATGTCTTGGGTCAATAGTTGGGTTTGCGTGGCTTCCGTGTTTTGGTACCTTACGTTCCGCTATATCGGCTAAGGTAGCACCGTGAGAACCACTGCGATTGTGCCCCAGTTGAGCTGGGTCGAGCACCTCAGTGGAGAAAGCTAAAACTGACCGTCATGATAGGGCGAGAGAGCGGTCGCTGTTCGAGAGGTTTTTTCGGGTCCCTAAAGACTTATGCCGCTTAGAGCGAGGAACCGGAATTGTCCGCCAAAGGCGTGGATAGCGCGAACTCGGTCTTCCGAATACTAGGGGCTTCACGAAATTTAAAATTATAGAATTCTATGGCTAAGTGAGAGTGTTCAAGCATTATAAGTCCGGTTGCCTTGTTCGTTGTGTTGAGCGCCTCCTAGATGGACCCAAGAATGGTAAAAAGAGTGCTCAAGTTTATCCCGAACACCCCAGCGCTCGTGGCATGGGGGCTTAAGCCAACGACTTGCCATCTCTCAAATTTGATAAACGGCCGCACATAAGGTAATATTTTAAATTAACAAGCATTGCTTAGCGCATATGAACAAGCTTTCAGCGTACAGGATAACAAATGCGAGCCTATTCAAAAATTACATCTTTGGAGCACTCATCCGCTATTCGGCGGGCACCCTTCAGGAGGCCCTCATAGTACATTTCGGGCGTTCGATGCTCATGGCCCTTCGGTGGCCCGTCCGTCACAAGCTTCTCCACGTCCAGCTTGCCCCAGTGCACTTTAGCACGGGCAAGGGCCCGACGGACACCTTCAATGCAAACAGAGCGCTTGATGACTTCAATCCGTGGACAGGCGTCCACCAGCAGCTGCATCAAGCCGAAGTAGCTCCCAGGCATGGCCTCCAATGGCCACAACCGCGCTACAAGGCCCTTCATGGCTTGTTCGGCGACCTTGTGGAGCTCGACCAGCTGCTTCAGCTGGTCGCTCAGGGGCACCGGCTGTCCGGCCTCAGCATACTGAGACCAGAACACCTTTTCCGTCGAGCTCCCCTCCTTGGCGCGGTAGAATGCGGCAGCATCAGACACACTACGGGGCAAATCTGCGAATGCTCCTGGAGAGCTCCGAATCCGGGTAAGTAATAGGTAATTCACTTTCACATGCTTGCTTTGCATAAATAATGCTTTACCGCCGCTATCTTCTTCAACGACTCAATTTCTTGGAGGGCTTTTTAGGCCTCGGCCTTAGCAGCTTTGGCACTCTCAAGAGCCGAGGCGAGCTCAGACTCTCGAGTCTTCGAGTCACGCTCCAAACCCTCGTGTTTTTCCACGAGAGCTTGGAGCTCTTGCCGTACTTTGGCCAGCTGCGCCTCTCCCTTCTCTCGCTCGGTGCGTTCCGCAGCCGCTTTGCTTCGACCCACGGACACCGCTTCCTTGTGGTCGCCACCTCGTTCGTGGCCCTGTAGTACCCAAGTTATTCCTGTTATTTTTGCAACCAAAACCTTTTCTATAAGGTATTTCTTTAATAAGGTATTACTTACCTTCTTTGTCCTCGAGCTGCTTCTTGGCTTGTCCGAGCTCGTTCTCGGACTGCCCGAGGTTACCTTCAATGCATTGACCTCCATGATCCGGCGACAGAGGTCAGCGCAGCCTGCATTCCCATATTGACATACTTATGTTAGACTCCTGCGTATATCTTTTTTAGATCCTTAGTCCGGCTTTTCTTTACGAACACCAAACTAAGCATCGAGGGCTCTCTGTCTATGCGGTAATATTTTTACATATTCTAAACTTACCTCAAAGCTTTGTTAGAAGGCTGATGCAGGCTAGCCAGTCGATCCGCTCTTGGCGGACTGAACTGTCGGATCACCGCACTCATAACAGTCACGGTGCTCCTCCTGATGGAAGCGCTGTTGGCGCCTCGATCGCTCTCCGGTGCCTCCGGTTGGACGGAGGACACCGGCGTCTTACCCTTCTTGCGAAGGATCCGCTGGCCGGACTTCGGAACCGCTGATGGTTCCGGCATGGAGTCCGGATAAGGGTCGGGCTTAGAGCCCCTGGGGGTCTTGCCCCAGCGCTGAGTCCGGGAGGTTGCCTTGTGGCACCTCCTGCGCTACCTCCTCTTGACCAAGCCCCATTGGGGCCCCACCGTGGCCGTCGTCCGCGGTGTGAAAGGCGAGGAGGCGGTCGGAAGCGAAGTACTCTCCATTTCCGACTAGCCTGAGGACCCGCTCGATGAATCGGCGCACTCGCCCTTAGGCGGGCTGCACGGTTGTTCGACATTAGAGAACACTCTGCAATAATAAAAAGCCATGGGTATCCGGACACTTACGATCTCGCCAGGGGCTTGGCCCTAGTAGGCCAATCCTCCTCGTCGTTGTCGACGTTGGTGGAGAAGTCCGGAGGAAGGGTTCTTCCCTTCTTGGACCCACCGGCCTCCCGGTTAGGCGACCTTCCTTTCCTCTCCTCCGCTGGGGAGGAGCTTCTTCTTCTTCCTCCTCGTCCTCGGAGAAGATTACGCATAAGAATCGACACACTGGCGTCGGGAGCTCCTTCGAGTTCCCGTGACCTCCTTCTTGGCTTTCTTCTCCGGCACCACATGGGGCGCCGGAGCCAGCAGCCCCGTCAATCGGGCGTCCTCCGGGTCTTCCGATAAAGGAGCCGGACAGTTTATCTGTCCGGACGTCTTCAGCCAGTCCTGTCAAAGATTAGGGAGTTTTAGATCCCGCATAGAGTCAATCTATAAAAAAGAGTCCCGTAAAGGGTAAAATAACTTACCTCGCCGGCTGGACACCGCGAGCTGTATCCGCGATCTTTGTTAGCGGATACTGGGGCTTCAACGCCCTTGAACAACACCTTCCAGGCATCTTAGTACGTAGTGTCAAAGAGCCGGCCCAAGGTTCGGTGCTGTGCCGGATCAAACTCCCACAAGTTAAAGGCCCGTTCTTGGCACGGGTGAATCCGGCGGATGAGCATCACCTGCATTACGTCGACAAGCCTGAGATTCTTGTCCACCAGGTTTCGGACGCATGTTTGGAGTCCGGATAGCTCTTCCGAATTCCCCCACGTTAGGCCCGTCTCCTTCCATGACGAGAGCCGTGTGGGGAAGCCAGATCTAAATTCGGGGGCCGCCACCCATTCGGGGTCGCGTGGCTCGGTGATGTAGAACCACCCCGATTGCCACCCCTTTATTGTCTCCACAAAGGCACCCTCGAGCCATAGGACCTTGGCCATCTTGCCATCCATGGCGCCTCCGCACTCCGGCAGCGGCCGCCCACTACCTTCGGCGGAAGTTGAAGATCTTCACCATAAGCGAAGTGGGGCTGGATGCAGAGGAAGGCCTCGCACACGACGATAAACGCCGAGATGTTGAGGATGAAATTTGGGACCAGGTCGTGGAAGTACAGGCCGTAGTAGAACATGAGCCCCCGGACAAATGGGTGAAGTGGAAAACCTAGTCCGCGGAGGAAGTCGGGGAGAAACACTACCCTCTCATGGGGCCTGGGGGTTGGAATGAGCTGCCCTCAAGATCGGGCAGCAGTGCGTGATATCGCCGGACAAGTATCCGGCCTCCTTGATCTTGTGATGTGCCCCTCCGTGGCGGAGGAGGCCATCCACCGCCTCCCGCTCGACATGGTTGGAGAAGGTTGAGGTGGGATGTCGCGGACTTGGGCTGGAGCTCGAGTTTGCGAAAATGGATAAGCAAAGGAGGAAGAAGGCGTAGGTGAAAAGGTGGATCCTTATCCCCTTATATGGACGGACGAAGCTATGCGTCCCCCACCAGCCTGGTAAAACTCGCTTATTTCCCAAGCACCGTAATCAATGGCGCGGATGGGTTACCCACGTCCGTATTGATGAGAATCCCGGAATAAGGGGGGCACGATCTATGCTTTGATAAGGCGTGCCAGGGAAACCGCCTCGCTAAACGCGCTAAGGTGAAACGGTAAAAAATGATTCATATAAAGGCCTGGCCGTGGTGTGATGTCACGCCATGGAATACGCAGCAGATCTGTGCAAAAATTATTCTCTCACGGTGGTATGTGGAACTTGTTTTGCGAGCGGACACTATCACGGTGTTCAAAACCTTCTATGAAGTATTCGGAGGAGGAACCCGCCTTGCAATGCCGAAGACAATATGCGCGCGGACTCGTCGTCATTAAAGCCTGGTTCGAGGCTCTTGAGGGAGTCCCGGACTAGGGTGTCCGGATAGCGGACTATCGCCACGGCGGACTCCAAGACTATGAAGATACAAGATTGAAGACTTCGTCCCGTGTTCGGATGGGACTTTCCTTGGCGTGGAAGGCAAGCAGACGATACGGATATGTAGATCTCCTACCATTGTAACCAACTCGTGTAACCCTAACCTATTCGGTGTCTATATAAACCGAAGTGTTTTAGTCCGTAGGACGAACAACAATCATACCATAGGCTAGCTTCTAGGGTTTAGCCTCCTTGGTCTCGTGGTAGATCTACTCTTGTACTACCCATATCATCAATATTAATCAAGCAGGAGTAGGGTATTACCTCCATCGAGAGGGCCCGAACCTGGGTAAAAACATCGTGCCCCTTGTCTCCTGTTACCATCCGCCTAGACGCACAGTTCGGGACCCCCTACCCGAGATCCTCCGGTTTTGACACCGACAGCGCCACTCCAACTCATAGCCTTCGAGCATGTTGGATACTACGGCAGGTCGCCAAAAGTGGCGAAGATCTTCTAGCTTCAGAATCCCAGCCCAACAATACCAGTACGGTGTTAACAGTCTTCAAGACTTTCGCATCAAATAATATGCAGAAACGAACACTCCGCAACATTGCCGAAGTCTACCAAGTAGCAACAATAAATCCATGGAGTGACACGGCTATTACCTTTAATGCCAGTGACGAACCCAAATTCGAACAACCCGAGCACCGGCCGCATTGGTCCTCGGTCCAATAGTGGGCGGCTTCGCCTTACTAAGGTACTCATGGATGGCGGCAGTGGACTAAACCTCATCTATGAGGAAACCCTCCGAAAAATGGAAATAGACTGGAACCGCATTGAGCGAAGCAGCACAACCTTTAGAGGAATAATCCCGGTGGGAAGCATGCTGCACAGAAAAATCACTGCTGGGACGTAGTGTTTGGCTCGCCGGACAATTACAGGTCCGAGGAGGTCACATTTCAAGTGGCCCCATTCAGCAGCGGATATCATGCTCTATTAGGGCGAGAGGCATTCACAATTTTTCAAGCTATACCCCACTATGGGTACATGAAGCTTAAAATGCCCGGACCCAACGGAATCATCACTCTCGCTAGTGATCCGAACATAGCACTCCGTGCAGAAAACAAGACAACCGCACTAGCCCTCGAGGCACTATCCGAAGCCCTAGCGGCCGAGGAACTCACTACAATGCGCTCCACGGTGAACAGGGCGATGTGATACTTGATAAAAGATCCAAGTCCACCTCTTTTAAACCAGCGGACGAAATAGTCAAATTCCAAGCCCACCCAACGGACCCTGCAAAGACGGCCTCCATTGGGGCACAATTAAACCCAGATGTAGACGCGACCACGAGAATTTCTACGAGAAAAGCGGGGCGTTTTGCCCGCACCCTTCATATATGCCAGGAATCCCACGTCGGCTGGCGAGCATAGACTAAATATCCTAAAAGGATTCAAGCGATCAAACAGGCTCTTCGCTTTTAGAACCCAAGAGACAGGCCATGGGAGAGGAGCTAGCCAAACTTCCGGAAGCCGGATTCATCGTAGATATTAAACATCCAGCATCGGCTAGCAAACCCGGTGATGGTACCAAAGAAGGATAAATCCTGGCGCCTATGTGTTGATTTTAAAGACCTTAATAAGGCTTGCCCAAAGGATCCCTCCCCCTCCCTCGCATTGATCAAATTATCGACGCTACAGCAGGACACGACTCATTGTGCTTCCTCGACGCGTACTCCGGCTACCACCAAATCAAGATGGCGGAGCCCGACCAAGCTGCAACAGCATTCATCACTTCATACGGCCCATTCTGCTTCAACACAATGCCCTTCGGGCTCAAAAAGCAGGCGCAACATATCAGCGCATGATTCAAACATGTCTGGCAAACCAGATCGGCAAAACAGTGGAAGCATATGTAGATGACCTGGTCGTCAAAACCAAGCATGTCGAAACTCTAGTAGACGATTTGAGGCTCACATTCGACAATCTTCGAAAATATGACATCAAGCTCAATCCGGAAAAATGCGTCTTCGGCGTTCTAGCCGGAAAGCTCCTGGGCTTCATTGTGTCCGGTAGAGGAATTGAAGCAAACCCAGCCAAGATCCGAGCTCTGTCACAATTGGATATTCCAAAAGACCTCAAACAAATACAAAAATTGACTGGATGCGTAGTGGCTCTAAGCCGCTTTATTTCCCGTTTGGGAGAAAAGGCGTTACCCCTTTACCGCCTCCTCCGCCGCACCGAACACTTCGAGTGGACGAATGCCGCAACGGCCGGACTCGAAGAGATAAAAGCCATATTGGCAACAAATCTGGTCCTGGCCGCGCCCAACATGGCCGAATCAATGCTATTATATATCGCCGCAACACATCAAGTTGTCAGTGCGGTGCTCATTGTCGAACAAGAAACGGACGGACACCGGTTCCCTCTTCAAAGACCGGTTTATGACGTGTCCACTGTCCTCACTCCATGCAAGTCCCGGTACCCACATTATCAAAAGATAGCATACGCGGTGTTCATGGCATCCCGGAAGCTGCGACACTACTTTCAAGAGTGTTCGATAACGGTAGCCTCCGAAGTACCTCTTAACGACATTATAAACAACCGCGACGCGACGAGCCGGATTGCTAAATGGGCCATAGAGCTCCTTCCATTCGACATAACCTATAAGCCACGGCGAGCTATCAAGTCGCAGGTTTTGGCCGACTTCGTGGCCGAATGGACCGAAGCCGAACTCCCTAAAGAGTATGGCGCATACTCCAATTAGATCATGCACTTTGACGGCTCCAAAATGTTGGCCGGCCTGGGGGCTGGCGTTGTCCTGACGTCCCCAACCGGGGCCACAGTCCAATACGTCCTTCAGATAATGTATACGGACTCCAACAACGTAGCCGAATACGAGGCCCTTCTGCACGGCCTCCGGATGACAATCTCCATGGGCATTAAACGCCTAGAGGTGCGCGGGGATTCGAACCTCGCGATATCTCAAATAAACGGAGACTTTGGTGCCAAAGATCCGAAAATGGTAGCATACCGCAATGCGGTCCTAAAAATGTCAGCACGGTTCGAAGGGCTCGAATTTCCTCATATAGCCCGGGATAACAACCAGGCGGCAGACATATTGGCACGCATCGGTGCAAAACGCGATGCCGTCCCCGCCCAACATCTTTCTCGAACGGCTGTTCAAGCCATCCGCATTATGGAAGGGAGTCCGGCAATAACAATCCGGACCCAACCGCACCGCTGACGCCGAACACTCGACACAATCGGAGGCTCGCCACCGAGATAACACCCTCCGCCCACGAAATAATGGCGGTTATCGCCCGTGGGCCGGAACCATTCATAGCCTACCTAACTAGGAAGGAACTCCCGAAGACCAAAATGAGGCTCGCTGCATAGTACGGCGATCGAAAAGCCTATAAAGTCCATGAGGGAGAGCTTTATAAGAAAAGCACTACCGGAGTCCTTCAAAGGTGTATCTCCGAAGAGGAAGGGCGAAACCTCCTGGCTGAAATTCATGCCGGACTGGGTGGGCACCACGCTGCAGCCCGGACCCTTGTAGGCAAGGCCTTCCTACAGTATTTTATTGGCCGACGGCCCGGGCAGATGCGCAGGACTTAGTCCAACGATGCGTCGGTTACCAACTTTTGCTAACCAAAGCCACATGCCGCCCACCGCCTCAAAACTATACCCATCACCTGGCCGTCAGCGGTGCAGGGGCTTGACATGGTTGGACCCCTCAAGGGAGGAACCCACAAGCAAAAATACCTATTGGTCATGGTGGATAAATTCACCAAATGGATAGAGGCCAAGCCTATTAAAATGGCCGAATCCGGACCGGTGATAGACTTCATATCAGGGGTAGTGCACCATTACGGTGTCCCCCATAGTATCATCACTGATAACGGCACCAACTTCACGGCCGATGAGGTCAAATTATGGTGCAAAAACATGGGCATCAAGCTCGATCACGCCTCAGTCTATCACCCTCAAACCAACGGTCAAGTCGAGCGGGCAAACGGTCTAATCATGAGCGGCATTAAACCTAGACTAGTGCGGTCCCTCAAGGAATCTAACACGCCTTTGTGTTGAGGAGCTCGACTCCGTACTCTGGGTGCTGCGGACCACGCCAAATCGTACTACAGGATTCACACCATTTTTTATGGTGTACGGCGCAGAGGCAGTCTTGCCCTGCGACATAATACATGACTCACCTCGCATGCGCATGTATGAAGAAAGAGAAGTCGAGCTCGATCGGCAGGACAGTTTGGACGCATTGGAGGAGGAGCGCGACGTGGCAAAAGCTCGTTCCGCATTCTATCAACAAAGGCTCAAGATATCAAAGCAGGGAAGTACGGGCCAAAGCTTATAACGTTGGCGAACTAGTTCTACGCCTGCCGGACAAGAAAAAGGATAAACTCAAGCCCAAATGGGAAGGTCCCTTCATCATCGACCAGGTCCTGACCGGCGGAGCATACTGTCTGCGAAGCAAGCGCATCGGATAACCGACTCGAGCCGAACCCATGGAACGCAGCCCGTCTAGGAAGATTCTACGCCTAAGCGCCGGACTCCAAGTTCGTCTCCTTCCTCCGTCCACATTTTTTATTTTTGCTGTCTTTTATTTCTCTCCTTCCTCCTCCTTCTTCCTGAAGCCTTTAGAGGCTCGTTTGCGCTTTATTCGCACATACTTGACGCGCTGTACGCGCTCATTATACCTGGGGGCTTCTGTACCAGAAGTTTATTTATACGGGCTTTATGCCCAAGTTCGTCTCCTTCCTCCGTCCACATTTTTTATTTTTGCTGTCTTTTATTTCTCTCCTTCCTCCTCCTTCTTCCTGAAGCCTTTAGAGGCTCGTTTGCGCTTTATTCGCACATACTTGACGCGCTGTACGCGCTCATTATACCTGGGGGCTTCTGTACTAGAAGCTTATTTATACGGGCTTTATGCCCAACACATGCATCAAACTTTCGCATGTACCTTTTATTCACCATTATATGCATCGATATGACTTAAGTTTTGGCCAAGCTGGGTTGCCTGGCTCCTGTGCTTACCCCTACGTTCCCGATTGTTCGGCTAGGTGGTAAAGGGAGCACCTCTGTGATTGTTACTGGCGGGTCAGCCGGATGTGTACCTCAGACTGGGTGAAGCCGAAAGCTAGCGTTCTTAAGGGAATATTCGGTCAGTGAACTGAAAGATGATTTTTAACTATTTATCCATCTGCCCCCAGATGATTTTCTGCTTTCCTAAGTAGTTTCGACATGCACTTTAGGGCATGCATCCCAGCAAAAGGAACCCTTAACGGAACTATTCTCCCTGGAAGATGTTTCTTACTATCCATGTAATATAACATAACTAGTTGGGCACTTGTATGATACAGCAATAATGACCCCTATGCCTTGTCTCCATGCATACCCCGGTTCTTATATAACCACAAAGGTATTCGGACACACTCCGGACTATTGGGTCCTGAGGTCGGGCTTAAAAGGTCCGCTATGACAAACGATCTACAATCTTATAGAAGAAATTTTTCATGTCATATTTAATTACATAGTAAACTCGACTCATTGTATTCCTCCTCAATGCCATCTAATAGGCTATCTAATTTACAATCTTGCTGGGAATACTTGGCGGCCAGTTCTACTTGGCCGTACACTAAGCTTCTGAGGATCTCCTTCCCATCGGGCCCCACGGGTCCGACCTCGGCCATGTGGTTTGGGTCACCTTCGTGGTACCGCGTCTTTACCATGGCCCAGCCTCCTCGGCGCCTTTGACAAGAGGCCGATATCTTCCACAGTCGGAGCGCCGCCGTGCTCCTTGAAGCCGCTCTGCCAGCTCCCCAATGAGATAGATGGCCACAAGGCCTGGCCGACGCCTTTCATCACCTGCCGAACTCGTTCGTGCAGCTGACGCAGTTCGGGAAGAAGATCACCCGAAGAACTGGGCATCTCCTCTTCAGGACGACCTGTGAGCAAACCTATATACATGTTTATGTTAGTCGCCTTCCTCACCGAACTCTTTCAAAGTTCGCTCAAGCACTTACTGGAAATGTCGCGACGAAGCCGTCGATTCTCCTTCTGAATCGACATAACCGGGCACGAACATCTTTTAGTTCCTCACCCACCGGTGTTGGCATCTTGGAGGTTATTTTTCTCTGCCGCACCCTCGTAAGAACGCTCTCGCCGCCTTTAGCTGGGCGCAAGAGCTGTTGCTTGTCCGGATCTAGTCCGGCGCCATCTGCAATATTTTTGTCAGATTTACACACCCGCCGCACTTCATAAACTATTTATCTTTTGAAGCATATATTACCAGAGGGGTCTCTGTGGCTCCCCCTGTAGCGGCCAGTGCGGCCTCAAGTTGGGCCTTGCATTCTTCAAGCTCCTGGGACAGTCGGGT
Organism: Aegilops bicornis; assembly: GCA_021605145.1. Classification (NCBI taxonomy): domain Eukaryota; kingdom Viridiplantae; phylum Streptophyta; class Magnoliopsida; order Poales; family Poaceae; genus Aegilops; species Aegilops bicornis. The sequence continues at coordinate 271,511,708 of CM038675.1, read as the reverse complement.
ATACTTTTTTGTAAGATCCTGCATAACAAATGATCCTTAAAACAGTTATTCTAACTATTTTAAGTCTTGCGGGCTACTGGCATATATAACTGTCAAATTTCCTTACCTGTATGTCCTTTACATACTGCTCCGTGGCTCTGGCTAGACCATCTTGAGCGGCACAGAGGTGCGCATCTCCCGAATTGAAGGCATTCAAGGCCTCTTGGGAGAAACATGCGTCACGAAGAACTGTCCGGCGGCGCCTGTGATTCATGGCGCTCTCCACCTCAGAGTTTGTGGCGGACAATTTGTCGGCATCCTCTGTCGGAGGAGCATCCGACGCACGCCTCGTGCTCGCCTCCGCTTCCGGACCCGGCTTTGGAGCCTGACCGGCGGGGGCTCGATTGGCAACCTCTCCGGACTCAGTCCGGCGAGCGCTCTTTTTCCTAAGAAAAGCACCAGCGTTAGTACACCTTCCAAGAATCAATCCTGGAAATATGGTGACACGCCATACTGTTGCGGCGGAGTTTCGATCCGGACCGCACTTCTTTTTTAACTTCTTGAGGGCGTCTTGCCCCTTGTTGGCCAGCCACGCGAACTCGGCCTCTGCCTCGGCGCCCTGCGAAACACCATTGGTATACGGTGATCAAGAAATTAGCACAGATGGGTCATTATCAGTATTGGGACCTCGGTCTCGATTACTGTGAGGCTGGAAGTATTCCGGGGTAATCGGCCGTAATGGCAACCAAAGCATTGTCGATGCTAAGTTGGTGGAACACCCCGTCAATCAACTCCACCTTTATATCCGGATCCTCTTCGGAGGCCGGATCGAGGGACCGTTCCGGATCCTCGAGTTGTGGGGGCGGGCTGTGTATCTTCTCCACAGTCCGGCGCAGTTCCTGCGCAGAAACCAAGAAATGAGATAATTAATCACGGGAACATGGATCGGGCAGTCCACAAAGATCTTTGCTAACCCAACTTCGAGGATTATTCGAAGAAAACTCGCTCAGTGGGTTGACGCGGAGGAAATCTTCCTCCTCCCCTTTATACATGGCAGACAAGATCTTCACCAGTTCGGTGACCGATCCCGGCCCTTTTCGGCCATGGCGGGTGGCATCGTCCTCTCCGTTGAATTCCCACATGGGGTGGCCCCTATATTGGAGTGGCTGCACTCCCCTCATAATGCAGATTGCCATGACTCCAATCATGGTCAATCCGGCATGAGCCAAGAATCTTATTCGGCTCATCAAGTAAAGGACATCGGTCATTTTCCTCTGGGGCTCATGGGCGCCCGGCTTAGGCGCTTCTTCAGAGGAGCGTTGCCAAACTCCGGAAGGCCGATCCGAACAGGATCCGGCAGCGGGACGTCCTCCATGTAAAACCATTCCGAAGGCCAGTCTTTGGACGCCTTCTTCGTGGTTCCGGGTAGATATCCGGTCCCGGCGATGCGCCATAGTTCGGCTCCGCCCACTTGATATATTGACCCCTCATGAGAGCAGGGTACTAGGCAGAATAATCTCTTCCACAGCGCAAAATGAGCCTCGGCGCCCAAGAACAGTTCGCAAAGGGCCACGAAGCCCGCGATGTGCAAAATGGAGGCAGGCGTAAGGAGGTGCAATTGGAGGCCGTAGAACTCCAAGAGCCCCCGGAGAAACGGATGGATTGGAAATCCGAGTCCTCTTACTAGATAAGAGATAAAGCACACCCGCTCTCCTTTAGAGGGATCGGGGACACTCTCCGCTTGCTTTCCCCCTTGTAGGTGGCAAGTCCGGCTCGAACCGTTACCATAAAGGCCGGGGGAAGAAATCCCTTGGTTTGGAGTATAACTAGCTCGCTATGCGGATCGAGCATCTCTCTCCCAATTTCGGCTGAGGGCTGGGAGCGCGAGAGGAGGAGCCGCGTCGACCGTCCATGATGGAATGGGCTTTGGTCGAGGCGCCCGATGAAAGCTTCATGAAGGGGGACGGTGTGACTTAGATCTAGATCCTCGCCCCTTTTATAGGCAGCTCATTTGCGCAGCTAGGAGGGTAAGTGTAAAAATACCCTGGCTTTTCGCATTCATTCAAACACGTGGAAGATGGCCATTATTGGGCGTAGAAGCCAAGGAGCGCAGTGTTTATCATAAGTCAGACACTATTCGACAAGTATATGGAATTTGGAGAAGAACCCGCCTCGCAATGTCGAAGACAATCAACGCGCCGGACTCATCGTCATTGAAGCCTGGTTCGGGGGCTACTGAGGGAGTCCCGGATTAGGGGGTGTCCGGATAGCGAACTATCACCGTTGGCGGACTCTGGACTATGAAGATACAAGATTGAAGACTTCGTCCCGTGTCCGGATGGACTTTCCTTGGCGTGGAAGGCAAGCTTGGCGACAGATATGTAGATCTCCTACCATTGTAACCGACTACGTGTAACCCTAACCTATCCGGTGTCTATATAAACCAGAGGGTTTTAGTCCAGAGGACAAACAACAATCATACCATAGGCTAGCTTCTAGGGTTTAGCCTCCTTGATCTCGTGGTAGATCTACTCTTGTACTACCCATATCATCAATATTAATCAAGCAGGAGTAGGGTATTACCTCCATCGAGAGGGCCCGAACCTGGGTAAAAACATCGTGTCCCTTGTCTCCTGTTACCATCCGCCTAGACGCACAGTTCGGGACCCCCTACCCGAGATCCGCCGGTTTTGACACTGACACCAAGCATCTGGGATCCTTGAGAAACACTTTCTACTTGAGTATTCTCTCCCTCTGGAGATCTCTTTCTCCCCCTTAATACTGTCTCCCTTTTGGAAGTGATAAGCTTTGATGTGATCTCTCTCTCCCCCTTTGACATTAATTTCCAAGAAGGGTCTTTTGGAATTTGTTGTGAATGGGTTTGGTCCTTGAGTCACAACACAAAGCACTGGATAAAATTGTGATGCTTGTAGAGGAAAAGATTCATTGAGTGGAGATGGATTTAGAAGAAATACAGAATAAGTGGCAAACAGTTTTTCCTGTTGGGAAATCGGTGGCACCGAGTGGTATGCTTAGGTTGTACCGAAAGGATTCGGTTGGACCGAAAACAACAAATCGGTGAAACAGAGTTCATCGCAGAGAAAACACTTGTCACCTCAGCTCACTTGACTAGTAAGATCTCACAAAGATTTGCAAGGAATTTACTGAATGATATGCAATGAATTGGATGCAGGAAATGCAGAGCAGCTGAAAAGAAAAGGAAGAAAAGAAAGGAAATCTAGATGAAGTTTTTTTTTTGAAAGAGGAAACAAATATGCATGAGACAGATGCAAAAACACAGAAAAGAACACGAGAGAACTTCATCTAGAAATGGTTGGTGACAAAGTCACCTATGTTAAAGTATATTGACTTAGGAGTCAAGTGAGATCACTTGATCATAGGTCATACTCATCGTTTAAGCTCAAAATGGGGTTACCATTTTTCGTTTAAGCATCTTGATGTATTCACATCTTGTCGAGTTGCTTTAGCTCATGACTAGGAGTAAAGCTTCTCTAAGATGGAATAACATACCTTGGTTGGTGGTGTTGACCATGTAGTTGAACTTGTGTGGGTTGCTCAAGGTTGATGTAGCTCATCAAGAGTTGGGAGCACCACTTGGAATTTTAGTCCATCTACCTACATGGGTTAGTTCTTGCAAGGAGTAGCACTCGTGTATCCAAAAATGATAATCATGAAGCTCAAGATAGAGTCTGTCAAAGGATATGTTTGAATGATTCCGTGCTTCCTTGTATTCAACCACCATAGTGTAGAGACTTGGTGATGTAGAGATTGCTCAAGATGTGAGTAGATTACAATCTCATGGAATTTGTTTCAACCAAGTACCTACAAGGGTTAGATAACATGCAAGATGCAAATATATCCAAGATATAATATTTTCATCATAAGAGAGATATCATGGATTAGTCATAAGCTCATGTCTTGTATGTATCCAATGGAGTTTCTACTCCAAGTTTGAAGCATCAATGATGTTCAATTCTCCTCTCAACCTGCAAAACACTTTCTCATCAAGAGGTTTAGTAAATATATATGCTAATTGCTTTTCGGTGCGAACATGCTTAAGTTTAATGTCACCCTTAGCAACATGATCTCGAATGAAATGATGACGAACTTCAATATGCTTAGTTCGAGAATGTTGTACGGGATTATGACCAATTTTGATAGCACTTTCATTGTCACAAAGCAATGGAACATGTTTCACATATATCCCATAATCTTTAAGAGTTTGGGTCATCCAAAGTAATTGAGCACAACATGAACCAGCGGCAATGTACTCCGCTTCGGCTGTAGATAAGGATACCGAGTTTTGTTTCTTGGAGGACCAAGACACAAGAGATCTACCAAGAAATTTACAAGTACCCGAAGTGGACTTTCTATGAACCTTGTCTCCAGCATAGTCCGATTCGGAGTAGCCAACAAGACCGAAAGAGGCCCTCTTAGGATACCAAATTCCAAAATTTGGTGTATGAATTAAGTATCTCACTATCCTTTTTACGGCCTTAAGATGACATTCTTTAGGAGCAGCTTGATATCTAGCACACATGCACACACTTAGCATAATATCGAGACGTGAAGCACATAGGTATAACAATGATCCAATCATAGAGCGATAAACCTTTTGGTCAACTGGTTTACCATCTTTGGTCAAATCAAGATGTCCACTAGTAGGCATAGGTGTAGTCATACCTTTGTACTCTTGCATAAGTCCTTAGTGTACCTTCCTTAGTTTGTTTGAGAGACAAAAGTACCTTCCTTAGTTTGCTTGATTTGTAACCCAAGAAAGAATTTGATTTCACTCATCATTGACATCTCAAACTTCTCCGACATTAGCTTCCCAAACTTTTCACTAAAATGAGGGTTAGTTGATCCAAATATGATATCATCAACATAAATTTGGCATACAAATAATTCTCCATTAACCCTTTTAGTAAAAAGTGTGGAATCAATTTTCCCAATTTCAAATCCTTTTTCAAGAAGAAATTTGGTCAAGCATTTATACCAAGCTCTAGGAGCTTGTTTAAGTCCATAAAGGGCTTTGTGAAGTTTGTAAACATGATTTGGTTTCTTAGGATTGACAAAGCCGGGAGGTTGTTTAACATAAACTTCCTCCTCTATTTCACCATTTAGAAAAGCACCTTTAATGTCCATTTGGTACAAGGTGATATCATGGTGATTAGCATAGGCAAGTAAGATGCGAATGGACTCAAGTCTGGCAAAGTGAGCATAAGTCTCACCATAGTCCATACCTTCGACTTGTGTGTAGCCTTGGGCGACGAGACGTGCTTTGTTGCGAACTACTTGTCCATCTTCATCTTGCTTGTTGCGAAACACCCATTTGGTACCGATGATGTTGTGGTTGTTGTCGGGCTTCTCAACCAATGTCCAAACTTGGTTTCTCTCAAAGTTGTGTAGCTCTTCATGCATAGTATTTATCCAATCTGGATCTTCCAATGCTTCTTCGACCTTCATAGGTTCAATGCTAGAGATGAAAGAATAGTTTTGACAAAAGTTAGCTAAACGAGTTTTAGAGCGAGTGATTCTCCCGGTTTGAATATCATTGTAGATTTGCTCGACGGGATGGTCTTTAGCAATTCTTGCTCGAACTCGTGAAAGCTTTTGCTTGGTTCTCGGTTGAACTTATTCTTCATCTTGTTCTTCTTCTTGGCCTTCTTCATTGTTGGCGTTGTTGTTCTCTTGTCGTGGTGGAGAAGGAGGTTGTTGATGTTCGTGATGTTCTTCCTCGTTTTCTTCATCTTGGTGCGTTCCACTTGTGGATGCTTCCGTATCAACTCTTGGTTCACCTTGTCGTGAAGTAGAAGCTTCCACTTGAATAGACGAGGTACTCTCCTTCACCTCCCTTGGACGGACCTTGCCAATAGACAAGTCTTGGATTGCTTCCGAAGGGTCTTTGTCTCCTACATCAATTGGCAATTGCTCTACTTGCGAGCCGTTAGATTCATCAAACTTCACATCTACCGTCTCTTCAACCTTTCGGGTGAAATTGTTGTAGACACGGTAAGTGTGAGAGTTTGAGCCATAACCTAGTAGGAAACCTTCATGAGACTTAGGAGCAAATTTTGAGCGTGATGCTTATCAAGAATGTAGCACTTTGAGCGAATACTCGAAAGTATCCAACTTGGGGTTTGTTACCGGTGAGGAGCTCGTATGCCGTCTTGCCGAGTATCTTGTGAAGATACAAGCGATTTGTTGCATGACAAGCTGTCTCAACCGCTTCTGCCCAAAAGTGCTTCGGCGTCTTGTATTCATCAAGCATTATTCTCGCCATTTCGATGAGCGTCCGGTTCTTCCTCTCAACAACTCCATTTTGTTGAGGTGTGTACGTAGCCGAGAACTCGTGTGAAATCCCTTCTTCATCAAGAAAGGTGTCCACATTTGCGTTCTTGAACTCCGTTCTGTTGTCGCTGCGAACCTTCTTGATCTTCACTTCAAACTGATTTTGGGCCTTCATAGCGAAGTTTTTGAAGATCTTTTGGACCTACGATTTATCATCTAGAAAAAACACCCACGTAAATCTTGAAAAATCATCAACTATAACTAGACCAAAACAATTTCCACCGAGGCTTTTGTAAGCGTTGGGACCAAAGAGATCCATATGAAGTAGCTCGAGTGGCCTCCTTGTGGTCATGATGTTCTTCACGGGATGCCTTCCTCCAACCTGTTTACCTGCTTGACAAGCACTGCAGAGTCTATCCTTATCAAATATGACATCGTTAACTCCAAGGATATGATTTCCTTTAATAAGCTTGTCAAGATTTCTCATGCCAACGTGACCTAGTCGTCTATGCCATAACCAACCTTTTGAAGATTTAGCAATGAAGCAAGTTTTAGGATGTGCCTTTTTAGAGAAATCAAAAATGTAAAGATCACCTCTACGTATACGGGTAAAGACCATTTTATGATTGTCTCGACGAAACACTTGGCAATCTACTTCAGTAAATAGGACATTGAAACCGAAATCAGCAAGTCTAGATACTGAAAGTAAATTGTAGCCAAGAGATTCAACGAGCATGACATTCTGAATGGAGCTATCATGTGAGATGGCCACCTTACCGAGGCCAACCACCTTACCATTTGAGTTGTCCTTTGAAAGTGACATACTTTCGAGGACTATCATTTTCAGCAAGCTCACGAAACATGTCTTTATCTCCGGTCATGTGATCGGTACATCCACCGTCAAGAACCCATTCCTTTCCTCGACACATATCCTCAAGAATTGCCATAAGACCAAAATGTCTCATTGCATCATCAAGATCGAAGTCACTATCATCATCCTCATCATAGTATCCATGTTCAACATCGTCATGTGGTGGATCAAGTCCTAGAGAGGGTAATTCGTTAGAGTGAGTTTCACAATGATCTTTGTCGGTGTCAAAACCGGCGGATCTCGGGTAGGGGGTCCCGAACTGTGCGTCCAGGCGGATGGTAACAGGAGACAAGGGACACGATGTTTTACCCAGGTTCGGGCCCTCTTGATGGAGGTAAAACCCTCACGTCACCTTGATTAATATTGATGATGTGTGTTACAAGAGTGGATCTACCACGAGATCAAAGAGGCTAAACCCTAGAAGCTAGCCTATGGTATGATTGTTGTTCCCCCTACGGACTAAAACCCTCCGGTTTATATAGACACCGGATAGGTTAGGGTTACTGACGGTGTCCTGGACTAGGGGGTACTCACTGCGGCATCTCCTGATCTGTTAGATTGGGCCGAGAACCCCCATGGCCGTATACTCATGGGCCAGTTCGGACAGTTGCCGCATACAAAGAAGATTCCACAAGACTTGGCGATCAAGACAAGGACTCCTCCCCACCGGCGTATTCGGCTAGGACTCTTGTTATCCTAGGCCTGCGGTGCATTATATAAACCAGGGCCGAGCTAGTCGACAGATATACAATAAACAACAATCATACCATAGGCTAGCTTCTAGGGTTTAGCCTCTTTGATCTCGTGGTAGATCCACTCTTGTAACACACATCATCAATATTAATCTAGCAGACGTAGGGTTTTACCTCCATCAAGAGGGCCCGAACCTGGGTAAAACATCGTGTCCCTTTTCTCCCTGTTACCATCCGCCTAGACGCACGCTCGGGACCCCTACCCGAGATCTGCCGCTTTGACACCGACATTGGTACTTTCATTGAGAGTTCCTCTGTGTGTCCGCAAAAGGTCGATGGCTCGCTCACAGTCAAGCTGCAACTTCGGCATCTTTGTCACCAGCTCGACTGGTCACCCTGGTTCGACCAAGGACTGCGCCCTATCTCCGATCGTGATGTTCGGATGAGGGCCTTCATCAACATCAACTCCAATCTCTATCAAGATCATGGAGGAATCATCCAGGAGCCCGGGGGCTCAACGTCAACATTGCCCTAGGGCGACCGTACTGTTTTTCTGGACAGCGGACTTGTGTCCGCCGCCACCGCCTCTTCAAGCGTCGTTTTAACGATTGCTTCGGTGGAATTGTGGGGAATTAAGTCTACAACAACCCTGGAAAATTTCATCGAGTTTCGATGGAGGAATCTCTGGCAATCTCCGATATACCGGAGCCGCATTGAATCTGGACGAGAATCCGGACGAGTTTAGGGCGTGGTGTCCAGATTCTAGCTCGGACTTCCTTTGGAAGATCCAACCGTTGATCGTCTGAGGAATTCCTATATCTACCACCCCTCAAAATTTCAGCTCGATCCGACCGTCCAAACTCCGGGAACCTTCCGATTAGTGCATCACTTTTCGGATCTGTTTTCTGCGTGAAGACGAATCCGACCCGAGTTCGTCTTTTTTATGAACGGGATTTCGGACATCCTTTTTGAAGGAAGTTTTGTACGGGGTATTGTGTTTTGTTCCCGAACACATCCCACTAACTTTAAAATCTTTTGAACATGATCTTCAACATCATGCTGATGTCAAACCAGTCCGGCAATATTGCCCCACGGCTGCCGACCTGCGCTAGACATGTCGTCACTTTGTTAAGCCGAGCTCAACTTCTTCGGATCATCATCTCAACAAGCCGAACAAGAGTCCGGCATCGTGAAGGATCAATCATCACCAACATCGCCGCCCCACGGATTACACGGAGCGGGCATACCGGCATCGCCGCACGGTCGCTTCATCAAGCCGGCATCGACCACGTCACGACCTGCATCGGCGGGGCCGCACTATTGCTTCTTCAAGCTGGTGTCCATCACGCCGACCTACATTGACATCTCGGCTGGACCGGGGGCTTCGCCATCTCTTCATCAACCTACTCCGGACGCCGGCGTCACTAGCCGACTGTGCAATGGGCGTGCGGATCGAGTCCCAATTTTGGGAATCACCTTCCTTCGGATTGCTACAACAAATAAACCAGGTCTATCAAATGGTGGCCGCATTATCGACGGTCGCATGATGGTTCGGTCAGTTTCCGTACATAGTCTGGCGAACGCCGCGTTCGGAACTCGAACCGACCTGTGAATTCAGGCCTTGCCATGCCTTTACCGCATCACGCCGCCCTGATCGACATTGATTTCGGCGCCAGCCATATTTCTTTTATTACTCACTTTGCATAAATTATTTATTATGCAACGATTTTTTATTACTATTATCTCTGGTTTGCACTATTTTTTGTGCACAGGAAAATGATCCATGGACTATATCCTTTGACGCCACCTCGGCTGGACGAGGGGCTTCATCAACACTTCATTACCCCATGCCGTGGACTTCGCATCACTCTGCCGTCTGCATTAACCGTGCTATGTCACCACTTCACAGTGCCGAGCTCTTTGCTTCGCCACCTCGGGACCGGCTTGGGGGATGGAACCTTGTCCCGCATCAAGCTCGGACCGCATCGTCAATACCGAACACATTAACCAGCTAAGTTGCCTTCATGCTCAAAGTTTTAAATTTCTAACTTGTGTTCGGTTCGACCAAGCATTATACTTTTTTGGAAAAAAGTTGCTTGTAAAAATTTTCTTTGTCGAAACTTTGTTAGCACACACTTGACGCGCTACTCGCGCTCATTATACCTGGGGGCTTCTTTAACAGAAGCTTATTAATTTGGGCTTTATGCCCAACACATGTGTCATACTTCCGCATGTACCTTTTATTCACCATTATATGCACCGATATGACTTAAGTTTTGACCAAGCTGGGTTGCTTGGCTCCTGTGCTTACCCCTACGTTCCCGATTGTTCGGCTAGGTGGTAAAGGGAGCACCTCTACGATTGTTACTGCCGGGTCAGCCGGATGTGTACCTCAGACTGGGTGAAGCCAAAAGCTAGCGTTCTTAAGGGAATACTCAGTCGGTGAACTAAAAGATGATTTCTTACCTATTTATTTACCTGCCCCCAGATGTTTTTCTCCTCTTTTCGCAGTCCGGACATGCACTTTAGGGCATGCCTCCCAGGGAAAGGAACCCCTAATGGAACTATTCTCCCTGGAAGATGTTTCTTACTAACCATGTAATATAACATAACTAGTTGGGCACTTCTCTGATAAAGCACTAATGACCCCTACGCCTGGTCTCCACGCATGCCCCGGTTTTTATAACCGCGAGGGTATTCGGACACACTCCGGACTATTGGGTCCAGAGGTTGAAGCGAAAAGGTCCGCTACGACAAATGATCTACAATCCGGCTAGAAGGCATTCTACATTGCACTTTACATTTTATAGTCAACTTTTACCCAAGTCGCTTGGGGGCTCTTATGTTTATTTGAGCCGTTTCATACTAAGTGTTTTTCTTCTTAGTCATTGCAAAGTTAAAGCACGGCAGAAGCACTTTTTTTTTCTAAAGTCCAATTTTCGGATTGGCACCGAACACTTGATCTTGTTCGGACGTCATGTTTTTATCGACATTTTTGGTTTTCCAAGCTTTTGGCACTTTTAAACTATTTGTGTGTTTTCAGCACAAGTCTCGCAAAGGCAACGCCGGACACCTTTAGAGATTCGGCAAAACATTCTCTGGATATTGCTATATATGCATCAGTTTCAATTGTGTCTTCGGTCAATAGTTGGGTTGCGGCTCCCGAGCTTGCCTCCTACGTTCCGCTTTGTTTGGCTAGGTGTGCAAAGGAGAACCATCATGTTGTGCTTCCGGCTGCATGGTCAAGCACCTCGATGGAGAAAGCCGAAAACCGATCGTCACAATAGGTGTAAACCGTCAGCGATCCGATGACTATATTAAATGACGGGCCATTCATAAAATTGGCGAAGTGTTTCCGGCTTGACCTCGATCGTCGCCGAACACTACCGGGGCTAGTAACTGGCCTCCCTAACTAAATCCTCAATATTTTTCTCTTACATTGAGCTGAGGTTTCATGATCATGCTTAGCATGACAACCCAAAGAAAGGAACCGAGAAGCGGGACTATTTTCTTTGGAAGACATTTCTTCTATTAAACAGTAATATAACATTTCTCTCTGCGTACCTTTGTTTATAAAACCGTATGGCCAGATTGCCTTGTTTGTCGTAAATCTTTGACCTCATAAAGGCTTTATAAAGTAGGACAAACACTCCTCGCCATCGGGCCGAGGAGGTTGAAGCCGATGGTCGGTCAACAAAGTTTTGTACAATGCGGATCCGAGCATTAATGACATAAAGTACTTGGATACATTGAGTCATTACACATAATTTGTGATTTTACTATGGATATTGATCCTTAATTCGCCACCCGTGCTCGCATTAAGGCTCGGGGCTAATGTGCTTCGGGCTTATTATTTACAAATATTAAAGGGCACATCGATCCTCGATCTGGTATTGCCACCCGACCAGTGTCTCGGGGGCTACTGCATTGCCTATCCGATGCAGAAAATTTTAAGTGTAATACAGTCTCCGAGGAGATTTTGATCCTCGGGTTGGTCGGCCGCACCCAACCTGAGTCTTGAGGACTGAGCATGCCGCTTTTTGTGTCCCAAGTATTCTCGCCGAGCTAGGACTTGATGCTCGGACCGATTTTGCAAATCAACCCGAGTCTCATGCCATCGGGATCAGCGGTCTTCGTCATCCTTGGTGCATCTCGGTTTTAGACCGATACCCACCTTGAGGGCTACCGCTATGTATCTCGGCAGAGAATAAATTGCACCAACCAAAAATATTGACAAAAATCAGCCCACATTCGGGGTGGTGCACCACCTCGGAAGCAGTCCGACATAAAGCTCAGACGCTAGTGGCTGGCTCCATAGAGGGCATTTCCGGCATTAAGCTCGGCTAAACTCCTTTAAACTTCTTTGTACCAAGGTGATTTACGACACCTCGGATACAGTCCGGCGTTGGAGCTCGGATACATAGTCCGGCGATAGAGCTGGGAAGCAGTCCGGCGTTGGTGCTCGGCTGCAAAAGATACCTCGAATGTAGTCCGACGTTAGAGCTCGGACGCAAGAGGACACTGCCTCCCGGGAATAACTTCAAACCCGATGTATGGCATCAAAATAACAAGGCATTGATAAAGGCCGTAAACTTAAAGGGGCTCCTCGGATACCCGACGTGTCAACTCGCCGAATGCATTTCGGCGATCCTCAAGATCGAAGATGAGAAGATTTGTTGAACCAGTTTTCAAGACCGACGACCAAAGATGAAGAACAGTTTGGAAGAATCGAGGAGCGTCCCTAACTTGAAGACCGGTTCAGGGGGCTACTGACGGTGTCCTGGACTAGGGGGTACTCACCGCGTCATCTCCCGATCTGTTAGATTGGGCCGAGAACCCCCATGGCCGTATACTCATGGGCCAGTCCGGACAGTTGCCGCATACAAGGAAGATTCCACAAGACTTGGCGATCAAGACAAGGACTCCTCCCCACCGGGCGATTCGGGTTAGGACTCTTGTTATCCTAGGCCTCTGGTGCATTATATAAACCAGGGCCAGGCTAGTCGACAGATATACAATAAACAACAATCATACCATAGGCTAGCTTCTAGGGTTTAGCCTCTTTGATCTCGTGGTAGATCCACTCTTGTAACACACATCATCAATATTAATCTAGCAGGACGTAGGGTTTTACCTCCATCAACGGCCCGAACCTGGGTAAAACATCGTGTCCCTTGTCTCCTGTTACCATCTGCCTAGACGCACAGTTCGGGACCCCCTACCCGAGATCTGCCGGTTTTGACACCGAAAGTTACACAGAGTCGGTTACAATGGTAGGAGATCTACATATCCGTATCGCCAAGCTTGCCTTCCACGCCAAGGAAAGTCCCATCCGGACACGGGACAAAGTCTTCAATCTTGTATCTTCATAGTCTTGGAGTCCGTCCATGACGATAGTCCGGCTATCCGGACACCCCCTAGTCCGGGACTCCCTCAGTAGCCCTTGAACCAGGCTTCAATGACGATGAGTCCGGTGCGTTGATTGTCTTCGGCATTGCGAGGCGGGTTCCTACTCCGAATACTTCATAGAAGGTTTTGAACACAAGGATAGTGTCCGGCTCTGCAAAACAAGTTCCACATAACACAGTAGATTTAATAATTTTTGAATAGATCTGCTGACGTCTTCCGCGGGCGTGACATCACACCACGGCCAGGCCTTTATATGAATTGTTTTTATTGTTCCACCTCAGCGTGTTTAGCGAGGCGGTTTCCTTTGGCACGCCTTATCAAAGCGTAGATCGTGCCCCCTTATTTCGGGATTCTCATCAATACGGACGTGGGTAACCCAACCATGCCCGTTGGCCAGCCTTCTCTATCGAAGGCGAGTCCTAATCGACCACGGGGTGGGCTCTTGGTATTCAAGCTCTTTATGATGAGACCAAGGCCCTCTTCTTCTTTACACCCTCCATCAAGTTCGCCTCGCGCTTTGAGTTCCAACACCCAAAGCTTCAGATTCAGGCGCTTCGGACTTTCGACGATGTCCGGCTCCGACCAGCACGGCAGATGGATGTCTTCCTCCGTCACAGAAGAAGAAGTGCTAAAGCTGCGAGACGCCAGGTATCTGACCGGCGAGATCTCGCATAGGCTGCCTGCCTGTGGCAGGTCATTCCCACTCTGAGCCCGGCGAGAACGTATGCGTTCGTGTCCCACTTCCTTCGGGTTTAGGCTTCCCGATGCAGACCCCTTTGTGCGGGGGCTCATGTTTTATTATGGGCTTGATTTCCATGACTTGAACTGAGTCCATCCTCCATATCTCATCATTCATTGTCGTATGTGAGGCCTTCCTCCATATTACCCCCCACTTTGGATTGTGGCTCAACACCTTCAAGGTGGAGCCAAAGATGATCGAGGGGCAGCAAGCGGAGTGCGGAGGGGTGGTCATAAGCAAATGTGCTGATGCTCCGTGGCCCGAGGGCTCTTTTCAAGAGGAGCTAGGTTGGCAACGGGAGTGGTTTTATATCACCGCTCCCGGGGGCACCAAATGGGCGGCGCTCCCTGCCTTCCGCTCAGGTCCACCACTGGGCCGGCATCATGGGTCAACAAGGGGCTCGACTGGGGCCGCCCAAGGACGTTCGCTGCAGGTCAGATAGAGAGACCTCCAGGAAAGAGGGATCAATCTGGTTGTAGTGGCGCAGGTTATGGTGATCCGGCGCCTTCAGCCCTGCAAACGTCGCCCCCTCCGCCTGTGGGAATTCAATCCGGAGGGACCACGAGCTCTCCAAAATTTTATGGGCACGACACCCGTGGAGATGTATAAACTGTTCTTCGGATCACAAGAGAAGTGTCCGGACTTGACCGAGGACGCAGGACTAAGCTGCAATCGCCCAGATACTCAAGTAAGTAGTCCCAGAACGGACAAGCTGTTCATTCATTTATTTCATATATATATGCCCTTTAAAGGAGCCGCTTTCTTGAACAGGAGTGGATAGCCAAGGCAAAGTTAATAAGGTGTCCGGCTCCTCCCGAGAGACCACGGCGGATCCCATGTTGACCAAGATGTTGAAGGTCGCGCCTTTTGAAGAAGGCGAAGGGGAGCGGGAAGCAACCGCCTCTGAAGGAGGCTATCAAGGAAGGAGGGATTAAGAGTCCCACCTTCCGAGGAGAGAAGAGGACCGCTTCGGAAGATCCGGAGGTCAAGGCCTCAAAGAGGGGAAAGGAATCTTTGGCAGAGAGTCCGGCGCTGGGAAGTAACCCAGCCGCATTATTTCCCCAAGGGGATCAGCCCTCCAGCGAGCCGTAAGTAAAAAGAAGGGGTCTTGTAAATAAGGAACATCCCTGTATTTATTCATGAGGATAACCGAAATTGTACCTTGTAGTTTGGACCTTAGCCCTTCTCAGCAGAGCTCGTCTTCGGGGGATCTTCTTTCGGAGATGATGGAGAGCGAAACGCCTCCACCTGTCGCACCATAGGGAGGCGGACTGACCCGGAGGTGTCGCCGGAGGGTTCCCCAAGTCCGCGGGGCCGGAAGGTCCGCGCCATGTGGCGTGCGGTCGGAGGAGCTGAAGGATCTGCCAGCGTAGCGGCTATTTCAGAGGATCACCGTGTTTCTAATGTGTACGGTGATTGAAAGAATTGCATCCGCGGAGAGCGGATTGCATGAAGCCGCCGAAGCTTATCGACGGGGTTTGAGGTACGCAAAAATGATGTACCTTCGGCGCTTATGCATATAAAATGCGCTCAGATAGATAGTAGCCTCGAGACTTGGTATGTTGTCAAAATTGACAATGTGCCGAGGATCAAATTCTCGCTTATAACATATCTCCGCCTCTGAACAGGTGGCGGGCGTCCGAGGCCACCGGACTGCTGAATATGCTGAACTAAAGCGGCACTTGACGAGGCGGATGCGGACATCGCGCTGGTCAATAAACGGTTGACGAGTCACAAGGTATGCGACCTCTATGCGGACACCTTGTAAGGGAGCTTGACGCCCATGTCTTCTTGTTTGTATGCTTAATGCAGATGGTGCCGCTGTTGCCGAGGAGTCAAGGGCAGAACTCGCCCGAGCAAAAGAGCAAGCCAGAATTAGTAATGCGGCCGCCGTAAAAGGCGGGCCAAGAGCTAGAAGCTGAACGGGCTGCTCACCGCCAAGCAAAGAGGAGACGATCGTCGGTGTACTAGAGTAGGGTACCCTAGTATCCCGAACTTGTGCACGGGCAGTTGCAGCCCTCCGGCAAGGCTTACGGTGACCGCCAAGGTCCTCCGTGGTTCCTTTGGAGCCATTCAAGAACAAAGTATTCAAGACAAGGAGACAAGGCCCGGCAAGAGGAGCTTGCCGGAAGGCCACCCAAGGCACCTAGGAGACAAGGCCCGGCAAGAGGAGCTTGCGGAAGGCCCGTGAGCGACAAGCTTGGACGGCGACAAGACAACAACCGCGGCAAGGCGCTTGCCGCTGCAGCATCACCACTGTACTGCGCGCTCCAAAGACATCCACTAACGTGGTCGGCTCGGGACCTTTCCAGCGCTGGTGGCAAGAGGCCGTCTTGCGGCGGCCGGAGCGCGGTGGCAAGCGGCGCCGACAAGATTGCCATCGTGGCAAGCGGTGGCGCCTGACGCATCCCTTTCGCAGACCGTTAGGGCGGCGTGACGGGCATTTAATGCCTTTGTCCCCTGCCGCCGTGGTTAGGTATGATACAATCGTACAAGTAGCTGTACCAACCACTCCTTTTCCATTTTTTACCCTTGTCTACGTTGCCACCTGTCGGAGACCCATTTAGCATATAAAAGGAGGCCCATGCACAACGTAGGGGGGGAGGTTCAAAGCCAGAAAACACTCACGCTCGGTCTCGTTAGCAGCTTGTGTGTATCAGAGAGCACGCCGGCCCCGAGCAAGAACTCAATACACTCGGACATGCAGCAAGAGGGAGTGTTATCTCCGGAGAGCTCCGGCCGGGTAAACTGCGTGCTTCGCCTCGATCTGCTCTTCGTGGCGACCTCCGCCCCCGCTTGAACCGAAAGGGGCTCGGTCCGCCGTCCCATAGGTGTTCGTGGGCCGATCAGCCTCCCCGACATCTTTGGCGCGCCGGGTAGGCGTCGAGATTGTGTGAACCTGATCCGGCGTCCACACGAGCTAGATCTTCATCATCTTCATCGACATGCCACCAAGAAGAAGGCTTGGCGGCAGATGTTCCGTCTGCGTCGAACCCACCACCACCGGAGCAAACGGGTGGTGAGGTAGACGCCGCGAAGAATGGACGCCGACGGGGAGCCCCCGGTGCGGCCAAGTCCAGGGACAAGGCTGCGCAGACCTCGGCGTCAGACACGCACCGCGCCTCGCCTCAGAGGCGCGGACCGACAGCCATGGTATTCACAACGCCATACGCCGTTGGACCAAGATCGAAGCTGGTGGATCTCGGGATGCTCAAGACCAGCATGCATGCCAACATCTTTGGCGCGAAGCGAGGCACGGTCGCTGACGGGATATCGCTTCCTTCTAACATAGTTAGAAGTCCGAGCATATCCCGCCTCGCACCGCTCGCCATCGCCACCCACCACTCCAGCAAGCTTTGGCGAGCTCAATCGCTTCCTGGATTACCCTCCAACAGCCGACAAGGTCGATGAATGGAGGGCCACCATTCGTAGTCTCATCGGCTTTGCTAACGGCGACGCCCGCAGCACTCGAAAGTGCATTGCCGCTGCATGGCAGGACTGCCAAACACGAGCCGGTGGCGACGAAACCGGTGGGGGTGCAACCACCATCACTCTCCGCCCCGAAGGCCAAGATCGCCGACTCGCCGGATTCACCTCGACAGCGACTCCACCGCATCATCGGATCCACGAGCTCGTCGCGATCAGCGCCAAGTTCTTCACCGAAGAGAAGCGCGGCGTCAATCCGACCAGCGCGCTGGGCCCTCTGTCGACATGCATGCGCCAGGGGAACCAGCGACGGTCAGACGTCTGTAGGTTGCCCTGCGTTCACTTCGTGAGCTGCGGCAAGTCCATGTGGCCCGCAAGAAGAATTTCAAGCCAGACGCATTCGTAGAAGTACGACGGCAAGACGCATCCGTCGGAGTTCCTCAGCATCTACACCATCGCGGTGCAAGCTGCCGGGGGCGAGACGACAAGATCCTGGCCAACTACTTCCCGCTGGTGCTCAAGCCCAATGTCAGATCCTGGCTCATGCACTTGCCGGACAACTCCATATCCTCTTGGGCAGATCTATGCCATCAGCTTTGTCGGCGCTTTACAGCGCCACAAGCCCCATGCCCAAGAAAGCGACCTTCATCTCGCCGCCCGGAAGGAAGGAGAGCCCTAGCAAAGTACATTCAGAGATTCAGCCACGACAAAGACAACATCCCGTGATGTCCACCCTTCCGCGATAATCAGCGCGTTCCATCGAACATGCGAAAACCGCAGGATGCGGAGGAGATGGCGATGTGCAAGATCGTAGACGCCGATGAGCTATATGCCCCGGCCGACAAGTGTGCACGTGGCCGAGGAAGGGAGGAGACTCCGGAGAAAATATCAAGCAGGAGGATCTGATAGGAGGAGACCGCCTGCAAAGAAAAACCGCGGCGGAACAACAGGAAGAAGAAAGGCAAAGATGTGCTAGTTGTTGAGCAGTCCCAAGAACGGAGGTTGCGCCAAGAAAGCCAAATCTGGTAACTCCTGGAAGGAGGTTGCCGCTGTCACCAACTGCCAAGCTGTGGCGGTCGCCGACAAGCAGGACGACTCCAACAAACAGTACTGCAAGATCCACCGCACCAAGGGCCATGACCTCCAGAGCTGCAAAAAGGTCGAGCAGCTTGTCGAGCAGCAGAAGGATGAATACGAATGATGCGACAAGGAGAAGGCCCAGGAAGGTGCTGGAGGAGCTAGCAAGAAACGTCTCGGCTGAGGAGGACGCCGCGGCAAGGCCAAGCAGCGGCAAGGAGATAGACCTCCCCGCGGCCGCGACAAGGATGAAGACGACGACGATGATGAAGACATGGGTGATGACAAGACCGATGAGCAGGAGTTCCAGAAAGCCACAGAGGTCCTGTGCGTTGACGGCGGTGCTTCTCTGCATGCTTCACACCGCCAGCTCAAGCGATGGATGCGGAAGTCAATGCGCGCGTAACCATCCGCCGAGTCACGCAAGCCTCTCGAAATGGTCCAAAGACGCCTATCATCTTTGATATTGAGGACCACCCTGATCACGTAACTGCGGTCGGGTGCTTGCCGATGTTGGTTTCACCAACTATCCGCAACCTCAAGGTCACTAAGATACTAGTTGATGGCGGGGCCGGCTTGAACCTGATCTCCTCCGCGGTGCTCCAGAAACACCAGATCCCTGATGGCGAGCTCGAAGAGACTGGCACATTCCAAGGAATCAATCCGGGAAGGAGCAAGCCGAAGGGAAAGATCACGTTGCCGGTGACATTTGGCAGCGAGTTGAACTTCAGGACTGAGAGGGTCAATTTTGACGTTGCTGACTTTCCATTGCCTTACAATGAGATACTTGGCCGCCCAAAGACTCGCCAAATTCATGGCAGCCTCTCACTATGCATACAACATGCTGAAGATGCCAGGCCCGATAAGTGTCATCTCTGTCCCTGGCGACAAGAAGGATGCTCTTATCTGCGCCGACAAGATCTACCGGGAAGCAGCAGCTGCAGTAGATTGCAAGCCACTTGCCGCTGAAGCTCCCGGGGCGAAGAAGAAGACCAAGTCCGGCAAGAGCTCTGATGCCCACTCCGGCAAGCGCACCTCTTCGGAGTGTTGCGCAACCATCGAGGACGCACCATCGAGCTCCACCGGCAAGTGTAAGAAGACGATGGCAGCTCCACCAGAGACCAAGAAGGTGTCCGCCAAGGAGGACGGCATCGGTGGTACCTTCACCATCGCTGCCACTCTCGACCCTAAATAGGAAGGCACGCCGTTGCTTTTCTAGCGGGCGAACGCCGGCGTGTTTGGCGTGGCAACCGTCCGACATCCCCGGTGTTCCCAGGAAAGTAATTGAGCACCATCTTGCCGTTTGTCCTCATGCGCGGCCCGTCAAGCAGAAAGTCAGGAAGCAGGCAGTGGAGCGCCAAGAATTCATCGCAGAAGAAATCAAGAAATTGGAAGCAGCAGGCCTTGTCAGAGGAGTGCTCCATCCTACGTGGTTGGCCAATCCTGTAGTTGTACGCAAGGCAAACGGGAAATGGAGGCTTTGTATCGACTTTACCAATGTCAATAAAGCTTGTCCCAAAGACCCATTTCCCTTGCCGCGCATCGACCAGATTGTTGACTCCACGGCCGGATATGATTTGCTTTCATTTATGGATGCATACTCAGGATATCATCAGATCTTCATGGCAGAAGAGGATGTGGAGAAGACCGCATTCATCCCCCATGTGGCACATAATCGTGTCGCACGGATGCCTTCGGATTAAAGAATGCTGGTTCAACATTTGCAAGAGTAGTCCATGACGCTTTTGAGCCGCAAATGCACGTAAATGTGGAAGCCTACATGGATGACATAGTGGTCAAAAGCAAGGACAAGGCGACTCGATTCAAGATTTAGACGAAACCTTTGCAAATCTGCGCAAGATCAACCTCAAGCTCAACCACGAGAAGTGTGTGTTTGGAGTCCCATCCGGCAAGCTTCTCGGGTTCTTCGTGGTCTCGGGGAATTGAAGCCAATCCCGACAAGATCAAGGCCATTGAGCAGATTGAAGCACCAAAGCGCGTCAAGGATGTACGAATACTTGCGGTTGCTATGTAGCTGCTCTCAAAGAAGTTTATCTCTAGGTTCTGCTGAAGGCCTCGCCATTTTTCAAAATTTTGAAAAAGGCAGGTCCGATGAAATGGACTTCGAGCGGAGGCTGCGGCTGCAGGACTTGAAGAGATACCTGTCCTCCACTCCAACACTTGTCGCACCTTAGCCACAAGAGAAGTTGCTACTATATATAGCGGCAACCAATCAAGTGGTTAGTGCTGCGTTAGTAGCGGAGAGGGAGGCGGATGATGAGCTAGCAACCATGGCAGATGCATCCAGCGACGAAAGGGGGCTTCACCGGCAAGCTCTGGTCCCGACAAGGATGGATCTACGCAGACGCATGAGAAGATGCGAGAAAAGAATGGTGCAGCCAGCTTTATTTTGCCGGGCCTTCCTTCGCAGGGGCTAGGTCAAGGTACTCGGTGTGCAGAAATTGCTTTTCGGCCTCCTCATGGCCTCGAGAAAGCTGCGCCATTACTTCCGTGCACATGAGATCACAAATCGCCACTGCTTTTCAATGAAGAGGATCTTGCAAAATCCAGAGGCAACAGGCAGGATTGTCGAGTGGGCACCGGAACTGTCACAAGCTTTGGCCTCAAGTTTGAGAGCACTTCAACTATCCAAAGCGAGCATTGGCGGAGTTCATAGCAGAATGGACGCCAACACAAGATGAAGAAATTCCGTAAACAAGCATCCTCACAAGGAAGCAAGCAAAGAATGGCTGATGTACTTTGATGGTGCCTTCTCACTTCAAGGCGCCGGTGCGGGCGTGCTACTTGTTGCACCCACCGGAGAGAACCTCAAGTACGTAGTCCAGATGCACTTTCCCAAGGAGCAAGCAACAAACAATACTGCAGAGTATGAAGGTTTGCTTGCCGGTCTCAGGATCGCAGTAGACCTTGGGATCAAGAAGCTCATTGTCAGGGGTGACTCACAGCTTGTCATCCGCCAAGTGAACAAGAGTTATCATAGAACGTTGATGTAAGCTTATGTTGATGAAGTGAGAAAGCAAGAAGAGCACTTAGACGCCCTGCAAAAAGAACATGTTACAACAGCTCAGAACGACATTTCCGATGGCTGCCGTCAAGTGCACTGCACTTAAGTTACAATGGAACCAGGGGTTTTGTGCTCAAGTCGACTCAACCGTCTGTAACGCCATCAACCGGACAGAGCAAGAAGAGGAAGTTGATCTCTGGTGACTATTTTCCGCTGAGCTTCCCAAGTCGCCACAAGAAGGTCCTCAAGATCAACACCAAGGGTGCCGAGGAGCAGTCTGCTCCGGCAAGCCCTAGGGTTTGTTCCATTGAAGCGTACGCCCCGACAAGTTTTGCTCCGGAAGCTTGCTGTGGAACGTCAAGCTCCGGCCGAGCCGCAGGTTCTCGCCATGGAAGCAGATGTTCCCGCAGCGGCAGGTGTGCCTTTAGTCCTTGTTGTCGAGCCAAGAAGCTCCAAAGATGGGCACAAAGAGATTGTCCGTTTCATCTGACAGAGAGAACTTCCCCAAGAGCAAGAAGAAGCGGAAAGAGTAGCCCGGCAGTCAAGTATGTACCAGTTTGTCGACAACACACTATATGTAAGAAGACTCAACGGTGTGAAATTGAAGTGTATTCACCGGGAAGACGGACAAAGCTGTTGGGAGAGATACATGGAGGCATATGTGGTCACCACATTGGCGCCAGAGAGCACTTGCCGCAAAGTTGCTCCTAAGAAGGTTTCTTTTGGCCGACAGCCTCCAGGATGCAACTGCACAAGTAACCAAGTGTGAAGCGTGCTGGCCCATTCCAAGCAGATACACCACCAGCTCAAGCTCTCCAGACGATCCCTTTATCCTGGCCATTTTCGTCTGGGGCTCGACATCCTCGGCCCCTTTCTCCGAAGTTGTCGGGGCTTTGAGTACTTATGCGCTGTAATCGACAAGTTCACAAAGTGGCCGGAAGTGGAAGCAAAGGAGGAAGGTGACAAAGACAACAAGAAATCAAGTTCTTTAGATCGATTGTTTGCCGCTTCGAATCCCTAACAGGATCATCACCGACAACGGCATGCAATTCACGAGCCGCACCTTCATGCAGTACGTCCAAGATCTTGGCGCCAAGGTCTGCTTCGCTTCTGTTGCTCATCCGAGAAGTAACGGTCAAGTGGAGAGGGCGAATGCTGAAGTGTTGCGTGGGCTCAAGACCAGAACTTTTGACAGGCTGCACAAGTGCGGAAAGAACTGGATTGAGGAGCTGCCGGTGGTTCTTTGGTCGATCAGACGACGCCAAATCGAGCCACCGCCGACACCTTCACTCTAGTCTATGGAGCAGGCAGTTCTCCCCACGGACCTCAGATACGGATCACCTCGAGTGCTCGCTTATGATGAGCTTGAGCAAGAGCAGCTATGCGACAAGATGACGCTACCGCTTCCTTGAGGAGGATCGCCTTCAGTTGCTATACTGAGCTGCTCGATACCAAAGAAGCTTTGCGCCGCTACCATAACCGCATAAAGTTAATGCCGAAGTCTCGAGGAAGGCGACCTTGTTCTTAGGCGTGCTCAGTCCGCCAAGAATTCCAACAAGTTGACGCCTAAAGTGGGAAGGCCCTTACCGGGTGAAACGAGTCACTAGGCCTCGGCGTTGTCCGCTTTGAGACCGAAGATGGCATTCCGTGAGAAACTCCTCGAACATTGAGCATCTTCGTAAGTTTTACTCAGTGAAGGGGTTGTTTGAACCTGTTCCGCAACCACCTTTTGTACAAGTCTTGCCGATGTTGCATGTAATCCTTTGTACAAAGCTTCAAGCGCAGATCCGTGCATAAGTAAAGCTTAATGTGCTTCGCAGACATCTTGTCAATTTCATGCTTTCTACTTCTATTTTGCATGCGTTATCCGACACTTTGTGCAGCACCTACCCCGTAAGCAATAACGAGCCATAAGGCTCCATATCTTTATTTTCTCTTTTTCTCTTTCTCAAAGAAAGGAAGGTTCCTCGCCCACAAGTTTGCCGGGGGAAAGGAGAAGATAATGGTGTGGACCAAGCGCCGCTCAAGGAAGTCTAGCCTTACCGGAAGCAAACGATGAAAAAGCTAAGTTGCTAAAGTTTGAGCAATCAGTTTTAAATTTTTAAGTTATCTTCCTCGAACGACCGTGCATTTTGTATGGAAAACCTGTGCACGGAGGAACCAACTCGTAGCTAGTTGCGCCTTACTTTGTTTCGAGTCCGCTCAACAACTTAAGTGAGCTGCGACTAGTTGCGACAAGGTTTCTTGTCGGTAGCAAAGACCGCCAAAGAAGTCAGCCGACGTCTCAAGACTCAGCACAATGCCTGTGTGCTCGCTACGACAAGTTCCCTAAAAGCGAGGGGCAAAAACATACAAAGGAAGGAACCAAGTAAAGGAAATAACATATCAATTGCTACCGAAATAGAGTTATATTACAAGATAGCTTGTCGCAGCTCTAATAGATTGTTCTCATAACATGACCAAAGCAGCAAGAAAAAGAGAAAGCGGGCAGCCTAATCTACGCGATCGCCTCAACCCTCTTGATCCCACTCACCCTGCCCACGATGGGTGCGATAAGGGTCTTGAGCGC
The DNA here is from genome assembly GCA_021605145.1 of Aegilops bicornis. Taxonomy (NCBI): domain Eukaryota; kingdom Viridiplantae; phylum Streptophyta; class Magnoliopsida; order Poales; family Poaceae; genus Aegilops; species Aegilops bicornis. The sequence goes on along the minus strand of CM038675.1, from coordinate 271,487,609 downwards.
TTCCACATCAGCATCCGTGGCAAGGACTTGAGGACGTTGGTGAGGTTGAGGCCTGGGTTGTGGAAGGCCACCTTCATCAAGACACTTTGAAGAGCTCCCGCAGATCCGGGCGCAACTCCTCGCCAGCTGCTTTGGGATTTCTTCCTGAGTCACCGGAGGGCCGTCACCACGCCCTTGAAGAACAAGCTGAGCTTGGCGCTGGGTCGGAGGTGCTCATCGGAGGAATATCCAAGATCCTCCATCCCAGTGCAAGGCTCCACATCGATGGCTGCAGCAACATCCACGAGACCCTCGGTCCAGTGCTCCACATTCTCCCTAAAGGTATTCAGGCGGCAAGAAGATCGCGCCAGCGCCTCGTCGGCCTTGATCTTCTCCTTCAAGGCCACCTCCTGCTCCTCGGCGCTGTCCAGCCAGAGTCAAGGTGGTCGGCTTCAACTCAAGATCTGCGTTGGAGTCCTTGGTGGCGCTGAGCTCCTTGCTCCTCTCGGCGAGACGGCCTGCAGCTCGCCAAGAGTGTAGGCGTCCTTCTCGGCGCTCATGCTTGAGTGCAGCAAGCTCCTCGCCGCTCTCCTTGAGATTGGCCTCCAGCTGCATCACCTTCCGTCTCCAGCTCCTTCTTGGCGGCCTCGGCAGCTGCGGCAACATCCTTTGCTTCCTTGAGAGCCCCGCCAAATGTTTGCTCGCGCGTGGCTAGATCCTCCTCATGGCTGTCAAGATTAACCTTCCTCTGCGCCAACTCGCCTTCCTGCGCAGATAGCTTCTCGGCGGCAAGCCGCTGTTGCTCCTCAGTTTCAGCCTTCTCGGGGAGGAAGGCTTTGCGCTCCTCGGTGAGTCGCTCCCATTCCTCTGCCAAGGACCGGAGAGCTTCCTGGTTGAGGCCCCGGAGCTCCTCCGCGCGCTTCTCGATGTATGCTCCCGCTTTCGCGACAAGCGCTTCCTGGGATTCCATCTTGGCTTGTCGGGCGCGGTAGAGCGACAGCAGCTTCCGCAGCAAATGCTCCTCCTCGACTTCGCCAGCTGCCGCTTTGTTTGGTGCGTCGACCAACGTCAGTCCAGCGGAGGCGAGCAGCTCTTCATCAAAAGTTTCTCCTTCGGCCGGCGCCCTGTAGCTCGACGCCCATGGGAGCTTGATAAAGACGCCATCGCCGGCCTTCAAATAGGCGTCGGGCTGGGGCTCTTCAAAGCCAGCCAGCTGCCGCTGGCCGGAGGGATCGGCGGTCGGCGTAGCGCCTGGCGCTCCTGCGGCCTCAGGGCCGTCAGTGCGATCGCCGGACCCCTCGCCAGCTTCTGCGGCGGCAGCTTTGGCGGTCTCTTCACAGGCGGGCTCGTCAGCGCCAGCTTCTTCTCTGATGGCAGCGGCGTCGTCAAGATTACACAAGGCGTCCTCCTCGCCGGGCGGCCTCGGTCTCCATTGGCTCTGTGGCGGATGGATCCGACGACTAGAAAATGAAGAAAAGTCAAGCAAATATTCAAAAGAAAATCAGAAGAAGAAGAACACAAGGAAAGTTTTCAAGCAAGAGGATTACCTGTGCTAGGGTCTGCAGTCATGGTCTCCGCCACCAGGGGATCGCTGGTGCTGTCCCTTGCCGGAGAGCTGTCCCTTGCCGGAGAATTGCCCCTTGCCGGAGAAATCCCCCTTGCCGGAGAATGCTCCCTTGCCGGGGAATCCTCCCTTGGCGGTGTAGTCGAAGCAGAAGGCATGTCATGAGCGGCTTGTGGCACTTCCTGGTAAGGCTGCTCTGCTCCTACACAAATCAGCAAATGATATCAAGAAAGAAAGGGCACCCATGCACGCCTAACAGCAGGAAGTAAACCATATACTTACTGGGGCTGCGCTGGGGCTGCTTTGAGGAAGAGTTGCCGCGTCCGGCAAGGTGGTCTCTGACGCGCCTCATTGTCATGCGGTGGGTTCGCCCTCAATGACAATCACCGGGGCCTTGGCTCTCTTCGACGCCTTCTGGGCCAGCGTCACGAAAAGGAATGGGTTTACAAAGTGAAGCAAATCAGATACAAGACAAAGCAACAAGTCAAGAACTACAAATGCTGCAAAGAATCTTACTCTTCTTCTTCCTCGTCGGAGCTGAGCGCGGAGAGATCACCTGGCTCGCCTCAAAGACGACGAGGCGGAGGAGTAGGTTCCCTTGGCCGCTTGGCGGGGAGCAGAAGCGGTGGTCCGCGAGGGCCCGCTCCAGCTTGCCGCAGCGGGCGTGAGGTGCTCCCTGCTTGATGCTTGCCGCGGTGGAGCTGCAGTGCGCGCGGGCGGCCGCTGGACCCGTCTGCCGCCTGCCACGTCTCCGGCCTTGCGGAGACGCCTTCTTAGTGGAGCTGGGGCTCCGGCCGCAAGCTATGCGAAGGAGGAGGAGGCGCCTCGGGCGGCTCGCTCGACTCAGCTTCAGTTCGACAAGCTCTTCCTCGCCGCAAACTCCCTCGCCGACAAGGCTTGCCGCCTCTACGCCTCTGCCTCCTCCACGGTGAATCCGAACTTCGCCCAGCGGCCGCTGCTGCCGCCTTCTTCCAGCTTGGTGGCGCTGCCGCATCTCATCATCGGTGGTGTCGCGGGTGAGGCTCTTCGTTCATCGGGCGGACCGGCACTTCTACCAGGCTGTCAAAGAACACTTTCGACGACGTCATCTCGCAGGCTCTTGCCAGGTTGGAACGATTCCATGCGAGTCGCACAACGACATCATTGCATGGATGCGGTCGAGCAAGGAATTGTTGCACAGCGGGACGACATTCTTCGGCAACCTGAACGCTCCGGGATGCTCAGGATCATGCTTGAACCGCTCCGGGATGCTCAGGATCATGCTTGAACAGCTCCAAGAGCATCTCGTCCAGTTCCAGGACAGTGAAATTGAAGTTGAGGCCCGGGCGTAGCCTCATGATATCCGCCGCGTTCCAGAACTCCCAGGCGGGTCTCCTCCTCTCCTGCAGGGGGGCGATGCGGCGACGAAGGAAATCTGCGCCAACGACGCCTACAGTGAGTCCGGCAAGCCTCAGGCGTAGGATCCGGATGACGGCAATCTTCAGCCTAGCGTCTTCCGAGGCCAGATCGCTTCCAATCGTTGCCGCGACCATCGAGGTTTGGCGCTGGGCGGTAAACGGCTGCGGGTTCTCCTCGACAATCCAAAGACCAGTCTGCTCTCCACTCATCCCATTTGCTGCGGAGCTCTCCTCCGTATAAGCTTCCTTCTTGTCGGTCCTCGAGATCCAAAGCGATCCCACCGGAAAGAGGCTCCCCTCTCTCAACTCGGGGCATAAAGAAGTGGCGGAAAAGGGCTACATTTGGATGGACTCCGACAAAGTTTTCGCAGAGATGTGCGAAAACTGCCATGGTCAGAACAACATTGGGGGTGAAGTCAAGGAGGCGGAACCCGTAGGTGTTCATGATATCACAGAAAATTCAGACATAAAGGCGGGCGAGCCCGCAGTAGAAGAACAGCGTGAAGAAAGGGTACCCATTCGAACCAGTTCGAAGCGGCGGTAGGGAGTACCTTCGGCGCTGGATGCGCCAGCGTCTCCGTCGACCGTAAGAGGTAGTAGTACTCCCTCGGCTCCCTCAAGGTGAGCTGGGGGAAAGATTGCCCGCTCCTTCCCGCGCCGCAAGCCGCTGCGCCTCGGCAGACTTCACGGCCTTTCCTTGTCGGCTTTGAGCCATGGCGGAGGTGGTGAGGGAGATCGATGGCGTTGGTGATGCTTTGGTGGCGATGAAGGCGAGCGCTGCTCTCTCTTCACCCTTGGGGAGAAGGGGGAAGCAGCGGGTTTTTCGAGATTGGACAAAGAATCTGGCGAGATGGGCGAACTGCCCTGCTTTCCCCTGCTTATAAAGAGGGAGGGGCGGATGTTCCGTTTTTCCGAATAAAGAAACCACCCATGATCTCACCCACGATCTCTCACACGACGCCGCATTCGACGTGTGCCATTCGTGGAGGGCGTGGTGGGTCCGGGATGAGTTACGGCGTAACCCAGGCCGCGCGTGCCCGTGCCTGCTTTTGGGCCCTGGCCCAACAGCTGCACTGCAGTGTGGCCCAGTCTGGGGCTCTGTCGGTGTACTAGAGTAGGGGTACCCTAGTATCCCGAACTTGTGCACGGGCAGTTGCAGCCCTCCGCTGCAAGGCTTACTGGGTGACCGCCAAGGTCCTCCGTGGTTCCTTTGGAGCCATTCAAGAACAAAGTATTCAAGCCAAGGAGACAAGGCCCCGCAAGAGGAGCTTGCCGGAAGGCCACCCAAGGCACCTAGGAGACAAGGCCCCGCAAGAGGAGCTTGCCGGAAGGCCCGTGAGCGACAAGCTTCCGGACGCGACAAGACAACAACCGTGGCAAGGCGCTTGCTGCGGCATCACCACTGTACTCAAGGCCCAAAGACATCCACTAACGTGTCGCCTCGACCTTTCCAGCGCAGGCGTGGCAAGAGGTCAGGCGCTGCTGGAGCACGGTGGCAAGCGGCACTGACAAGATTGCCATCGTGGCAAGCGGTGGCGCTCGACGGTCCCTTTACGCGACCGTTAGGGCGACGAGACGGGCATTTAATGCCTTTGTCCCCTTCCGTCAGGGTTAGGTATGATACACTGTAGAAGTAGCTGTACCAACCACTCCTTTTCCATTTTTTACCCTTGTCTACGTTGCCACCTGTCGGAGACCCATTTAGCATATAAAAGGAGGCCCATGCACAACGTAGGGGGGGGAGGTTCAAAGCCAGAAAACACTCACGCTCGGTCTCGTTAGCAGCTTGTGTGTACTGTAGCACTCAGCGCTCCTGAGCAAGAACTCAATACTGATCAGGACATGCAGAAGAGGAGTGTTATCTCTCTGGAGAGCTCCGAAGCTAGGTAAACTGCTCGTGTGCTTCGCCTCGATCTGCTCTTCGTGCGACCTCCGCCCCCTGCCGAACCAAAAGGGGCTCGGTCCGCCGGTCCCATAGGTGTTCGTGGGCCAGATCAGCCTCCCCGACAACGGCCGATATGGCCAAAAAGTTAAGGAATACTACCGATCGCTGTGCGGTTCTTGAAAAGGAACGTCAAGCGGAACAAGAGGGCCTAAAGAAGGCCGCCGCCGAATCCAAGAATGCCCAATCGGCTTTGAGATATGCCAAGGAGGAGCTAAGTCGCCGGGCAATTGTGGCTGGAAAACCGTTTTTGCTGCAGAGGAAATATACGGAACCAAAGTATGCTCAGTTGGATAAGTTGTGGAGTTCAGAGGATGCTTATCTGGACTTGGCGGCGAGCGCTGGGGACGCGAGCACTTCCCGGGCCAGAAGGGGCATCGAAGGGAAGAGCTATATTGGTCGCAATTCCATAGTCCGGAAGGCCCTTCCGCCGACCGATCGGTTGGCCGAATGGGCCGAGCTGAATCGATTGTAATGGATTTGCCATGAAGCATGTCTTGACTTCACTTGTGGCCGGACGGAGCCCACCAAGAGCTATTTTGGTTTAGTGCAGCAGTTTGCGGCGGTGTCGCCAGACGACGCAATGAAGCGATCGGCGTGTATTGAGGGAGCGCGGATGGCTCTTGCCCATGTCAAGACATACCGGGCAGAGATGAAGGCCACCGACGTTGCATCCTGTGATTCGACAGAGGCCGAGCACCGCCGAGCACTACTTTGAAGAAGTCCCGGCGCTTCGTTTAATAGAGACGCAATGCTCAAGGATATTATGTTTAAATGACATGTATGATTTGTGAAAACAATGTTTCAATGTAATATAAGTGCTTTTTATACTTGTGCGTTCAAGTAGTAAGCTACTCTCAGGCGGCCGCTTATGTATATGTGTATATAACCTTGAAAGATGGCAGTCCTTGGTTTCAGCCCCCACGCACATAGTGCGGGGTGTTTGAAAAAAAGTGCTTTTTCACACTTAATCCAACGTCTTGGTCCTGTTAAGGAGGTGATAGCGTAGCAAACCAGGCAACCGGACTATAATGCTTTCTCACTTTCACTTAGCCATAGCAGTTCGAGGGTGGGGCTACTATATAGCCCCTGGGGGCACCGCACTCTTCCGAATTTGGGGTGCGTATGTGCCTGACCGAAAACCGGTCCTTCGTTAATGCGGAGGAATCCTAAACATTCCTGTGAGTCATCGAGTGGTTGACCAGTCTCTCGCTATATCATAGCGGTCAGTTTCGGCTTTCTCTCGAGGTGCTACTTTGGCGAACCGGGGCACAATCGCATTAGTTCTCCTGTTTCCGCATTAGCCGTGAAAACGGAACGTAAGGCAGCAAAACACAGGAGCCGGGCAACCCAACATTTGACCAAAGACATGATTCGGAGCTGATGCATATAAGGCCTAACTCGAGACGCCGAATACTCCCTAAGGTATTCGGTCTTTATGAAAATGGGCAGAATCATGCCCTGAGCCCTGATGTCTAAAATGCAGCATAAAAATTCTGCGGTGCGGCCAATGCCAAAGCACCAGCCTCCTCCTCGGTTATTTTTAGGAACCGGGGATGTATATCAACAAGAGACAATGAAAAAGGTTTATGCAGTGGTCTTAATCTGAAAAGAATCCTTGCAACGGGTTCCTAGTGCACGCGTCATACCGTGGTCTCCGCAGCCGTATCTCGGACGGGTGTAGCACGTTGTTCATCTATAAAAGAGAGGAACTTAGTTTGAAAGAAAAAGGGTCGTGTGAAAGGTGTACTTAATATTAAATAAACAGAGTACGGTTCGAAGAATTAAATAAAATTGAGCTTTATTGTCTCTTGTTATACATGTATGCGGCCCCTCGTATGGGGGTATGCGCTAGTAGGCGCCTGACCTGCCTAACCGAGTCCGGGGTTTGAATGACCGATTCAGGTTCTTTGCCTAGCAGAGCCGAATAGCTGTGGGGCTATCAAGGCAGTCTCCCGTTCTTCCGTGCTCAAGTGGCACTTAATACTTCCTTTTAACGAGATGATGTCGCGTGGACCGGGCATTTTAAGTGTTAGAGATGCATAATGCGGTATTGCGTAAAAGCGGGCAAAAGCTGTACGCCTCAGTAGTGCTTAAGGGCTACTGCTGAATGGGGCGATGGGGAGTGAGCTTTCATGACGGGGTTGTCGGATGAACCGAACACAACCTCTAGTGGTACAGAGCCGATATAATAAAGAAGGCTCAAGGCGTCATTCCTTTGAAGGAAGTGCTGCTATAGCGAATTTTGGTAGGTTCTATCCCCATTATGCGGACGGTGTCCTGGTATTGCAGGTGCCACGCTGTGTGTTATCACATGAAGTGAGTTCACTGTTTTGACTTCTAGTGGGAAAGTCTTTTGTTTTCCGGAGTGCTGCTTTTGGGTTTCGTCACTTTCACTTGGTGTGTCGAGCCCCTTGTCTTCGGTGTTAAGTCGACCGGACTGCTTGAAGACCCAACAAACTCTGTGGGTATGGTTTGCAGGCTTCCCGGAGGTACCATGTATTTGACACAGTCTAAACAGAATCTTGTTTAGGTTGGATAGCTCGTCACTGTTATCCTTTAGGGGCAGTGTTTTGTTGTTCGGCCGAGAGAATTTGAATCGGCGCCGACCGCCGTACTATTTGGGCCATTTTCCTTATTCCGCGCTGATCTTTTTCAAGGCCGTGATTTCCCATTTCCATCCCTGATTTCGGATGTACTCGGTCGGTCTTGCATCTAGCCAGCCAAATGTCTTCCCCTGCGCAAAAGCGGGTCATGAGGCTTGTTAATGCGGCCATTGTTCTTGGCTTTTCTTGGCCGAGGTATCTGGCGGGCCATTCGTCTCGGACGTTGTGTTTGAAAGCTGCCAAGGCTTCGGCGTCCGGACAGTCGACTATTTGGTTCTTTTTAGTAAGGAACCTGTTCCAGAATTTTCGGGCTGACTCTCCGGGCTGTTGAGTTATGTGACTTAGATCGTTCTGCGTCCGGAGGGCGGACATAGGTCCCCTCAAAATTTGCCCAAATGCATCCTCGAGCTCTTCCCAGCTTCCAATGGTATTTTCGGGAGGCTCTTAAGCCAATGCCGAGCTGGCCCTTTGAGTTTAAGGGGTAAGTATTTTACGGCGTGAGATCATCTCCTCTAGCCATGTGTATGTGGAGGATGTAATCCTCAATCCGCACTCTGTGGTCCGTTGTTACATCATATGCCTCTATGTTTTACGGGTTTGAATCTCACCGGAAATTCATGATCCAAAGACCTCATCGGTGAAACATAGGGGTGTGCGGCGCCTATATTTGGGTGTGCCGTGGTTTTCGGAATTTTGGCGTGTTGCATTGCTTTGACGAGCGTGCTTTCTTGGCCCATAGATGGACCTAATCGGGCCATCCTTTTGATGTGAATCCTTAGGCGGATCGCATATTGGCTTGTGTGCGCACCATTCGCCGCTCTCTTTTTGCCGTGAGGTCATCCATCCGACCGGGTGGCCTTCTTGCTTTTTAATTGTGGGGGCTCTAAGGCCTCCTCGTCAATTCGGGCAAGAGCTTACTTTTGGGTAGCTCTTTGTTCGCGATCGTCGCCAGACTTTATCTGCGGTCTTTGAACACTTTGCTCCATCTAATCTCGAGTGCATCTTCCGCTGTTTTGAGCTTCGCTTCGCTTTTTCGGCTACGCCAGCGGGCGACGCAGCCTTTTCTCGGAGGTCATTTTGCTCCAATGGTTTGTCCGGGCGTGAGGTCGTCCGGACTGTTGTCTTCGCCGGGACAGATTGTTTATCCAAGTTGCCTTGTTCGGACGATTGCTCGATAGCTTGTTCGTTGTCCACCGTTCGCCCTGCTCTATGGCTGGGTCTTTGTTGAGGCGGGACTTTGTTCGGGCGCTTACGCTGCCGCTTTTGACCGCCGAGGGATTTACCTTCGTGGCGCCCCGTTGTTCCTCGTCTTCATTTCCTTTAGGTGTATCCACCATGTATACATCATGGGATGAGGTTGTCCAAAGCATCCTATAGGTGCTGGTTCATTGTTGTCTCCTACATCGCCGCCCATACCGTCGATGTCTTGAGTCGAAATCAAGCACGCCGTGTAAGCTTTCGGCGGTGGCTATCAAGTGGGTGGTGGGTGGGCATTGAGTTTCTTCATCGTCCGCATCCCAACCTTCCTGTTCGTAGTCCGCCAGGGCTCTCCGGATAAAGAGAGAGACTTTAGTGAATTCAGGATGTCGCCAAAGGGCGAAGTGCTGAAAGACGCCCGCCGCGTGAACTCCATAACGGCGCCCAATCGGATTCGATTGGCAAAGGGCGCCGCAGGTTCGGAGTCCGCACCGGAGTCGGGTCTTCGCAGCGACAGGGATGGAGTTCGCTCGATCGCCAGAGAGATTAAAGCCCCGAGGCGGTGTCCAACCACTCGTCCTCGATCGGGAATCCGCCCGGATTAAGGGTCGGAGCGGACCAGTGCGGCCTGTGGCAATCGCTCGTCAGCAGAGCTAGATCATGCCCATCAAGACAAGGCGGCGCTGCTTATTGCGGCTCGAATCCGTCGAAGATCAAGTCTCCGCGGATATCGACCGTATAGTTTAAGCTTTCCAAATCGACCGACGGCCAGGTGTAGCTTTCGATCCGCTCCAGATGGCTGCTTAATCGCCCGCAAAGGTAAAGCCACCGAACACGAAGATCTGTCCGGGAGAAAAGTCTCACCGGACCACGCCGTTGTTGATGATCAAAGGAGCCATCGGCCTGTTGGTGACGGCTACAGAGGAACTCTCAATGAAAGCACCAATGTCGGTGTCAAAACCGCGGATCTCGGTAGGGGGTCCCGAATCGTAAGGCCCAGCGGATGGTAATAGGAGACAAGGGACACGATGTTTTACCCAGGTTCGGGCCCTCTTGATGGAGGTAAAACCCTACGCCCCGCTTGATTAATATTGATGATGTGTGTTACAAGAGTGGATCTACCACGAGATCAAAGAGGCTAAACCCTAGAAGCTGGCCTATGGTATGATTGTTGTTCCCCCTACGGACTAAAACCCTCCGGTTTATATAGACACCGGATAGGTTAGGGTTACACAGAGTCGGTTACAATGGTAGGAGATCTACATATCCGTATCGCCAAGCTTGCCTTCCATGCCAAGGAAAGTCCCATCCGGACACGGGACGAAGTCTTCAATCTTGTATCTTCATAGTCTTGGAGTCCGGCCATGACGATAGTCTGGCTATCCGGACACCCCCTAGTCCGGGACTCCCTCAATCTTGCTTATGAATTCTTATAGCTTCGGAAATAATATCACCAATAATTCCAACATCTCCTTTGGCACGCATAAGGTCGGTAAGTTCAAATAGACGATCACCAAACATAGGATCACTAGTATTCATCTTACTCAAGGCAATAGGCTTATAGAGAATTTTCATCTAGATTTTTCAAGGAATAATTTGGAAAGCGTTCCTCAAGAAATTTCCATATAGTGTAGGCACACTCAAGAGTAGGCAAGATTCTAATTAAGTTTCTAGGCAAGCCTCTAGTGATAAGATTAACAGTTCTAAGATTTCTAGTCATCAATAGATTCATCAAGGGTAGGATGCATAGGATCAACATGAGGTGCACAAGGGCTAGCAATGTACTTGTTCAAATGATATTGATTGAAAATTACAAGCATCTCATTTTTCCACTCATGAAAATACTCTCCATCAAGAATAGACACTCTATGTCTAAGACTCCCTAAAGTAGACTCATCCATCTTCCTCCAAAGGTGATTAAACCAAGGCAATGGAGACCAATGCTCTGATACCACTTGTAGGATCTTGAGAAGAGGTGTCTAGAGGGGGGGGTGATTAGACACTAAGTACCAAAGTTGCAGTTTTTAACTTCTCTTAGGTTTAAGTGGAGTTTAGGCACAAGTTTAACATTCTCAATACATAACAAGCAAGCATGCAAAGAGGATATGGGCAACGGAAAGTAAAGCATGCAACTTGCAAGAATGTAAAGGGAAGGGTTTGGAGAATTCAAACGCAATTGGAGACACGGATGTTTTTGTCGTGGTTCCGATAGGTGGTGCTATCGTACATCCACGTTGATGGAGACTTCAACCCACGAAGGGTAACGGTTGTGCGAGTCCACGGAGGGCTCCACCCACGAAGGGTCCGCGAAGAAGCAACCTTGTCTATCCCACCATGGCCGTCGCCCACGAAGGACTTGCCTCACTAGCGGTAGATCTTCACGAAGTAGGCGATCTCCTTGCCCTTACAAACTCCTTGGTTCAACTCCACAATCTTGTCGGAGGCTCCCAAGTGACACCTAGCCAATCTAGGAGACACCACTCTCCAAGAAGTAACAAATGGTGTGTTGATGATGAACTCCTTGCTCTTGTGCTTCAAATGATAGTCTCCCCAACACTCAACTCTCTCTCACAGGATTTGGATTTGGTGGAAAGAAGATTTGAGTTGAAAGCAACATGGGGAAGGCTAGAGATCAAGATTCTTGTGGTTGGAATGGAATATCTTGGCCTCAACACATGAGTAGGTGGTTCTCTCTCAGAAATAGGATGCTGGAAGTGTAGGCTTGTTCTGATGGCTCTCTCCACGAATGAAGTGGGGGTGGAGGGGTATATATAGCCTCCACACAAAATATAACCGTTACACACAATTTACCAAACTCGATGGGACCGAATCATCAAACTCGGTCTGATCGATTTAGTAAACCTAGTGACCGTTAGGTTTTCGGTGGGACTGACATGCAGCTCGGTAGGACCGATATGATTAGGGTTAGGGAATAATGTAATCTCGGTGAGACCGATTACACAAACTCGGTGAGACCGATTTTGGTAATTAGCTAACTAGAGAGTTGGTCAGGCAAACTCGGTGAGACCGATTACTCAAACTCGGAGGGACCGATTTTGGTAATAAGTTAACCAGAGAGTTTGCATTGTAATCTCGGTAGTACCGATTGCACAAACTCGGTGAGACCAATTTTGGTAATGGCCATACACAGAGAGATTACAATCCCATCTCGGTGAGACCGAAATCCCTATCGGTGAAACCGATTTGCCTAGGGTTTGTGGCAGTGGCTATGACATCTGAACTCGGTGGCGCTGGATAGAAAGAATCGGTAGGGCCGAGTTTGACTTTGGATTTAGGTCATATGTGTGGAAGCGGGAAAGTAGTTGAGGGTTTTAGGAGCATATCACTAAGCACATGAAGCAAGAGGCTCATTAAGCAACACATCATCCCTCCTTGATAGTATTGGCTTTTCCTATAGACTCAATGTGATCTTGGATCACTAAAATATAAAATGAAGAGTCTTGAGCTTGAAGCTTGAGCCAATCCTTTGTCCTTAGCATCTTGAAGGAGTTCCCACATCCTTTAGTCCATGCCACTCCATTGTTGAACTTATCTGAAACATACTAGATTAAAGTGTTAGTCCGACAAGAGATATGTTGACATTAATTACCAAAACCACCTAGCGAGGACTTGTGCTTTCAGGGGTCCCGAACTGTGCGTCTAGGCGGATGGTAACAGGAGACAAGGGACACGATGTTTTTACCCAGGTTCGGGCCCTCTCGATGGAGGTAAAACCCTACTCCTGCTTGATTAATATTGATGATATGGGTAGTACAAGAGTTGATCTACCACGAGATCGGAGAGGCTAAACCGTAGAAGCTAGCCTATGGTATGATTGTTGTTGTTCTGGTCCTACAGACTAAGTCCTCCGGTTTATATAGACACCGGAGGGGGCTAGGGTTACACAGAGTTGGTTACAAGGAAGGAGATCTACATTATCCGTATTGCCAAGCTTGCCTTCCACCCCAAGGAGAGTCCCATCCGGACACGGGACGAAGTCTTCAATCTTGTATCTTCATAGTCCAACAGTCCGGCCAAAGGTTATAGTCCGGCTGTCCGGATACCCCCTAATCCAGGACTCCCTCAATCACGTCCGTTCCGAAAATCACGTTCCCGAAGGTTTCATTCCGTTTGGACTCCGTTTGATATTCTTTTTCTGCGAATCACTGAAATAGGCAAAAAAACAGCAATTTGGGCTGGGCCTCAGGTTAATAGGTTAGTCCCAAAAATGATATGAAAGTTTATAATAAAGCCCATTAAACATCCAAAATATAATATAATATAGCATGAAGCAATAAAAAATTATAGATACGTTGGCTTAATTCCTACTCGTCCTCGAGCAGGTAAATGATAAAAACAGAAATTTTGATGTGGAATGCTACTTGGCATAATTTTCAATGTAATTCTCTTAATTGTGATATGAATGTTCAGATCTGAAAGATTCTAGACAAAAGTTTGATATTGACATAAAAATAATAATACTTCAAGCATACTAACTAAGCAATTATGTCTTCTCAAAATAACATGGCCAGAGAAAGTTATCCCTACAAAATCATATAGTCTGGCTATGCTCTATCTTCACCACACAAAGTATTTAAATCATGCACAACCCCGATGACAAGCCAAGGAATTGTTTCATACTTTTGGTGTTCTCAAACTTTTCAATCTTCACGCTATACATGAGCGTGAGCCATGGACATAGCACTATATGTGGAATAGAATGGTGGTTGTGGAGAAGACAAAAAGGGAGAAGATAGTCTCACATCAACTAGGCGTATCAACGGACTATGGAGATGCCCATCAATAGATATCAATGTGAGTGAGTAGGGATTGCCATGCAACGGATGCACTAGAGCTATAAGTATATGAAAGCTCAACAAAAGAAACTAAGTGGGTGTGCATCCAACTCGCTTGCTCACGAAGACCTAGGGCATTTTGAGGAAGCCCATCATTGGAATATACAAGCCAAGTTCTATAATGAAAAATTCCCACTAGTATATGAAAGTGATATCATAGGAGACTCTCTATTATGAAGATCATGGTGCAACTTTGAAGCACAAGTGTGGTAAAATGATAGTAACATTGTCCCTTCTCTCTTTTTCTCTCATATTTTTTTATTTGGGCCTTTTCTCTTTTTTATGGCCTCCTTTTTTTTCGTCCGGAGTCTCATGCCGACTTATGGGGGAATCATAGTCTCCATCATCCTTTCCTCACTTGGGAGAATGCTCTAAAAAATGATGATCATCACACTTTTATTTACTTACAACTCAATACTTAGAACAAAATATGACTCTATGTGAATGCCTCCAGCGGTGTACCGGGATATGCAATGAATCAAGAGTGACATGTATGAAAGAATTATGAACGGTGGCTTTGCCACGAATACGATGTCAACTACATGATCACGCGAGGCAATATGACAATGATGGAGCGTGTCATAGTAAACGGAATGATGGTAAATTGCATGGCAATATATCTTGTAATGGCTATGGAAATGCCATAATAGGTAGGTATGGTGTCTGTTTTGAGGAAGTTATATGGTGGGTGTATGATACCGGCGAAAAGTGTGCGGTATTAGAGAGGCTAGCATTGGTGGAAGGAAGAAAGTGCGTATAATCCATGGACTCAACATTAGTCATAAATAACTCATATAATTATTGCAAAAATCTACAAGTTATCAAAGCAAAGTATTACGCGCATGCTCCTAGGGGGATAGATTGGTAGGAAAAGACCATCGCTCATCCCTGACCGCCACTCATACGGAAGACAATAAATAAATAAATCAGGCTCCGACTTCATCACATAACGGTTCACCATACGTGCATGCTATGGGAATCACAAACTTTAACACAAGTATTTCTCAAATTCAAAACTACTCAACTAGCATGACTCTAATATCACCATCTTCATATCTCAAAACAATTATCAAGCATCAAACTTCTCATAGTAATCAACACACTCATAAGAATTTTTTTACTAATCTTGAATGCCTATCACAATTAAATCAAATTACCACGCTGTTTTGTAGGAATCTCAAAATAATATAAGTGAAGCATGAGAGAACAATAGTTTCTATAAAACAAATCCACCACCGTGCTCTAAAAGATATAAGTGAAGCACTAGAGCAAGAACTATATAGCTCAAAAGATATAAGTGAAGCACATAGAGTATTCTAACAAATTCCGAATCATGTGTGTCTCTCTCAAAATGTGTGTACAGCAAGGATGATTGTGGCAAACTAACAAATATATATTCAAATAATACAAGACACTCCAAGCAAAACACATATCATGTGGTGAATAAAATTATAGCTCCAAGTAAATTTACCGATGGAAGTGGACGAAAGAGGGGACGCCTTCCGGGGCATCCCCAAGCTTTGGCTTTTTGGTGTCCTTAGATTATCTTGGGGTGCCATGGGCATCCCCAAGCTTAGGATCTTGCCACTCCTTGTTCCATACTCCATCAAACCTTTACCCAAAACTTGAAAACTTCACAACACAAAACTTAACAGAAAATCTTGTGAGCTCCGTGAGCGAAAGAAAACAAAAGACCACTTCAAGGTACCGTAATGAAATCATTATTTATTTATATTGGTTTTAAACCTAAAGTATTCCAACTTCTCTATGGTTTATAAACTATTTTACTAGCCATAGATTCATCAAAATAAGCAAACAACACACGAAAAATAGAACAGTCTGTAGTAATCTGTAACTAACGCAAACTCCTGGAACTCAAATAATTCAGCCAAAATTTGAAGACCTAGAAAATTTGTTTATTGATCATCACCAATTGGAATCAATATTTTATCACGTTCTGGTGGTTTTTAAAAATTGTTTTCATGAACAAAAAGTTTCTGGAATTTTCAGCAAGATCAAATAACTATCATCCAAGAAGATCCTATAGGTTTAACTAGGCACAAAAACTAATTAAAAAATAAAAAAAATTTAACCAGACGCTAGATCAAATATTTATTCCTAAACAGAAGCAAAAAGCAAAAAACTAAAATAAAATTGGGTTGCCTCCCAACAAGCGCTATCGTTTAACGCCCCTAGCTAGGCATAAAAACAAGGATATATCTAGGTATTGCCATCTTTGGTAGGCAATCCATAAGTGGCTCTCTTAATAGATTCATATGGTAATTCTATTTTCTTTCTAGGGAAGTGTTCCATGGCTTTCCTTAACGGAAATTGGAATCTAATATTCCCTTCCTTCATATCAATAATTGCACTAATCGTTCTAAGGAAAGGTCTACCAAGAATAATAGGACATGAAGGATTGCAATCTATGTCAAGAACAATAAAATCTACGGGCACATAATTCCTATTTGCGACAATAAGAACATCATTAATTCTTCCCATAGGTTTCTTAATGGTGGAATACGCAAGGTGCAAGTTCAAAGAGCAATCATCAAAATCATGGAAACCTAGCAAATCGCATAAAGTTTTTGGAATTGTGGAAACACTAGCACCCAGATCACACAAAGCATAGCATTCATGATATTTAATTTTAATTTTAATAGTAGGTTCCCACTCATCATAAAGTTTTCTAGGGATAGAAACTTCCAACTCAAGTTTTTCTTCATAAGATTGCATCAAAGCATCAATGATATGTTTAGTAAAAGCTTTATTTTGACTATAAGTATGAGGAGAATTTAGCACGGATTGCAACAAGGAAATACAATCTATCAAAGAGCAATTATCATAATTAAATTCCTTGAAATCCAAAATAGTTGGTTCATTAATATCTAGAGTTTTGATCTCTTCAATCCCACTTTTACCAATTTTTGCATCAAGATCTAAAAACTCTGAATTTTTGGAACGCCTTGTAGGTAGAAGTGGATCATATTCAGTCCCATCATTATCAAGATTCATATTGAAAAACAAAGATTTAATAGGGGACACATCAATAACTTTTAGATCTTCATCTTTATTTTCATAGAAACTAGAAGAACACGATTTCACAAAGCAATCTTTCTTAGCACGCATCCTAGCGGTTCTTTCTTTGCACTCATCAATGGAAATTATCATGCTTTGAGAGACTCATTGATATCATGCTTGGGTGGAATAGATCTAAGTTTCAAAGAATCAACATCAAGAGAAATTCTATCAACGTTCCTGGCCAATTCATCAAATTTAAGCAATTTTTCTTCAAGCAAAGCATTGAAATTCTTTTGCGAATTCATAAACTAATTAATACTAGTCTCAAATTCAGAGGGCATCTTATTAAAATTTCCATAAGAGTTGTTGTAGGAATTACCATAATTATTAGAGGAATTACTAGGGTACGACCTAGGATTAAAGTTTCCTCTATACGCGTTGTTACCAAAATTATTCCTACCAACAAAAGTCACATCCATAGATTCCTTATTATTCTCAATCAAAGTAGACAAAGGCATATCATTAGGATCAGAAGAAACACTTTCAGTAGCAAATAATTTCATAAGTTCATCCATCTTTCCACTCAAAACATTAATTTCTTCTATCGCATGCACTTTTTTATTAGTAGATCTTTCAGTGTGCCATTGAGAGTAATTAACCATAATATTATCTAGGAGTTTGGTAGCTTCTCCTAAAGTGATTTCCATAAAAGTGCCTCCGCGGACGAATCTAAAAGATTTCTAGAAGCAAAATTCAATCCGGCATAATTTTTTTGTATAATCATCCAAAGATTCAAACGATTTGTACGGCAATTACATATCATTAATTTCATCCTCTCCCAAGCTTGTGCAACATGTTCATGATTAAGTTGCTTAAAATTCATAATATCATTTGTAAGAGAGATGATCTTAGCGGGAGGAAAATACTTAGAGATAAAAGCATCTTTGCACTTATTCCAAGAATCAATACTATTTTTAGGCAAAGACGGAAACCAAGCTTTAGCACGATCTCTAAGCGAAAAAGGAAATAGCTTCAATTTATTAATATCATTTTCCACATCTTTGTTCTTTTGCATATCACACAAATCAACGAAGCTATTTAGATGGGTAGCGGCATCTTCACTAGGAAGGCTGGCGAATTGATCTTTCATGACAAAGATTCAACAAAGCAGCATTCATTTCACAAGACTCAGTATCGGTAAGAGGAGCAATTGGAGTGCTAAGAAAATCATTGTTGTTGGTATTGGTAAAGTCACGCAATTTAGTATTATCTTGAGCCATCATGACAAGCAAGCAATCCAACAAACGAGCAAACAAGAAGCAAGCGAAAGAGAGGCGAACGAGAGAGAGAGAGGGAGAATAAAACGGCAAGGGTGAAGTGGGGGAGAGGAAAACGAGAGGCAAATGGCAAATAATGTAATGCGAGGGAGATGAGTTTGTGATGGTTACTTGGTATGTCTTGACTTGACTTGACTTGGCGTAGATCTCCCCGGCAACGGCGCCAGAAATCCTTCTTGCTACCTCTTGAGCACTGCATTGGTTTTCCCTTGAAGATGAAAGGGTGATGCAGTAAAGTAGCATAAGTATTTCCCTCAGTTTTTGAGAACCAAGGTATCAATCCAGTAGGAGACCACGCACGAGTCCCTCGCACCTACACAAACAAACAAGAACCTCGCAACCAATGTGATAAAGGGGTTGTCAATCCCTCAACGGTCACTTACGAGAGTGAGATCTGATAGATATGATAAGATATTATTTTTGGTATTTTTTATGATAAAGATGCAAAGTACAATAAAGCAAAATAAACGGCGATGAAAATAGCTAAGTGTTGGAAGATTAATATGATGGAAAATACACCCGGGGGGCATAGGTTTCACTAGTGTCTTCTCTCAAGAGCATAAGTATTACGGTGGGTGAACAAATTACTGTTGAGCAATTGATAGAATTGAGCATAGTTATGAGAATATCTAGGTATGATCATGTATATAGGCATCACGTCCGTGACAAGTAGACCGACTCACACTGCATCTACTACTATTACTCCACACATAGACCGCTATCCAGCATGCATCTAGAGTATTAAGTTCATAAGAATGGAGTAACACTTTAAGCAAGATGACATGATGTAGAGGGATAAACTCATGCAATATGATATAAACCCCATCTTGTTATCCTCGATGGCAACAATACAATACGTGCCTTGCTGCCCTCACATCCTTTGTGAAAGGACACCGCAAGATTGAACCCAAAGCTAAGCACTTCTCCCATTGGAAGAAAGATCAATCTAGTAGGCCAAACCAAACTGATAATTCGAAGAGACTTGCAAAGATAACCAATCATACATAAACGAATTCAGAGGAGATTCAAATATTGTTCATAGATAAACTTGATCATAAACCCACAATTCATCGGTCTCAACAAACACACCGCAAAAGAAGATTACATCGAATAGATCTCCAAGAAGATCGAGGAGAACATGGTATTGAGATCCAAAAAGAGAGAAGAAGCCATCTAGCTAATAACTATGGACCCGAAGGTCTGAGGTAAACTACTCACACATCATCGGAGAGGCTATGGTGTTGATGTAGAAGCCCTCCGTGATCAATGCCCCCTCCTGCAGGACGCCGGAAAAGGCCCCAAGATGGGATCTCACGGGTACAGAAGGTTGCGGCCGTGGAATTAGGTTTTCGTGGATGATTCTGTTGGTTTGGGGGTACGTAGGTATATATAGGAGGAAGAAGTACGTCGGTGGAGCAACATGGGCCCCACAAGGGTGGAGGGTGCACCCAGGGGGGTAGGCGCGCCCCCTGCCTCGTGCTCTCCTGGTTCCTTTCTTGTCGTAGGGTCCAAGTCCTCTGGATCACGTTCGTTCCGAAAATCACGTTCCCGAAGGTTTCATTCCGTTTGGACTCCGTTTGATATTCTTTTTCTGCGAATCACTGAAATAGGCAAAAAACAACAATTTGGGCTGGGCCTCCGGTTAATAGGTTAGTCCCAAAAATGATATAAAAGTGCATAATAAAGCCCATTAAACATCCAAAACAGAATATAATATAGCATGAAGCAATAAAAAATTATAGATACGTTGGAGACGTATCAACCCGGAGGTAGTTTGTCGAGGAAAACATCTTGGAATTCCTGCAATAGAGAAGATAACACTAAAGGTAGATTCTGAGAGGTGTGTTAGCTTTTGGTGCCTCGTCCTTACACAAGAGGATATAGTGTAGGACACTTGATGGGTTCTCACACACTTCTCTCACTCACGTTTGGTGGCAAAGAGGACTAAGTTCTTCGTGTCGCTCATCGTGGAGGCACTCAATTTGGGCTTGTGGCGCTCACTCTCTTTTTGGTGGTTCACTCTCTCACTATTATCTCCATGATGGGTGGCTTGTTTGTCGGCGATCACTTGGCTTGGAGACATGGGTCGTAGCACGTACTCCTTTCATTTCATCTTGAAGCTATAGTGGTTTGTACGCCCATGGTGGATGACACCTCGGTCAAATTTCCATGGCCGTCCAAGAATGAGGTGGAAAACGATCATCGGAAGGACATCACACTCCAAAGTGTCTTCGTAGGCTCCAATCTTGAAAGAAACTTGTACCCTATGCTCGACTTGGATGGTGTCGTTGTCGCTTAGCCATTGAACTTTGTAAGGGTGCGGGTGCTTCATCTTGACCAAATTGAGCTTGGAGCATAGTTCTTCACTCGCTAAGTTATGGCAACTCCCCCCATCGATGATGACCTTGACGGACCTTCCATTGATGCCTGCCTTGGTGTGGAAGATATGGCATCTTTGGTCTTCGTCTTCTTGATGATGAAGAGTCAAGACCTTGGAGACAACAAGAGCGGGGCTTGAATCTTCGTCACAAAACACTTGATCATCTTCATCTTCGTTCACTTGCCGGTGCATGGCCACTTGCTCAAGGGCTTCCATTTCCCCTTCACACATAGAGTCATAGGTTCCGTCGTCGTTGAGGATCATGGTGCGCTTGTTAGTACACTCGAAGGACTTGTGTCCTCGGCCGCCGCATGTGAAGCATTTGAAGGAACTTGTCTTTATGGTCTCATTGGTTGGGGTAGATGATGAGGAAGCTCTCGGCTTGAAGTTTCTTGTAGTAGGAGGACGACTTGAGGTTGTCGAAGTTTTTTGTAACTTGACTTGTCGCCGTTGCTTGTAGATGGCTTTGTTGAGGTAGGAGTTGTTGGAGTCGTTGAAGCTTGAGAGTTGGAGAAACCATGGGACTTGGATGAGAACTTGGCATATTTGAAGTCATCTTGCACTTGACGTCCGCCTTGGTAGCTTGATGCACTAGCTCGATGAGGTTCGAGTATGGTTGGAAGTCGGTGATCTTCTTGATAGGATGATTGAGTCCGTTCAAGACATTGGCTCGTATCATGGCAATCTCCATTTCCTTGTAGTACTCTTAAACACTCTTGGTTCCTTGCTTGAGGAGTTGGAGTTTCTTGAAAAGGTCGCGGTATTAGTAGGTAGGCACAAAACGTGCTCTCATGACATCCTTAATTTGCGCCCAAGTAGTGATGGGTGGTTCACCTCTTGCCGCTCGACGCTCAATGACTTGTTCCCACCAAATGAGGACGTAGTCTTGGAACTCAAGGGATGCCATCGCGATCTTCTTCTCTTCTTCATAGTTGTGCAAGCAAAAGATCTTATCGACCTTCAATGCCCATGATATGTACTCTTCGGGGTCATTGATACCGATGATCTTGAGCTTGCCATATCATTGTTCTTCATTGTGTTGGGGTCGAGGATGATGACGCCCATGTCATTACACTCATGTTGCTCTCGGCGAGGAGGGTTGTCGACCTCATGTTGCTCTTGTCTCGGAGGATTTCCATCGTCTTTTTGTTTTTGGCGAACTTGAGGTTCTTTTCTAGCTTGAGGAGGCACTTGTCGATCTTGATGAGGAGCTTGATGATGGACATGTGATTGATAAATCCATTCTTGAACTTCATCACGAAGCGCTTCTTGATGCTCACGAGCTTGTCGGCCTCGGTTGGCTACGGCTCGACTTGAATCACGAAGGGCACTTCACGCCTCAAGTGCTTGAGCTTCACGTAGTTGTTGTTCTTGGCGTTGTGCCTCGGCATCTTGTGCATCTTGGTGTTGTCGCACTCGCTGCTCTTGTTCTTGTTGTCGTTGACGTTGCCGTTCTTGTGCTTACGCGAGTGTAGCTTGGTTTTGATGATGTTGATGCTCTTGAGAGTCGTTGTCGTGTAGAGGATTGCGGTTGGCTTGACGATCTTGACGCATGACACGACAAAGAGTATTTGATGTTGGGGTACTTGAGCCAGAGATGGTGTCGGCATAGTGTCGACTCGAGCGGCTCCTTCTTGAGTAGGACGAAGTGGTAGAAGAGTGGTTGACCAACAAGGCACGAATTTTACCCATTCTGGCGTCATTCTTGTGCTGGTATTCATCGAGCTTGTTGTCGAAGTAGTCTCTTGTATGTTGCTCGGAGAGTCGCAAGTCGGTGGCGAGGTTGTCAATGCGGTCGCTCATGGTTAGTTTCTCTTCATGCAAAGCTCGTTGTGTACCAAAGAGGTGTAGGTTGGTGACGTAGTTGTTCGGGCCATCGTCTTGCTCAAGGAATAGTGGGTTGGTAGAACTACTTGGCCTATCCATCATTTGAAGCAAATATGTGAGTGGGAGAAAGATAAGAACTTATACCAAATGTACCCTGACCGATGTTGAAGATGGATCAATGATCACTCAATGTCTAACAAGGAAATAGCACAATTGGTACCAATTCTTGTCGGTTTCTCACACCTACACAAATAAAGCTTATAGTGGATCTTGGTTAGGATGGTGGCACAAAATTTGATGCAATTGTAAGTGAGACTAATTTTTTTTGGAAAAGATTCGCAATTTTGCAAATGCAATAAGTAGACCAATAGCAAGATATAGTACACGGAAACACACACACAAATAGATTAGTGGGGTCGTGCAACCAAGGGATGAGCCAAAATGTGGAATCCACGAAAATGCTCTTGTTGCACAACACTAGAGAGATCCTAGAACGATTGCACAATAGGCGGATACGAACTTGTGCACAACCTACTAAGCAAAAATGCAACGACTTCTATCCCAAGTATGCTATATGTATGGTAATCCGATGATATGATCCAAGATGATCGAGTATGACAATATTAATGTTGTATGATGCTATGGTTCTTGCTTATAAGCTCTTTGCTTATCTTTCCCTTTCTGCTTCAAAGCTTGTTTGGCTCTTTGCGTTTGAGCTCTTTTCTCATGCAATGCTTCACGAACCAAAATATAAATTGAGTATATGCGATGACAACTTTGCGACACACGAGATGATACCAATATATGCACCACAATGATATGGTATGTATGCTATGGGAAGTATGATCACTAATGTGCACAAGTAACATTGCCGGCAATACTCAAAGGCTAGTCTCGATGGGTAAGTTACGCAAAGATGGGCCATGTGGTTATCAATGTCATGGCAAGGAGTAGACAAAGATGTCGTTGAAGTTACCATCGTTGCTTACACTTGAAGGAGTCAGGAATGGTGAAGTGGTTGATGTCGAGTCCCTTGGCGATGATGAGTGGTGGCGGTGTCGATGTCGGACCGTTCCTAGTTAGCCGAAACACCCTAGGAAACGATAACCACAACTCAAATTCTCAAAACCAAATGCGTCAAAATTTGTCGGGGTTTGTAGCGGTAAAATGGTGGTGGAGGTGGAAGTGGGTATGCGGAGGCGTAGGTGGTGGATGTCAAAAACTGCAGAAAATGCAGTTTTGGCAGAGATAGCCGGATGATCCGGGCTAGGAGCCGGATGATCCGGGTCAAAGGCCGGATGATCCGGGTGGGTCAACTGTGCACGGTGATGGCTCGGGATGAACTCGAACACGGGGTCAAATTCGATGATTTCATGGATTTTGGATGGGTTGCCAGGTGGAGATGGTGGGGAATGATACATCTCCAACGTATCTATAATTTTTGATTGTTCCATGCTATTATATATTATGTTTTGGATGTTTAATGGGCTTTATTATACACTTTTATATTATTTTTTGGGCTAACCTACTAACCCAAGGCGCAGTGCAAATTGCTATTTTTTTTTGCCTATTTCAGTGTTTCGCAGAAAAGGAATATCAAACGGAATCCAAACGCAATGAAACCTTCGGGAGAGTTATTTTTGGAACAAACGTGATCCAGAGGATTTGGGGTGGACGTCAAGAAACAACCGTGGAGGCCATGAGGCAGGGAGGTGCGCCTGCCCCTGGGCGCGCCCACACCCTCGTGGGCCCCTCGTGGCTCCACCGACCTACTTCTTCCTCCTATATATACCTACATACCCAGGAGCACCACGAAACCCTATTTCCACCGCCGCAACCTTCTATACCCGTGAGATCCCATCTTGGGGCCTTTTTCGGCGCTCCTCTGGAGGGGGCATCGATCATAGAGGGCTTCCACATCAACACCATAGCCTCTCCAATGATGTGTGTTTAGTTTACCACAGACCTTCGGGTCCATAGTTATTAGCTAGATTGCTTCTTCTCTCTCTTTGGATCTCAATACAAAGTTCTCCTTGATCTTCTTGGAGATCTATTCGATGTAACTCTTTTTGCGGTGTGTTTGTCGAGATCCGATGAATTGTGGGTTTATGATCAAGATTATCTATGAACAATATTTGAATCTTCTCTGAATTCTTTTATGTATGATTGGTTATCTTTGCAAGTCTCTTCAAATTATCAGTTTGGTTTGGCCTACTAGATTGATCTTTCTTGCAATGGGAGAAGTGCTTAGCTTTGGGTTCAATCTTGCGTTGCTTTCGATCCCAAAGGATGAGGGGAAACGACACGTATTGTATTGTTGCCATCGAGGATAAAAAGATGGGGTTTATATCATATTGCTTGAGTTTATCCCTCTACATCATGTCATGTTGCCTAATGCGTTACCTTGTTTGTCGGTGTCAAAACCGGCGGATCTCGGGTAGTGGGTCCTGAACTGTGCGTCTAGGCGGATGGTAACAGGAGACAAGGGACACGTTGTTTTTACCTGTGTTCGTGCCGTCTCGATGGAGGTAAAACCCTACTCCTGCTTGATTAACATTGATGATATGGGTAGTACAAGAGTAGATCTACCACGAGATCGTAGAGGCTAAACCCTAGAAGCTAGCCTATGGTATGATTGTTGTTAGATCCCCACGGACTAAAACCCTCCGGTTTATATAGGCACCAAGAGGGTTAGGGTTACGTGAGTCGTTTACAATGGTAGGATATCTACATATCCAGATCGCCAAGCTTGCCTTCCACGCCAAGGAAAGTCCCATCCGGACACAGTGATGAAGTCTTCAATCTTGTATCTTCATAGTCCAGAGTCCGGCCAAAGGTCATAGTCCGGCTATCCGGACACCCCTAATCCAGGACTCCCTCACCGTTCTTATGAACTTAATGCTCTAGATGCATGCCGGATAGCGGTCGATGTGTGGAGTAATAGTAGTAGATGCAGCAGTGAGTCGGTCTACTTGTTGCGGACGTGATGCCTATATACATGATCATGCCTAGATATTCTCATAACTATGCTCAATTCTATCAATTGCTCGACAAGAATTTGTTCACCCACCGTAATAGTTATGCTATCTTGAGAGAAGCCACTAGTGAAACCTATGGCCCCCGAGTCTACTTTCCATCATATAAGTTTCCAATCTATTCTACTTTGCAATCTTTACTTTCAATCTTTATCATAAAAATACCAAAAATATTATCATCTCTATCAGATCTCACTTTTGCAAGTGGCCATGAAGGGATTGACAACCCCTTTATCGCATTGGTTGCAAGGTTCTTATTTGTTTGTGTAGGTACGAGGGACTTGCATGTGGCCTCCTACTGGATTGATACCTTGGTTCTCAAAAACTGAGGGAAATTCCTATGCTACTTGCTGCATCACCCTTTCCTCTTCAAGGGAAAACCAACGCATGCTCAAGAGGTATCAAGAAGGATTTCTGGCGCCGTTGCCGGGGAGTCTATGCACAAGTCAAGACATACCAAGTACCCATCACAAACTCTTATCCCTCACATTACAATATTTTCCATTTGCCTCTCGTTTTCCTCTCCCCCACTTCACCCTTGCCGTTTTATTCGCCCTCCTTTTCCGTTATCTTTTTCTTTCGCTTGCTTCTTGTTTGCTTGTGGGTTGGATTGCTTGCTTGTCACGATGGCTCAAGATAATACTAAATTGTGTGACTTTGCCAATACCAATAACAATGATTTTCTTAGCACTCCAATTGCTCCTCTTACCGGTGCTGAGTCTTGTGAAATTAATGCTGCTTTGCTGAACCTTGTCATGAAAGATCAATCCGTCAGCCTTCCTAGTGAAGATGCCGTTACCCATCTAAATAGCTTTCTTGATTCGTGTGATATGCAAAATAAGAAAGATGTGGACAATGATATTGTTAAACTGAAGCTATTTCCATTTTCGATTAGAGATCGTGCTAAAACTTGGTTTTCGTCTTTGCCTAAAAATAGTATTGATTCTTGGAATAAGTGCAAATATGCTTTTATCTCTAAGTATTTTCCTCCCGCTAAGATCATCTCTCTTAGAAACGATACTATGAATTTTGAGCGACTTGATCATGAACATGTTGCACAAGCTTGGGAGAGGATGAAATTAATGATACGTAATTGCCCTACACATGGTTTGAATTTATGGATGATTATACAAAAAATTTATGCCGGATTGAATTTTTCTTCTAGAAATCTTTTAGATTCGGCCGCGGGAGGCACTTTTACGGAAATCACTTTAGGAGAAGCTACTAAACTCCTAGATAATATTATGGTTAATTATTCTCAATGGCACACTGAAAGATCTACTAGTAAAAAGGTGCATGCAATTGAAGAGATTAATGTTTTGAGTGGAAAGATGGATGAACTTATGAAATTGTTTGCTAATAAGAGTGTTTCTTGATCCCAATGATATGCCTTTGTCTACTTTGATTGAGAATAATAATAAATCTATGGATGTGAATTTTGTTGGTAGGAACAATTTTGGTAACAACGCTTATAGAGGAAATTTTAATCCTAGGCCATATCCTAGTAATTCCTATAATAATTATGGTAATTCCTACACCAACTCTTATGGAAAATTTAATAAGATTCCCTTTGATTTTGAGACTAGT
This sequence comes from Aegilops bicornis, assembly GCA_021605145.1. Taxonomy (NCBI): domain Eukaryota; kingdom Viridiplantae; phylum Streptophyta; class Magnoliopsida; order Poales; family Poaceae; genus Aegilops; species Aegilops bicornis. The sequence continues at coordinate 271,460,881 of CM038675.1, read as the reverse complement.
GTTAAAAAAATTATGATTTCTCAAAAGAATTTCAATGCTTTGTGACGGTGTCAAAACCGGCGGATCTCGGGTAGGGGGTCCCGAACTGTGCGTCCAGGCGGATGGTAACAGGAGACAAGGGACACGATGTTTTTACCCAGGTTCGGGCCCTCTCGATGGAGGTAAAACCCTACTCCTGGTTGATTAATATTGATGATATGGGTAGTACAAGAGTAGATCTACCACGAGATCAGAGAGGCTAAACCCTAGAAGCTAGCCTATGGTATGATTGTTGTTCGTCCTACGGACTAAAACCCTCCGGTTTATATAGACACCGGAGAGGGTTAGGGTTACACAGAGTCAGTTACAATGGAAGGAGATCTACATATCCGTATCGCCAAGCTTGCCCTCAACGCCAAGGAAAGTCCCATCTGGACGTGGGACGAAGTCTTCAATCTTGTATCTTCATAGTCCAGGAGTCCGGCCAAAGGTCATAGTTCGGCTATCCGGACACCCCCTAATCCGGGACTCCCTCAGTAGCCCCTGAACTAGGCTTCAATGACGATGAGTCCGGCGCGCAGATTGTCTTCGGCATTGCAAGGCAGGTTCTTCTCCAAATTCTGTGTACCTGTTGAATTGTGTCCGGCTTCTCATGAATATTGGGCTCCTTGGCTTCCACGCCCAATAATGGCCGTCTTCCACGTGTCAAACGAATGTGGAAAGCCAGGGTGTTTTTACATTTACCCCCTGGTTGTGCAGATAAGCTGCCCTATAAAAGAGATGAGGATTTAGATCCGAATCACACCATCTTCCCTTTGCGAGCCCTCATCGGAGCGCATCCGACAAAGATCCATTCCATCATGGCCAGTCGACGCAGCTCCTCCTCTCGCCCTCCCAGTCCTCAGCCCGGCGGTTGGAAGAGATGTTCCGTCCCGCACAGCGAGCTAGTGACACTCCAAACCAAGAGATTCCTTCCCCCGGCCTTCATGGTCCCGGATCGAGCCGGACTCGCCACCTACAATGGCGGAAAACAGGCGGAGAGCGTCCCCAATCCCTCCAAAGGAGAGCGGGTGTGCCTTGTCCCTTATTTGATAAAGGGGCTCAGATTCCCAATTCATTCGTTTCTCCGGGGGCTCCTGGAGTTCTACGGCCTCCAGTTGCACAACCTTACGCCTGCCTCCATTTTGCATATTGCGGGCTTCGTAGCCCTTTGCGAGCTGTTCTTGGGCATCGAGGCTCATTTCGCACTGTGGAAGAACATGTTCTGCCTTGTGCCCTGTTCTCAGGAGGGTTCGATATATCAAGTGGGCGGAGCCGAACTATGGCGCATCGCCGGGACCGTAAATCTATCCGGAACCCCAAGGAAGACGTCCGAAGACTGGCCTTCAGAATGGTTTTATATAGAAGATGTCCCGCTGCCGGGCCTTGTTCGGATCGGCCTCCCCGAGTTCAATAATGCTCCCTTGAATAAGCGCCTAAGCTGGCGCCCACGGAGCCCTCAAAGGGAAAATGACAAGGACATCTTTATCTGATGAGCCGGATAAGGTTGTTAGCTCATTCCGGACTGACCATGATCGGGGTCATGGCCACATGCATTATGCGGGGTGTGCAGCCGCTTCAGTATAGAGGCCACCCCATGTGGGATTTCAACGGGGAGGATGATGCCACCCCCAGCGGCAGTAAAGGGCCGGATCGGTTGCTTTGCTCTGACGAAGGCCTTGTCCGCATTATACAAGGGAGAAGAGGAGGAGTTCCTCCGCGTCAATCCACAGGACGGATTTTCTATGTACAATCCTCCAAGCTGGGTAAGCGGACACTTCTTTTTGCCCATCCGTTCCATATTCCCGTAGTAAAGTACCTTATCTTGTGATTTCGACGCAGGAATTGCGCCGGGCCGTGAAGGATATAAACAACCCTCCTCCACAACCCGAGGATCCGGAACGGTCCCTCGATCCGGACTCCCAAGAGGATCCGGACATAGCCGTGGAGCTGATTGATGGGGTATTTTAGCAACTGAGCATCGACAATGCCTTGGTCGCCATTACGGCTGATTACCCCGGAATAGTTCCAGCCTCGCAGGTAACTAAGACCGAAGTCCCAATACTCTGAAAATGGTCCATCCGTGCTTATTTTTGATCACCGTATACCAATGGTGTTTTGCAGGGGGAGCCCGTGAGGCGGAAGGCCGAGCCTGCGGTGGCTAGCCAACAAGGGGCAGCAAGGCCCAACAGGTTGAAAAGAAGTGCGGTCCGGATTGAGACGCCGGCGCAACGGTATGGCATGCCATCTTATTCCCAGGTTTTATTCCCGGAAGGTATACTAATGCTTGTGCTCTCTTTAGGAAAAAGAGCGCTCGCCGGACTATATCTAGAGAGGTTGCCAATCGAGCCTCCACCAGCCAGGCTCCAAAGCCAAGTTCGGAAGCGGAGGCAAACACGAGGCGTGCCTCAGACACTCCTCCGACAGAGGATGCCGACAGACTTTCTGCCACCAATTCCAAGGTGGAGAGTGCCATGAACCACATGCGTCGCCGGACGGTTCTTCGTGACGCATGTTTCTCCCAAGAGGCACTAGATGCCTTCAATTCAGGCGATACGCACCTCCGTGCTGCTCAAAATGGTCTAGCCAGAGCCATGGAGCAGTATGTGAAAGACATACGGGTGAGAAACTTTGATGGTTATATATGCCAGTAGCCGCTGAGACTTGAAACAGTTATTATAACTGATTTAAGGATCATTTGTTATGCAGGATCTTACAAAAAAGAATACCCAACTGTCCCAGGAGCTGGAAGAGTGCAAAGCCCAACTTGAGGCCGCACTAGTCAGCAGGGGAGGCCAAGGAGACCCCTCCGGTAATATACGCTTCGAAAGATAAGTATGTTGTGAAGTGCGGCGTGTGTGTAAATCTGACAATATCATTGCAGATGGCGCCGGAGTGGATCCGGACAAGCAACAACTCTTGCGCCGGTTAAAGGACGACGAGAGCATTCTTACGAGGGTGAGGCAGGAGAAGAATAATCTCCAAGATGCCAACACCCAGCTGGGCGAGGAACTAAAGGATGTTTGTGCCCAGCTGTCGGACTCCGTGAAGGAGAATCGACGGCTTCGACGCGGCATTTTTAGTAAGTGCTTGAACGAACTTTGAAAAAGAGTTCGGCGAGGAAGTCGACTAACAGAGTTATGTCTATAGGTATGCTCACAGGTCATCCTGCAGAGGAAATGCCCGGTTCTATGGGTGACCTTCTTCCCGAGCTGTTACAACTGCACGAACGAGTTCGGCAGGTGATGAAAGGCGTCACCCAGGCCTTGTGGCCATCTGTCTCCCTGCCCGAAGGCCTTGAAGAGCTTGCAGAGAGGCTTAAGGGAGCGCGGCGGCGCTTCCGATTATGGAAGATATCAACCTGCTGTTAAGGCGCCAGGGAGGCCTGGGCCATGGTGAAGACGCGGTACACGAAGGCTGACCCAAACCACATGGCCGAGGTCGGACCTGTGGGGCCCGATGGGAAGGAGATCCCTGTGAGCTTAGTGTACGGCCAAGTAGAATTGGCCACAAAGTATTCCCAACAGGACTGTAAACTAGACAGCCTGTTAGATGGTATTGAGGAGGAATACACCCAGTCATATTGACTATGTAATTTATGATGACGTGTAAAAATGCCTTCTAGCCGGATTGTAGATCGTTTGTCATGGCAGACCTTTTCCCTTCAACCTCGGGACCCTATAGTCCGGAGTGTGTCCGAATACCATCACGGTTATGTAAGAACCGAGGTATGCATGGAGACTAGGCGTAGGGGTCATTAGTGCTTTAACAGACAAGTGCCCAACTAGTTATGTTATATTACATGGTTAGTAAGAAACATCTTCTAGGGAGAATAGTTCCGTTAGGGGTTCCTTTCCCTAGGAGGCATGCCTTAAAGTGCATGTCCGCATCACGAAAAAGCGTAAGAGCATCTGGAGGCAGATAAATAAATAAGTGAGAAATCATCTTTAGTTCACCGACCGAATATTCCCTTAAGAACGCTAGCTTTCAGCTTCACCCAGTCTGAGGTACACATCCGGCTGATCCGGCGGTAGCAATCGCAGAGGTGCTCCCTTTACCACCTAGCCGAACAATCGGGAACATAGGGGTAAGCACAGGAGCCAGGCAACCCAGCTTGGCCAAAACTTAAGTCATATCGATGCATATAATGGTGAATAAAAGGTACATGCGGAAGCGTGACATGTGTTAGGCATGAAGCCCATACAAATAAGCTTCTGTTAAAGAAGCCCCCAGGTATAATGAGCGCGGATAGCGCGTCAAGTGTGTGCGAATCATGCGCGAACGAGCCTTTGAAGGCTTTAAGAGAAAAAGGGGGAGAAGGAGAGAAATATAAGACAACTAATGTGTAAAAAATAGACAGAGGAAGGAGGCGAACTCAGAATCCGGCGCTAGGCGTAGAATCTTCGGAGACGGGCTGCGTTCCATGGGTTCGGCTCGAGTCGGTTATCTGATGCATCACGCAGACAGACGCTCCACGGTTAGGACTTGGTCGATAATAAAGGGACCTTCCCATTTGGGCTTGAGTTTGTCCTTTTTCTTGTCCGGCAGCGAGAACTAACTCGCCAACATTGTAAGTTTTGGCCCGTACTTCTCTGCTTTGATATCTTCGAGTTTGCTGTTGATAGAATGCGGAACGGGCTTTCGCCACGTCACGCTCCTCCTCCAAGGCGTCCAAACTGTCCTGCCGATCGAGCTCAGCTTCTCTTTCTTCGTACATGCGCACGCGAGGTGAGTCATGAATTATGTCGCAGGGCAGAACTGCCTCTGCGCCGTATACCATAAAGAATGGTGTGAATCCGGTGGTGCGATTCGGCGTGGTCTGCAGCCCCCAGAGTACGGAGTCGAGCTCCTCTACCCAGTGCGTGTTAGATTCCTTGAGGGACCGCACTAATCTGGGTTTGATGCCGCTCATTATTAGACCATTTGCTCGCTCGACTTGACCGTTAGTTTGAGGGTGATAGACTGAAGCATAGTCGAGCTTGATGCCCATGTTTTGCACCAGAGTTTCACCTCGTCGGCCGTGAAGTTCGTGCCGTTATCAGTGATGATGCTGTGGGGGACACCGTAACGGTGTACGACCCCTGATATGAAGTCTATCACCGGTCCGGATTCGGCCGTCTTAACAGGCTTGGCCTCTATCCATTTGGTGAATTTATCCACCATGACTAGTAGGTATTTTTGCTTGTGGGTTCCTCCTTTAAGGGGTCCAACCATGTCAAGCCCCCAGACCGCAAAGGTCCAGGTGATGGGTATAGTTTGGAGGGCGGTGGGTGGCATGTGGCTTTGATTAGCAAAGAGCTGGCAACCGACGCATCGTTGGACTAAGTCCTGAACATCTTCCCGGGCCGTCGGCCAATAAAATCCTGCACGGAAGGCCTTGCTTACAAGGGCCCGGGCTGCGGCGTGGTGCCCGCCGAGTCCGGCATGAATTTCAGCCAGAAGATTCCGCCCTTCCTCTTCGGAGATACACCTTTGAAGGACTCCGGTGGTGCTTTTCTTATAAAGCTCTCCCTCATTGACTTTATAGGCTTTAGATCACCGCACTATGATGCGTGCCTCGTTTTGGTCCTCGAGAAGTTCCTGCCTGGTTAGGTAGGCTAGGAATGGTTCCGTCCACGGGGCAATGACTACCATTATCACGTGGGCTGAAGATGTTACTTCATTGGCAGAGCCTCCAATTGTGTCAGAATTTTCGGTATCAAGCAATGCGGTTGGGTCCGGGCTATTATTTCCAGACTCCCCTTCCCATAATACGGATGGCTTGAAAAGCCGCTCTAAGAAGATATTGGGGGGGGGGGGGGACGGCATCGCGCTTCGCGCCAATGCGTGCCAAGATGTCGGCTGCCTGATTGTTTTCTCGAGCTATATGGTGAAATTCGAGCCCTTCGAACCGAGCTGACATTTTTAGGACGGCGTTGCGATAAGCTGCCATTTTCGGATCCTTGGCATCAAAGTCTCCATTTATTTGGGATATCGCAAGGTTCGAATCCCCGCGCACCTCTAGGCGTTGAATGCCCATGGATACTGCCATCCGGAGACCATGTAGAAGGGCCTCGTATTCGGCTGCGTTGTTGGAGTCCGTATACATTATCTGGAGTACGATTGAACTGTATCTCTGTTGGGGACGTCGTAACGACGCCAGCACCAGCCAACATTTTGGAGCCGTCGAAGTGCATGATCCAGTTGGAACATGTGTCGTACTCTTTAGGGAGTTCGGCTTCAGTCCATTCGGCGACAAAGTCGGCCAAAACGTGCGACTTAATGGCTCGCCGTGGCTTATAGGTTATGTCGAACGGGAGGAGCTCAATGTCCCATTTGGCAATCCGGCCTGTCGCGTCGCGGTTGTTTATAATGTCGTTAAGAGGTACTTCAGAGGCTACTGTTATTGAACACTCTTGAAAGTAGTGTCGCAGCTTCCGGGATGCCATAAACACCGTGTACGCTATCTTTTGATAATGCGGATACCGTGACTTGCATGGAGTGAGGACAATAGACACGTAGTAAACTGGTTTTTGAAGGGGGAACTTGTGTCCGCCCGTTTCTCGTTCGACAACGAGCACCACGCTTACAACTTGATGAGTTGCCGCGATGTATAATAGCATTGGTTCGCCCATGTTGGGCGCGGCCAGGACCGGGTTTGTTGCCAATATGGCTTTTATTTCTTCGAGTCCGGCCGTGGCGGCATCCGTCCACTCGAAGTGTTCGGTGCGCCGGAGGAGGCGATAAAGGGGTAATGCCTTTTCTCCCAAACGGGAGATAAAGCGGCTTAGAGCCGCCACGCATCCAATTGTGACAGAGCTCGGATCTTGGCTGTGTTTGCTTCAATTCCTCTACCGGATACAATGAAGCCCAAGAGCTTTCCGGCTGGTACGCCGAAAACGCATTTTTCCGGGTTAAGCTTGATGTCATATGTTTGTAGATTACGGAATGTGAGCCTCAAGTCGTCTACTAGAGTTTCGACATGCTTGGTTTTGACGACCACATCATCTACGTATGCCTCCACTGTTTTGCCGATCTGGTTTGCCAGACATGTCTGAATCATGCGCTGATATGTTGCGCCGGCGGTTTTGAGCCCAAAGGGCATCGTGTTGAAGCAGAATGGGCCGTATGGGGTGATAAATGCCGTTGCGGCTTGATCAGGCTCTGCCATCTTAATTTGATGGTAGCCGGAGTATGCGTCGAGGAAACACAATGAATCGTGTTCTGCGGTAGCATCGATAATTTGATCGATGCGGGGGAGAGGGAAGGGATACTTTAGGCAAGCCTTGTTGAGGTCCTTGAAATCGACGCATAGGCGCTAGGATTTGTCCTTCTTTGGTACCATCACCAGGTTTGCTAGCCAGTCCGGATGTTTTATATCTCTGATGAATCCGGCCTCCAATAGTTTGGCTAGCTCCTCTCCCATGGCTTGTATCTTAGGTTCGGAGAAACGCCGAAGAGCCTGTTTGACTGGCTTGAATCCTTTTAGGATGTTTAGGCTGTGCTCGGCCACCGGCGTGGGATTCTGGCATGTCTGAAGGTGCTGCAAAAATGTCCCAATTTTTGCGTAGGAATTCTCGTAGTCTTGGCGTCTACGTCAGGGTTTAGTTGTGCCCCGATGGAGGCCGTTTTTGTAGAGTCCGTTGGGTGGACTTGGAATTTGACTATTTCGTCCGCTGGTTTAAAGGAGGCGGACTTGGATCTTTTATCGAGTATCACAACGTCCCTGTTCACCGTGGAGTGCAGCGCAGTCAGTTCCTCGGCCGCTAGGGCTTCGGATAGTGCCTCAAGGGCTAGTGCGGCTGTCTTGTTTTCGGCGCGGAGTGCTATGTCCGGGTCACTAGCAAGAGTGATGATTCCGTTGGGCCCGGGCATTTTGAGCTTCATGTACCCGTAATGGGGTATAGCTTGAAAAATTGTGAATGCCTCTCGCCCTAATAGAGCGTGGTATCCGCTGCTAAACGAGGCCACTTGGAACGTGACCTCCTCGGACCTGTAATTATCCGGCGTGCCGAACACCACATCGAGTGTGATTTTTCCTGTGCAGCACGCTTCCCGACTGGGTATTATTCCTCTAAAGGTTGTGCTGCTTCGCTCAATGCGGCTCCAGTCTATTTCCATTTTTCGAAGGGTTTCCTCATAAATGAGGTTCAATCCGCTGCCACCATCCATGAGTACCTTGGTAAGGCGAAAGCCGTCCACTATTGGACTGAGGACCAATGCTACTGGTGCTCGGGCTGTTCGGAGTTCAGTTTCATCACTGGCATTAAAGGTAATAGCCGTGTCACTCCATGGATTTATTGTTGCTACTTGGTAGACTTCGGCAAGGCTACGGAGTGTTCGTTCTCGCATATTGTTTGATGCGAAAGTCTCGAAGACTGTTAATACCGTCTTTGGTATCCCCTGGGCTGGTGCTCGTGGATCTTTGGGGTTAGAAGCTCTTCGCCACTTTTGGCCACCGCCAGAGTATCCAACATGCTCTAAGGCTATGAGTTGGTGTGGCGCCCTCTGTACTATGAATTTTACAGGTCCGTTGAGCCATCCCTCCAAAGACGGTTCCATGCCCCGTAGGGGTTTTTTGTTTTTTGGTGTTTAACCTGGGTGATTGGCGATAATGCACCCTTTTATTTTAGACTGGGTTTGTATTCGGGGCCGGATTGTCCCAAAATATTACTTCGGTTTTCCAGGCGCTTTCCATCACACAGTACTTTCGTGCTATGGACGCCAAGTCAGCAAAGCGTGTAATTTCACGGCGACCTATGGCGTTGATGATTCCCTTGTCCGTGCAATTATTGCAGAAGAATGAAATTGCGTCTTCCTCGTGGCAGTCCTTTATCCTGTTCATAACTAGGAGGAATCTAGCCCAGTAATGATGTACTGTTTCTTCGGGCTCTTGCCTAATATTGGATAGATCGTCTATGTTTGGGTGGGTGGGTGGAATTAGATCCGAAACCCCACCCAATCTGAGGCTCAAGGGCCAAGGAGTTTCCGAACTCGGAAGCTTGGATTCTTGGATGTTGTCTACTGAATCTAGCCCGTTGCCTGACTCTAAGTTCAGGTCTTGAGTGACGTCCTCCCATCCGCGGGTATCCGGCTTGGAGGGATTGGGAATCCAGACATAGTTAGTCCTTAAGATAGATGAAGGGTCGCCACATTGTTCCTCCACCACATCAATGTGATGGGTGACCTGGGGAGAGTTAATCTCTCTCAGATCGGGTTTAGGCCCAATCAGATCGTAGTCTGTAGCGACTCCCAGGGCGGCGATGCGATCCAAGATCTCGTTTAAAGAAGAGAGCTCCATCGAACTGCTCGGCGAGTTCCCAGTTGACGTGAAGATTGCTTTTGATGACCCGAGAAGTCATTGTCGGCGCGGCGGCCGAACAGGCGGTCATAAGAAAACCGCCTAGTCGGAGAGTTTAGCCGATAGCCAAAGCTCCTTTAGCAACAGAGCCATCTTTAAAGACGGGATGAGGCATCCTTCCTGATGGCGACAGCACAGTGGAACTCTCAATGAAAGCACCAATGTCGGTGTCAAAACCGGCGGATCTCGAATGCAGGGTCCCGAGCGTGCGTCTAGGCGGATGGTAACATGAGACAAGGGACACATGTTTTACCCAGGTTCGGGCCCTCTCGATGGAGGTAAAACCCTACTCCCGCTTGATTAATATTGATGATATGGGTAGTACAAGAGTAGATCTACCACGAGATCAGAGAGGCTAAACCCTAGAAGCTAGCCTATGGTATGATTGTTGTTTGTCCTCTGGACTAAAACCCTCCGGTTTATATAGACACCGGAGAGGGTTAGGGTTACAAGTCGATTACAATGGAAGGAGATCTACATATCCGTATCGCCAAGCTTGCCTTCCACACCAAGGAAAGTCCCATCCGGACACGGGACGAAGTCTTCAATCATGTATCTTCATAGTCCAGGAGTCCGGCCAAAGGTCGTAGTTCGGCTATCCGGACACCCCCTAATACGGGACTCCCTCACTTTGCTTGAAGAAAAATTTCCCAAGATTGATGAGTTGGCTAGGAACATGGATATAATTTCACTCGATGTTGATTCTTTGAAACTTAGATCTATTCCACGTAAGCATAATATCAATGAGTATGTCAAAGCTATGAGAATTTCCATTGATGAGTGCAAAGAAAGAACCGCTAGGATCGTGCTAAAAAAGATTGCTTTGTGAAAGCGTGTTCTTCTAGTTTTCATGATAATGAAGATGTAAAAGTGATTGATGTGTCCCCTATTAAATCTTTGGTTTGCAATATGAATCTTGATAATGATGGTACTGGAGATGAGTCAACTTTAGTTAAAAGGCGTCCCAATGATTCAGAGTTTTTAGATTTTGATGCAAAATTTGGTAAAAGTGGGATGGAAGAGGTCAAAACTTTATATAACAATGAACCCACTATCTTGGATTTCACGTAATTTAATTATGATAATTCTTCTTTAATAGATTGTATTTCCTTGTTGCAATCCGTGCTAAATTCTCCGCATGCTTATAGTCTAAATAAGGCTTTTACTAAACATATCGTTGATGCTTTAATGCAATCTTATGAAGAAAAGCTTGAATCGGAAGTTTCTATCCCTAGAAAACTTTATGATGAGTGGGAACCTACTATTAAAATTAAAATTAAAGATCAGGAATGGTATGCTTTGTGTGATTTGGGTGCTAGTTTTTCCACGATCCCAAAAACTTTGTGTGATTTGCTAGGTTTCCGTGAATTTGATGATTGTTCTTTAAACTTGCACCTTGCGGATTCCACCATTAAGAAACCTATGGGAAGAATTAATGATGTTCTTATTGTTTCAAATAGGAACTATGTGCCCGTATATTTCATTGTCCTTGATATAGATTGCAATCCTTCATGTCCTATTATTCTTGGTAGACCTTTCCTTAGAACGATTGGTGCAATTATTTATAAGAAACAAACGAATATTAGATTCGAATTTCCGTTAAGGAAAGGCATGGAACACTTTCCTAGAAAGAAAATTAAATTACCTTATGAATCTATTAGGAGAGCCACATATGGATTGCCTACCAAAGATGGCAATACCTAGATCTATCCTTGCCTTTATGCCTAGCTAGGGGCGTTAAACGATAGCGCTTGTTGGGAGGCAACCCAATTTTATTTTTGTTTATTGCTTTTTGGTTATGTTTAGGAATAAATCTTTCCTCTAGCCTCTGGTTAGATGTGTTTTTGTGTTTCAATTAGTGTTTGTGCCAAGTAGAACCTTTGGGAACACTTGGGTGAAGTCTTTTTGATCTTGCTGTAAAAAACAGAAACTTTAGCACTCACAAGATTAGCTACAAATTTGTGCTGGACAGTGCTATTTAAATGATTATTTTTGAAGATGATTAATAGATAAATTACTCAGTCCAGCAATTTATTTTAGAATTTTTGGAGTTCTAGAAGTTTGCGTTAGATACAGATTACTACAGACTGTTCTGTTTTTGACAGATTCTGTTTTTCTTGTGTTGTTTGCTTATTTTGATGAATGTATGTCTAGTAATGGAGTTTATGAACCATTGAGAACTTGGAATACAGTAGGTTTAAAACCAATATAAATAAATAGCGAGTTCATTACAATACGTTAAGGTGGTGTTTTGTTTTCTTTCGCTAAAGGAGCTCACGAGATTTTCTGTTAAGTTTTGTGTTGTGAAGTTTTCAAGTTTTGGGTAAAGATTTGATGGATTATGGAACAAGGAGTGGCAAGAGCCTAAGATTGGGGATTCCCAAGGAACCCCAAGGTAAAATACAAGGATAACCAAAAATCCTAAGCTTGGGGATGCCCCGGAAGGCATCCCCTCTTTTGTCCTCGTCCATCGGTAACTTTACTTGGAGCTATATTTTTATTCACCACATGATATGTGTTTTGCTTGCAGCGTCTTGTATGATTTGAGTCTTTTCTTTTTAGTTTACCACAATCATCCTTGCTGTACATACCTTTTGAGAGAGACACACGTGAATCGGAATTCATTAGAATACTCTATGTGCTTCACTTATATCTTTTGAGTTAGATAATTTTGCTCTAGTGCTTCGCTTATATCTTTTTAGAGCATGGCGGTGGTTTTATTTTATAGAAATAATTGATCTCTCATGCTTCACTTATATTATTTTGAGAGTCCTTTAGAACAGCATGGTAATTTGCTTTGGTTATAAAATTAGTCCTAATATGACAGGCATCCAAGATAAAAACTTTAAAGTGCATTGAATACTAGGAGAAGTTTGATACTTGATAGTTGTTTTGAGATATAAAGGTGGTAATATTAGAGGTGTGCTAGTTGAGTAAATATGAAATTGAGAAATACTTGTGTTGAAGTTTGCAAGTCCCGTAGCATGCACGTATGGTAAACGTTGTGTGACAAATTTGAAGCATGAGGTGTTCTTTGATTGCCTTCCTTATGAGTGGTGGTCAGGGACGAGTGATGGTCTTTTCCTACCAATCTATCCCCCTAGGAGCATGCGCGTAGTGCTTGGTTTTGATGACTTGTAGATTTTTGAAATAACTATGTGAGTTCTTTATGCCTAATGTTGAGTCCATGGATTATACACACTCTCACCCTTCCATCATTGCTAGCCTCTTCAGTACCGTGCATTGCCTTTTCTCACCTTGAGAGTTGCTGCAAACTTCGCCGGTGCATCCAAACCCCGTGATATGATACACTCCATCACACATAAGCCTCCTTATATCTTCCTCAAAACAGCCACCATACCTACCTATTATGGCATTTCCATAGCCATTCCGAGATATATTGCCATGCAACTTTCCACCATTCCGTTTATTATGACACGCATCATCATTGTCATATTGCCTTGCATGATCATGTAGTTGACATCATATTTGTGGCAAAGCCACCATGCTTACTTTTTCATACATGTCACTCTTGATTCATTACATATCCCGGTACACCGCCGGAGGCATTCACATAGAGTCATATTTTGTTCTAAGTATCAAGTTGTAATTCTTGAGTAGTAAATAAATAAAAGTGTGATGATCATTATTAGAGCATTGTCCCATGTGAGGAAAGGATGATGGAGACTATGATTCCCCCATAAGTCGAGATGAGACTCCAGACGAAAGAAAAAAAAAGGAAAAAATAGGACAAAATAAAAAAGAGAAGGCCCAAATAAAAAAATAAAAAAATGAGAGAAAAAGAGAGAAGGGACAATGTTACTATCCTTTTTCCGCACTTGTCCTTCAAAGTAGCACCATGATCTTCATGATAGAGAGTCTCTTATTTTGTCTCTTTCATATACTAGTGGGAATTTTTCATTATAGAACTTGGCTTGTATATTCCAATAATGGGCTTCCTCAAATGCCCTAGGTCTTCGTGAGCAAGCAAGTTGGATGCACACCCACTTAGTTTGTTTTGTTGAGCTTTCATATATTTATAGCTCTAGTGCATCCGTTGCATGGCAATCCCTACTCCTTGCATTGACATCAATCGGTGGGTGACGACGACATGTACCTAGGGTAGGTCATAGGCCTGACCTAGACACCCTCCCCAAGGACATTACCCTAAAGTCAGAAGCATTCAAGGGATAACATCATCCACTCGACCAGAAGCATTCCACTCGGAAGATTCAATGTCACTCCACCATAGCAATAGTCACTCGACGACCAGAAGATCTAAAGCAACTCTATACAGCAATGGTCGGGCATTTACTCTGTAGACTTAATGGTCATTCATGCATATTTATTGCTAGCATTACCAGTAACGCTCCATCTTTATGTACCTTAAACCATGTGTAACTGAGGGCTGGAGGGGTCTGGCGAACTCTATATAAGCCACCCCTCCTTAGGGACAAGGGTTCGCACCCCCTGTAACTCCACACACATAATCCAATCGACCGAGCTCCCGAGCACTGAGACGTAGGGCTGTTACTTCCACCGTGAAGGGCCTGAACTGGTAAATCTTGTGTGTACAACTTCACCATAGCTAGGATCTTGCCTCCTCATACCAACCCCCCATTCCACTATCAGTCTTAGAACCACGACAGTTGGCGCCCACCGTGGGGCAGGTGTCTTAGCGACTTTTTGGTGAGGTTGCGATTTTTCCGATTCCCATCATCATGGTTTCCGGCGGTGGATTGGCTGAGGGCCGCGAGATCCGTCTCGGCGCGCTCGTCTTCGTCGCCGACGACTCCGCCTGGCTTCAGGAAGCTCCCCTTGACATCGAGACGCCCCCCGTCCGCGGGGCAACGCACTTTCGCGCGTGCGTTCGCGGCGTCCTTCTCCGGCAGCCGTTGACTCAGTATCGGTCGGCTCTCGTGGTGTCCCCGCTTCCCACTGTTCGCCGACGCAAGCGATCCGGTCGGTCACAGCTTCAAGCGATGGGTGAAACACACGGTGGCTCGTCAGTCGGCCACCCCACAAGTCGCGGCAATCGAGCCCGATGAAACTCTCTACGACCTGTTCGACTGGCTCCGTCGAGACCGCATCCGAGTGTGATAGCAGCGATCGTGCGGCTGAAGTCTTGATGGTCGATGGGCCACACAGTCCGCCTGGTTTCCATTGCGACGGCGGTGGTGATGTTGGCAGCGATCCGTCGCGCGTTCACGGGGAGTACCACCCTGAAACCCTTTCTTCGCAGCAGAGGGAGGAGCTCCACCGCCGCAACATGGAGGCGCTCCACACCCCCATCGTTGGGGAAACCTCTGAGGCTCGGGCCTTGGAGGAGGCGCGCCTTGCCAATTTGGTTGAGCACACTCGATTGGAGAACTTCAGCATGCACTCGACGAGCGTGCTCGGCAGCGGGTCCCTAAGTCCAGTTGACGACAGCGACAACTTTTCCGCCTCAACCTCAGGTATATCGCACTCCGATTCAAAATCTCACAGCTGCAGCCCGTATAGCGGAGTCAATCCAGCCTTCCCATTCGGAGGCTGGCAGGGGTTTGATGCAGATCCAAGCCTTACTCTGGGCAGCAGGAGAGCAGAACACAGCAGTGTCTCAATCGCGGAATAGGATTCATAGCAAATCTATGATGGTAGATACAGTTCAGTCGGCCCACAGCCTAAGATCGCCCCTGCGGCGTGAGGGACGTGGGCACCGGCAGGATCAGTACGTGGGACCGAACCACGAGCAGTATGATCACCGACTCATCTGTGATGACTGTCGTCGAGTGCCCACACCTCCTCCGAGGAGTGGGTCTTATGTGCCTCGGCAATATGATGACAAATACCCGCATAGTGGCGAGCGAAGAATACCAATCGACCCAAGGGAGCCAGGCTTTGATGCGAGATCTATTCTCGTTCAAGATTTGGTCGACAGGCAGAGCACACAGAGCGGGCCTTGACAGAGATCGCCCGACTGGTAGCAGAGTTCATGTTTCAGCTCCAGAGTGTTTTAGCAGAGCCATCAGGGCTGCAGAGATTCCTCCCAACTTCAGGTTGGCGACTGGAGTCAGTAAGTTCATTGGTGAGTCCAAGCCCAACACTTGGCTTGAGGATTATCGAGTGGCTGTGCAGATTGGTGGCGACAATGATGAAGTGGCCATGAAGCATCTTCCTCTGATGTTGGAAGGCTCGGCCAGAGCATGGCTGAATCAATTAACCCCATGCGGTATATTCAGTTGGGAGGAGCTTGCCCGAGTGTTTGTTAGAACTTTTGAGGGTACTTGCAAATGGCCAGCAGGTTTAATAGAATTGCAGCATTGCGTGCAAAAACCGAATGAGACTCTGAGGGATTACATTAAGAGGTGGACCACTTTGCATCACACAGTGGAAAATGTATCCCAGCATCAAGCAGTTTTTGCCTTCAAAGAAGGCGTTCGGTATCGAGAGCTTAACCTGAAATTCGGTCAGACAGGAGATATGTCTCTGTCTCGGATGATGGAAATAGCCACTCGGTACGCTAATGGAGAAGAAGAGGATCGAATCTGAAGTGGAAAGAGCAAACCAGTCGGTCAGGACACCGGTGGAGGTAATTCCAATCGGAAACAGAAACGCAAAGCTGAGCCTGCCGGACCTGGTGAAACTGCGGCTGTGATTCAGGTAAAGTTTAAAGGGAAACCTAAGTGGCCCTGGACCCCCAAGAAGGTAAAAGATAAAGCAGGAAATGATGTGTTGGATTTGCCATGTCACATTCACACCAAGAAGGATGAAGAGGGTAATCTGATTTACCCTAAACACACCACTCAACAGTGTCGGCTCCTGATCCAAAAATTCCGAGAGAAGTTTCCCAGTGAAAAGGAAAAGGGGCAGACAAGGATGAGGACAAGGAAGAGGTGATGATGGTTTTCCCAACGTCAATTCCACTCGGGTGATTTTTGCTGATGTTGATAGGAAAAGTCGACTGAAAGTGATAAACCGAGAAGTGAATATGGTTGCTCCGGCAATGACAACATACCTAAAGTGGTCACAAACAGCTATCACACTCGACCAATCTGATCATCCTGCACGCATTGCCACTCCAGGGAGGCAAGCTTTCGTAGTCGACCTAGTTGTCGGAGGCACTCGACTGACCAAAGTATTGATGGATGGCAGTAGCGGCCTGAATATTCTTTACGCTCAAACCTTGAAAGGGATGGGTATTCTGATGTCCAAACTTAGCGAGAGCAACATGAGTTTCTGTCGGATCACGGGTTCTGGCAAAACCCTCAAGGTTCGAACACTGGGGTGCGCGCAAAGATCTCCCCCTACCGATCCACATCCTAGATTTGCTAAGATCTCAAGGACTAACTCGACGAACTCGCAACACAAGGGACACAAGATTTATACTAGTTCGGGCCACCGTTGTGGTGTAACACCCTACTCCAGTGTGGTGGTGGTGGATTGCCTCTTGGGCTGAAGTTGAACAGTACAAGGGGAAGAACAGCCTCCTGAGGCGAGGTGTTCTTGTGCTTGGTGGGTGTGAGGATGAACTGAATTAGTTCGAGACGAGTTGCCTCCTACTGTGGTGGCTAATCCTATTTATAGAGGCCCTGGTCCTCTACCCAAATATTGAGCGGGAAGGGAGCCAACAACGGCCAATTTGAAAGGGGACAACTAGTACAGCTTATTCTGACTAAAGGTGGTCTTCGCCTACAAAAGGCTCTGGTGGTGATGCCGCCTTGGGCTCCATGGTGACCTTCGTCTTTCCATCCTGCTGGTCTTGGTCTCATTGCACTGATATAGAAACCTTTGCTTGACGCCTCGGTACTCCGTGCCTGCGCTTGCTTCCTTAGCACCAAAGAGGAAACAAGGACACTGTGCGCGTTGGCGCCCGCCTGGTCTCGATCGTCATGGCTCACATCACGAGAATCTCGCGAGGTTTGCCTTGCCTTGATCTCTCCGCCCCTCGCGAGCCAACCTGGTGAGGCCGCTCCTGAGGAGGTCTTGTGTCGTCTGCCTCGCGAGGCTTGGCCCCTCACGAGGGTCTTGAATGCTTGTTGGTGAAGATGGGTCGTACGGGCCCGCTCGTAGAGTCACGTCATGGGCCGCAGGCAGGCAAGTCTGGGGACCCCCGTTCCCAGAACGCCGACAGTAGCTCCCGGGCCCAAGGCACACTCGGACTTGGCTTCGAGGCGAAGCCAAAGGGGCAAGTGCGGAGCGTCGCGGGCCCCAATAGCATGCGGCCTTGGTTGACGCGTGGCGGTTGATTGGACGTGGGCATCTCCGCTTCCCCATGCTGCCTCGGCAACTGCCCGACTTGACAAGTCCCTGCGACATGCAAGGAAAAACCATCATTACCCGCGATCGTGTGGTGCACTGGTTGGCCTTCTCCTGCGATAAATGAGGAGGGAGCAGAGCCCCCGTTGCCCATCTCTTCCCATCCGCTTGGTTCTTCTCCCTTGCTCCATTGCTAGCGGCGACACCAATGGCGCAGTCGAAGAGGTTCTCTGCCATGGAGAAGGGGAAGGCCCCTCGTGAGGGGCCCGGCTCCACGGCGCCCAAGCGTGGACATGGCCGTCCCCGCAAGCACACCACGACCCCCACATCGGCCCCAGTTCCCGTGGTGGCATCGGTGCGCGTGAGTCACATCCCTAATTCTGGTATGACCTAGACTAGATATTCATGTGTGCATCATGTTTAAATTCCAATTAAATTTGAAATGGGGATATTGCTCCAAAAGGGTCCAAGAAAATGTTCATGTCTCTCTCTGAAAATATTGGGCAGAGGTAAAATTCAAACCAATATTTTAGGAGCTCATAAATATTTATTTTGGCCATTTGGAATTAATGCAGTAATTATTTGCTTTGGATATATATTGTTATATATATATATAATATTGTCCAAAAATTATGCCATTTACTAAGGAGCTCTGGAATAATATAACTAGCTCCTATAAAAATTGGCATAAGAAAATAAATTGGTTTAGTATTCTACTAAATCAGAAACAAATGTCAGAAAATTGAAAAGAAAACAAAAAGGGGAAAACCTTACCTGGACTTACCTGGGCCACTTGTCGGCTCGGCTCTGTCGCCCAGCCCGACTAGCCATGCTGCCGTCCTCCACCTCCGCCAGAGGCCGAGGCGTGGCCGACACGTGCGCACCACCGGGCCGCCACGGCACCTTCCTTTCTGTCCTCCCCATCGACGCCTGGACGTCCGGAACGTCGGCACGCGCCGCCGCGTACCCCTCTCACTCTCCCCGGTCCTCTCCTCTCCTCTCCCTCGCTTTCTCTCTCGCGTCCGAACGCGCCCGCCGCCGCCGACGAGCACCACCGCGTCCACCGGCCACCCCTCGCCCTGCCGCTGCGCCCAGAAGCTCCGCCACATCGCCGGCTACCTCCTCGTCAAGCCACGCGCCTCGGGAGGCCCTGGAGAGCCGCCTCGCCGCCGTCTTCATCTCCGGTCGCCGGAGATCGTTTTCGCCGCCCCGCCGTCTCCAGCCCTTCCCCGAGCTCGCTGAAGCCTCCATCGGAACCGCAGTGAGCTCCTGCCTTGTTCCCCTCTCTCCATTTAGCCGCCTGCATGCCATAGCCCCTTTCCCCGCCGTGGTCGTAGCTCCTCGCCGCCGTCCATGTCGCACCCGTCGACCTGGCCACCGCAACCCTCAACCGAGCACGTCACCGTGCTCCTGGTGCCACGAGGGTGCCGCACAGCCCCTTGGGTGGCCTCCCCGTGCCCCACAGCCCGCTCCCGCTCGAAGCCCGAACTCTGGCCACCGCCTCGAGCTCGTTTCCGGCGAGCTCCGGCACCCCCGCAGCCTCCCGCTTGCTCCAAACGACGCGGACGAGCTCCAGCTTCTCGTCCGTGGTCTCTGCCGCCTAAATGGACGCCGGAGGGCGGATCCCGAGCCCCTCCGCTGCGTCAGGCCTCGCCGGCGTCGAGTCGCCGGCGGGTTTGACCCCGCTGACCAGGGGTTTGACCCTTTGACCTTGCCAGACTGACAAGTGGGCCCAGGCCCTTGCTAATTTTAGTTAGATGTTAATTAAACTTAATTAGCCTGATGATACTGACATGTGGGCCCAAGGCCACTAGCTAAACTAGATTAGTTAGGTCAGACACTGACATATGGGTCCCACTAGTCAGGTTTGACCTGGACCTGGCCGTTGACTCACTGACGTCACGTTGACTTCAGGCTGACGCAGTTATTCATTTTCTGGATTTAAATTAATCAGGAAATTCCAGAAAATGATTCAAACTTCAAAAAACCATAGAAATTCAACCGTAGCTCAGAGTGAAATAATTTATATATGAAAGATTATCAGAAAAATGCAATCTATCCATCTATACCATTTTCATGCATGATAGAACAACTTCGGGCTGCTGTTTAGGCCAAATATTATAATGGCATTTAAACCTTCACATATGGAGTTGAATTTGAACCTAGGGTTCAAACCAACTTCATTTAACCTGCTGCTAATTGCATTAGGCCAAATCACATTATATTGCCATGTCATGTTCATGCATCATATTGTTGCATTGCATTGATTGTGTTCTTCCTTGTTTGCCGGTGTTTGTCCCCTCTCGATAGACGTGGTTCCGACGATGTGATCGATGACACTAATGAAGAACTATACTATCTTCAGAAGTGCCAGGCAAGCAAAACCCCCTTGTTCATTCCGATACAATCCCACTCTCTCGCCTCCTGCTCTCTTTTCTTGCACTAGGACAACAACGATTCATACATTTACTTCTTGCGGTAGCTGTACCCCTTTATCCTCTGCATGACCTGTCATTCCACAGTAAATAGATGAAACCCACTAGCATGAGTAGGAGTTGTTTGAGCCCTTTTGTGCCTACTCATTCATGTTTGTTGGTCATGCCTGCTACTGCTTAGAGTTGAGTTAGGTCTGATTCATCAGGGATGAATCGGAGGTGTGTGAACATGTCCTACTGTGTGAGAGCTAAGTGTGTGAACACGATTTGGTAAAGGTAGCGATGAGAGGCCATGTAGGAGTACATGGTGGGTTGTCTCATTGCAGGCGTCCTCAGGAACTGAGTTCTGTGTTTGTGATCCATGAACAGTTACTACCACACATTGGAATGCTTAAGTGCCCCTCTCGACTTATTAATCAACCGGATCTCTGTCCAGGAGTTGCAACTAGTTTCTGGTGTTTGTAGGTAGTGTTAGTAGTCTACCAAGTGGCACCCGGTACAAGTGGGCTTGGGACAGACTAGGCACCGTGTACGGTGTACCAAGCGTAGAACCACCCATCGAGGTGGGCTTGGGAAACCTGCACACATCGTCGTTTGGGGCCGTGAGCGACACCCGGCCGGATCTCCTTGCGGATGGAACCCGAATAGGCGATAAACCTGGACTAGAGACTTGTGTGGTTAGTCGGTCGTGGCCGACTCCTCCCTGTGCTTCCGCTTGAAGGTTGCCGAGATACACGAGGTGTACATGGGGGTAAGTGGCGAGAGCGTGTGTGAAGAAGTACACCCTGCAGGGTTAATATGATCTATTCGAATAGCCGTGTCATGGTAAAGGACTTCTGGGTTGCCTATAACAGTTCATAGACAAGTGAAAGTGGATACTCTAAAATGCGCAAGATAAGCATGAGTGCTATGGATGGCGTTCTCGTAGGAGGACGGGAGCGAATCCATAGTGGTGTATTGATATGGTGAATATGTGGACTCGTGTGCGCCACCTCAAAAGAGTTACTTGCAGTCATAGTTCAGGATAGCCACCGAGTCAAAGCTGGCTTGCTGCAATTAAACCCCACCACCCCTTGTTGATAATGATGCATATGTAGTTAGTTCTGATGTAAGTCTTGCTGAGTACAATTGTACTCACGTTTGCCTATTTTATGTTTTTGCAGAGAGACTTCAGTCTCGCTAGTAGTTCCGCGTGGACTTGACGTTTAGTTTGTTACCTCAGCTACGATCTTGTGCCTCGGCAGATCTGGTAGATAGTCGGGCTTCTCAGCCTTTTTCATTTATAGTTATGCGTACTCAGACATGTTAAGCTTCCGCATATGCTTTGTCTTGTATGCTCTGAATGTTGGGTCATGAGACCCATGTTTGTAATATCTCGCTCCTCGGAGCCTAATGAATAAATACTTGAGTCGTAGAGTTATGTTGTCATGCCATGTTGTATTTACACATATCGAGCATATTGTGTGTATGTTTGAAATGCTTGGTATGTGTGGGATCCGACAATCTAGTTGTTTATCCTTGGCAGCCTCTCTTATGGGGAAATGTAGTCTAGTGCTTCCTTGAGCCATAGTAGTCCGCTACAGCCGGTTCACCGGAGTCCCGCTAGCCTAGCACTACCGCCAGGGACACTTGATCGGGCCGACATGTGTTTCACTTCGTTCGTGGTTCCGTCTCTTCGGGAAATGTCACGCGGTGACATCCGGAGTCCTGCCTAGCTCGCTACAGCCCGGGTTCCGGAGTCCTGTTAGCCCAAAGGTTACAGCCCGGATTCACACGCCACGACCGACATGCTCGAAGTTGATTCATGTATGCCTGTCCCCATGGGTTAGTGCCGCTTTGGGTTCACAACTAGCCATGTTGGCCTGTGTTCTCGATCATATGGATGCTAGCGACACTATCATATACGTGAGCCAAAGGCGCAAACGGTCCCGGCCATGGTAAGGCGACACCCGTAGAATACCATGCGTGAGGCCGCAAAGTGATATGAGGTGTTACCGGCTAGGTCGATGTGACTTGGAATCGGGGTCCTGACAGCGTGGCAGGGGTCGTTCCGGTCGTGGCAGCCCTTTCGATGAAGGGAGATGTGCCATGGTTCCATGGCCTCCCCGGCCGCGCTTCCACTCGGTAGAGGTGCTGCCGGAGTTAAATGCGTCTGCAGTTGCGAGAACCCGGCCCGACAGCCAGGCTTCGACTCAGCGCTTCTTCGCCGAGCTGCCCGACCTCCGGTCTGGTGGGCTCTGGCTGCGAGCGGACGGTTCTTTGCCAGCGAGGGCTTCTTGGGTTGCAGTCGAGGTCTCCGCCTTGGGCAACATAGCTCTGGCCCGCGGTTGGCAGACGTTCGCCCGCGCGCGCGGCCTTGGCAGGCGGTGCACCCTCCATTTCAAGTATGACGGTGATGCGACCGTCTACATGAAGGTGTTTGGGGAAGATGATCGCGGCGCCGGGTGCTGCCCCAAGGTGAACGACGGCGAGGAGGTGCTAGGCCTTGGCAACGGTCGAGACGAGGATGAGGGTGAACCCACCTTTAGTGCCGACCACGTCTCGTCCAGCTACGGTGGCTCTTCCCCCGGCGACAGCTCCAGCAGTGGTGGCTATGACCAGCCGTCGCGCCCGCTTCGAAGGTGGCAGCGGGTCATCTCGTCGCCGTGCCTCCGTGAAGCGCGAGGAGGGGTCCGGCTGAGCTCAGGACGACGCCAAGAGACCGCCCCCATGAACCACTGTAGGGGCAGGCGCCGCTTTTATTTTGTTCTTCCTTTCCTTCCTGTATAAAAAAAAGAAACCAGCATGGGCCCCGGAGGGCGTGTATCGGACCATGATTCCTCAATCACTATGTTATGCTTATCGTTTCTGTGCTGTGCTGTTGTTTTTTGTAGAGACAACTTAGCTTGGCACGTTCGGGGTAGCCTCCTCTTCACGAGGCACTTGTTTCCTGGTGCATGTCAAGGCCTTCCTTGACTCAGTGGGTGCTTAGGAACTGCAAAAATTCGTTAGGAGGCTCGCTAGGAGGCTTATCATTCACCCGAGCCTTGACCCATCACTTCATATCACGGTACCCGAGGGGCACGGATTAGGAGAGATGCGCCAGCTTGTGGGCTCGAATGAGGGTGCCTCGCAAAAAAGCAGAAGGAAGGCAGAGAAAATGAAAAATGCTTGCGAGGGCACCTGCCTAGCCCCCTCGCGAGGTATGCGAGAGAGAGAGAGAGAACAGGTTAAACTGTAGTCGGAAACAGCGGCAAAAGGCGACGGAACAAAATCAGCAAGGAACACCAGAAGCAAACTTCAATTAAAAGGAGGCGAGCCAACTACGGAAAGCAAATGAAAAGCCGCGTCCGGCACCTAGTCTAGTCTTCAAGTCTTCTCACTAGCGCGGAGCTAAGTGCTGCCACTAAGACATGGGAGGGAGCCCCCGAGGCCCGAGGGTGGCACTCCTGAGACTCCGGGGCGTGTACAGCCCCACTCGTTATTACGTGAGAGTGTCACGGGCGGCGATCTTCACAGGCGTTGGCCTTCTTCACAGGCACTGGGCCTTTCTTCATGGGTAGAACTTCCGGAGGTGCTGGATGTTCCAGGCATTCTGGATGGGCACCCCGTCCTGTGTCTCCAGGCGCGCGGCACCAGGCCTAGAGACAAGGACGACCTTGAACGGGCCCTCCCACATGGGTGAGTCCTTATGCAGACCTTCCCTGGAGAGGACCCACCTTAGGACGAGGTCACCCACCTCGAGCGTCCTGGAGCGGATGTTGCGGCAGTGGTATCGCCGCAGCGCCTGCTGATACCTTGCCACCATCAGTGCGGCTTCGCGGTAGTGCTCCTCCCCCAGCACGAGGTCCATCCCCCATGTGGCGTCCTGTTGCATTTCATCAAACGCCAGGACCCATGCAGAGCGATGCTTGACCTCGTGAGGGAGGACCGCTTCTGCTCCGTAGACGAGGAAGAACGGGATATCGCCCGTTGGCTTGGTGGCGGTGGTGCGAATGGACCACAACATGGACTGGAGCTCGTCGTACCAGCCCCTGCCGCAGGCCTCGAGCTTCTTCTTGAAAGTCCTGGTCTTGAGGCCCCTCAAGACCTCTGCGTTGGCGCGTTCGGCCTGACCATTGCTCCTGGGGTGCGCCACTGAAGCGTAGCAGATCTATCTTCCAAGGTCAGCATAATATGTTTTGAAGAGATTAATGGTGAACTGCGAGCCGTTATCAGTGATGATGCGGCTGGGGACCCCGAAGCGGCTCACGAGACCCTTGATGAACTTGACCATGGAGCCAGCTGGGATGGTGCGGACGGCTTCCACCTCTGCCCACTTGGTGAACTTGTCGATGGCGACGTAGAGGTAGCGGTAGCCCCCAGGCGCTCGAGGGAACGGGCCCAAGATATCCAGCCCCCAGACCGCGAACGGCCATGTAAGTGGGATGGGTTGGAGGCCCTGAGCCGGCTGATGGATCTGCTTGGCGTGGAACTGGCAAGCTTCACAGGACTTCACCATCTCGGCTGCGTCGTTGAGCACCATGGGCTAGTAGAATCTGCTGCGGAAGTCCTTGCCGACGAGGGTCCGCGATGACGAGTGGTGCCCGCAGTACCCACCGTGTATGTAAGATAGCAACTCCTTCCCCTGGTCCCTGGAGATGCAATACAGTGAAACGTCATTTGGTCGCTTCCTGTATAACTCACCATCCCGGATGCAGTAAGCCGTGGCTTGCCGGGCCACGCGCTCCGCGTCCTCCTCCTTCTCCGACAGCGCCCCTTGCATCATGTATTCCTTGAATTCCTTAGTCCAGCATCCTCCTGAGGCTCGAGCGCCAAGACTAGGCGTGCTCCCGTAGTCGGGCCACAAGCTGGGGCTCCTGTGGCAAGCGGTTGCGGGAGTTCCTCCCGAGGCTGAGCTGTCCTTGAAAGTGGTGGTGTCGCTGATGGTTTGAAGAGCCGCTCCTCGAAGACGCCAGGCTCTTGGGGCTGCTGCTTGGATGCCCTCCTGCCAATGTCGTCAGCTTCCTTGTTGGTGCCACGGGGCATGTGCTGCAACTCCAGGCCCAGGAACTGCTTCTCCATCTTGAGCACCTCCGTGAGGTATGCCTCCATGTGCTCGTCCTTCGGCTCGTATACCTTGTTGGAGAAGTTGGCGAGGAGCTGCGAGGAGCCCCTAATGGTGAGGCACTTCACCCCCAGAGCTTCCGCAGCTTTCAGGCCAGCTATGAGGCCTCCGTATTCTGCGATGTTGTTGGAGACCTTCTCGCCCCCACTGAAAGCAGAGCTGCACGACGCAGTAGAGCTTGTCTTGAGCGGGCGAGATGAGTATCGCACTCAGCCCAGCATACAGTGCGCGAAGGCGCCATCGAAATACATGACCCATCCGTCAGGCGCCTCACTTCCTAGTGAGGTGGACTGGTCCTCGTCTGCTTCAAGTGTCGGGGCATCCGTCCATTCTGCCACGAAATCAGCGAGTGCGGCCCCCTTGATGACCCTGGTAGTGCTGAACTCCAACTGGAATGCCTGCAACTCGATGTTCCACTCAGCGACCCTTACAGCAGAGTTGGGGCTCCTGAGCACTCTCTCCAATGGGCAGGCCGAGACGACCTTGATGGGGTGGCCCTGGAAGTAGTGCTGCAACTTACGCGAGGCCACCAAGAGCGCGAGTAATCGCTTCTAAAGCATGGGATATCGTGCCCTTGCGTCCCGCAACACCGTCCTGATGAAATACACCGGGTGCTCGACGAGAGCCGGCGCGTTGGTGAGGCTCGTGTCTTGCGGAAGTTGGGGCGTCTCCTGAGGTAGTGGATCTCCCGACGCTTGGTCGCTTGTCAGGATTTCGGCGGCGTCGTCCTGCCGAGCTTGGTCCTCTGTTGATGCTGCTATGACTCTTGTGGCGCCTTCCTGATCTTGCGTCATCTTGACCGATGGTGTAGCTTGGCGTGACGCGCCTTTGGCTTGGTGCTCTTCCCGAACCACCACCAGAGCCGCGCTGGCGGAGTATGGGGTGGCGGCAAGATAAAGCACTAGGGGCTCGAGAGGTCATGGCGCCACCATTACTGGAGGGCTGGTCAGGTATCTCTTGAGGTCTTGAAAAGCTCGGTCAGCCTCCGGGGTCCACTCGAACGGGCCTTTCTTCTTCATCAGCTTGAAGAAGGGTAGGGCACGCTCTCCCAGCTTGGAGATGAAGCGCACCAACGTAGTTACCCGACCAGCTAGCTTCTGCATTTCCTTGAGGGTCTGCGGTGGGCTCATGTCTTCAATGGCCATGATCTTCTCTGGGTTCGCCTCGATCCCTCTGGGGGATACGAGGAAACCCAGCAGCTTGCCGGAAGGGACACCAAACACGCACTTCACCGGGTTGAGTTGCAAGTTCACCTGGTGTAGGCACGCGAACGTCTTCACCAGATCTTGGATCAAGGTTTTCGCGTCCCGAGACTTCACCACAATGTCGTCGATGTAGGCCTCCGCGTTTCTCCCGAGCTGCCGCCCTAAGGCGATGTGCATCAACCGCTGAAAGGTCGCGCCCGCGTTATGCAGTCCGAAAGGCATGCAAGTGTAGCAGCACACCCCACACGGGGTCAGGAAGGCTGTCTTCTCTACATCTTCTACCGCCATCTTGATCTGGTGATGCCCTGAGAACGCATCTAGGAAGCGCAGCAGGTCGCACTCGGTGGTGGAGTCGACGATCTGGTCGATGCGTGGAAGCGGGAACGGATCTTGGGGCAGGCCTTGTTGAGGTTGGTGAAGTCGACGCACATTCGCTCCTTCTCGCCTTTCTTTGGCACAACGACAGGTTTTGCCATCCACTCGGGGTACCGGACCTCGTGAATGGCACACGCCGCCTCCAGCTTCGGGGTTTCTTGGACGATGAAGGCTTGCTTCTCCATGGACTGCCGTCTCGCCCGCTGCTTCACAGGGCGTACATTGGGGCACACCCTTAAGTGATGCTGAATCACCTCTCCTGGGACCCCCACCAGCTGCTTGGGTTCCCATGCAAATATCTCCTTGTTTGTGCGCAAAAATTTCACCAATGCTTCCTCTTGGTCCGGGTCGAGGTCATGTGACGCCCGGGTAATCAAGCTACAGTAACCTTGCGCTAATGATGCCATGTCACCTCGTTACTGTTGATAAACCTGCGTCACTTCGAAACCCAGTTCAAATTCAAAATTAAAATAAAGGCAAACGATAAGGGTTTCAAATATTAAAACTAAATGTTCGGGTGGAGCCAAATAATGCATAGGTAATTATGGTGGAGAAACCACACCTTTATAAAATAATTAAATACTATAGGATGAATAAAACAGCAGTAAAAACAATTATTTAAAACCTTTTGTAATTAATAAAATGTCAAACTAATTTATTTGAGGATTAGACTTTTTGTGACTATGGACTAAGTGAAATACTAATTTAGATGCTACATGTATATTTTAATAGAACTAAAATAATAGGAAACAAAACTAAAACAGAAAAGGTAAAATAAATAAAAAGTAAAAACAAAAGAAAAGAAAAGGGACCCCCACTGGGCCAACCGGCCCAGCTGACAGCCAGGCCAGCCCAACTGGCCTAGCCCGCACCCCCACTCATCCCCAACCTCCTGCTACAGGGAGGCAGGGGATCGTGGCGGACATCCGACCGGCCATGGCCGCGCCATGGCGCATGCCGGCCATCCCCCGGTCCCCTTGGAGTATAAGGCCGAGCCCCCAAACCCCAGCGAACCCTAGCCCTCAATCCCTCTTCCCCGCGCCGCTTCCTTCGCTCCCGAGCAAAGCCGTCGCTGCCGCTCACTATGGCCATGGCCACCGGCCAACCCTCGCCGACCCGAGGTGTCCAGGAGGACCCTCGTCTTCAACCACGTCGCCTGAAACCCTAGATCGAGGCGGGGGAACCACCGAACGTCTCCTTCGATCTGCTCTTCTCCGCCTCGGCCACCGCGACGTCGTCGCCGATCTGCCGCACCGCGACCTCCCGGGCCTCCCCGTGCTGCTACTCGACAACGCTGTGAGCCGCCGGTGCCGTGCACCCTCTACCCCTCTCCCTCTCGCCCTATAGCTCGCCCGCATAGCTCCGCCGTCGCCGCCGTTTGTATTCGTCGCCAGCATGGTCTCCATTGACCAGTTGGTCCTGTGCGTCGCCGGTAGCCTCATTAGTCCCCCGTGAAACAAACGCAGCGATCAAATTGATCGATTTCGGACCGAAGCACTACCCCCATCGAACCAATGCTAGTGCCGCCGCCGGTCGACGAAGTTGCTATTGAATCCAGCCACCCCACAGCCTTGTGCGGGCGCCCCTGGATGCGCTCGGACAAGGGCTGATCCCTAGTGCACTCGGCTCGACCTACTGCCGCCTATACTGCTGCTCCGGCAAGCGTCCGCCACTGCCTGCGAAATCCCGTGGCCGCGCCCGAAGCTCCGCTCCCTCGCGCCTGCCTCGCTCATGCCATGCCCCTGCTCGCCAACCGCCGCTGCGCCCGCGCCTCCCCAACGCGCTCCCCGCCACTGCATCGCCCGCGCCACACACCACTGCTAATGCTCCGCCTGTACTACTCCTGCTAGCAATAGCTGCTAGCTAGCTTTTCAATTTCTACAATAACTAACCCTCTAGACAGCCCCTAGACAGCGCCTAAACGACTGTTAACAGGAGCAAAAATATTATGTGAAGGTAGTATACTTGACAAACTCCATTTTATCCCACTGGATCAAACCCATTTTATGCATGTATTAACTCCTATGAAAATCACAAAATGCTATCTTTTGTTAACAGAAGACAGTTTTAACCTCTAGCACCGTGTGTTGCGTGCTGTGTATGTGCCGTGTGTGTGGCCGGCCCTTGTTAGTACTAGGTTTAGCTAGTAGTATTAATTAGTGCTAAGTTAGCCTAATAGTAGATGACATGTAGGCCCCCAATTAAATAAGTTAGGTTTGTTTAACTTTTAGGTAAATAGTCCATGACATGTGGGTCACAGCTCTCTTTTTGACTAGTCAAATTGACTTGGTCAACTTAAATTAAAAGTAATTTAGAAAATGATTTAAAACTTTAAAAATTAATATAAAATAAACCGTAACTCAGATGGAAAAACTTTGTACATGAAAGTTACTCAGAACAACGAGATGAATCCGGATACGCAGCCCGTTCGTCCACCACACATCCCTAGCATAGCAAACACGCAACTTCCCCCCTTCGGTTCATCTTTCCGAAAACACGAAACACTGGGGATACTTTTCCGGATGTTTCCCCCCTTCACCGGTATCACCTCATACCGCGTTAGAACACATCTAGCTCTGCTTGTTGTCCTGTTATGCACTTGCTTGCTATGTATTTACTGTTTCTCGCCCCTCGTCTCTCCGGTAGGCCCCATGGCGATCTTTGATGCCTCAGTAGTCGATCACGTCACCGACGACCCCTCCTTGTCTCGAGCAACCAGGCAAGCCCCCCCTTTATCACGGATATCGCCTATTCTACTCTATCTTGCTTGCATTAGAGTAGTGTAGCATGTTACTATTTTACGTTATACCTATCCTAATGCACTTTGTCCTTGCTACTCTTGTTGTTACCTTTACCGCAATCCTACATGCTTAGTATAGGACGCTAGTATTCCATCTGTGGCCCTACATTCTTGTCCGTCATTGTGCTATACTATCGGGCCGTGATCACTCGGGAGGTGATTACGGGTATATACTATATACTTTATACATGATACATGTGGTGACTAAAGTCGGGTCGGCTTGTGGAGCACCCACGAGTGTATCTTTGTGGCGGAGCGACATGGCAGGTTGAGACCGCCAAGGAGAGAGGTGGACCTGGCCCTGTTCGGCGTTCGCGGATACTTAACACGCTTAACGATACCTTGGTATTTGATCTGAGTCTGGCCATTTGGTCTATACGCACTAACCAACTACGCGGGAACAGTTATGGGCACTCGACGTCGTGGTATCAACCGAAGCATTTCGTGACGTTAGCGACTGAGTGACGCGCGCCGGATTGGAATGGAACCCCACTAGGCTAGGTCTACTTCCGGCGCGTCGCATAACATGCGGTGTGCTAAGGGCGATGGGCCCAGACCCTGTGGCGCTTAGGTTTAGACCGGCGTCTTGACCTCTGTTATGCCTTGGTGGGGTTGCGGCGTGTTGATCTTCCGCGGCCGGGCATGACCCGTAAAAGTGTGTCCGCCAAATGGGATCAAGCGTGTTGGGTTATGTGGTGCACCCTGCAGTGAAGTTAATCTATTGAATAGCCGTGATCTCCAGAACAGGACGACTTGGAGTTGTACCTTGACCTTATGACAACTAGAACCGGATACTTAATAAACACACCCTTCCAAGTGCGGATACAACCCGGTGGTCGCTCTCTCTTAGGGTTACGGGAGGGATCACTGGGTAGGATTATTGCTATGTGATGCTACTTGGAGGACTTGATCTACTCTACGCTACATCTTGCAAAGGCGGAGGCTGCCCGAGCGTAGTCTTGACGTGATTAGCTATCCCCCTCTTATTCTGGCATTCTGCAGTTCGGTCCACTGATATGGCCCTTTACACATATATCCATGCATCTGTAGTGTAGCTCCTTGCTTGCGAGTACATTGGATGAGTACTCACGGTTGCCTTGTTCCCCCTTTCCCCCTATCTCTACTCGATTGCTGCGACCAGACGATGGAGCCCAGAGCGACGCCACCGTCGATGGCGACTACTACCCCGGAGGTGCCTACTACTACGTGCAGCCGGCCGACGATGATCGAGGAGTAGATAGGAGGATCGAGTGCGGGAGGCCTGCGCCTCTTCGATCTGTATCGGTTTGTGCTAGCCTTCTTAAGGCGAGACTTGTTTAACTTATGTCTATACTCGAGATATTGTTGCTTCCGACTTCGTCTATGATCGAGCACTTGTATTCAAGCCCTTGAGGCCCTGGCTTGTATTATGATGCTTGTATGACTTATTTATGTTTTAGAGTTGTGTTGTGATATCTTCCGTGAGTCTCGATCTTGATCGTACACATTTGCGTGCATGATTAGTGTCACGATTGAATCGGGGCGTCCTGAGTTGGTATCAGAGCCGACTGCCTGTAGGAATCCCCCTTCCACACTCCTTGGCCGAAGTCGAGTCTAGACATTATAAAACTTTTACTAACATGGATGTGTGCCTTACGGGCCCACGTCGCCATTGGGTGGTATTAGGATCTCTTATTCCTCGATCTATACTCTGGGACTCCGATCTCTCTTCTATCCGGGTTAAATGATTTTACTAATTCTGACTCTAGGTTCTCGTAACTACTTCCTCCCGGAGAGCCCCTTATTACATTGATCGCCTGCTGCACCAGAAGGTTTCAAAGATGCTATTCGTTGTTTCCCGAGACGCTTGTGCCGACCGCTTTTGCAAATTCCCTACCCCTATTATCTGTATGGACAACTGAACGCACTTGCCTACATTCAATCCCATTGATCTAGTTATTACAAGATGCCCCAAACTGCTCTCCGTTGTTCCGAAAATCCTTTGAGCTTACTGCCATGTAGTTCTTGCCTAATGAATAACCCCTACGGATAATTCCTCGCACTTATCGAGTATCCGCTCATCCACAGTTGTTCAGGTGTTTCACAAAAGTCTTCGAAGTGCCATTCGACCGTTCGAAAACCCTGAGTAGCCTGTTGCTCTTCAAATTCTTGCTTGCTTGCATTCTGGTTAATACCATAAGTCTAGTAATCTTATTGGCAACGTTTTTCACTATCATTTTGCGCCCCTTGATTCAATTTGTTGCGAATGCACACAATCATCAGTTGATCCTTATAAAGTATCTTTCCGGCTCAGACGTCTTTCGATCATGAGCTGGTTCTCAGCCAATCAGATTGCCATCGATTGTACCCCTAAGTCTATTCAACTTATCCATCCTTGATCAGAGCGTTTTCTCCTGATCCTTGATTTGAAAATCATAATTCCTTTGTTATTTAAATGTTGAATTATTCAGATGTTCTATAAACCGATGCATTTGCATTCTTTCTTCCTCTGATTGGGTATCGATACTCACATCAACTCCATTTTGGATTGCCATATCCACTGTTGGATTATTATCCGACAGTGTCCTTCATAATTAATCACCTTGTGAGTTCTTTCTCTGATTCATAATGCCTTTGGTAAATTGTATCCTCTCCTTTTGCCAACCATGCTCTGCTTTTGAGCTGGTGATATTTACTCTTGAAGCTTGTGGTATATGTTCCTAAGATGCCCTGGTGGGTTGAACCTATGCCTTCCTTACTATGTGTGAACTCGGAAGTTTTCACGGGTCATACTCATCTGGTATTTCACCAGGTAAAACTTTCAACACTAATGCCATTATCGAAACGAGAAGTGAATGTAAGGTTATGCTTTGGAGAGGTGGGAGTCGACCTTGAACTTTGTGTTCATGCCCATGGACCCGAGGTGGAACTTATCATGGAAGCTTCTCGTAGTAATAATAATCCCCTTGTTATAACTTCTTCTATTATCTATGCTTGGTCTTTTGCGACCGTGGTTCCGGCCATGATTGTTCTTCTTTGTTCCATTTCTCGGACAAGTTAAAGCACTTGTCTTCTACAGATCAATATGCCTGCCCAACCTCTATTATGATCTACCTTCGAGTATTACCCCTGGTATCTCGAGGATATCATGCCATTGTAATACATCTTGCAAACTTTTGATGAAGTACTACCTTTCCCTGTCAATGTCACTTCATGGGTTCTGGGTTGTTGGTCAACCGAGAACACCGATAAGTGAATTGATTCCGCACTCCGATTCAATAGCTCTAAGTAATTCTTGTTGCTTACGAGTTTAATAATCCTTCAAGTCATTCCTAGCCTGATTGGCTATATCATTATCGTGCTAAATTTTAACCGTGCTACATGGTCCTTCCCGGAGCATAATTTTCGACGATGAGCTAAGCTTACGTCGATATTCCTCGTCATATCATTACACCTTGGACAGCAAGCTTGATTCCATGTTTGTCCCATACCCGTGGTTCCAATAACCTTTTGCTTCATCATTCCTTTGACTTGATGTCATCGCCGATCGATTACATCTTGAAATCTCTCGATCGCTATGTCGTGATCATCATCGACATTCGAGCTCTTCCAAGATATCAATTGAATTTATGTTGAGAATGACCATCCTTGCCCTCGATGATTAGTGTTATCATCGACCACTCTATCGCTTTTCCCTCCAACACAAACTTGTTTGTGTTTCGTGTTATACCTTGAGTTCCTTGCTATCCAGCAATTGCTCTTCTTTACCTTGGAGTATTACCATCCTTTATGTCAATAATGTCGTGAGAATTTCACCACCTCCTGAGAATTCTTGGTATTGTGATACTTCTCACCATCACCATTTTTCTTGGTCCCTGTCTTGAAACCAACAAGTGGACGGTGTCGTTTGGATGCTTTCCTTCTAGCAACCCTATTGCTTTGAAGTTAATGGTCGACATTTCATTATTAGACCATTGGTTATCGAATCACCATTATAACATTGGTCGTGCAACCCAACCCATATTTCGGG
This sequence comes from Aegilops bicornis, assembly GCA_021605145.1. Classification (NCBI taxonomy): domain Eukaryota; kingdom Viridiplantae; phylum Streptophyta; class Magnoliopsida; order Poales; family Poaceae; genus Aegilops; species Aegilops bicornis. Next base: position 271,427,375 of record CM038675.1, on the reverse strand, counting down.
CGCACCTTTCCACCAATGTTTAATTGAGTATGTTTTCCTCGAGCATACCTCATTATATCATTTGATCTGACAAATGCTATCTCCTGTTCACATAATTGTGGAAATCCATCTTTTGAAATCCCAATGAATTTTTTGAGTTCATCACCCACCTCCTCATCCTCTCCTTGGTTTAATGATGAACTCATGATTGAACTTGCTTCCATAGTTTATTTCGAGAATCTTGCAACTCCATCACGTCAAATTGAGTTGCACCTTTTCTTCTCAGGCATCCTGAGTCCTTGACACCAATCAGATCTGAATTCCGGTCAGATATGATGGTTGGAACATACTTTCAAGAGTTATAACATTGGTCCTCTTATGACTCGGTAAGGTGATGTCATGCCTAGCACGCTGACGAGGGGACCCGGTGTTATAGTTTCCTTTTAACAAGGATAGTCATTTTCCATGAGGAAATGGAATACCTTGTTTAATAAGTTCATCCTGATGGATCCTTTGTGTATCCAAAATCCGACCTTTGCTTGGAACCCATGTCAATGCTATCTCAAAGAAAGTCTGTGGTACTCCGATTTTCAACAAGAACATTTGAAGCCCAATGCTAAATGTTTCTTTCTTAATTATCCTAACACCGTTGTATGGGTAATGCCATGAAAATTCTCTCCCATTACCTAAATGGTTTTCTTCGTTATATCCTGTCATGGGCGTCATGCTATGCTTGTCCTTGGGAAGGATATACCCCTGAATTATGTGTTTAAACACAATTTTCTTTCCATTGCTCTGATTAAATCGGATAAACACTTTTCACTTTCCATTGGTTTGTTTAAACCCTTTCTATGATCTATATGATATAAGCAGTAACAATTCCCTGCTTGTGCAAACACCTCGGTGTACCGCTCTGTCAGTAAGACCCTGTTACTATTGTTGATGACATTCCGGTAGCCACCGATGGACGAGAACCTTGCCTATTGGCCCGCCTCGTTCAACGAGCAGGAAAATGGTTCTCTTCGTCCCTCGCCCTTGGTACCGACGTTGTTACTGACATATAACTGATAGGCTAACCTCTGACATGCCTTGCTTACATGATCGTGCAAGACGTCATCGCCCTTCCTACTTTTAACCCACATGGTGGGCCCATAACCCATGTGTCCCGTGATCGAAACCTGACTCTCCTGTACACCTTGTTGACAAAGTTATCCCTTACTCTTGGTTTTGTGTGTAATTCATGAGCCACCTTCCTAGTGCTCTATTCTGGTATCAGACGCAATACTTACTCTCGCAGACCTGAACCACTTTCTCACTCTGGTTCAGACTTCGAGCAACTATCTATCCGCTTGGAACCTCTTATTGTACCTTCGTACCTTACTCTTGATGTATTCTATATGTTCAACTCGAGAGATAATCTTATGCTCCTTCATGGGTTACCCCCAGTTGTTTCCCTCATAAGCATTACTGTCGTGGCCGAGCTGCCCTTACCTATTCGTGAAATGCGTTGGAGTTCGAGAAAAGGGCGACATCACCATGATGACCTGAAGCAGAGAAATGAAGATGTCAATGTAATGGATCGACCTCTTCAAGAAGAGCAACCAAGACTGAGAAGATTCGTTAGGATTTCGTAACCAGACCTTTCCCCCTTAGTCCCCTTCTTAAATCTCGGGACGAGATTTCTTGTAGTGGAGGAGAATTGTGACGCCAGGGTAATCAAGCTACCATAACCCTGCGCTAATGATGCCATGTCACCTCGTTACTGTTGATAAACCCGCGTTGCTTCGAAACCCAGTTCAAATTCAAAATTAAAATAAAGGCAAACGATCAGGTTTTCAAATATTAAAACTAAATGTTCGGGTGGAGCCAAATAATGCATAGGTAATTATGGTGGAGAAACCACACCTTTATAAAATAATTAAATACTATAGGATGAATAAAACAGCAGTAAAAACAATTATTTAAATACCTTTTGAAATTAATAAAATGTCAAACTAATTTATTTGAGGATTAGACTTTTTGTGACTATGGACTAAGTGAAATACTAATTTAGATGCTACATATATATTTTAATAGAACTAAAATAATAGGAAACAAAACTAAAAGCAGAAAAGGTAAAATAAATAAAAAGTAAAAACAAAAGAAAAGAAAAGGACCCCCTTGGGCCAACTGCCCGGTGACACCAAAGCCATCCCAAGCGGCCCAGCCCGCACCCCCACTCATCCCCAACCTCACCTTTCTGAGGAGGCAGGGGATCGTGGCGAGACATCCGGCCAGCCATGGCCGCGCCATGGCGCGTGCCGGCCATCCCCCGGTCCCCTTGGAGTATAAGGCCGAGCCCCCAACACCCCAGCGAACCCTAGCCCTCAATCCCTCTTCCTCACACCGCTTCCTTCTCTCCCGAGCAAAGCCGTCGCTGCCGCTCACTATGGCCATGGCCACCGGCCAACCCTCACCGACCCGAGGTGTCCAGGAGGACCCTCGTCTTCAACCACGTCGCCTGCAACCCTAGATCGATGCGGGGAACCACCGAACGTCTCCTTCGATCTGCTCTTCTCCGCCTCGGCCACCGCGACGCCGTCGCCGATCTGCCAGACGCGACCTCCGGCCTCCCGTCTTTGTTACTCGACAACGCTGTGGAGCCGCCGGGCCGTGCACCTCTACCCTTCTCCTCTCGCCCTATAGCTCGCCCGCATAGCTCCGCCATCGCCGCCCGTTTGTATTCGCCCGGCATGGTCTCCGTTGACCGATTGGTCTGTCGCGTCGCCGGTAGCCTCATTAGTCCCCGTGAAACAAACGCAGCGATCAAATTGATCTATTTCGGACGAAGCACTACCGCCATCGAACCAATGCTAGTGCCGCCGCCCGGCAGCAATTCTTGTTGAATCCGGCCACCCCACAGCCTTGTGAGGCGCCCTGGATGCGCTTCGGACAAGGGCTGCTCCTCAGTGCACTCGGCTCGACCTCGCCGCCTATAGAGCCGCTCCGGCGTCCGCCGCTGCTGCGAAATCCCGTGGCGCGCCGAGCTCCGCTCCCTCGCGCCTGCCTCGCTCATGCCATGCCCCTGCTCGCCAACCGCCGCTGCGCCCGCGCCTCCCCAACGCGCTCCCCACCACTGCATCGCCCGCGCCAAACACCACTGCTAATGCTCCGCCTATACTACTCCTACTAGCAATAGTTGCTAGCTAGGTTTTCAATTTCTACAATAACTAACCCTCTAGACAGCCCCTAGACAGCGCCTAAACGACTGTTAACAGGAGCAAAAATATTATGTGAAGGTAGTATACTTGACAAACTCCATTTTATCCCACTGGATCAAACCCATTTGATGCATGTATTAACTCCTATGAAAATCACAAAATGCTATCTTTTGTTAACATAAGACAGTTTTAACCTCTAGCACCGTGTGTTGCGTGTTGTGTGTGTGCCGTGTGTGTGGCCGGCCCTTGTTAGTACTAGGTTTAGCTAGTAGTATTAATTAGTGCTAAGTTAGCCTAATAGTAGATGACATGTAGGCCCCCAATTAAATAAGTTAGGTTTGTTTAACTTTTAGATAAATAGTCCATGACATGTGGGTCACAGCTCTCTTTTTGACTAGTCAAATTGACTTGGTCAACTTAAATTAAAAGTAATTTAGAAAATGATTTAAAACTTTAAAAATTAATATAAAATAAACCGTAACTCAGATGGAAAAACTTTGTACATGAAAGTTACTCAGAACAACGAGACGAATCCGGATACGTAGCCCGTTCGTCCACCACACATCCCTAGCATAGCAAACACGCAACTTTCCCCCTCCGGTTCATCTGTCCAAAAACACGGAACACTGGGGATACTTTTCCAGATGTTTCCCCCCTTCACCGGTATCACCTCATACCGCATTAGAACACGTCTGGCTCTCCTTGTTGTCCTGTTATGCACTTGCTTGCTATGTATTTACTGTTTCTCCCCCCTCTTCTCTCCGGTAGACCCCATGGCGATCTTTGATGCCCTGTGGTGCGACTACGTCACCGACGACCCTCCTTCTTCTCTCGAGCAACCAGGCAAGCCCCCCCTTGATCACCAGATATCGCCTATTCTACTCTATCTGCTTGCATTAGAGTAGTGTAGCATGTTCTTGCGTCATTATACCTATCCTAATGGATAGCCTGTCCTTGCTACTACTGTTGTTACCTTTACCTCCAATCCTACATGCTTAGTATAGGATGCTAGTATTCCATCTATGGCCCTACATTTTTGTCCGTCTGCTGTGGTATACTATCGGGCCGTGATCACTCGGGAGGTGATCACGGGTATATACTATATACTGTCGGATTTCGGGTTCCGGCAGACCCTTGAAGTTCGAACACTGGGGTGCGCGCAGAGATCCAACCCTCCACCGCCTCGCACCTCGCTGAATCTCTGGGACCTAAACTACTAACGGAACAGCACAAGAGACAAAAGATTTATAGTAGTTCGGGCCACCGTTATGGTGTAATACCCTACTCTAGTTTGTGGTGTGGTGGATTGCCTCTTGGGCTGATGAGGAACAATACAAGGAAGAACAGCCTCGCGAGGGTCTGTTCTTGGCGGGTGGCCAGCTCCTCCTTCATCTTGACGTCGCGCACGCCGTCGGAGAAGGCAGAGATGATGGCCTCCTCCGTTACCCTGGGGATCTTGAGGCGCGCGTTGTTGAAGTGCTGGATGTACTTTTGCAGGGTTTCCGGCTGCTGCTTGATTTGGCGCATGTCGCTCACGGCGGTGGCCGGTCGCGAGTACCACGGAAGTTGGCGATGAAGCGAATGCGCATCTCGGCCCAGGAAGAGATCGTGCACAGGGGCCAGATTCAGGAGCCAAAGTGCGGGCTCCGTCCTGAGCGCCATGGGAAAAAATTCGCCATGACCTTTTCATCCCCGTTGGCAGCCTCGATGCCCAGCTCAGAGCCGGAGGAACTCAAAGGGTCAATTTGGCCGTCAGAGCGAGGAGGCAGGTCTCGCTTGAACTTGGCGGGCTACTGACGCTGCGCAGCTCGGAGGTGAAGGCGCGGCAGCCCGCCGTGGCCGCTGGGGGCCTCGGACGACGAGAGCTTGGTCTTGTGGGCCTCCTGCGCCGCTTGGGCCGGGGCAGGAGGTCTTGACGTCTTTGGAGCGGGAGCGCTCGGGCAGCTTCTGCGGGCGAGAACTTCTTGACAGTTTTCTGCTCTTGCAGCGGCTGGCGCTGGCGGAACGGTCCCGCCAGGGCGCTTGGGGAACGGCGCCTTCTTGAGGACGAGGCGGCTGAGGCGCCCCGGGAGCTTCATCGCCCACGCGGGGCGGGGTGCGGTGCAGCGAGACGGTCGGCGCGGGGGCGCCTCCTGCAGCGTGGACGAGCTCGGCGACTCGGTCGAGCCATTCTTCGTAGACGTCGTCGACGGGGCGGTAGCGCAGAGCTTCGTTGCCGTGATGAGTGCAGCTCGGGCCTCCATGGCGCGCGGTAGCGTGGCGAAGAACCAGCGAGGGTGAGCGGGTTGTGGCGGTATGGCCATCCCGCCTCATGGACGGGTCTTTGGGGCGATGCTTGTTGCTCGTTTCGCCGGGCCGGTGGCGGCGTTGACGGCAGGTGACCGAACGACGTGGGCGCCCGCCGACGGAGCTGTTCGGGCGACATGGGAGGCGAGGCGGCTCGGCGCTGGCGCGGTTCGACGGGCGTCGACATGGTTGCGGTGGTCGGGAAGAACGAGGCAACGAAGCAGATTCCGCGCACCCCTACTGGGCGCGCCAAATGTCGATTTAGGGTTCCGGCAGACCCTTGAGGTTCAACACTGGGGTGCGCGCGGAGATCCAACCCTCCACCGTCTCGCACCTCGCCGAATCGCTGGGACCTAAACTACTAACGGAACAGCACAAGAGACACAAGATTTATACTAGTTCGGGCCACCGTTGTGGTGTAATACCCTACTCTAGTTTGTGGTGTGGTGGACTGCCTCTTGGGCTGATGAGGAACAATACAAGGAAGAACAACCTCGCAAGGGTCTGTTCTTGGCGGGTGTGATGAACTGCTAGGTGGTGTTCAGTTGCCCTAGCTACTGGTTCCTCGATGAGGATTCTGATCTCTCTTCGTCTCTCCCAGATCTAGATGCCGATCGATTCGATCCCCCCGCTCTGAGTGTGGCTACTCCTATTTATAGGCGAAGGCCCCGAGCCTCTTCCCAAATATTGAGCGGGAAGGGCGCCAACAAATTGCCATTTTGAAGGGGAACAGCGGGTACACTTATCCTGACTAAAGTTGGTCCTCGCCTGCCCAAGGCTCTGGTGATAACGCCTGCTTGGGCTCCACGATGACTCCCTTCTAGCCGTTGGGGCTGGTATTGGTCTTGTTGCACCGAAATGGATGCCTTTGCTCGATGCTCTCGCCTGCGCTTGCTCCCTTTGCACCAAAGAGGAAAGGAGGACACTGCGCGGGCTGGCGCCCGGATGGCGCCCTTGGTCGTCATGGCTTGCGTCATGGGCACCTCGCGAGGTACCCTGCCTTGAACTCTCCGCCTCCTCATGAGCCAGCTCGACGAGGCTGTGCCCGAGGAAGCTCCTTGTCGCCCGCCTCATGAGGCTTGGCCCCTCGCGAGGGTCTTGAGCTTGCGTTGATGAAGATGGGCTGTCCTGGGCCTCCTTTGAGCCACGCCAGCAGGCCGCAGGCAAGTCTGGGGACCCCCGTTCCCAGAACGCCGAAAGTAGCCCCCGGGCCTACGGCGCGCCCGAACTTGGCCGAGCAGAGAGGCGAAAGGGCAAGTGCGAAGCGTCGTGGGCCCTAACAGCCTGCGGCCTTGGGCGCCGCGTGGTGGTTGATTGGACGCGTGCGCATTGCTTCCCCCCGATGCCTCGGTAACCACCCTGATTTGACAAGTCCCTGCACACATAGTTGGTCATGATGACCGGTGATCATGGAGGCCGACGGTTGGCCTTCGCCGGCTATAAGTACAGAACAGCGCGCGCCCTTCCAGTCTATCCCTCTTCTTCTCCTCCTCCTCGTTTCATCTGGTTGCCATGGCTCCAATCCGCCGGTTCTCCAAGGAAGAGAAGGGAAAGGCTCCTTAAGAGGATCCTGACCTGCTCCCCCCAAAGAAGCGGCTTGCTCTCTGGTGTCAGGGCAGGAGCGCTCGCCAGGAGGCGCCCATGCCCTGGTGCGTGTGGCCGCCACCAGGGTTTCCTCTTCCCTTGTACGCGCAAATTGGTGGCTCTGAAGGAGGCGACGCCGGGGGCCACGAGCGGCGCCGCCGACGACACCGGCGGGTCACGAAGGTGTGCGTCTTCCCCCCTGGAGTCCACGCCGAGGGCTCCTACCGGGAGTTCGTGCTTCGCGTCGCCACGCCTCCTAAGTCTTGGATCCGTCTTCCTTCTTTCTTCGCTTCCGTCATCCGGCAGGGGGAACCACAGGACTCTGGCTGCAAAGACGCCCGGTGTGGCACCCTCGCGACCGGGCAGAGGTCGCATGATGTTGCCCAGGCGAGGTCTTCATGACTCGTGGCTGGGACGAGGTCGCCCAGGTCTGCAGGACGAGGGCGCCCTCACGATCCACAGGAGTAATGCGATGGTGCTTCGGTGGTGTCCTTCAAGGTCTTCGACGCGGAGGGTCGTCGGCTGGAGTGCTGCCCCGGGAGAGGTGGTCGAGGTCCTGCTGTGGTGAGACAGAGGCCGACCGCCCACTCCCTCGTCAGCTCCTCAGGCAACGAAGGCGCCGGAGGATCCAGCGACTCCGCCGAGCTCTTCGTGACGCTGGAGACGAGCGACGACAGCTACGAGCCCCCGAGCCTGCGCCGCTCCCGGAGCAGGGCGGGCTCGTCAGACCGCCGCCGCCCCTGATCTGGATGGTGTTGGCGCCGGACCGGGTGGCCCACTATTGATGATGGCGTCTGCCGTGGTGGTCCCTGTAGATAGGACTCCTTAGGATTCGCGTCTTTTGTTCCTGCGAGGAGCCAAGAATGTACCCCGCGGGGGCCTGTAAGGTGCTTGTAGCTTCGTTTGTCAATATGATCCTTATTGTGAAGCAGCGCGAGATGCTCATCCCGCCTTAGCTTAGTTTCTTCCTTTCGGACCTCGTGAGGGCTTGATGCTCACGCCGATGGTCCTAGTCCCAAGGCGGCTTCGGCCGCTGGTATGCCAGGTCGCGATGCCGTGGTCAAGGCCAGGAGGTGAGCGGCCCGAGGTCCGGTAAGAGCCTCTAAGTCGCGATGCTCAGGGGGTCCCCCTTGGCGCTCAAACGACCATCATAAGGTGAGAAAGGAGGGCGACGGTGCTAACACGGGGTTGCATTGAGTGTGGGGATGGTGTTGTGATAACTAGTGTGTCCGGAGGGTGACTTATCTCGAGGGTCAGGCCAATGCTTCCTGGTGCGGCGCTAGGTCCGTGCCTAGGCCGGCGAGAGATTGTGTGGCGAGGTCGTTTTGTGCTCCTTGGAGGGACCCTGCAGGTTCACCACAAAAGGAACAAGAGCTCGCCGTGGCGATCGTTAGTTCTGCCGTTAGCTGCTTTGGAGAGGCGCGAGAGGCCTCATGGTGTGTTGGGGCACCCGTGAGCCGATCACGGGACTCACGGGCCCTACCTCAAGGCGGGTTGCGGCTGGTTCTGGCCTTATCTTCGAGTGTGTTCCTGCAAATTTGGCGGATGCGGTGCTCTCGTCTTGGGTCCTGGCTCTCGGGCTGGTCTCGGCCGTCGGCCGGGCAAGCCAGGTCGCGATGCCATGGACAAGACCTGTGTGTGTGGGCCGGAGAGCCGGTAGGAGCCCCGAGTCGCGATGCTTAGGCACCCCCTTTCTGGCGCAAGCTGGGTTAGATGACGCAACTCACGCCCTCGGGTCCCAGGCTCGGGCTGGTCTCGGCCGTCGGGCAAGCCAGGTCGCGATGCCATGGACAAGACCAGAGGGTGAGGGCCGGAGAGCCGATAGGAGCCCTGATTCGCGATGCTCAGGCACCCCCCTTTAACGCGCAAGCTGGGTCAGACGCAGCAACTCTACGTCCTCGGGTCCCGGCTCTTGGGCTGGTCTCAGCCGTCGGGCAAGCGTGTCGCGATGCCATGGACAAGACCAGAGGGTGAGGGCTGGAGAGCCGGTAGGAGCCCTGAGTCGCGATGCTCAGGCACCCCCCCTTTAACGTGCAAGATTCCGCCACCCAGGAAAAGGTACCAAATAACAAGCATGGTGGAACGAGAGCATAATCCTAAGGAAAACGCAAGAAGGATTCATGCCGCTGGGACAGGTCCAAGCGGCTTGGGGACGATGCAGCCCGAGGGGCGCCCCCAACAGGATAAGCTAATGACATGAAATAAAAAGGGATACATGCCGCAGGGACGGACCCACGCGGCCTGGGAATAATGCGGCCCTGAAGGCGCTCCCAGCCTGAAAGGAAACTTAAAGATGTCACTTGGTGATGTTGGGGACGAGGGGGTGTTGGTGTAGCAGACTAGGTGGGCTGCGGGAGCCGATCCTCACGAGCCCCTGTGCCTGTGGGCCTCGGGAGGCTCCGGAGGCGCTGGTGGCTCCTCATAGACCATCTCCATCTCCGCCAGGGCTGCGGCGTGCCTGACCTCTTGAGCCTCCAGGATGGTCCTCATGAGACGCTGGTGCGCAGCAGCCGCGTTTGGCAGTCCATAAGGCATGCGTACGTAGCTGTGGGGCGGACCCTCGCAACGTCTCACTCGCGAGGGCCAGAGGCGCTCTTGAGATGCGGCTCGGTTGAGCCCGGGTATGTCGATGCAGACGCGCAGCCTACCATCCTCGCCTGGATGAGGGGCCACAGGCGGTGGCGCGGCTGCCCTCATGACCCTTGACTCCTGAGCTCCTGAATGGCCTTGCCGACGAACTCCCGAGGGTTCGGCCCTCCTTGCCTTGCTCACCTTGCGGGAAGCGTGTCAAGCACGCCTCCACGTGGTGCCCAAGCGCCTCCCTCGAGACCTTGGCGAGGTCGGGCCGTGGCTTCCCCTCATGACCCTTGACTCCTGTAGCTCCTGAATGGCCTTGCTGACGAACTCCTGAGGGTTCGGCCCTCCTTGCCTTGCTCCTGCTTGCGGGAAACGTGCTTCGAAGCACGCCTCCACGTGGTGCCCAAGCGCCTCCCTCGAGACCTTGGCGAGGTCGGCGGCCCTCCAGGGGAGAGCCCCCGAGCCCTGCCTGAGGAGGGCGCCGGGCGTGCTTCCCTATGCGCGATGGAAGGAGGCTCCCCTGCCCGGTCTGCGGGCCTGAGGGGCTGTCTCTTGAGGAGCCGGGCCGGTCGATGTCTTCTTCTTCTTGGGTGCGGCCTCGGGAGGCCTCCTGCTTCTTGTGGCTGGGTCTTCTAGCGAGGCGGCTGAAAGGCTCGCCAGGAGCACATCGTCTCTCTCTTCACAGGGCACCGTGATGACCCCGCCGCTTCCTGGCATCTTGAGGACGTTGTAGCCGTGGTGGGTTACGGCCATGAATTTGGCCAACGCTGGGTACCCGAGGATGGCGTTGTATGGCAGGCGAATGTGGGCGACACCGAAGTCGATGAGCTCGGTGTGGTAGTTGTCGCGAGCCCCGAAGGTGACAGGAAGGCGGACCTGCCCGATCGGGACCGTGGAGCCGTCGGTGACTCCGGAGAAAGGCTTGGTTGGCTGAAGCTAACTGTAAGGCACCTGAAGATTGTTGAACGTTTCCACGAACAGGACGTTGAGTCCTGCCCCGCCGTCGATGAGGGTCTTGGTGACCAGCACGTTGCTGATGATTGGGGAGCAAAGCATCGGGAGAACTCTGGCTGTGGCTACACACTTGAGCTGGTCTGCTGAGCTGAACGTGATGGCGCACGCCGACCACCTGAGAGGGCGCGTGGCCTCGAGCTTGGGGAGGACTGCATTCACTTCGCGGGCTTGAGCTCCGCCCAGGATGTGACGATCGCCGCGCTTCTGGAAGCCCCAGCCCCTCGTCCTGATGACGGTCTTCAATTCTCCTTGGCGGCGGCGGCGGAGGGAGGCCTGCGTTCCCCTGCGGGCGATCCTCGCGAGGCTGATCCCTCCAGCCTCCCTCGCGAGGTGGGTCTTGCCAGCGATCCTCGCGAGGTTGGTCGCGCCACCCTTGGCGCGGGGCGCGGTCTTCCCAGCATCCTGCATTCCTTCCTCCTCCTCGACCGTAGCCCCGGTCGCTGCACTCGGGGCGTCTGCCGACCCTTCCTTCGCGTACGGCCCAGAGCTCTTGACATTCATTGGTGTTGTGGGTGTGGAGGTCGTGGTACACGCAGTACCGGCTACCCTTGGAGGACTCGGACTGATCTCTGCCTCGCTTGGTGTCTGGTGCGGCCGCGAGTACGGCAGCCCCCTTGCGCTTCACGTCCTTGGCCTTGGACTTCTTTTCTTCGGGATCCACGGCAGGCAGCTCGAGGAGGGAGAGGCGCCCCTCCTCAGCCCTCGCGCACTTGGTCGCTAAGTTGAACAGCTCCAAGGAGGTGCACAGATCTTCATGCATCGCCAGCTCCTCCTTCATCTTGACGTCGCACACGCCGTCGGAGAAGGCAGAGATGATGGCCTCCTTTGTTACCCTGGGGATCTTGAGGCGCGCGTTGTTGAAGCGCTGGATGTACTTTTTGTGGTTTCCCGGCTGCTGCTTGATTCGGGCGCATGTCGCTCACGGTGGTGGCCGGTCGCGAGTCTGTTGGAAGTTGGCGATGAAGCGGTACGCATCTCGCCCAGAAGAGATCGTGCCTGGGGCCAGATTCAGGAGCCAGGTGCGGGCTCCGTCCTTGAGCGCCATGGGAAAAAAATTCGCCATGACCTTTTCATCCCCGTTGGCAGCCTCGATGCCCAGCTCGTAGAGCTGGAGGAACTCCAAAGGGTCGGGCCAGCCGTCAGAGCGAGGAGGCAGGTCTGGCTTGAACTTGGCGGGCTACGCTGACGTCAAGGCAGCTCGGAGGTGAAGGCGCTGCAGCCCGCCGTGGCAGCTGGGGCCTCGCCGACAGAGAGCTTGGTCTTGTGGGCCTCCTGCACCGCTGGCCGGGGCAGCGCAGGTCTTGACGTCTTTGGAGCGGGAGCGCCGGGCAGCTTCTTGCGGGCGAGAACTTGACAGCTGCTCTTGCTGCGCTTAGCGCTGGCGGAACGGGTCCCGCCAGGCCGCGCGCTTTGGGGCTGTGGCGCCTTCTTGAGGACGCAGGCGGCCGAGGCGCCCGGAGCTTTATCGCCACGCTGGGCGGGTGCGGTGTAGCGAGACGGTCGGGCGCGGGGCGCCTCCTGCAGCGTGGACGAAGCTCGGGCGACTCGGTCGAGCCTTTCTTCGTAGACGTCGTCGACGGGGCGGTAGCGCAGGAGCTCGTTTGCCGTGATGAGTGCAGCTTGGGCCTCCATGGCCGCGCGGGGCGCGCGTGACGAAGAACCAGCGGGGGTGAGCGAAGTTGTGGCGGTATGGCCATCCCGCCTCATGGACGGGTGCTGGGACGATGCTTGCTGCTCGTTCCCCGCCGGGCCGGTGGCGGCGTTGACGGCAGGTGACCGGGAACGACGTGGGCGCCCGCCGACGGGAGCTGTCTGGGCGACATGGGAGGCGAGGGCGGCTCGGCGCTGGCGCCCGACGGGCGCCGAACATGGTTATGTGGTCGGGGAAGAACGAGGCGATTTAAAGGCAGATTCGGCGCACTTTACCCGGGCGCGCCAAATGTCGTATTTAGGGTTCCGGCAGACCCTTGAGGTTCGAACACTGGGGTGCACGCGGAGATCCAACCCTCCACCGTCTCGCACCTCGCCGAATCGCTGGGACCTAAACTACTAACGGAACAGCACAAGAGACACAAGATTTATACTAGTTCGGGCCACCGTTGTGGTGTAATACCCTACTCTAGTTTGTGCTGTGGTGGATTGCCTCTTGGGCTGATGAGGAACAATACAAGGAAGAACAACCTCACGAGGGTCTGTTCTTGGCCGGTGTGATGAACTGCTAGGTGGTGTTCGATTGCCTAGCTACCGGGTTCCTCGATGAGGATTGATCTCTCTTCGTCTCTCCTGGATCTAGATGCCGATCGCTTTGATCCCCGCCCGAGTGTGGCTACTCCTATTTATAGGCGAAGGCCCTGGCCTCTTCCCAAATATTGAGCGGGAAGGGCGCCAACAATTGGCCATTTTGAAGGGGAATAGCGGGTACACTTATCCTGACTAAAGTTGGTCCTCGCCTGCCAAAGGCTCTCGTGATGACGCCTGCTTGGGCTCCACGATGACTCCCTTCCTGCCGTTGGGGCTGGTATTGGTCTTGTTGCACCGAAATGGATGCCTTTGCTTGATGCTCTCGCCTGCGCTTGCTCCCTTTGCACCAAAGAGGAAAGGAGGACATCTTGGCTGGCTGGCGCTGGCTGGCGCCCTTGGTCGTCATGGCTTGCGTCATGGGCACCTCGCGAGGTACCCTGCCTTGAAATCTCCGCCTCCTCATGAGCCAGCTCGACGAGGCCGTGCACGAGGAAGCTCCTTGTCGTCCGCCCCGCGAGGCTTGGCCCCTCGCGAGGGTCTTGAGCTTGCGTTGATGAAGATGGGCTGTCCTGGGCCTCCTTTGAGCCACGCCGCAGGCCGCAGGCAGGCAAGTCTGGGGACCCCTTTTCCCAGAACGCCGACATATACTTTATACATGATACATGTGGTGACTAAAGTCGGGTCGGCTTGTGGAGCACCCGCGAGTGGATCTTTGTGGCGGAGCGACAGGGCAGGTTGAGACCGCCTAGGAGAGAGGTGGGCCTGGCCCTGTTCGGCGTTCGCGGATACTTAACACGCTTAACGAGATCTTGGTATTTGATCTGAGTCTGGCCATTTGGTCTATACGCACTAACCAACTACGCGGGAACAGTTATGGGCACTCGACGTCGTGGTATCAGCCGAAGCATTTCGTGACGCCGGCAATGATCGGCGGCAGCGCTACCGGATTGGACTGGAACGCAACTAGGCTAGGTCTGCTTCTGGCCGCATACGCAACATGCAGGTGTGCTAAGGGCGATTAGCCCAGACCCCTGTGCGCTTAGGTTTAGACCGGCATGCTGACCTCTCTGTTATGCCTAGGTGGGGCTGCGACGTGTTGATCTTCCGCGGCCGGGCATGACCCAGAAAAGTGTGTCCGGCCAAATGGGATCAAGCATGTTGGGTTATGTGGTGCACCCCTGCAGGGAAGTTAATCTATTCGAATAGCTGTGATCTTCGGTAACAGGACGACTTGGAGTTGTACCTTGACCTTATGACAACTAGAACCGGATACTTAATAAAACACACCCTTCCAAGTGTCAGATACAACCCGGTGGTCGCTCTCTCTCAGGGTTACGAGGAGGGGATCGCTGGGTAGGATTATTGCTATGTGATGCTACTTGGAGGACTTGATCTACTCTCTACTACATGCTGCAGGCGGAGGCTGCCGAGCGTAGTCTTGACAGGATTAGCTATCCCCTCTTATTACGGCATTCTGCAGTTTAGTCCTTGATATGGCCCTTACACATATATCCATGCATATGTAGTGTAGCTCCTTGCTTGCGAGTACTTTGGATGAGTACTCACGGTTGCCTTGTTCCCCCTTTTCCCCCTATCTCTACTCGATTGCTGCGACCAGGCGATGGAGCCCAGGAGCCAGACGCCACCGTCGATGACGACTACTACCCCGGAGGTGCCTACTACTACGTGCAGCCCACGGCGACGACGCTGTGAGTAGATAGGAGGATCCTGCATGGAGGCCTGCTGGCGTCTTCGATCTGTATCCCGATTTGTGCTAGCCTTCTTAAGGCAGACTTGTTTAACTTATGTACTTTCAGATATTGTTGCTTCCGCTGACTCGTCTATGATCGAGCACTTGTATTCAAGCCCTCGAGGCCCCTGGCTTGTATTATGATGCTTGTATGAGTTATTTATGTTTTAGAGTTGTGTTGTGATATCTTCCCGTGAGTCCTTGATCTTGATCGTACACATTTGCGTGCATGATTAGTGTACGATTTAATCGGAGGCGTCACAGGTCAGCACCTATGGTAAAGGTGGCTCCTGAGGACCCGTCCTCATCGACCGGCACCTGCTTGGTTTTTGCCTTATCTTGGGTGAACAACTACTTCTTCTTGGTTGGTGCGGCTCCCTCGGCCTCGGAGGTGCCCGCGCCGGCGGGCTGTGCCACAGCGGCGGTTTTGAGGGCAAGCTTGAGCGCCGCCAGGGCCTCCTTCGTGTCCCGCTTGACGGTGAGGACGCCCTTGCTTCTCGGCATCTTCATGAGGTTGTAGGCTGGATAGGTCGCTGCCATGAACTGGGCCAGAGCTGAGTACCCGAGGATGGCGTTGTACGGGAGGCCAATGCGGGCGATGTCGAAGTCGACCAGCTCGGTGCGGTAGTTGTCGCGCGTGTCGAAGGTGACAGGGAGGCGGATCTGCCCTAGGGGGTGGGTGGCGCCTCCGCCAACTCCTGAGAAAGGCTTGCTGAGGCTGAGGCGCTCAAATGGTACATGAAGAAGGCTGAAGGCCTCCACTGAGAGCACGTTGAGGCCGGCGCCACCGTTGATGAGGGTCTTGGTGACGGACACATTGCAAATGGTGAGCGTGCAGAGCATCGGGAGCATGCCCTTGCCGGCGGTGGTGACGGGGTGGTCTTCTGAGTCGAAGGTGAGGTCGGCCTCGGGCGCAGCCCAGCCCGGCGGAGCCCCCGAGCGCTTGGAAGCGGCACCGATCTGGCGAAGGAATGGCTTGATATGGCGATCTGAAGGCGGTGCTTGAGAACCGCCTAGTAGGGCCGCAACCGCATGGTGCACCAGTGCCGCGTAGCGCGTAGTGAAGAGGTCGCGCAGCTCCTACCAAGATGCCACCATGGATCCGGGGAGGTTAAGCAGCGAGGCGCGCGGCGCACCAGTGAGGGCCATGGGAAGCCAGTTGGCTATGACCTTGTCGTCACCCCCGGTCTCGAGGACGGCCTCCTCGTATGCCAGCAGGAAAGCTGAAGGGTCCACCACGCCGTCGTAGCGCGGCGGCATCTCCGACTTGAACTTGGGCGGCCACTACACCTTCCGCAAGGAGGGGGCCAGGGCTCGGAGCCCCCGGGCCCTGCTGTCGGCGTCCGCCGTCGGAGCTGGGAGCGGGACACCTGCCATGAGGGCAGAGCGCGATGGTAGTGGGGCGCAGATCGACAGAAGAAAAGCTACGGCGCACCCCTACCTAGCGCGCCAAATGTCGGATCACGGGTTCTGGCAAAAACCCTCAAGGTTCGAACAATAGGGTGCACGGGGAGATCTCCCCCTACCGATCC
The DNA here is from genome assembly GCA_021605145.1 of Aegilops bicornis. Classification (NCBI taxonomy): domain Eukaryota; kingdom Viridiplantae; phylum Streptophyta; class Magnoliopsida; order Poales; family Poaceae; genus Aegilops; species Aegilops bicornis. The sequence continues at coordinate 271,411,212 of CM038675.1, read as the reverse complement.
ACGTCCTAGATTTGCTAAGATCTCAAGGACTAACTCGACGAACTCGCAACACAAGGGACACAATATATACTAGTTTGGGCCACTATTGTGGTGTAATACCCTACTCCAGTGTGGTGGTGGTGGATTGCCTCTTGGGCTGAAGATGAACAGTACAAGGGGAAGAACAGCCTCCTGGGGCGAGGTGTTCTTGTGCTTGGTGGGTGTGAGAATGAACTGAATGAGTTCGAGACGAGTTGCCTCCTACTGTGGTGGCTAATCCTATTTATAGAGGCCCTAGTCCTCTCCCCAAATATTGAGCGGGAAGGGAGCCAACAACGGCCAATTCAAAAGGGGACAACTTGTACAGCTTATCCTGACTAAAGGTGGTCTTTGCCTGCAAAAGGCTCTGCTGGTGACGCCGCCTTTGGCTCCATGCTGACCTCTGTCTTGCCATCCTACTGGTGTCGTTCTCATTGCACTGATATGGAAACCTTTGCTTGACGCCTCGGTACTCTGCGCCTGCGCTTGCTTCCTTAGCACCAAAGAGGAAACAAGGACACTGTGCACGCTGGCGCCAGCCTAGCGTCCGCCTGGTGTCGATCGTCATGGCTCACGTCACGAGAACCTCGCGAAGTTTGCCTTGCCTTGATCTCTCTGCCCCTCGTGAGCTAACCTACTGAGGCCACTCCTGAGGAGGTCTTGTGTCGTCCGCCTCGCGAGGCTTGGCCCCTCGCGAGGGTCTTGAATGCTTGTTGGTGAAGATGGGCCGTACGGGCCCGCTCGCAGAGCCACGCCATGGGCAGCAGGCAGGCAAGTCTGGGGACCCCCGTTCCCAGAACGCCGACAGTTTCCATGGTGTTATTCCTAGAAAGAAAGCCGAATCACTCGACCAGATCTTTCTTGACGTGGTTTTCGGTGATTCGAAGAATTACCGTAAGGAAATGTTGACATTTGAAGTAGTGGATTTCCAGAGTGCTTATCATGCTATTTTGGGTAGGCTTGCATATGCACGTTTTATGGCTCGACCATGTTACGTGTACCTCAAATTGAAAATGCCTGGTCCCAGAGGAGTGATCACAGTCACTGGCAATCGGCAGAAGGCAGAAGAGTGCCTCCAGAAGGGTTCGAAAATTGCCGATGCACAAATGGCAGCAGTTGAAATGCAAGAATATCAGAAGAATGCAGATCTGAGTAATTTGTTGCGAGCCAAGAAGCCTGCCACATATTCTGCATTTCAGTCGTTCGGAGAAACAAAGTCGATTCATATTCATCTGACCGATCCTAATGCTGCTCCTACTCATATCTCAACATCACTCGACAGCAAATAGGAAGAAGCGCTCATCCAGTTCCTCCGTGAGAACTGGGACACTTTGCATGGAAACCTTCTGACATGCCGGGTGTACCCAGGGGACTGGCTGAGCACCATTTGTGAGTCGACCCGAAAGTGAAAACAATCAAAGATCATCTTCGACGGTCCACCATACAGAAGAGAAAGGAAATTGGCGAGGAAGTGGCTCAGCTTCTGGCAACTGAGTTCATCCGAGAGATTTACCACTCTGAGTGGCTCACCAATGTTGTCATGGTCCCCAAGAAGGACGAGTTACTTCGTATGTGTATTGACTTCAAGCATATCAACTGGGCCTGCCTGAAAGATCATTTACCTCTCCCCCGCATCGACCAAATCGTCGACTCAACTGCTGGGTGTGAGCGTCTGTCTTTTCTGGATGCATATTCCGGGTATCATCAGATCCGACTGTATGGACTCGATGAAATAAAAATAGCTTTCATCACCCCATTCGGGTGCTTTTGCTATGTTACCATGCCATTCGGTCTCAAGAACGCTGGTGCCACATTTACGAGGATGATTCAGAAGTGCCTGCTCACTCAAATCAGCCGGAATGTGGAAGCATACATGGATGACATTGTGGTCAAGTCGCGTAAAGGTTCCGACCTGCTGACTGACCTTGCTGAAACCTTTGCCAACCTGAGAAGGTATGATATCAAGATTAATCCATCGAAGTGCACATTCGGAGTTCCAGGAGGAAAGTTACTCGGTTTCCTCGTTTCCGAACGAGGGATCAACGCGAACCCAGAGAAAGTTGGGGCCATACTCCGGATGAAACGCCCTGCGCGTGTGCATGATGTTCAGAAGCTTACTGGTGGCCACCTTGAGTCGATTCATCTCTCGCCTCGGTGAAAAGGCATTGCTTCTTTACGGACTGATGAAGAAATCTGATAAGTTCGAGTGGACTCCCGAAGCTGATGCAGCGTTTGCGGAGCTCAAAGCCCTGCTATCCACCCAGCCGGTGCTTGCTGCCCCAATCATTAAAGAGCCTTTATTGCTTTATGTTGCAGCCACTGGACAAGTTGTCAGTACAGTACTCACGGTCGAGCGGGAAGAAGAAGGATGAGCCTATAAAGTGCAGCGCCTAGTATACTATATTTCTGAAGTTTTGACTCCGTCCAAGCAGAGATATCCGCATTATCAGAAGAAGGAAGAGCCTATAAAGTGCAGCGCCCAGCTTGTTTATTGAATTTACATGACCATGAAGAAGGTTGCACATTATTCCTCAGATCATTCGATTACAGTCATTGGCGACACACCATTGTCAGAAATTTTGAACAACAGAGATGCAACTGGTCGAGTGGCAAAGTGGGCGATTAAACTCCTCCCATTGGATATCAAGTTTGAGGCAAAGAAAGCTATCAAGTCCCAAGCAATAGCAGATTTCCTCGCCGAGTGGGTTGAGCAGCAACAACCGACTCAGATTCACTCGGAGCATTGGACCATGTTCTTTGATGGATCCAAGATGTTGAATGGTTCTGGTGCTAGGGTGGTTTTAGTATCCCCCCGAGGTGACAGGCTCAGCTATGTTCTTCAGATTCATTTTGATTCCTCCAACAATGAAGCTAAATATGAAGCACTTCTATACGGGTTGCGTATGGCCATTTCACTCGGCGTCCGTCGCCTAATGGTCTACGGCGACTCAAATTTGGTGGTTAATCAAGTAATGAAGGAGTGGGACATCAGGAGCCCGGCTATGACTGGCTATTGTAATGCAGTAAGAAAGTTAGAAAAGAAGTTTGAGGGGTTAGAGCTTCATCATATACCCCGACTGAAATATCAAGCACCCAGTGATTTGGCAAAGATAGGTTCCAAGCGTGAGCCTATTCCCAGTATTGTGTTCTTGGAACATCTTCACACGAACGTCTGTCCAAGAGGATCCCTTCACGGAGGATTCCCCACAGCCTAAAAGCCCTATTGATCCGACTGAAGTTGAAATACCAGCCGTGGTCGACTTGGTCATGGAAGTTTTGGTCGTCGTACCTGATTGGACAGTGTCGTACATTGCATATATTCTCAGGAAAGAACTCCCATAGGATGAAGAAGAGGCCAATCAGATTGTCCGTCGATCTAAAGCTTTCACAGTAATGGGTGGACAGCTTTACAGAGAAAGTGTTACCGGAGTCGCTCAAAAGTGCATAACACTGGAAGAAGGTCGAGTGATCCTCAACGACATCCACTCGGGGACCTGTGGTCACCATGCATCCTCTCGGACCATTGTGGCCAAAGCATACCGAGCGGGATTTTATTGGCCACGAGCGAATGAAATGGAAAAAGACATAGTCGACAAATGTGAAGGTTGCCAGTTCTATTCCAACATGTCTCACAAGCCTGCATCAGCCCTGAAGATCATTCCACTCGTCTGGCCCTTTGCCATCTGGGGATTAAATATGGTTGGACCTCTGAGGACTAGCAAGAGCGACTTCACTCATGTGCTCGTAGCAGTCGACAAGTTCACCAAATGGATTGAAGCCAAGCCTATCAAAAACCTCGAAGCCAGTACTGCTGTTAGCTTCATCAGAGAGTTAACATTCAGATATGGTGTTCCGCACAACATCATCACTGATAATGGGTCGAACTTTGATTCTGATGAGTTCAGAGCCTTCTGCGCTTCCCAAGGCACTCGGGTCGACTATGCTTCAGTCGCCCATCCCAGTCGAATGGGCAAGCTGAAAGAGCAAACAGATTGATTCTCAAAGGACTGAAACCCCGATTGATGCGTAACCTCAAGCATGCGGCAGGCGCTTGGGTCGATGAACTTCCATCAGTGCTTTGGGGATTGAGGACAACTCCTAATCGGTCGACTTGTCGAACTCCATTCTTCTTAGTCTATGGGGCTGAAGTTGTGCTTCCGAGTGACTTGCTTCACAATGCACCCCGAGTCGAACTTTTCTCAGAAGATGAAGCAGAACAGGCTCGGCAAGATGCAGTTGATATCCTTGAAGAGGAAAGAGAGATGGATCTGATCCGGTCGACCATTTATCAGCAAGATTTGCGTCGATTCCACGCTCGAAACGTGAGAGGTCGGGCATTTCAAGAGGGGGACTTGGTTCTTCAAGTGGATCAGCAGCGACCACACAAGCCCGCTCCTACTTGCGAAGGCCCCTTCATCATCACCAAAGTGCTCCACAACGGAGCTTATCGCCACTACAATGTGGAGCACAATAAAGACGAGCCACGTGCTTGGAATGCGGAGCTACTCCGTCCCTTTTATACTTAAGCATTCAGACTGTTGAGATGTAATAATAAATACCTCATAGTTTGATTATCAAAGACACAGTTTTACAGTCTCCTAAATGATTGTTGTTCCTTTTTTGTGTGCTCTAAACCCCCCAGTGGGTGCCTTAGCTGCGAATCCGCTTCGCCTAAGTTCCAAAAAAGAAAATCCTGCCGAGTGAAGAGCAAGCCTCTCACTCGGAGACTTAGCTGCGAATATGTTCCGCCCTAAGTTTTAAAAAAAATCCTACCGAGTGGTGAGCAAACCTCTCACTCGGAGGCTTAGTTGCAGTCCAGTAATCGCCTAAGTTTGAAAAATCCTACCGAGTGGTGAGCAACCCTCTCACTCGGGGGCATAGCTGCAGACCAGTACTCACCTAAGTTTGAAAAATCCTACCGACTGGTGAGCAAGCCTCTCACTCGGAGGCTTAGCTGCAGTCCAGTACTCACCTAAGTTTGAAAAATCCTACCGAGTGGTGAGCAAACCTCGCACTCGGGAGCTTAGCTGCAGTCTAGTACTCGCCTAAGTTTGAAAAATCCTACCGAGTGGTGAGCAAGCCTCTCACTCGTGGGCTTAGCTGCAGTCCAGTACTCGCCTAAGTTTGAAAAATCCTACCGAGTGGTGAGCAACCCTCTCACTCGGGGGCTTAGCTGCAGTCCAGTACTCGCCTAAGTTTGAAAAATCCCACCGAGTGGTGAGCAACCCTCTTACTCGGGGGCTTAGCTGCAGTCCAGTACTCGCCTAAGTTTGAAAAATCCCATAGAGTGGTGAGCAAGCCTCTGACTCGGGGGCTTAGCTGCAGTCCAGTACTCGCCTAAGTTTGAAAAATCCCACCGAGTGGTGAGCAACCCTCTCACTCGGGGGCTTAGCTGCAGTCCAGTACTTGGCTAAGTTTAAAACGTTCCGAGTGAGGACCGATCTTCTCCTCAGAGCTGCGCCATAAATACAATGTGCACTCCATACCGATCCGCAAGAACGACGAGGTGCAGGTCGACTATGACCTTCTCCTCGGAGCTGCACCATAAATACAATGCGCTCTCCATCCTGATCCGCAAGGACGACGAGGTGCAGGTCGACTGCCACCTTCTCCTCGGAGCTGCATCACAAATACAAAGATTATTCTGAGTAAAGAAACAAGTTCCACTCGAAGGCAAACACCAGCATATTCAGAGATAAACCAAGTTCAGATAAATCCTAAGGTTCCAGACCACAGATTAAAGTACTCGGGCATCAGACCCGAAGGAGTTTAACGGTTACAAAATCACTCGGCATTCTGAGGCAAATTTAAGGCAAGGCATAAAGTTTGTTCACTCCGCAGGAGGAGGGCTAGCAGGCTCGACGAACTCGTCCAGGTCGATTCCGTCAGAAATCTGAGTGGCAGCAGCAATGAAGGTTTCCATGAAGGATTGGAAGTCGTGCTTTTTGGTATTGGCAACCTTGATCACCGCTAGCTTCTCTTCTCGCACTTCCTTGCAGTGGACACGAACCAGAGACAGAGCCACGTCAGCACCGCATCAAGCAGAAGATTTCTTCCATTCCTGCACTCGACCAGGGACCTCATTGAGTCGAGCCATCAGAGACTCGAGGTCATTTTGAAGCGTCACCCCTGGCCAGAGTGTTGTGTCGATCCGTGACACCGCAACTTTCAGCCAAGCAAGGTAGTCGACAACACCAGGGACACGGGATTCCAGTTGGAGCACGTTCATGGCAGCTTCGTCCTTAACAACAGAGAGGATGGGGTCCAAGCTTGTCTCAATTCGCCCAGTCTCTTCCTCGAAGTTCTGGCAAAATTCTGCACACGCAATACAGCGATGAGTCATTGGCTATATATCGAGTCGACAACAACAAGTCAGTCGGACAAAGGAAATCATCTTCAAGCATGACGAACAACTTCTTGGCAAGTCCTCCCAGATAATTCTCCAAGTCCTCTCTCTTGCGGGCGATGTCTTCCACTTTGTCGGTCAGGGCCCTCTTGTCCTTCTTCAGACCAGTCACTTCCTTGTTGGCTTCATCAGGGGCAGTTTTCAGCTTGGCGTTCTCTTCCTCCAGTTTGCCGGTGAAGCCGACTTACGGTCGTGAAAGTGCAGTTTTCTCTTCGGCTGCTTTCTGCACGGCTGCAAGGTCCAGATCCTTCTTCGCCAGAGCCTGGTTCATTTTTTATGAAAGAAATAACGCTCGGTTTAGAAAAACAAAATAACACCTGGTTCAGGAACAAATCAGTCGACAAGTTTTTCGTACCAGAGGCGTCGTCCTTGGCCTTCTGCAAGTTTGTCTTGGCTAGCTCCAGATCGAGATTGAGCTGAATCTGCTTCTGCTCCAGGTCAGCACAACAAGCTCCAAGCTCACAGGATTTCTGTAATCATAGGACGGTCAGTCGACAGATGGAAAGATTGGTTACTTCAGAGCAATAGAGTAATAAATTCAACAAGTTATAAGACTACTGCCGAATCGAACATCCAACAGTAGTCTCGGGGACTACACCCAGTGGGTGCACTTAGCGTGCCCCCATTGGTCCAGTTTCCACTCGACATGGTCCGTCCAGGCCGAGTGTAAAAAATAGAAGAGGAAATTTATTCTCAGACCACAGTCGACTACGGTCTTGGGGACTACACCAAGTGGGTGCACTCAGTGTGCCCCCACTTGTTTAGGTTCCACTCGACATGACCCGTTCGGACCGAGTGAGAAAATTCGGATTCTTAGACCATAGCCGACTGCCCGCAGTCAACTATGGTCTCAGGGACTACACCCAGTGGGTGCACTCAGCGTGCCCCCACTGGTTCAAAGACTCAATCAACACAACCTAGTCAACCCAAGAAGCAAAACTATTCAGCAGTAAGTTAAAACACCCAGTGGGTGTACAAATGCAAAATGTAGACTGATGAAAAGATGCTCAAGGAAAGTATTCAGGTAGCATATCCTAACAAAACAAGAGACAAGCTAAAGGATCAGTCGATAATCACCCAACCTGGACGTTGCTCTAGAGAGCTGAGCTGGCGTCGTAAGCAGCTTGACTGGCCTTCCGAACCACCTTCATCTGCTCCATCATGATGCCTGCCTGGCGTATAGCCTCCTTGGCAGCACCAACTTGGTCCTCTGGGACGTGACGTGCAGTGAAGAGTGAAGATGGATTAGATGGAATCTGTGCAGTTGATGCTGAAGGCTGGGCACTCGACAAGGGTACGACGAAAGTCACAGAAGCCCGGTTGGCATCGCCGGTCTCCTGGGTCACCGGTTCCGTCACTGGCGTCGACTGAGGCACCTTGCCAGTTGATGTCTTCCTGCTTCTACTTCCCTTGGGCCTCAGTGTCACCTCCTCGTCATCATCTGGAAGGTTAATGACATTTGGAGGAGCTGCAAAAGAATCAATCGCTAGAATTTAGTCGACCAACAAAATGGCTGAGAAAGCAAAGACAGGTTTGTAAAAGTCGTACTTGGGTTGGAAGTGACTGCATCTCCCATTTCCTCGTCACCATCTCTGTTAGCAGAAGTCCCAGAAGTAGCAGCACTGCAAGTTTCAAGATTCACTCGGTTAAATCAGGGAAAGAGTCAACAACACAGGTCCTTGAGCCAAAAAATGAAGACAAGGCACTTACGCAGAAGTGACGGGGACATCGATCTTGATCTTGGGCAGGGTCTTCCGAGACTTCGAGGCTACAACTTTGGGTTGCTTTGAAGCCTTCTCAGTCGGCACAGGAGAAAAGATCCGAGTGTGTTCGGAAGTTTGTCCAGTCGACTTAGCCACTTTGCCACGGATACTTGCTGGGTCGTGCAGATGCTTGGAATGCCTTTCATTGCGAGGAGATGACTCGACTTCTTCGCCACTGCTCGAGTCCTCACTTTCCTCCTCCTCTTCTCCTCCATCAGACTGCCAGTCCATGCTTTCACCTCCGCTTTCTTCTCCTTCCTGGTACTGATCTTGCTCCCTGTTCGGCATTGAGTATGTCTCCGTATAGATCTGCAAAGAAGAAGAGGTGAACAAAGGATGGTCGACTCAATGAACAACTGCAAGTCAGAATGAAAAACACTCAGAAATAAATAATAGACCTTGGCTGGTTGGTTGTTGGCGTCGAATGGTAAAACTCTTCGGGACCCCCTGGGGTTATCCTTGTTTCCCGTGATGCCTTGCACCCACCGCGCCACCATCTTCTCATCAACGTCCTCCGGGTGGATCCGAGTCGAATCTTCAATCCCCGAGTACATCCACATGGAGTGATCACGAGCCTGGAGAGGCTGGATGCGTCGACTGAGAAATACCTCGAGCAGATCCATACCGGTAACACCCTCGTGGATCCACTGAATGACTCGCTCCATCAACATGGTCACTTCAGCCTTCTTTGCTGGAGTAACTGTCAAGGAAGTGGGTTTCTGGACTCGCCCCAGGGAAAAGGGTGGAAGACCGGTGGAATGACCAGGAGTCGACTTGTAGTTGCAATAAAACCAAGTCGACTGCCACCCTCTAACTGAGTCAGGGAGAGTCATCGTGGAAAAAGCACTCTTCCCCCTCATTTGGATACCTAATCCCCCACACATCTGGATCACCTGGGTTCTCTCGTCACTCGGGCTAGCTTTTTTTACAGTCCGCGGGCGGCATGTGAAGATGTGCTTCAATAGACCCACTGCGGTCGGCGGCCCAGGAAATTCTCACACAGGGAGACAAAGGCAGCGAGGTACGTGATAGTGTTGGGAGAGAAATGGTGGAGTTGAGCTCCGAAGAAGTTCAGAAAAGCACGGAAAAAGGGATGCAGGGGCAAAGAAAAACCGCGGTCGACGTGAGTGGCGAGTAAGACGCACTCACCCTCCTGAGGCTGCGGCTCAGTTTCATCCCCCGAGAGCCTCTAGGAACCATGCTCAATCAGCCTGCTCTTGGCCAGATCTTGCAAGTCATCCAGCTCAATCATGGACTGGATCCAGTCGCCCTGAACCCAGCCGTGCGACAAGGCGGATCTCGACGACGACCCGCTCCTGCTGGTCTTCTTCCCCTTCCCCTTCGCCGCTCCCTTCTTTGCGCGTTCCAGTGCCACCGTCTTGTCCTTCACCATCGCAACAGGAGGTGCACGGGCGGGAGGCGGCGTCGAGAATGGAAGCGGTGGAGAAGCAGAGGAGGAAGAAGGGGAAATTGAGGCGCACTGTGCAGAATTCCCCAATCCAACGCCTTATATGGAGCCATTTTCGAGTAACTGACTGCTGGGCTCGAGCAATCCTGTCAAATCCCATAACTTTCGCTCGCTCGATACGTGGCGAAAAAGGTGGCACAGATATCGAGGCGCCCCTACCTAATCCATCCCAATTACTGGGGACTCCTCCGTCCCGCGCGCTTCCCAAAATTTCGAATCCCGCAAGATCCGGGAGCAGCAGAGCAGTCCGTCAGACTGAAGATTTTTCCACATCAACACTCGAAGCTTAGCAGCAAAGTTCACTCGAGAAACTAAGAATGGATCAAGGCGACTGAAAAAGAAGTTGAAGTCGTCACGTTGTTCATTCATCCCAGCAAGACGCTTCCGAAGCGCAAGAACCGAGTCGGAATTATTTTCAACTCCTTCTCCACTCAAACCCTGAACCATTCGGGGGCTAATGACGTTGACATGTACCTAGGGTAGGGTCATAGGCCTGACCTAGACACCCTCCCCAAGGATATTACCCTAAAGTCAGAAGCATTCAAGGGATAACATCATACACTCGACTAGAAGCATTCCACTCGGAAGATTCAATGTCACTCGACCATAGCAATAGTCACTCGACGACCAGAAGATCTAAAGCCACTCTATACAGCAACGGTAGGGCATTTACTCTGTAGACTTAATGGTCATTCATGAATCTTTATTGCTGGTGTTACCAGTAATGCCCCATCTTTATGTACCTTAAACACTGTGTAACTGAGGGCCGGAGGGGTCTAGCGAACTCTATATAAGCCACCCCCTCCTCAGGAACAAGGGTTTGCACCCCCTGTAACTCCACACACATAATCCAATCGACCAAGCACCCGAGCACCGAGATGTAGGGCTGTTACTTCCACCATGAAGGGCCTGAACTGGTAAATCTTGTGTGTACAACTTCACCATAGCTAGGATCTTGCCTCCTCATACCTACCCCTCATTCTACTGTCAGTCCTGGAACCACGACAGTGGGCATCTCCATAGCCCGTTGATTAGTCGCGTCAATGTGAGACTTTCTCCCTTTTTTGTCTCCTCACACAACCTCAATCATTATATTCTATTCCACCCATAGTGCTATGTCCATGGCTCACGCTCATATATTGCGTAAAAGTTGAAAGAGTTTGAAAAGGCTAAGTATGAAACAATTGCTTGGCTTTTCATCGGGGTTGTGCATGATGAGAGCATTTTGTGTGACGAAAATGAAGCATGGCCAAACTATATGATTTTGTAGGGATAAGCTTTCTTTGGCTATGTTATTTTGATAAGACATAATTGCTTGGTTAGCATGCTTGAAGTATTATTATTTTTATGTCAACATTAAACTTTTATCTTTAATCTTTCGGATTTGAACATTCATGCCACAATAAAGAAAATTACATTGAAGAATATGCTAGAAAGCATTACACATCAAAAATTCTATTTTTATCATTTACCTACTCGAGGACGATCATGAATTAGGCTTGGGGATGCTTGATACATCTCCAACGTATCTATAATTTCTGATTATTCCATGCTATTATATAATCAGTTTTGGATGTTTAATGGGCTTTATTATACACTTTTATATTATTTTTGGGACTAACCTACTAACCCAAGGCCGAGTGCAAATTGCTGTTTTTTGCCTATTTTAGTGTTTCACAGAAAAGGAATATGAAACGGAATCCAAACGGAATGAAACCTTCGGGAGAGTTATTTTTGGAACAAACGTGATCCAAAGGACTTGGAGTGGACGTCAAGAAACAACCGAGGAGGCCACGAGGCAAGGAGGCGCGCCTGCCTCCCCTAGGCGCGCCCCCTCCCTCGTGGGCCCCTCGTGGCTCCACCGACCTACTTCTTCCTCCTATATATACCTACGTACCCCGAAACCATCCAGGAGCACTACGAAACCCTATTTCCACCGCCGCAACCTTCTGTACCCGTGAGATCCCATCTTGGGGCCTTTTCCGGCGCTCCTCTGGAGGGGGCATCGATCATGGAGGGCTTCTACATCAACACCATAGCCTCTCCGATGATGTGTGAGTAGTTTACAACAGACCTTCGGGTCCATAGTTATTAGCTAGATGGCTTCTTCTCTCTCTTTGGATCTCAATACAAAGTTCTCCTCGATCTTCTTGGAGATCTATTCGATGTAACTCTTTTTGCAGTGTGTTTGTCGAGATTCGATGAATTGTGGGTTTATGATCAAGATTATCTATGAACAATATTTGAATATTCTCTGAATTCTTTTATGTATGATTGTTTATCTTTGCAAGTCTCTTCGAATTATCAGTTTGGTTTGGCCTACTAGATTGATCTTTCTTGCAATGGGAGAAGTGCTTAGCTTCGGGTTCAATCTTGCGTTGCTCGATCCCAGTGACAGTAGGGGAAACGATATGTATTGTATTGTTGCCATCGAGGATAAAAATATGGGGTTTATATCATATTGCTTGAGTTTATCCCTCTACATCATGTCATCTTGCCTAATGCGTTAATATGTTCTTATGAACTTAATACTCTAGATGCATGCTGGATAGCGGTTGATGTGTGGAGCAATAGTAGTAGATGTAGGCAGGAGTCGGTCTAGTTGTTGCGGATGTGATGCCTATATACATGATCATGCCTAGATATTCTCATAACTATGCTCAATTCTATCAATTGCTCGACAGTAATTTGTTCACCCACCGTAATACTTATGCTATCTTGAGAGAAGCTACTAGTGAAACCTATGGCCCCCGGGTCTATTTTCCATCATATAAGTTTCCAATCTATTTTTACTTTGCAATCTTTACTTTCAATCTTTATCATAAAAATACAAAAAATATTATCATCTCTATCAGATCTCACTTCTGCAAGTGGCCATGAAGGGATTGACAACCCCTTTATCGCGTTGGTTGCAAGGTTCTTATTTGTTTGTGTATGTACGAGGGACTTGCGTGTGGCTTCCTACTGGATTGATACCTTGGTTCTAAAAAATTGAGGGAAATACTTACGCTACTTTGCTGCATCACCCTTTCCTCTTCAAGGAAAAAACCAACGCATGCTCAAGAGGTAGCAGGGAAAGGTAAGGTCCACTTGCAACAGAACAAATTAATAGATCAAAACCAACAAAACTTCAGCAAAACTCACAAATCACAAAAAAAAAATTGGGGGGTATTTTTGTGGGAATTTTCGGATTAGGACGAAAAACAACAAATTCAAGCTAGAAAACAAGGTGTGGAGGCTCCAAATCCGTGATCAACATGGCTCATGATACCAAGATGATGTAGGGTAGAACCCTAGGTGGCCGATCTTTCACGATTGGAGTAGATCCCACGAACAACACGAGGGTAAAACACGAGGGGAAACACGAGAGAATCACTCAAACCAACAAGAACAATCACACATGTGCTAGATCCTCGAAACACCAAGAGATACACGATCCAAAGTCAACAAGGGACGATACATAGGGTAATCAGTTCTTCTCCATGGGGCCACCCAAGAGGGGGTCTTGAATCCAACGGGGATCTTCTCCATAGAGGGGCCGCGGTCTCTCTCAAGGAGTAGATCCGTATGGATGAGCAAAGCTATATCTCACATATGAGCTAAACCAATGCTAACCCTAGAAAAGTGATGGAGGATTCGTATATATAGGCTAAGGGGGCAAAGGGGTACATGGGCTTCGGCCCAACACGCACACGCAGGTGGTGGTCTGGATGATCCAGACGGGCAGCCGGATGATCCGGGCTTCAGGGACCCAGATGGTCCGGGAGGTGGTCCGGATGGGGCGAAGAGGCGGGCGGCGTCGTCGGCGGCCGGAAGTCCGGAGGGGGGGCTCTGGACGTCCGGCTCGGGTCCGGATGATCCGGGGCTTGTCCGGATGGTCCGGCTTCAGGGTGCAGCTTCGGGTGCTCTCAGGTGGATTTGCCGGATCGTCCGGACTGAGTCGTCTGGAGAAACTGAATCGCTGTACCAACTGCAAGATGGCCGGCTTGGGGGCTGTTCCGATGGCAACAGTATTCCGGACCCCTATGAGCCGCCGAATAGAGCTGTGATCTTTATGGCCGGTACGCTACCAGTGCAGAACTCTTCGACTGCGGCAGCAATAATCTCCGGGTCAGTAGCGACAACGGCTGCCGGGGTAGGAGGCCCTATGCGCCTGCCGGCTCAAATCGTAACCGACCTGCTGGATAAACTGACAACATTGTTAACAACGGTGGTTAACTCGGCAGATCAGGATCAGTATAATGCGGAAGTTGCGAAACTGCGTGATGAGATAGCACATGCCAAGGAGGAGTTGAACATAGAGAATACTAGGATGGCTGCGGAGCGGGCCGCTTTGGATGCTCAGGCGCAGCGGATTCAATCGGAGTCTTTCCGGCTCATGATGGAGCAGAATGCTTCAAACGAAGTCATGAGGAGGAGGCATCAGACTCGTCTGCCATCGGTTTACGAGGCGAGAAATATCTTTAACACGCCTGGAGCAGGGCCCAGTAACCCGCCAGAGGTAAACCGGGGTGAAGCGCCTGGGACGGGGGCACCGGTTCAGCCTCGTACGACAGAGCCACCACGTCTGAATACGACTCTGCCTCAACATGCACCACTAGGGAAAACCTTATACACAGAACTTTAGCAGTAGCGCTGGACAAAATAGGGCGCTACTACTACTTAGTAGTAGCGTTTTTAAATAGACCGCACTACTGCTACTACTTTAGCAGTAGCGCGCTGCTGCTATATTTGTATTGGGCGCAGATGGCTAGCCCCACTTAGCAGTAGCGTGTACCACTGACAAGCGCTACTGCTATGGAACGTAGCAGTAGCGCGTTTCTCTGAAACGCGCTACTACTTACTTACCTTATCCTGGAGCGGTTCACCCTCTCACATTCACTCCCTCTCACTCGCTCTCGCCCGCGCTGAACCCGTACGTCGTCTGCCGCCGCCGCGCTGCTCCTCGCCGAGGTACTCCCTCCTCCCCCTCCTCCTCCGGCCGCCCTCCTCCCACTGCCCCTCTCCCTCCTCCTCCTTCGACCGCCCCCTCCCTCCTCCTCCTCCGGCCGCCCCTCCCCCTCTACCCCCCGCACCCTCCCTCCTCCTCCTCCGGCCGCCCCTCCGTAAGAAAATTAATATAACTAGTTGAACTAGTTAATTTTTAGAAAGAACTAGTTCATTTTTATTTATAGTAAGTTTATATTTAGTAAGAACTAGTTGAACATGTCACATTTGTTGTTGGTTTTTTAGTTTAAGCAATTATTCCCACATCAATGTCGACAATGCCTATCCCGCATCCTCGTCGTCGATACCTGTCGTTCGCTAGGGCTTTAGTTGTATTAGTGATGTTATATGTATGATACTATTCGGGATGTATTAGTGATAACTTATAGCCTTTTTGTTTTTGCAGAAATCAAGGATCCCCTCCATCATCCCTGCCGTCATCCCTGTCACCGACCCCCTCTGACCTCGAGGTGAGACCAGCCAAATCTCCATGTCAATATGAGTCCTATAAGATATGATGTAGATAAACTTGTGTTCCTCAAATAGGATATGTGGTTGCCCAAGTGGCCGGTCATGTTTAGGTTACACCTCCGAGTGGCCTATGTTTTGCCGGAGTGTTGATTAATTTCCATCCCGGCAAATTTCAGGCGCTCAATATGTCCTGTTTTAGCAAAGGTCATGCCGGAATTTTCTGTGAATTTTGGCATGACTTGTGCTAGAATATGTAGGAAATATCAAGTGGCCTGGATTTTCTAGAAAGATAATTAAACAATATTTCAGGTTGAGTTTAAGTCTGTCGAGTCTCCACCGTATATGAGAGGATGAAGAATCCCGACTGTTGTCGTGGGGGTAGCTTCTCCTTCGTTCCCGTGTGCTAGACAATTAGGTGTAATGCACTCGGGAACGAAAGGAGGAGCTACCATCACCGACGGTCGAATGTATACACCACATGAGCATAGAGTTTTCAAGAAAAGACTCGACAGACCGGTAATCAACCCGTGATGAATAATGAACAAGCTGAGAGTTTTAATTGTACAAGTTTAGTCTTTGAATTATGAACATAGGAAATGTCGTCGGACAAAGAAGGTCCCGTGGAGTGCTCCTGGTGCGGCGACAACCGAGGTTTCTGCGATAGGCCTCACCTGGACGAAGGTCGGCGCTTCAGCATTAAGCTCGAGGAGGCCTTCGATTGTGGTACGGTAAGCTAAGATGCAGATTGTTTTTTTTTTTGTAATTAAGCTCGACTTCTACTACTTCAATGTGTAACTCTCGTCTTTTACAATTCGACTAGCTTATCCCATGGCATGCAAGACGCTATGTCTTGGAGAGGATCGGTTTTGAAGATCATGAGAGGAATCAAACAAAGAAAATTAACCTAAGGACCCATCATGGTATGGATTTTGAGGTAAATCTATACAATTCTGAGAGCGTATCCCATTTTGGTTGCCCGGGTTGGGAAGCACTTTGCAAGATGTATCATTTTCAAGAGGGTATGTTTGTCACCATGGATCTTGGTGATCCTGACATCTACCAAGACAATTTGGACATTTGGGTCCTTGTTGATACGCTTCCAATTATACCGCTATGTGAGTTCCTCAAACATAGTTATTAAGTAATTTATATTGTTTATTTCAAAATAGTTGACAACTTATTTCCATTGATAGCTTACTTCCATTCTTCAAAGAATGTGCAGAACATGGTAGACAGAACCAACTACACCGATGGCTCTGAGTTAACTTATCAGGAGAAAAGTCATCTGGTCGCATATTGTAGTTATCTTGAGAATTACAAGGCCTTTTATCGAACTCCTCCAAATTATGGTCAATACGTGCCACTAGTGCACGTGTTGAACCACGATAACTTCCATGGAGATATCCTGGTAAGATTTTTACTATTACGACATCCGTGCATCTTTTGCATAATTCTAAAACAAGTACATCATTGCTAACTACGAAGTTATTATTATCCTTTTTGACAGAGAATCCCCATGAATTGTGTGCCTCATTTGATGTATCAGAATGGTCACCTTGATGTTTTGAACATACAGCCAGATCATGCTACGAATCTCACCTGTCCATACCGGATTTCTAAAACCGGTGAACACATGCTAATCTTAGAATGGAAAAAAATGTATGGACAGTCGTAAGGAGGTTCTTGGAAGCAACATTGTGTGAAAGGCAAGAATTGGAGACAGGATAATCTCCATTCTCCATAATGGAGAGTCAGGGGCTATCTTGTTTTATGCTACTTTGCCTCAGATAATATAGTAGGTCCTAAGAGAATGTAGTATGTCCTATGAGGTACAATATGTTTATGAGAGTTGATGATGATGAGTAGTTGTGATTATGTCTACTGACCAACTTGTATGTGATGTCTCATTGATGAAAACGATGATCATGAGGAGGTGTTATATGACAATGATGTATTATGATGATAAGTTGTTAATGCACTACAAAAAACAGACACATCCGTGACATTTTGGGCCGAACGAATTTTTTTTCTGTCATACATATGACACTTCTATGACGATAATTGTGACAAAACCCGGTATCTTCATAGATGTGGTGGGCTCCTACTTCTATGACAAAAAATCATGACATAAAATGGGCTTTTCGTCCTGGGCGGGCCGGAGACGCAGCTGCATGACATTCTTTGGGCCGTCCATGACGGAAAAAACCGTGGTAGAAGCGAGGGGGAGGAAAATTTCCGGGAGTTCCCGATTACGGTGGGAGGTCGGGGGCCGAGCGATGCATGCTTCTCTCGTACACGTACGCGCGTGTCTGCGAGACGTTGGCTCTAACTGAACCCGAGCGAGGCGTTGGGCTCTAACTGAACCCGAGCGATTGCACTGCAGGCTACGCGTTACTGAACCCGAGCGATCGATCGATGGCAGTTAACTGAACCCGATCGAGCGATTCCTTCGCTACTGCTGCTAACTGAAGCCGATCGATGCTGCCTCTGGGATGAACAGTGAGCGTTGCGGGGGGGTTCGGATGAACAGTGAGCGGTGGCGTTGCCTCTGGATGAATAGGACCCCGTGGTGTGGTGGATCGGCTGGATGAACAGTAGACGGTGGAGGGGTGCCCGTGGAGGTGTGGATGAACAGGACCCCGTGGTGTGGAAGGCTGGATGAACAGAAGACGGTGGAGGGGTGCCCGTGGAGGGGTGGTTGAATAGGACCCCGTGGTGTGGAGGGCTGGATGAACAGTAGATGGTGGAGGGATGGTTGAACAGTAGCCTGTGGAGTAGCGCGCGGTGGAGGCTGGATGAACAGGAGCCGGTGGAGGCTGGATGGACAGGAGCCCGTGGAGGCTGGATGAACAGGAGCCCGTGGAGGCTGGAGGAGGTCGACGGTGGAGATGAACAGTATCCCGTGGAGTCCCGTTTTGTGGTACGCCACACCCCTCCCGATGAACAGGACCCCCGTTTCGACCGTAGCGCTCCAACACAAGCCCGTTTTATCTGTTTTGCGGTACGCCACACCCCTCCCGATCAACAGGACCCCCGTTTCGACCGTAGGAGGTCTGTTTCGTCCGTTTTTCGGTATGCCAGACCCCTCCCGATGAACAGGATCCCGTTTTGAACGTGGCCGGTCGAACACAAGGCTGTTTCCTCCGTTCTGCGGTATGCCAGGCCTCATTTCCATCGCATGTTCCGTCCAAGCCCTCCCGATGAACACGACCAAGCATTTCGTTCCGACCCAGCCGGTTGGCTCCCACGCGTTCTGTTGCCTCCCGATGAACACGACGCATTCCGTTGCCTCCCGATGAACACGACGCATTCCGTTGCCTCCCCATGAACACGACGCATTCCGTTGCCTCCCCATGAACACGATGACAATGCTGTTTCTCCAATCCGACCCAGCCATGTACACGTGCGCTCGCCGTACGTATGCGCGAGTAGGCGTTCGAGACTCTGCCCATATGTACGTACATGGCCGTATTTTCTTTCTTACACCCTGGCCGATGTACGTACGTGTACATGCTAGGTGCGCGCCTCTACTACGACACGTGCGTGCCTCTAAATCAAACAGTGTATATGTACGTACACGTTTGCGACCAGAATGACAACGCTACGTACACTTCGACCAGGTGGGTCCCAACTGTCAGGCACTTCCTTGCGTGCGAAGATGTAGCTGGTGGGTCCCAGCTGTCAGGGGCACATGTTTTTTTCGCGAAATACGGTGGCCCGTCCGGTGGGTCCCCGCTGTCAGGTGGAGGAATAATTATTTTCCACGTAATAAGGAGGCACTTCCTTGCTGTGGCCGTGGACCCAGCTGTCAGCCTCTCCCCATACAGTCCACGTCCGATGGAAGCCATTCCTTGACCTTTGACCACACCGCGCCGAGAGCACCAGGGCGGTGGACGACGGCGAGGCCTAGGAAGGGGACGACACGGAGCCGGGGAAGACGCGGCAGTTGATGCCCACGCGTAGAGGAGTACGAGGATTCACTGGTTCGCTGCGGTGTGAGGCTGCCGTCGCCGCAGAATAACAGGGGGTGTGAGTGAGTAGAGGGATGGCCTGGCCAGCGGTCGGAGTAGTAGGGGGCGGTGAGGCCTCCACCGCATCACAGCCGGCCACGGGAGGCAGGAGCACGAGGCACGACCGGTGCTGGTTTGGGCGGCTGGAGCAAGAAGACCAGAGGTTGAAGAAGCACTACGCCGTTGGATGGACATCGTACAGTCACTGCAGCTAGAATCGTGCATATGGACTAAGTTGACAAAGCCCTCTGTCCCCGTCAACTTAGTAGGCCCACAAGTCAGCCTGCCACTATACTGGGTCCCAGCTAACAGGGGGAGTATTCAATTTTTTGTGCGTAATAAGGAGGCACTCCCTTGCGTGCGAAGATATAGCTGGCGGGTCCGAGCTGTCAGCGGCGGTAATGTTTTTTCGCGAAATACAGAGGCCCTTTCGGTGGGTCCCTGATGTCAGGTGGAGGAATCATTATTTTGCGTGTAATAAGGAGGCATTTCCTTGCATGCGGCCGTGGACCCAGCTGTCGGCCTCTCCACGTAAAGTCCACTTCAGATGCATGTCGGTCGTTGACCATGTTGACCAAGCCGCGCCGAGAGAACCAGGGCGGTGGACAAGGCGAGCCTAGGAAGGGAACGACACGGAGGCAGGGAAGACTCGGCAGTTGTTTCTCATGCGGAGGGGAGTACGACTGTACGAGGGTTTACTGGTTCGTCTGTCGTCGCCGGAGAATAACAGCAGGTGTGGGTGAGTAGAGGGATGGCTAGGCCAGCAATGGGAGTACGGTGGGGCGGTGAGGCCTGCGCGGTAGCAGAGCCGGCCGCTGGGAGGAGGGAGGCGAGCAGTCCGCCTTGCCTGTTTGAGCGGCCGAGCAGAAGAGCAGAGATTGAAGAAGACGACGGCCGTTGGATGGCCATCCAACGAATAACGCTTAAAGGCCAACCTTTTTTAGGAAAGCCTCAAATCTGTGGAAAACAGCATACTTCCCATCTCCCATTATTTCTAATAATTTACAGCCCATTTGCTAATTATTAAGGTTTTTTTGGAGCCCATATTCTTTTTGTTAGCATTACAGCCCATATTGTGGCCACGGTTAAAAAATTATACGAATTTTTGCATATTTCGGTGTGGTCCGAACTGTTTTTAATCCCGAAATTTTGACTCACATTCAAACTGATTTTAAAAATAAATGTGTATCAATATAAAATCCAACAAATTCCACGCATAAAATTTAATGTAATTTAAAATCTCGAAATGAAAAAAAGATATTTGAAACTAATTACCGGTTTGATGTGTTTTAAAAATGTACAACCCATTTCTCATTACTGATGAGCCATTTTCTCGGCCAGCCGAATGAAGCTCTCCTCGTCTTTAAAGATTTGCAGCCCAACAGTCCTGACAAAGCGACTTACTTGGCAAATCACAAAAAAACTGGGTTGTGGCTGTGGACCCAGCTGCCAGCCTCTCCATGTACAGTACTCTTCCGATGGAAGTCGGTCATTGACCACATTGACCACGCCGCGCCGAGAGCACCAAGGTGGTGGACGACAGCGAGGCCTAGGAAGGGGACGACGCTGAGCTGGGGAAGACGCGGCAGTGGATGCCCACGCGGAGAGGAGTACGAGGGTTCACTGGTTCGACTGCGGCGTGAGGCTGCCGTCACCGCAGAATAATAGGGGGTGTGGCTGAGTAGAGGGATACCCCGGGCCAACGGTGGGAGTAGTAGGGGGCGGTGAGGCCTCCGCGGCATCACAGCCGGCCACGAGAGGCAGGAGCACGTGGCACGACCGGCGCTGCTTTGGGCGGCTGGAGCAAGAAGACCAGAGGTTGAAGAAGCACTATGGCCGTTGGATGGACATCGTACGGTCACTAGAGCTAGAATTGTTCATATTGACTAAGTTGACAAAGCCCTCCATCCTCGTCAACTTAGTAGGCCCACAAGTCAGCCTCCCACCATGGTGGGTCCCTGCTACCAGGGGGAGTATTCATTTTTCTGTGCATAATAAGGAGGCACTTCCGATGGGCCCGAGCTGACAGCGCGGGGGGGGGGACGTTTTTTTCGTGAAATACGGTGGTCCGTTCGGTGGGTCCCAGCAGTCAGGGGCAAACGTATTTTTCGTGAAATACGGTGGCCCGTCCGGTGGGTCCTAGCAGTCAGGGGAAATGTTTTTTCGGCAAAATATTGGTGGCCCATCCGGTGGGTCCCTGCTGTCAGGTGGAGGAATAATTATTTTGCGCATAATAAGGAGGCACTTCCTTGCGGCTGCCGTGGACCCAACTGTCAGTCTCTCCACGTACAGTACTCTTCCGATGGAAGTCGGTCGTTGACCACATTGACCACGCCGCGCTGAGAGCACCACGGCGGTGGACGACGGCGAGGCCTAGGAAGGGGACGACGCGGAGCCGGGGAAGACGCGGCAGTGGATGCCCACGCGGAGAGGAGTACGAGGGTTCACTGGTTCGGCTGCGGTGTGAGGCTGTCGTCGCCGCAGAATAACAGGGGGAGTGGGTGAGTGGAGGGATGGCCTGGCCAGCGGTGGGAGTAGTATGGGGACGGTGATGTCTCCGCGGCAGCACAGCCGACCACGGGAGGCAGGAGCATGCGACACGATCGGCGCTGCTTTGGGCGGCTGGGGCAAGAAGACCAGAGGTTGAAGAAGCACTACGGCCGTTTGATGGACATCGTTGACCACGCCGCGCCGAGAGCACCAGGGCGGTGGACGACGGCGAGGCCTACGATGGGTACGACACGGAGCCGGGGAAGACACGGCAGTGGCTGCCCACGTGGTGGAGAGTACGAGGGTTGGCTGGTTCGGCTGCTGTCGCCGGAAAATAACAGGAGGTGTGGGTGAGTAGAGGGATAGACAGGCCAGGGATGCGAGTATGATGGGGCTGTGAGGCCTTCCCAGCAGCACTGCCGGCCACGAGAGGTGGGAGCAGGCGGTTCCGACGGCGCTGGTTTGGACAGCTAGGGCAGGAAGATCAGAGACTGAAGAAGCACGATTGCCGTTAGATTGACATCTAACGGTCGTATTGGTAGAGTCGATTGTTGACTAAGTTTCTTTTGAGAAACCTTGTGTACGCATGAACTTAGTAGGCCCACAAGTCGACGCCAAATCTGTGGGCGTATTTACATAAAGCCCATTTGCTATTTTTTATAATTTGCAGCCCATTTGCTAATTCTTAAGTAATTTATTATAGCCCATTTTCTGCCCAGGACCACAGTCAAAAAGTTCAACCTTATTTTGCATATTTCGGTGGAGTTCGAACTTTTGTAATCCCGAAATGATAAACATTTTTTAAGAACTTATTGATTTGCCAAAAGATCGTTTTGTTTTTGTAAGCAAATAAGACGTGGGACAATTGAGTTGGTTTAAGGGAAAACCAGTGGTAAAAAAATCACCGCTGGGTGGGAAAAAAACAACAAAAATAAGGATGTAAATATGAAAAGGGAATTTTATGTGTTTTCAATATAATGATATGTGTATATGAACTAGTAAAACTATAGGTAGAGATTAGAAACGGATGTAGGACATGCGTTTCAAGAGGAAAATAGAACTGGGCTGTGTGTTTGATTCAGTAAAAAAACTGCCTGCGGATGTTGTAAGACAAAATATAACTAAAGCTGGCGGGCCAGAGGCCAGTAGATACCTGCTGGATCTTTGTGCCCCGTTGTCGTCATGGGCTGGGCCTGTTAAAAACAAAACCAACCCTGGGCAATCTACAACCCAGTTGAAACTTGCTCGACCTGAAAAAACAATATGCGTGCTCAATAAACGAGAGAATTCTGCAAGTACAATCGATAAGCGGGATGCAAAGACGGATATTGTTTTTTTATCGTGATAATAAGTGCATGAACTTGTTTCGAAAAAATTGGAGAACTAGGAATTCGAACGGCGGGTGCTTATGCTACCCATCAAATAAAAATCAGGTGCGTGAAAATTCGTTCCGAAACAAATGATTCAGCTTTATATCCATGTCGACCCTCGGCATGATGGTTGGAAGCAAATGCAAGTTCGTACCAAAAGATCGTTAACAATAATACCAACTTGCGGACGACAAGGTAGTACAACTACCAATACCAAACTAACTTATAATCTTTTTACTCCTGGCCCTAGTGTTCGTTTGGTAGAAAATCTTGCAGAGGACCAGCTCCCGCTCTTTCTCTTGCTCCAAGTCCCCGAGGCGGTACTGGTGCATCACCCAGTTGGTCCTCTGCTGGTCGAAGTTCTTGTTGGTGTGCAGCACCAGAACCTTTTTTTGCTGCCCGTTTGCTGGCCGTTGACCATCACCGGCATGGTATTGTCGGTCTTGTGCCACATCGCATGCATGCCGCACTCCGACTGTATCTTGCGACGCGTCCACGTGCCCCTTTTTAACACCTTGGAATTGCGCTGGAAGAAATGCTTCCTTAGGCCACTCAGTGTGATACCTGCAGTATTGTGGAATACAGGTTTTAGTGTACCTAGTTGGCATTTTCATAACATCTTTGGCATGTTGCAATCACTTGTTTCACTTTTTATTAACTGTCAAATTGTAATTTCTTCACCAGGTTTGCGTCTAAAAAGAAAAATAGAGCTATAAACAAAGGAATATGTTTGTGCAAGTAGACGGCCGATCGGTGTCTTACCCGAAGTTTCTCGGGTTGGGTGTAGCATATGCCGTGCTTTCATTGTCGATGGTTGGTATGAACAAATCGATGAGAGACTGAAATCTCGCATGTCAAGACTCACTTTGGCCTCGGGGTGCTCGATCGGCTCTCGATCGTGGGATCGAATCTTGACGCCTTGACTAAAGCACCGGCCAATCCTTCTTCGACTTGCATCGGTAATTCCAGTTATATGGTACTCAATGTATGATCAATCGACTGTTTTAAGTGAATGAAGAAAGATTTTGACATATAAGTGGTACTCCAAATCTGAAGTCCAGAATACCCAAACACGCCACCGGGATTCTTGTGTCACCTCACGTGCAGCGTGTTGTCACGTCAATTCAATGTGTAGACATGATGAATAATTTGACCGACGTATACTAGTACTGCTACTGTACTACTTACTAGTTGTATTTAGTGTCACAATTTATACATAGGTTTAACTAACAAGTACGCACTTGAAGTCTAACTGATATATATGGCTTCTACACATCATCTCCATCATCATTATCAGTACATCCTACGCAGGTGAGTTAGGATGCACTTGATCCCAGGAAGGTATCTATCCTTCAAACCAGAGGAGTGCTTCAAACTAACAACAATACATAATATCCAACAAAAGAGGGTCGTGCTATAGCAGCGAGAATACATGGCTCGGTCTAGATATCGTACGAATCAAGTTGTGCATATTCTTTGTTGGCATGAACCACATCGCCGCATGTCGGGTTTGCAAAAGCCATCCATCGCAAGGATGTTTGATGCCTTTCACACACTTGAAGATTATCGGCAACAAGCTGTGTCGAATTTAATCTCTGGATATGGTGATTCATGAAACCCATGGTATGATGTGTAAACACAGCCCCCCCTCGCGAATGGAAGTTGCATAGCACAGTAATCATCGCCGGTGACATGGTCGATGATTGGTTGGATGATCGAATAATTGAGCCCGAGGAACAAGGAGTGGTTGCCGAGGCTGTAAATCCGCCTCCAGTTGAATACGCCTGGCCCAACGGAGCTGGGATCTTTCTCGAACACGAAGCAGCCATAGCCATCAATGTCATGAACACCCCACGCATTGTACTTCTTGTGGTTTGATGTAATGGTTTGCTCAATTTTGTACGTGCGAATGAGTATCAAATGACCGCCGTCGGCTGAACGAGCGATAAATCACAACCCATCGGCTGGTATGATTCCAGGTCCTGGAATCATGAAGGCCAACGCATTTTCGTATGCTGCAACAATTCAAATTGGAGACCAAAAGGACAAAAATAAACAATCATGTTCAGAGTATGTGTGGAATTAAGATTATTATAACAGTGACACATATCATAGATAGAGAATTGCAATGTCATGGTCATAATCATACCCCAAGTTAAAAAAAATAAGCCAATGGCTTACATATTCTAGCAATATGTCATGGTTCAAACATCATGTAACAATGAGAGGAAAACAGCTATGACAGCGCCTACTCATATTCTACCATAGCACTTACTACTATTGTTCTCATATCAACTCTAAGCAATAACATGCGTTGTTATAAAAATCTTGTAAATGAGAGTAACATATAGCAATCATGATGTTATGCTCATAATATGTATTTTTCTAACAATCATTAGATGACAATTGTTCTCATATCAACTCTAACAATAACATGTGTGGTCATAAAAATCTAGGAAATGAGAGGAACATATAGCAATGATGTGGTTATAGACATGCTATGCATTCTAAATTTGTAACAAATGGACAGGCAGTCATATTCATAAGGTAAAGATGATATGAGATAGAAAAATTACACGACGATAGATTCCACCAAGATAGGCGCATAATAAATGCGCCGATCCGCGTAAACGATGCCATCGTGCACTATAGCATCGCATGTAAATGCTTCCTCAACAGGATTGATGATGAGCCATAACCATGTATGTCGACCGGATTCCAGATAGACTAATCCCTTGTTGAACAAGGCAATGAGCTTGTAATCCATGTAGTCTTATGATGGTGTGGGCACTTCGCAGATTACAACTTTCTGCAAACAGAGGTCGAGCCAAAAGCTTGACGCGTCTCGTGCGTAGTAGGCAGGAGTGTCCGGCGGGCCGCGAAGCTCGATGGCGGCGGTATCCAACGATGGAAGGGTGATCTCTCACTGGGTGTAGATATCCACGAGACGCCACAGACTACCGGTGTGGTGGATGAGGACGATCCAGTTGGCCTTCATGCCCGCCCAGTAGTGGTCGCGCATGAAGGACAGGTGGACGGGTAGTGGTAGCATGTCGAGGGGCACCACGGCAACCTCCGTAGGATCGTCAAGTCGGGGTCTGCGAGGATCGGGCATCAGCAAGCAGGGTGTCTTGAAAAGAGCCGGCCGGTTGTAGACTAGTAGATGGTACAAAGACACCGAGCATGCGGCCAGATGGACGGTGCCGAGTAGGTCCATACGGCTACAGATCTGCTCCAAGAGAACATGGAGGAGGGAATTCCAATCGCGGCTCTGCGTGTCAGTCGGTTCTGCCATTGGGGTTTTCGGTGCCTGCGAGCCAGCGGGGAAGTGGATTCGGGCGGGCGAGTGAAGAAGCTTCTCCTCGTGCGGCCGAAAGCGGTGAGCGAGGGATATAGTCTGTGAGCTACCAAGGAAGATGGTGCGGGCGGGCGAGCAGTGAGCGGGGGTAAATGGTGTGCGGCCGAGGAAGGAGAAGAGAGGAGGAAGAAGAAGAGAGGAGGAAGAAGAGTGGAAGACGGGGAAGAAAGTGCATTCAATCTCAATTCTACTAGTACTACTACCAGGATATACCGTCCTTCGGAGTGTAAATAGTTACACCGATGACATGTGGGTCTACCACAACAGGGCCCATATGTCAGTTAATGGAGGACAGAGGTGCGTAGGCGTATTTGCGGAAGCATGCTCTACTAGCAAACATGATGGCAGTACTGGTTCAGCTTATTAATTACGTGTCCCATCTGCTGCAGCGTGTATTGTCACTTCACTGCGAAGACTAGTTGAATAGTTCTCTCTGACCGAGATGGGGAATAATGGATCGCGAGGACTTCCTTTCTATAGTATCCCTATGCCTCTACGCTCACTTCACTAATTTTGCTCCGTACCTAGTCACTTGTTGAAATCTGTAGAAAGACAAATACTCCGTATTTGGGAACAGAGGGAGGCTTTTACTCCGTACTATTTGGGAACAGAGGGAGTATCACCATATGGAGGGAACATAGGAAGCTTGAAATATGAACATGTCAATGGGAGGGAGTAAGCCCCATGCATGCATGCATGCATGCAACATGCAACACTCACACGTACACATGGACGCACGCAACACTCACACACCCATGCGGCACACAGCACATGACGCAACACACACGCTCACGCTCAAGTGCTCAACCTACTCCCTACGCCCGTGAAAGACTATACATTTAGAGATTTACACATTGACTAGGGCATAATTAATGCCCAAAAGTAGCAGACTTATGTATGCATGCGACCATTGAGATAAGAAGATTAAATGAAGGTCGTTGCATGCTATAATTAAGGATAGACATGTAGCCTATACCTACAGCACAAGTTGGTGCATTAGTCAATCAATATCGATTTAGATTAAAGGCTAAATGCATTGGAAGTGTAGATGTACATCATGTAGTACACTCTTTGTGGGAAGACCGAGGGAGGACACGTGCATGCGCTCACATACACAGCCAAGGCGGTTCGCGCGCAAGGGTTGGACTTGTGTCGCGCATGCGTAAAGTTTTGTTTAACTGATTTCTTTGCGCTGCCAACTGACATGGGACCCAGAAACCAGGTGACAATTTAACCAGTCAACAAAGTGCCATGTCGACTATGTGGTCGGTCAGTAGGGTGCAATACGGTGCTCTACGATGAGCTAGTGATCGTATAATCGCCGCAAAACTATATATAGTGACCGTAAAGAGCGTATTGTTACATACGTTGATCGCCAAAGGTATTTTTCTCGCTTCAAATTAAGCCATATTAATCGGAAAGGACGCAGTATGGACTACTACTACTAGTACTAGTACTGCTTTGATGTGTCCCGTCAACTCGCCGAACGAGGAGAAGCTTGCTTACTATGCCTCTCCCTCGCCCACGCGAGTGGTGGTTCGCAGGATGATGAGAGGGTTTTGACTACAGCGCCCTCTCCCTCTCCCTCTCCCTCTCTCTCGCCCTCGCCCTCGCGGTGGACGTGCAACAGTTCAATTGGTGTCAGATTGCCAGAAGCATATTGTACTGTAGTATCATCATTGTTGGACCTTCCGAAGAGGCGAAGAGCCAAGTGCAAGGTTCACACGAGTACGAACTGTTGTACCTCCTGAAGAGGCAAAGAGACAAGCGCAAGGTTTTATAGGAGTTGTCGTCCTAGTAGGAGTGTACTAGTACAACTATAGCGAACGATGCTACTGTATGATGCGGCCACGTCACGTATATCCAAAGCCGTGCCACCTTTTTTTCTCAAAGAGCATGTTGGAGCCCGTGCAACAACCACACAAGTTGCACGTACACATAACACATTTACCAGTAATAAATTCTAAAGGACAAATGCCAGTATGCCACACAAGTTCATCTCCAACTCATGTGATAAATTTGTGCACGACTAGTCTACATATATTCACAGCACTACCGTTCACAATTACCGTACTCCACTTACACGTTATAGATGGGCTACATGTCCTCCTCCAGGTTCCAGTCCCAGGTGTTCTTCATGGATGGCACGATCCATAGCGGTGGGTAATGGGAATCATTGTCGCAACTTTCTAGTCCGGTTCCACATGATGGAGACTCATCCAAGTTGAAGCGGCATAAATCAGGGATAGCGTGTCCCAGCATGTCGTTCATCCGGCGGCGTGTACTGAAGACACTACCATGCTTCATGAACGGCAAGCCTTACGTGTCGTGCACGGAAGGTGGTATCCGCTTCACAATGGGGTAGCTGTCCCTGATGAAAAGCGAGTACTCTCCAAGAGTGTTCCTCGGCACCCACGTAGCATCACGGGGGTCGAACTCGACGCCGTTCATCTGGTACACGCGGCATCCCAGATTTGGACACATGGTGACGTGCATAGTCAATGTCCATGCATAATAATGTTGTGCTCAAATGTGGCGGTCAATAATACTGTGCAGCAAATAGTACTAGTGCTCCGGTATAGAGGAAGTAAAATAACCGGCTTATTATATATAGCCACTCTTGGCTACATAGATGAGATAGTAAGACATGGAAAAACAAAAATGGTGGCAGCTAATGACCCACAAGTATAGGGGATCTATCGTAGTCCTTTTGATAAGTAAGAGTGTCGAACCCAACGAGGAGCAGAAGGAAATGATAAGCGGTTTTCAGCAAGGTATTCTCTGCAAGTACTGAAATAAGTGGAAACAGGTAGTTTTGTGATAAGAAAAATTGTAACGAGCAACAAGTAACAGGAGTAAATAAAGTGTAGCAAGGTGGCCCAATCCTTTTTGTAGCAAAGGACAAGCCTGTACAAACTCTTATAATAGGAAAAGCGCTCCCGAGGACACATGGGAATATCGTCAAGCTAGTTTTCATCACGCTCATATGATTCGCGTTCGGTACTTTGATAATTTGATATGTGGGTGGACGGGTGCTTGGGTGATGTTATTACTTGAACAAGCATCCCAATTATGATTAACCTCTATTGCAAGCATCCGCAACTACAACAAAATTATTAAGGTAAACCTAACCATAGCATGAATCATATGGATCCAAAACAGCCCCTTACGAAGCAACGCATAAACTAGGGTTTAAGCTTCATCACTCTAGCAACCCATCATCTACTTATTACTTCCCAATGCCTTCCTCTAGGCCCAACTAATGGTGAAGTGTTATGTAGTCGACGTTAACATAACACCACTAGAGGCTAGACAACATACATCTCATCAAAATATCGAACGAATACCAAATTCACATGACTACTAACTGCAAGACTTCTCCCTTGTCCTCAGGAACAAACGTAACTACTCACAAAGCATATTCATGTTCATAATCAGAGGGGTAATAATATGCATAAAGGATCTGAACATATGATCTTCCACCAAATAAACCAAATAGCATCAACTACAAGGAGTAATCAACACTACTAGCAACCTACTAGCACCAATCCCGGACTTAGAGACAAGAATTGGATACAAGAGATGAACTAGGGTTTGGAGATGAGATGGTGTTGGTGAAGATGTTGATGGAGATTGCCCTCTCCTGATGAGAGGAGCGTTGGTGATGACGATGGTGATGATTTCCCCCTCCCGGAGGGAAATGTCCCCAGAACAGCTCTGCCGGAGCCCTAGATTGGTTCCGCCAAGGTTCCGCCTCGTGGCGGGCGGAGTCTCGTCCCGAAAGGTTGCTTGATGTTTTTTCTCATCGAAAGACTTCATATAGGAGAAGATGGGCGTCGGAGAGCCACCAGGGGGCCCACGAGGTAGGGGGGCGCGCCCCAGGGGGGGCGCCCCCCACCCTTGTGAGCAGGGTGTGGGCCCCCTGGCCTTCATCTTTGGCAACGATTTTTCTTTATTTATTTAAGATATTCCGTGGAGTTTCAGGACTTTTGGAGTTGCACATAATAGGTCTCCAATATTTGCTCCTTTTCCAGCCCGTAATTCCAAATTTGCATTCTCCCTCTTCACGTAAACCTTGTAAAATAAGAGAGAATAGACATAAGTATTGTGACATAACGTGAAATAACAGCCCCATGAGGCAATAAATATCGATATAAAAGCATGATGCAAAATGGATGTATCAACTCCCCAAAGCTTAGACCTCGCTTGCCCTCAAGCGAAAAGCCGATAACAATAAATATGTCCTTATGTTTAGAGGTAGAGGTGTCGATAAAAATAAAATACGGACATGAAGGCATCATGATTATTCTCATAACAGCAACATATATAGATTTTGTCATATGATTACTTATGTTCAAGTGATGATCTTTTCACAATGCGAAAGTATGAATCGAAACCTTATTGAGTACCAACAAATTATAACCTCAGTCATTAAAGAAATCGCAATTTATCATAACATCGAAAAGAGTCTATGTCAGAGCTTAAAAGCAAGTCCACATACTCAACTATCATTTAGTCCTTCATAATTGCTAACACTCACACAATACTTGTGGTTACGGAGTTTTAATCGGACAAAGAGAAAGATAGGGGCTTATAGTTTTGCCCCACAACCTTTTACCTCAAGGGTAATGTCAAAAATAATAACTCATGCTCCTCTACATCCAATTAGATATGTATATCATGTTCTTTCCAACATGCTGAGCTTGACAAAGGATAAAATGAAAAAGGAAAGGTGAAGATCACTGTGACTCTTGCATAAGGTAGAGGATAATAATAAAAGATAGGCCCTTCGCAGAGGGAAGCAGAGGTTGCCATGTGCTTTTATGGTTGGATGCACAAAATCTCAACGCGAAAGAACGTTACTTTTTATTGCCCCTTGTGATATGAACCTTTATTATGCAGTCCATCGCTTTTATTGCTTCCATATCACAAGATCGTATAAAGCTTATTTCTCCCACACCAATCAATCATACATGTTTAGAGCAATTTTTATTGATTTGCACCGATGACAACTTACTTGAAGGATCTTACTCAATCCATAGGTAGAT
This sequence comes from Aegilops bicornis, assembly GCA_021605145.1. NCBI lineage: Eukaryota > Viridiplantae > Streptophyta > Magnoliopsida > Poales > Poaceae > Aegilops > Aegilops bicornis. The sequence goes on along the minus strand of CM038675.1, from coordinate 271,379,824 downwards.
ATGGTGGACTCTCATGGCAAAACTGGTTTAAGGGTATTTGGAAGCACAAGTAGTATCTCTACTTGGTGTTGAGAATTTGGCTAGCATGAGGGGGAAAGGAAAGCTCAACACGTTAGAGGATCCATGACAACATACTTTATCTCAGATGTAAGAAAACATAACTCATTATGTTGTCTTCCTTGTCCAACCTCAACTCTTTAGCATGTCATATTTTAATGAGTGCTCCCAATCATAAAAGATGTCAATGATAATATATCTATATGTGAAACCTCTCTTTCCTTATTACTTCCTATTAATTGCAACGATGACCAAATCTATATTTGCCAACTCCCAACAACTTTTAATCATCATACTCTTTCTATGTGAAGTCATTACTTTCAATAAGATCAATATGAACTCTTTGATTCTTTTTATTCCTTTTCTTTTATTCACCCAAGATCATGGCAAAATAATCAAGCCCTTGACTCAACACTAAAATTTACTATATATAGCTCACGGACTCGATTCCAAAGAGGGATCATAAAGCAAAATTCAAAACTAGATCATGCCAAAACTTTATTCTACTAAATCAAGATACTACTAATAGGATCGAACTAAGAAAAACGGTAAAGATAGGAGTTGTGATGGTGATACGATACCGGGGCACCTCCCCCAAGCTTGGCAGTTGCCAAGGGGAGTGCCCATACCCATATGATTATGTCTCCTTCTTTGTCGGTGGTGTAATATTTTTGGCGATGATTCCCCTCAAGATACGGTTCTCCTACTCTAGCTTATTGACTTGCTGCTTGAGGTCCATTATTTCCTTGCGAAGCTTTCCTATAATGGCTAAAGCTCCTTGCACCCAAGGGTGTTGCATAGCTGCGGGAGAACAAGAGACACTCCTCCTCATATTTTCATAAGAAAGAAATCTAACATTGGAAGGGATAACCGAGTTTGGAATAGCTGAGCTCTGTAGTTCCCCCATCATAAACCCAGCTCGGAGGCGAGAGGTGACTTCTTGATCTTCCATGGCATCTACCCTCATCAGGTCGGCCTCCATCTCTTCCTCTGTTGCTGGCCCAAAGTGGTTAGTGTCGCTGTTTGCCCTTGGTTCCGGTGCCGGGTGAGGGAGTCCTGGATTAGGGGGTGTACGGATAGCTGGACTATGACCTTTGGCCGGACTCCTGGACTATGAAGATACAAGATTGAAGACTTCGTCCCGTGTCCGGATGGGACTTTCCTTGGCGTGGAAGGCAAGCTTGGCGTCTGAGATATGTAGATCTCCTACCGGTGTAACCGACTGTGTAACCCTAACCCTATTCGGTGCCTATATAAACCGGAGGGTTTTAGTCCGTAGGACGAACAACAATCATACCATAGGCTAGCTTCTAGGGTTTAGCCTCTCTGATCTCGTGGTAGATCTACTCTTGTACTACCCATATCATCAATATAATCAAGCAGGAATAGGGTTTTACCTCCATCGAGAGGGCCCGAACCTGGGTAAAACATCGTGTCCCTTGTCTCCTGTTACCATCCGCTTAGACGCACAGTTCGGGACCCCCTACCCGAGATCAGCCGGTTTTGACACCGACATTGGTGCTTTCATTGAGAGTTCCTCTGTGTCGTCGTCTTTAGGCCCGATGGCTCCTCTAATCATCAACAATGATGCGCTCCAGGGTGAGACTTTTCTCCCCGGACAGATCTTCGTATTCGGCGGCTTTGCACTGCGGGCCAATTCGCTTGGCCATCTGGAGCAGATTGAAAGCTATGCCCCTGGCCATCAGGTCAGATTTGGAAGTTTGAACTACACGGCTGACATCCGTGGAGACTTGATCTTTGACGGGTTCGAGCCTCAGCCAAGTGTGACGCACTGTCCCGAGGGGCATGATCTATCTCTGCCGCCGGACAGTGTCCTGGAGGCCGCACCAGAGTCCGCTCCGACCTTTTGCTCGGAGCCGACCGCGCCGATCGAGGATGGGTGGCTAGACACCGCCTCGGGAGCTGCGAATTCCACGACAATTGATCTGTACACCTACCCCGTCCTTTGCGAAGCTCATGACTCCAAGGAGCCGGACTCCTCTCCAGACTCCGAGGCCTCCGCGCCCCCGCTAATCGAATCCGATTGGGTGCCGATCATGGAATTCACTGCCACGGACATCTTTCAGCACTCACCCTTTCGCGATATCCTCAATTCAATAAAGTCTCTCTCTTTATCAGGAGAGCCCTGGCCGGCTTATGGTTAGGAAGGTTGGGATGCAGACGACGAAGAAATTCAAACCCACCCACAACCAACTTCGTAGCCACTGTCGATGATTTAACCGACATGCTCAACTTCGACTCCGAAGACATCGACGGTATGGACGACGATGTAGGGGAGGAGCAGGAACCAGCACCTATAGGGCACTGGAGAACCACCTCATCTCACTATGTATATATGGTGGACACACCTAAAGGAAGCGACGACGAGGAACAACGGGACGCTACGAAGGATCACTCCATCGAAAAGCAGACAAAACGGCGACGTAAGCACCGCTCAAAGTCCCACCTCGACAGAGACAACAGCCATACAGACACAGCTATAGAGCAGGGTGAACCGATGGACGATGAACATGCTATTGAGCAACCGTCCGAACAGGACAATCTGGATAAACAACCCGTCCCCGGCGAAGATAACTGTCTGGACGAACTCACGCCGGACAAGTTGCTAGAGCAGAAGAACCTCCACAAAAGGCTCGTCGCCACAAAGACGTAGCCTGAAAAGCGTAAGCGGAAGCTCAAAACAGCGGAAGATGCACTCGTAATCAGATGGAGCAAAGTACTCAATACCTCAGACAAATACGGCTGACGGGCCGAACAAAGAAAGCTACCCAAAGCGAAAACTATCGCCTGAATTTGATGAGGAGGCCGAGAGCCCCACAATCAAAAACAAGGAGGCCACCCGGTCGGATGGACGACCCCATGGAAAACATAGAGCGCAAACGGCACCAAGACACTAGCCAAAGATGCGAACTGCATAAGGATTCAGATTAAAAAGATGGCCCAGTTAGATCTATCTACGGGCCAAGAAAGCAAGCTCTAGTAATCAAGGAAACACATCAAGTATCTGAACATCACGGTACACCTAAATATAGGGGTGTCGCACACCCCCTATGTTTCACCGATGAGGTGCTGGATCATGAATTTCCGGCGGGATTCAAGCCCATAAACATAGGGGCATACGACGGAACAATGCACTGAGTTCGGATTGAGGATTACATCCTCCACATACACATGGCTAGAGGAGATGATCTCCACACCATAAAATACTTACCCCTCAAGCTCAAAGGACCAGCCCGGCATTGGCTTAAAAGCCTTCCCGAAAACACCATTAGAAGTTGGGAAGAGCTCGAGGATGCCTTTGAGGCAAATTTTCAAGGGACCTATGTCCGACCTCCGGATGCCGACGATTTAAGTCACATAGCTCAACAGCCAGGAGAGTCAGCCCGGAAATTTTGGAACAGATTCCTTACTAAAAAGAACCAAATAGTCGACTGCTCGGACGCTGAAGCCTTAGCAGCTTTCAAACACAACGTCCGAGACGAATGGCTCGCCAGACACCTCGGCCAAGAAAAGCCAAGAACAATGGCCGCATTAACAAGCTCATGACCCGCTTTTGCGCGGGAGAGGATAGCTGGCTAGCAAGATGCGGCACCAGCGACCAAGTACATCCGAAATCAAGGATGGAAACGGGAAACCACGACGTAGTAAGGACCAGCGTCGGTCTAAGGGAAACAGCCCGAAGAGCACGGCAGTTAACGCCGGATTCAAAAGCTCTCGGCAGAATCATAAAAAGCTACCCCTTAAGGATAACAGGGACGGGCTCTCTAACTTAAACAAAATCTTGGACAACATATGCCAAATCTACAGTACTCCCGGGAAGCCTGCAAACCACACCCACAAAGATTGTTGGGTCTTCAAGCAGTCCGACAAACTCAATGCCGAACACAAGGGGCTCGACACACCAAGCGAGGACGATGATGAACCCCAAAAGCAGAGCACCGGAAAACAAAAGAATTTCCCACAAGAAATCAAAACAGTGATCTCAATGCACGTGACAAAAGGGAAAAACAGAGCGGCACCCATAGAGGTACGCGCCATACGGCCTATCCTAGAGGAGTCCAGCCACTGGTTGTTCAGACCAATCACTTTTCACCATCGGGATTACTCCAGAAGTATACGGAATGCAGGTTGGACTGCCTTGATATTAGATCCGATAATTGGCGGACTCCAATTTTCACAAGTCCTAATGGACGGCGGCAGTGATCTAAACCTGCTATATCAGGACACAATCCGCAAAATGGGGATAGACCCAACCAAATTTCGCCACAGCAACACTTCCTTTCAAGGGGTAATGCCAGGACCATATGCCCATTGCACGGGCTCTCTACTGCTAGAAGTTGTGTTCGGCTCATCCAACAACTTCCGCCGCGAAAAGTTAACCTTCCACCTCGCCCCATTTACAAGTAGCTATCAAGCACTATTGGGACGCGAAGCTTTCGCCCGCTTTAATGCAATACCGCATTATGCATCCCTTACACTTAAGATGCCCGGTCCACGTGGCATCATCTCATTAAAGGGAAACATCGAGGGTTCCTCGAGTCCGGAAAATTGTGCGGATGCTTTGACAGCCCCACAATAAACCGGCCTCACCAATACAAGCTCTTAGACAGGTCGGCCGGACCCCGGACATGGCTGGACGAGTCCGGCGTAAACATACAAGGGCTTGGTAGACGCATACCCCCGTACAAGGGGCTCCGTGCATCCACAACAAGAGACAATAAAGCTCAATTTTGTTCATTCCTCGAATTGTACTTTGTTTATATAATATAACGTCCATTTTCGCACGATCTTTTTTCAACTAAGTTCCTCTCTTTTACAGATGAACACCGTGCTACACCCGCCCGTGATAATGCGCACAACGGAGACACAGGCGCAGACATGCAGTAGGGACCCGTTGCAAGGATTCTTTTCAGGTGAAGACCCTGCGTGAACCTTTTTTACTGAATCTTGTTGATACACATCCCCTGGTTTCTTGCTATAACCAAGGAGGAGGCTGGCGTTTTGTCATAGGCCACGTCAGAATTTCGCGCGTACCTAGACACCAGGGGCTTTTTACCAAGGGCGATTGTTCGACCCGTTTTCATAAAGACTGAATACCTTAGGAAGTGTTCGGCGTCTCGAGTTAGGCCTTATATGCATCAACTCCGAATGTCTTTGGTCAAATGTTGGGTTTGCCCGGCTCCTGTGTTTTGCTGCCTTACGTTCCGCTCTATCGGCTAATGCGGCACCGGAGAACTATCGCGATTGTGCCTCCGGTTCGCCAGGAGGAGCACCTTATTAGAGAAAGCCAAAATCGACCGTCATGATATAGCGTGAGACTGGTCAACCACTTTCGATGACCCGCTGGAATCCTTAGAATTCCTCCGCATTGACGAAGGGCCGTTTCTGGCGAGCACATACGCGCCCCGAATTCGGGTGAGCGCGGTGCCCCTAGGGGCTATATAGTAGCCACACCGTCGAACTCCTATGGCTAAGTGAAAGTGATAAAGCATTATAGTCCGGTTGCCTAGTTTGCTGCGCTATCACCTCCTTTGTAGGACCAAGATGTTGGATCAAGTGTGAAAATGCGTTTCTGCAAAACACCCCGCATTATATGCGTAAATAAGCCAAAGACTGCCATCTTTCAGGTTATATACACATATACATTAACGGCCGCACAGGAGGTATTTTTAATTCTTGAAAGCACAAGTATAAAAAAAGCTTTTATATTCCATTGAAACATTGTTTTACAATAATATATGTTATTCGAACATAATATCCTTCGATCTCTGCGTCTCTATTAAACGAGCGCCCTGAAGAACTTCCGGAAAATAGTGCTCGACGGGTACTCGGCTTCCGTCCGAATCTTGGGATGCAACATCGGTGGCCTTCATCTCCTCCCAGTATGTCTTGACACGGGCAAGAGCCATCCGAGCACCCTCTATAAATGCTGACCACCTCATTGCTTTGAAATGCGGCACCGCACCAAGGAACTGCTGCACCAAGCCAAAATAACTCTTCGGCTCGGGCCTTTTCGGCCACAAATAAGTCACGACATTCTTCATGGCAAGTCCGGACAACCTATTCAGCTCCGCCCATTCGGCCAAACGATCGGTTCATGGAAGTGGACGCTCTGGACTACGGAACTGCGACCAAAAAAGCTCTTCCATCTCGTGATCCTTCTGATCTCCGAAGTGTCCGGCCGCGTCCGCGACACTCGCCGCCAAGTCCAGATAAGCATCCGCATTACTCCACAGCCGGTCCAACTGAGCATATTTAGGATCCGTGAACTTCCTATGTAGCAGAAAGGGCTTTCCAGCCGCGATATCTCCGTCCTGACGTAGCTCCTCCTTCATAGCTCTCATCGCAGAGCGAGCATCCTTGGCCTCGGTGGTGGCCTTCTTCAGGTCCTCCTGCTCCGCTCAACCTTCTTTTTCAAAAAGCTCGCAGCGGTCGGTAGCATCCTTCAACTTCACGGCCATCTCGGCCATTTCCTTCTTGCTTCGGCAGTGAGCAGCCTGTTCGTCTTTTATCTCTTCGGCCGCCTTTAAGGTAGCCGCATCACTTTTCCTGCCCTGTTCCTTGGCTCGGGTAAGCTCCGCCCAAAGATTCTCCATGGCAGCGGCACCATCTGCATCAAGCATACATGTTGTAAGGCACGGGCATCAAGCTCCCTTACTAGGTGTCCGCGAGAAATCGCATACCTTGTGACTCGTCCACCCACTTGTTGACAAGCGCGATGTCGGCATCCGCCACGTCAAGTTGCCGCTTGAGTTCGCAAATTCATCGATCCGGCTAGCCACGGACGCCCTGCCACCTACATAGGAAGGGCGACATATTATATCTGGGATTATGATCCTCGGCACGCTGTCATTTTTGACAACGCACCGAGTCTCAGGGGCTACTATCTACACGGGACACATCTTATATATGCGGAACCGTCAAAAGGTACATCATTGCACGTACCTCAAAACCCGTCAGTAAACTCCTGGCGGCCACGTACAACCCGCTTTCCGTGGACGAAATATTTTCAATCATCGTACCCATCAATGCACGGTGATCTTCTGAGATAGACACTCGCCCGAGCAGATCCTTCAACTCCTCCGACCGTGCACCATGAGGTGCCGGACTCGTCCGATGGCCTTTTTCGAAGGCCGGACATGGAGGGCTACGAGGGGCCCTATGACCGCACTCCACCCCTGCCGGATTCGGGGAAACCCTCCGCGACGACACCTCGGGATCGTCCGCCTCACTAGGCGGTACGACAGGGGGAGGCGTTCCGCTCTCCATCATCTCTGAACGAAGATCCCCCGAAGACGAGCTCTGCTGAGAAGGGCTGAGATCCGAACTACAAGGTAAAATTTCGGTCATCTTCAGAAATAAAACAGGGATGTCTTTTATTTTATAAACTCCCCTCTCTACTTACGGCTCGCTGGAGGGCTGATCTCCTTGGGGAAACAATGCGGCCGGGGCATCTTCCGGTGCAGGACCCTCTGGCGAAGATTTCTTCCCACGCTTTGAGGCCTTGGTCTCCGGGTCTCCAGAGGTGGTCCTCTTCTCCCCTTGGATGGAGGGATTATCGATCCCTCCTTTCTTGATAACCTCCTTCACGGAGGCAGTAGCTTTCTTGTTCCCCCCTTCGCCTTCTTCTAAAGGCACAACCTCCAGCATCTTGGTTAACACGGGATCCGGCGTGGTCTCAGGGAGGGGGGCCGGACACCTGATCAGTTTTGCTTTTGCTGTCCACTCCTGTGTAAGGGATAGCTCTTTTAAGGGAAGGTTTATGATAAATATACAGATAGCGTGTCCGGGTACGGGATTACTCACTTGAGCATCCGGGCGATTGCAGCTCAGACCTGCGTCCTCGGTCAAGTCCGGACACATTGCTTGTGATCCGAAGAACAGTTTGTACATCTCCACGGGCGTTGCGCCCATGAAGTGTTGAAGAGCTCGTGGTCCCTCCGGATTGAACTCCCACAGGCGGAGGGGGCGACGTTTGCAGGGCAGGATGCGACGAATCAGCATGACCTGCATTACTACGACCAGATTGATATCTCTCTCTAGGAGGTCTCGAATACGGCCCTGCAATAAGGGCACGTCCTTGGACGGCCCCAGTCAAGCCCTTTATTGACCCATGAAGCCAGCCGCGATGGAGGACCCAAGCGAAAGACGGGTGGCGCCACCCATTTGGTGCCCCTGGGAGCTGTGATATAAAACCACTCTTGTTGCCATAGACTAAGCTCCTTTTGAAAAGAGCCCTCGGGCCATTAAGCATCGGCATTCTTACTTATGACAGCCCCTCCGCACTCTGCCTATTGCCCCTTGATCATCTTCGGCTCCACCTTGAAGGTTTTGAGCCACAATCCAAAGTGTGGGGTGACGCGGAGGAAGGCTTCACATACGACGATGAACAACGAGATGTGGAGGATGGACTCCGGATCCAAGTCGTGAAATTCCAGCCCGTAATAAAACATGAGCCCCCTCACGAAGGGGTCCATCGGGAAACTTAGTCCCTGAAGGAAGTGAGACGTGAACACCACGCTTTCACCGGGCTTGGGAGTGGGAATAACCTGCCCTTGAGCAGGAAGCCTATGCGAGATTTCGCCGGTTTGATACCTGGCATCTCTTAGCTTTAGGACGTCTTCTTCCGTGACGGAGGAAGGCATCCACCAGCCTTGAAGGTCGGAGCCGGACATCATCAAAGGTCCGAAGCGCCTGAATCTGGAGCTTTGGGTGTTGGAACTCGAAGCGAGGGGCGGATTCAATGGAGATTGAGAAAAAGGAGCGGGGCCTTGGTCTCTTTTTAAAGAGGTTGAATACCAGGAGGCCTCCCCGTGACCGTTCGGGACTCGCCTTCGATAGAGGAGGCGTGCCAACGGGCACGGTTGGGTTACCCACGCCCGTATTGATGAGAATCTCGGAATAAGGGGACACGATCTCTACTTTGGCAAGACGTGCCAAGGAAACCGCCTCGCTAAATGCGCTGAGGTTGGGCAGTAAAAACGATTCGAATAAAGGCTTGGCCGTGGTGTGATGTCATGCTGCAGGATACGTCAGCAGATTGAACTTGTGTAAATATTATTCTCTCTACGGTGTTATGTGGAACTTATTTTGCAGAGCCGGACACTATCCTTGTGTTCAAAATCTTCTATGAAGTATTCGGAGGAGGAACCCGCCTTGCAATGCCGAAGACAATATGCGCGCCGGACCCGTCGTCATTGAAGCCTGGTTCAGGGGCTACTGAGGGAGTCCTGGATTAGGGGTTGTCCGGATAGACGGACTATGACCTTTGGCGGACTCACGGACTGTGAAGATACAAGATTGAAGACTTCGTCTCGTGTCCGGATGGGACTTTCCTTGGCGTGGAAGGCAAGCTTGGCGATACAGATATGTAGATCTCCTACCATTGTAACCGACTACTGTGTAACCCTAACCCTATTCGGTGCCTATATAAACCGGAGGGTTTTAGTCCAGAGGACGAACAACAATCATACCATAGGCTAGCTTCTAGGGTTTAGCCTCTCTGATCTCGTGGTAGATCTACTCTTGTACTACCCATATTATCAATATCAATCAAGCAGGAGTAGGGTTTTACCTCCATCGAGAGGGCCCGAACCTGGGTAAAAACATCGTGTCCCTTGTCTCCTATTACCATCCGCCTAGACGCACAGTTCGGGACCCCCTACCCGAGATCAGCCGGTTTTGACACCGACACCGGGTTAGATACCCGGCTCTCCCCGACTGACTCTTGAGAAGACATCTTGCTCTAATCTGCAGCAGCAACAACTCGAAACAAAAATAGAGGATATTTGCGTGATACGGGAGTCAAAACCTTCGGGAGAATATATAATGAATTTCTACCGACCAAAAGACGTATCGTGCAAGAAAACAGAGTCCGGAAGGCACACGAGGTGCTCACGAGGTAGGGGGACGCGCCCAGGGGGTAGGGCGGGCCCACCACCCTTGTGGGGCCCTCGTGTCCTTCCCGGACTGCCACTTATTTTTCTATTTTTTCTATTTTTTCTAAATATTCCAAAACGGAGAAATATTGCCTTAAAATTTATTTTGGAGTCGGTATACATACCGTACCACATACTTATTCCTTTTCGGAGTCTGAAACGGTCTGGAAAGTGTCCCTTATGTATTCCTCCGGGGTTACGGTTTCAATAATATTGGTTTCAACATTTATGGGATTACCTAAGATATAATGTTTGATCCTTTGACCGTTTACCACCTTCGGATTTGTGCCTTCGAAGTTGTTGATTTTTATGGCACCGGAACGATGGACCTCGTTGATAACGTAGGGACCTTCCCATTTAGAGAGAAGTTTTCCTGCAAAAAATCTTAAACGAGAGTTGTATAGCAATACATAATCACCTACATTAAACTCACGCTTTTGTATCCTTTTTTCATGCCATCTCTTAACTTTTTCTTTAAACAACTTAGCATTTTCATAAGCTTGGGTTCTCCATTCATCAAGTGAGCTTATATCAAATAACCTCTTCTCACCGGCAAGTTTGAAATCATAGTTGAGCTCTTTAATAGCCCAATAAGCCTTATGTTCTAGTTCGAGAGGTAAATGACATGCTTTTCCATAGACCATTTTATACGGAGACATACCCATAGGATTCTTATATGCAGTTCTATAGACCCATAATGCATCATCAAGTTTTTTGGACCAATTCTTTCTAGACCTATTAACAATCTTTTGCAAAATTAATTTGAGCTCTCTATTGCTCAATTCTACTTGACCACTAGACTGTGGGTGATATGGAGATGCAATTCTATGATTAACGTCATATTTGTCAAGCATTTTACGGAAAGCACCATGAATAAAATGTGAACCACCATCAGTCATTAAATATCTAGGGACTCCAAACCTCGGAAAAATAACTTCCTTAAGCATTTTAATAGAGGTGTTATGATCAGCACTACTAGTTGGAATAGCTTCTACCCACTTAGTAACATAATCAATAGCAACCAAAATATGTGTATATCCATTAGAGGCAGGAAAAGGTCCCATATAATCAAAGCCCCAAACATCAAATGGTTCAATAACAAGTGAGTAATTCATAGGCATTTCTTGACATCTACTAATATTTCCAATTCTTTGACATTCATGGCAAGACAAAACAAACTTACGGGCATCCTTGAAGAGAGTAGGCCAATAAAAACAGGATTGCAATACCTTATGTGCAGTTCTATCTCCAGCGTGGTGTCCTCCATAAGCTTCGGAGTGACACTTGCATAGGATCTATTCCTGTTCATGCTCAGGTACACAACATCTAATAACACCATCTACTCCTTCTTTATAAAGATGTGGGTCATCCCAAAAGTAATGTTGCATTCTTTTGTTGGTATGTGAAGCTAGGTGGTATAAATTTAGCAACAATGTAACTAGCATAATCAGCATACCATGGAGTGCTACGAGAAGTAGTTATGACATTTAATTGTTCATCACGAAAGCTATCATCAATAGGTAGTGGGTCATCAAGAACATTCTCTAACCTAGATAAATTGTCATAGCAATGGGTTCTCGGCTCCTTTTCTATCAACAATATGCAAATCAAATTCTTGCAGCAAGAGAACCCATCTAATAAGTCTAGGTTTTGCATCTTTCTTTTCCATAAGATATTTAATAGCAGCATGATCAGTGTGAATAGTAACTTTAGAATCAACAATATAGGGTCTGAATTTATCACAAGCAAATACAACTACTAAAAGTTCCTTTTCGGTAGTAGCATAATTTCTTTGAGCATTGTCTAGAGTCTTACTAGCATAATGGATAACATTTAATTTATTATCAACTCTTTGCCCTAGAACAGCACCTACAGCATAATCACTAGCATCACACATAATTTCAAAGGGTAAATTCCAATCGGTAATTTGAACAACAGGTGCAGAGACTAATGCTTTCTTAAGTATTTCAAATGCTTCTACACAATCATCATCAAAGACAAATGGTACATCTTTTTGTAATAAATTAGTCAGAGGCCGAGAAATTTTTGAGAAATCCTTAATGAACCTCCTATAAAATCCGGCGTGACCAACGAAGCTTCTTATACCTTTGATGTCCTTGGGACATGGCATCTTTTCAATAGCATCAACCTTGGCTTTATCAACTTCAATACCTCTTTCAGAAACTTTGTGTCCCAAGACAATACCTTCATTAACCATAAAGTGACACTTTTCCCAATTCAAAACAAGATTAGTTTCTTCACATCTCTGCAAAACTCGATCAAGATTACTCAAGCAATCATCAAAAGAGGATCCATAGACGGAAAAGGCATCCATGAAAACCTCACAAATCTTTTCACAGAAGTCAGAGAATATAGCGATCATGCATCTTTGAAAGGTAGCAGGTGCATTACATAAACCAAAAGGCATACGTCTATAAGCAAAAGTACCAAAAGGGCATGTAAAAGTAGTCTTTGATTGATCTTTAGCCGACACGGGTATTTGAGCGAAACCAGAATAACCATCTAGAAAGCAATAATGTGTATGTTTGCATAGTCTTTCTAGCATTTGATCAAGAAAAGGTAAGGGGTAATGATCTTTCTTAGTAGCTTTATTTAATTTGCGGAAATCAATTACCATCCTATAACCTGTGATAATTCTTTATGGGATCAATTCATCTTTATCATTAGGGACAACAGTAATACCTCCCTTCTTAGGGACACAATGGACATGACTTACCCACTGACTATCAGCCACGGGATAAATTATACCTGCCTCCAGAAGCTTGAGTATTTCTTTTCTTACTACTTCTTTCATTTTAGGATTTAAACGTAGTTGAGGATCACGAACTGGTTTGGCATCCGCTTCCAAATTTATTTTATGTTGACATAGAGTGGGACTAATGCCCTTAAGATCATCAAGAGTATATCCAATAGCGGCACGGTGCCTGAAAGGTTAGCACTAATAATAACAGGATATATTTTTTTCATCAAGATAAGCATATTTAAGATTATCAGGCAACGGTTTAAGCTCAAACACGGGATCACCCTTGGGTGGAGGAGGACACCCTAGGATTTCAACAGGCAGATTGTGTTGCAGAATAGGTTATTGTTTAAAGAAGATTTCATCTATTTCCCTTCTTTCGTTCATGAACATATCATTTTCATGGTCTAGCAAATAGTGTTCTAAAGGATCACTAGGAGGTACGGCACTAGAAGCAAGACCAATAATTTCATCCTTACTAGGCAATTCTTCCTCATGATGTTGTTTACTAAATTTAGAGAAATTAAACTCATGAATCATATCATCCAAGCCAATAGTAACAACATTCTTTTCGCAATCTATCCTAGCATTAACAGTATTCAAGAAGGGTCTACCAAATATAATGGGACAAAAGCTATCTTGTGGAGAATTGAGAACAAGAAAATCAGCAGGATATTTAGTTTTCCCACACAAGACTTCAACATCTCTAGCAATTCCTTTGGTGAAATAGTATCTCTATTGGCAAGTTTAATTGTGACATCAATTTCTTCTAACTCAGCAGGTGCAATTTCATGCTTAATTTCTTTATATAAATCATAAGGTATAACACTAGCACTAGCACCCATATCACATAAGCCATGATAACAATGATCTCCTATTTTAACAGAAATAACAGGCACGCCTACCACAGTCTATGTTTATCTTTAGCACAAGGTTTAGCAATTCTAGCAGATTCACCGCAGAATTGAATAACATGCCCATCAATATTATCAGACAACAGATCTTTAACAATAGCAATATTAGGTTCTACTTTGATATGCTCAGGAGGTGCATAAGTTCTAATATTGCTTTTACGAACCACTGATTGAAGCTTTAGCATGATCCTTTATTCTAACAGGGAAAGGTGGTTTCTCAACATAAGATGTAGGAACAATAGGATCATTATAAGTGACAGTCTTTTCTTCAACTTTAATAGGTGCAGCTACTTTTACTTCTATGGGAGGATGATATTTAAACCACTTCTCCTTGGGGAGATCAACATAAGTAGCAAAAGATTCACAGAAAGAAGCTATTATCTCAGAGTCAAGTCCATATTTAGTGCTAAACTTACGGAAAATATCGGTTTCCATAAAAGATTTAACACAATCAAACTTAGGTGTCATACTTGACTCCTTACCTTCGTCGAGGTCCCAATCTTCAGAGTTGCGTTTAGTTCTATCCTATAAATTCCATCTGAATTCAATAGTCTTCATCATAAAAGAGCCAGCAAAAGAAGTATCGAGCATGGTGCGGTTGTTATCAGAAAACCGAGCATAAAAACTTTGAATAATTATTTCTATTGGGAGCTCATGATTGGGGCATGAATATAACATTGATTTAAGCCTCCCCCAAGCTTGAGCGATGCTTTCTCCTTTGTGAGGCCAAAAATTATATATATAATTGCGATCACGGTGAACAAGATGCATAGGGTAATACTTTTTTATGAAATTCCAATTTCAATCTTTTATAGTTCCGTGATCTCGTATCATCACATAGCCTATACCATGTCAATGCGTCTCCCTTCAAAGATAAAGGGAAGACCTTCTTCTTAACAACATCATCGGGTATACCTGCAAGCTTAAATAGTCCACAAACTTCATCCACGTAGAGTAGATTTTCATCAGGATGCTTTGTTCCATCTCCTGTAAAAGTGTTAGCTAGCAGTTTTTCCATCATACCCGAAGGAATTTCAAAAGGAGTTTCATTTTCAGTAGGTTCAGTAGGTTGAGGAGCAACTCTTTGCTCTACTGGACGGGGTTAAGATACCCCGAACAATCCCCTTAGAGAATTACTTTCCATATTAACAAGTGACAGTAAATTTCAGCACACTATATAAATTTTTCCTTACCAAATTCCATCTACCAAAGGCGCTACACTCCCTGGCAACGGCGCCAGAAAAGAGTCTTGATGACCCACAAGTATAGGGGATCTACCGTAGTCCTTTCGATAAGTAAGAGTGTTGAACTCAACGAGGAGCAGAAGGAAATGATAAGCGGTTTTCAGCAAGGTATTCTCTGCAAGTACTGAAATAAGTGGAAACATATAGTTTTGTGATAAGATAAATTGTAACGAGCAACAAGTAACAAGAGTAAATAAAGTGCAGCAAGGTGGCCCAATCCTTTTTGTAGCAAAGGACAAGCCTGGACAAATTCTTATAATAGGAAAAGCGCCCGAGGACACATGGGAATATAGTCAAGCCAGTTTTCATCACGCTCATATGATTCGCGTTCGGTACTTTGATAATTTGATATGTGGGTGGACCGGTGCTTGGGTGCTGTTCTTACTTGAACAAGCATCCCACTTATGATTAACCTCTATTGCAAGAATCCGCAACTACAACAAAAGTATTAAGGTAAACCTAACCATAGCATGAAACATATGGATCCAAAACAGCCCCTTACGAAGTAACGCATAAACTAGGGTTTAAGCTTACATCACTCTAGCAACCCATCATCTACTTATTACTTCCCAATGCCTTCCTCTAGGCCCAAATAATGGTGAAGTGTTATGTAGTCGGCGTTCACATAACACCATTAGAGGCTAGACAACATACATCTCATCAAAATATCGAACGAATACCAAATTCACATGACTACTAACAGCAAGACTTCTCCCTTGTCCTCAGGAAGAAATGTAACTACTCACAAAGCATATTCATGTTCATAATCAGAGGGGTAATAATATGCAGAAAGGATCTGAACATATGATCTTCCACCAAATAAACCAAATAGCATCAACTACAAGGAGTAATCAACACTACTAGCAACCTACTAGCACCAATCCCGGACTTAGAGACAAGAATTGGATACAAGAGATGAACTAGGGTTTGGAGATGAGATGGTGCTGGTGAAGATGTTGATGGAGTTTGCTCTCTCCTGATGAGAGGAGCGTTGGTGATGACGATGGTGATGATTTCCCTCCTGAGGGAAGTGTCCCCGGCAGAACAGCTCACTGGAGCCCTAGATTGGTTCCGCCAAGGTTCCGCCTCGTGGCGGCGGAGTCTCGTCCCGAAAGGCTTCTTAATGTTTTTTCTCATCGAAAGACTTCATATAGGAGAAGATGGGCGTCGGAGAGCCACCAGGGGGCCCACGAGGTAGGGGGCGTGCCCCCCACCCTCGTGAGCAGGATGTGGGCCCCCTGGTCTTCATCTTTGGCGATGATTTTTCTTTATTTATTTGAAGATATTCCGTGGAGTTTGAGGACTTTTGGAGTTGCGCAGAATAGGTCTCCAATATTTGCTCCTTTTCCAGCCCAGAATTCCAGCAGCCGGCATTCTCCCTCTTCATGTAAACCTTGTAAAATAAGAGAGAATAGCCATAAGTATTGTGACATAACGTGAAATAACAGCCCATAATGCAATAAATATCGATATAAAAGCATGATGCAAAATGGACGTATCAGCAGCTAGTGGGTTCAAGCCTTCAAGGGCCTAGCTAGCTATACGTGTCCTCCAAGGTAAAAAGTACTCCTACTAGTACTACAAAGTATAGTGCTAGTACAACAATGAAAGAGAAGGCGAGAGGGTTAAAAAATGTAATACCTGGGTAGATGGTGACGGTCTGATCGTAGTAGATTGTGTGACCATGTTGCACATTAGTGGTACCATGGGTAAGAACTGCTAAGATAGTTGATCCCAATATGCCAAAGTCAGCTACAAGGTTCTAGGTTAGACCGAATCGCGGATGCAAATGCACATCCAGGATCGGCGATCTTATTTTGATCGGGGGATGACTGGTCCCTGCAAAATAATGGAGTACCGTTAGGGATGCAAATGATGGTTTGTGCATTATGTTTGTAATCTCCCGTAACGTAGGATGTCAACCAGATGAAACAAGTCCCCTGGCTTGTCACCGCGAAGATGCGGCCTAGATGGCGCACGGCGTCTCCGAACGTGTAGGGGTACAAATCTGTCGCCGCCAACATGCGCCAGCCTCTGCCGTTACTGCCTCCTACATTGATGGCAATCCTTATGTCAAACACCGCGATGAGATAGTAATCGTCGTAGCCGCGTCGCTTTGTCGGCGGGTCCGCAATTGCTATCTTCTTCAATCTCATGTAGGCATCATCATACATATTCTTGCCCAGCCAGTCCGGAAGGCCGATCCAATGGTGGAGAAGGGGTCTACCGGAACGGCCGCACTGCTGTGGATGTTGTGCAAAATCATGGTGGTATCCGGCCGGAGGTATGCAAGCCAATATTCGTTGGCACCAACCCAGACCTATATATAAGACGGTGGGCAGCGGAGAAATTACGGGATGGAAATGGAATAACTAAGTACTACATGATCAAACTCCATACTGACCTGCTCATCGGACAAAATCTGACTACCTCTCAACGTCGTCAACTCTAGCAGAGTCAACGTGCAACCATGGCCAGGGAGCAGTGGACTATTCGAAGAATTGTCCCATAGAAGAACCTTCTCCTCGAGGACGCATGGAAGACCAACAAGAATGTCCTTTTCCCAAGCCCGTTTAAGCAGCATCTTGAAAAAGTTGGTGCAGGAAGCACTGAGTCTTGCGACGGTGAGGACGACGGAGCGGCGTGCAAATTCTCCCAGAGAATCGTCGTCCAAGGTCTCCCAGCCCCGACGAGGAGGAGAACCGCCTGGCGAATCCATGGGAGCAGCGACGAGCTGCCTTCTCTTCGGGGGGAGGGGAACTGGCGAGGTGGACATAAGAGCGTAGTAACCGCAGGGCCTCGTCCCTTCCAACTGTAGATCGTTCCTCAGCGAAGGGGTGAGGCTATTATTTACTACTCCCTCCTTTCCGGTTTATAGGGCTTATCTCAAAATTTTAGTTTTTCCATTTTATAAGGCTCAATTTGGTTGTTTTTCATCACATGTTCAGATTCCACGGTGCATTAAATCATTGCATGCAAGTACTAAGAGAAAATTGACCAATGCATGTAATTTATGCATGCATGCATTGCAATTAATGCATTGGTAAACATACTTTTTTAAGGAAAACAAGAGCATTAATTGGGTGCTTTTGCAAACTACAAAAAGTATTCCACCACTCACCATCTACTCCCTCCGTCTAGGTGAATAAGTCATCTTAGATTATGCACCGTGACCAAGGAGGAGGGGAAAACTAGAGAATTAATGTTTATTTGCTAATTAATAGCGTTGCATGCAATGAATTAACCACTACATGTCGTGTTTGGTAGTTTCAAGTCATTAAAAGCATGCACACCAACATCTCTTATTGGTTGATATGTCAAGAAACAAGAAACGAGGTAGAAGTTAATGCACCACGCCTAAGTGTTTTGGGATTATTTGGTTTTCATAAGATGACTTACACACCTAGACAGAGGGAGTACCTTGGTTGGTGAGAATTTTGAATTGAGCCTTATAAACCGGAAAGGAGGGAGTACTAGTACTAGCATTATGGAACGTTACGGGATTGCATTATATTGTAAATAATAGCACTAGTAAGAAATTTTTGGCACTAGGTAGTAGTTTTTGGCGTGGATTAAGAAATTTTGGGTAAGTTTTTCCATTTTTTGTACACGCCAACTAGTGTCAAAAACGCCGTACATTATGTGACGGAGGAGTACGCATTTGTAATCAGAGCAAAGATACTAGTACTACTTTTCTCAACTAGTAGTGCGATGTACTATACTTCTAGTCTAGTCTAGTATAGCGCACCAGTTTTGAACTCTTGAATCTCAGGGCCAAGGAGCTACAGGTTGGAAGGGAGGGTACTATCGTTCTCTAGAACCATCGCTGTACTATCAATGCAGGGGAAGTACACCTGCGTAGTGGCCTAGTGGGTACTCTCGGTGCTCTATTCAGCCGCTCCTCTCACGTAGCTGGCCTACTCAGCCGCTCCTCTCACGCACACACTAGCAGCCTGTTTATCAGCGACGGTCACTGCGGGGGCAGAACATTTGAGTTATTTGATACAGCGAGACTAGGATTTTTGCTTCCATTTGTGGAGGTGTAATGAATCTCGCCGAACTTTGTTAGTAGTTCCTTCTTTATGAATGAGATGAAGCAAAGCTTTTGCCTCCGTTTAAAAAAAACACGTCAAGAGGAATTTCTTTTATAGTAGAGCCGATAATGGAGTGAAGTCCATGCATGCAATGCCACAAGCTACAGAGTAGTAGTAGAGCACTTTACGTACAGAGCCATATTGCACAGTTGCCAATGCCCCGCCAGGCATTCCGGCTCCTCGGGCTTAATTGGGAGGCGCTAGTTTAAATATGCTACTAGCTGGAAGCTGCAAGCGAGGTGCGGCTAGGGCGAGCACGCGAGCCACAGGATGCTGGGAAGGAAAACCCGTTCACGTGGCTAGGTTGTCCAGTGCACCCAGATTTTGGGGCCGCATGTCCGTTTGACTTCAAAACTCAAACTACCCATATAAAATATTTGCTCGCAGCAAAGTGTAGTAGTACTATTTAAAAAAAGGCCGTATGCTCGCCGGATCGAACCTACAAAACGAGGTATACACTCCCGCGACCACTAGTAGTACTCGTTGGAGTACAACGCAACCTAGAATCGCCTTTTGTTGCTAGTAGTACGTACATTGTTCCTTACATGAAACCCCTAAGAGCATGGTTAATAGTATAGCTTTGCTGGCTATAAGCCCGATGCCATGTCATCTACATCCCATCTTATAGCCAACATGTAGTACAATAATAGATCAAAAGAGTGTACTACTTTTTATTATGTGGCCCACTTCTCATTCTCACAAAGTGCCTAGGAGCACGTGCTAGAGCTGGCTCTTCACGAAGAGCCCGCTTACCTTCTCTCTCCTCTTCTCTTTCCTCCAACTAAGCAGAAATATACTAGTTTATTTCTTATTGCCCGTTGACTCAGCTCTATTGTACTTGCTCTAATAATGCAAGAAACCACTAAAATGCCAGGAAACTACTACCACTTGCATACGTGGCAGACTTAAGATAAGACTACCTTATCAACCATTGTACATGCTCTTACCAACAAAAATCCTCGAGTGACCTACTACCTCCGGCCCGTCCACCTAGTCATCCTCGGCCATGGGACGCAGCCATCACTACCGCAGAAGGCGAGGTCAAAACCGCCGGTGATAAGGAGCCCATGTTGCGGCAGCCGGATGCCAGCTGGCCCGGGCGTCATGGGCGCTTAGCTAGCCAAGATAGCTCCGTCCACCTGCTTATGCGCAAGGTTTGCTAGCTAGATTGGCACGGCATGGCGGGCTTGCTTCGCAAGGCCGCGCTAAGGCCAGCCATCTGGCTCGAGCGAAGGCCAGCGCGGCGGCTTGCTCGCTTGTGAGTCACGCTCGGGCCAGCCTGCCAACCCGTGCGGAGGCCAGCGCGGCGTCCGGCCCGTCCGGCGGAGTGGCGGCCAACTCGCTCATCACCGGCGCCACCGACGAACACGCATCAGTACTATTTGAAGTAATGTTCAGGAAAAATAATGATTTGAGGGGGAATAACAGGATAGAAGGTCAGATGTGGGTCCCTCATGTCAATGGTCAAAGAAAATGTGTTGGTTTAAGCTGCCTCATCAGCACGGACATGTGGGCCAACCCTGTCATAATTGGGTTTAAACGAACCTAATCGGTAGGAGTACTAGGTAGTTTTTGGCGTGGATTAAGAAATTTTGGGTATGTTTTTGCTATTTTTTGTACAATAGATTCTTCCTAGGGCTGGTTGAAAGTGGTATTTTTTTGTTAAATACTCTACATATTGTAAGTAGGAGTGAAAGTTAAGCTTTGGAAGCCAATAAGCAAGGCTAGTTACATAGTGTATATGTGTACATGATTCAAAGTAAATATCAACCATGAGTGACTAATATCTTGATGGAAAACTCGAAACTATGAAATACTAGGAAAAGAAATGCATGGTTGGAAATACTAGCAATGTTCATGTCCGTTGCAACGAATCATAATCAGAATAATACTTATTCACAAACTTGGTACAAAACACTCTAATTTTGATATACATATGTCACTAGAGATATATTATGTTTCAATTAGAATATATTCCTTGGGTTGTTTTGGTGAGGTCAGGGAGGGATGTGGTTGGTTTCAAGATACTAATTATGGGTTTTTCTGCAAATTGGTAGACAAGTGGGATGTTGGTGAGAAAAGGCAACAACTTACCTCACAATCATTAGATGTAGATCTAATGGTCAGAAACGAGGGATGGCAGACACACCAGCATCACCAACTTAGTCTTGTGTAGGAGTACTAGCAAGATCCGTGCATTGCACGGAACATCAAGATGCATTTTTTTATAGAACACTTGTTGTGATTGACCCTTGCGGGAGTAATCCCATGTGTAAAAACTAATGATATCTCGAGAAATATGAGATAAGGTGAAGAGGAGTGGGGTGTGGTGGTGGTTGGTGGTCGGACTGAGCAAAGGCATGGGGATTGACGACGCCGCAGCGGCCACTGTGCCGCTTTGTTCCAGAGGCTTCCTTTCTTAATTGCTCAACAATGAGGTTTGTTGGAGATAAGGATGAACGAGGGAAGGCCTTGTCTGCAAATGTGGAGAGGGGTGCGGTATCTTTTAGTTTAATTTCCATCCGTCAGATATAGATCGGATGGTCTATATTGCAAGATGGCACACGTACCATCATCACCAACTCGGTTTTTTATAAGAGAAGAAATATAAGTATGGAGATACAAACGTATTATCGATACTTGCTTCCGTAAACTAGCATCTACATTCTATTCAACGCCTCGGCATGTGGGGCCTTAGCACAATGACTTCTCGACTGTGTAAAACGAAGATTTTCCCGTCGCCGACAAGGAGGGGGTGACGGCGGCGCGCTTTTTGGCTTGCTCTAGTCCTAGTAGTCATACTAGGTGGTCTAAGCACCAGTAGATTTATACTTTTCACGTCTTGTGTTCGCCAGACTGCCATGACTGTTGATGAATAGAGGGTAAGTTATTCACGGGAAACCCTTGTTGAGCGTGTTTGAGAGAGAGAGAGAGAGGCAGGTGCGTGTGTGATATGTTAGAGACTGAGGCAATGATAATGATTCTTTGTGTCTATGTGTGTGGAGGATAGAGAGAGACATGTACATGGGGCTTTGTGTTGTGTAACCTGGAGACACATATACATAATTAGAGAGTGAGTGTGTGAGATACACATGCGGACATGAGGAGAGATGAGGATCCGGTAAATGGGTGTTTGTGCGTGTCTGTGTGTGTTTGTGCACGCGTTTGTGTGTGTGAGAGGGAGAGAGTGTATGTGGAGTAGAGAGACCACTGATGATGTAAACCTAGTATAAGGGAAGGGGAATGGTGTGACATGTGTAGTAGCGAGATAGCACGGAAGTGCGGAGGGAGCAGACTATTTGGCAGAGATAGCGAGTGTGTGTGTGGGCGCGGGGTGTGAGAGCGAGAGAAAGAGAGAGCTAGTGACGGAGAGAGAGAGAGAGAGAGAGAGAGAGGAAGAGAGGGGGCGAGAGGGGTCTTTTGTGTCCATAAATGGCGTATAGATAGGGAGACAATGTTGATGTTGTCCGAAATTGGCCTATGAACGGAGACGCAAGGGAAGCGAGTCATCGTGTGTGTGATAGGGACTTCATGAGAGATCTAGTATAGATGGTGTAGAGAACAATGTGCGAAATCGAGAACGATTATACATTAGGGAGCTATGCAAAGAGTCATGACATATATGTATGCATGGAAGGAGCTGGGGCGGGTCCGCATGTGGGAGAGATAGAAAGAGGAGAGTGGTGCACAAGGAGACACAGGGTGCTTGTTTGCAGTGGGGGTGGTGTGTGAGGTGAGTGCGAGAACCACATAACTAGGGAGATAGACGTTTGGGGGCGACGTTTTTTGTGTATGGGAAATATACACTCTACATAGTGCATGTGCTTGGGTAAGAGAGATAGCGGGAGACCTAGAGAGTGAGGGAAGAGATGTGTGCATGCCCAAGAGACAAAGTGATAGAGACCTATGTTGGGGTCCGGACTTTACAAGAGAGAGGGGTGTTAATGTGCTCGTGTGTTGGTGTTTGGGGGAGAGAATGACTTCTCTATGTGTGTGTGTGGTGGTGGGGGGGGGGTTGACTTCAGATAAAGAGTGAGGTGTCTATATTTGAGGGACTATAGCGTAATTGAGATATTGTCCACTCATGGTTGATCAATTTGTTTCACAGTTTGTACTATGAGATAACGATACTTTTGAACATGCGTGATATACCTTGATGTACCAGAATTACAAACCTAAGATTGGAATTTTGGAATTCGACTCCATCATTAGCTTTTGTAATTCATTTAAATGGAGGTACATTTTCTAAGCCGGGATTTCATGATTTCAAATTCATATATCAAACCTAGAGATATACACATACGGGCATGTTCAAACTTTATAATCATCCACTTTATTCATACACATGCACATTTTTGCTTTTGTCATCATATTTAGGATAAACACATTTGGAATTTCATTTGAATTGGACCATACGATGGTATTTTCTTTTAGTAGCTCAATCATCCATATTTGAATTGAATGGACAATCTAAGTTTCGAGTTGGAGACATTGATTTTCAAAACTTGCACATTTTTTTGCGTGCAAAACAAAGAAATTATCGGCCATGATATCATAGTCGGCCGTACGAGAGCAGAATACTTATAATTTTAGGCGCCAAAAGCTTTCAAACTTCCCGCTCACATCGAAATATCACGCGCCCAAAAGTTTAGCCCTGCAATATTCCTGTTTTATCACTGCCACATGAACGGAAAAGGGCTGCTTTGGTAACTCCATTGTTTTCCCCTCTTTGCCACCAACATTCTTCCCAGCCCTCCCCTTCCCTCCCTTCCCTCCCGACCCCCCAACCACGACAAACCGCGAATCTAGTCCTCCGCCGCAGCAGTGGACCTCACACCGCCGGATCTACCTTACGCACCTTGGAACCCCTAACCGCCAACTCACCACTTCACTCGAGCCGCTTCAGCGATCGGCTTGTCCACCACCTGCATCTCCTTGACCGCCATCATGGTCCACCGCACCGGATCTGCTTAATCGGCGCCCTCGTCCACCACAGCGTAGGCCCTTCACTGACTCCCTCGTCCGCCCCTTCGCTGGCCCTTCATACAAGCCCTCGTCCGCCGCAACAGATCCGCCTCACCGAAAGCACTGTACAACGCGCCCGCCGAAGCCTTCGTCCACTGCACCGGACCCGCTCCACGTACGCCATATTCAACTCCACCGGCCTTGCTTTACCGACGCCGCAGCCTCATCAGGTTATTTCGATTTGTAATCCTTCGGTTTTTCTCTTTATCGTGCAACTGTTCACTTACCACAGATGAGCTTTCTTGTATGTCGACAGCGCCAAGAACCGTAAGCACCGGAGCCGCTTCAAAGAACGGGCGACATACCGCCCAAACTCAACCGCAACACGAGCACCATCGATGATCCTTAGCTATCAAGTATGAGAACGATACCCATACGCCTCCGAGAATCAGGTACTATTATCCAACGGCCGGCGCCTACGTTCACTTTCCTAGCATAAGCACCGCACCATTGAATTTCTTAAGGGCATCATTTAGTTTTTCATGAGACGCGTTATTCTGCTTGCAACTGTAGGGCCATACTTCTGGTAGTGAACATGTTACATGTGCTAAATTACATACCAGTGCACATATAGTTACTATCGTTAGTTTTGTTACGATGCCACTGTTGGTTCCATCGCATCGCTTAATGTTCTCTATGCTTAATTACACATCAGCAAACTAACATGTGGTTCCGCTGCTTTTTGTTCGCTTTTACCCTACATTTTACGATGCTAGCTATTACATCACTGCTCCGAGCCTCTGTTCATTACTTGTTTGTGTGTTCTTGATCTTCCCAAGTTGCATGACTAATTTGATGCTTCTATTAAATATGGAGCTGCCAACCCCATCAAGCAAAATATTTGTTCTTTTGGGGCTGGCACCTCGAACAAGCATAAAAATAGAGGGAAGCAGATATACTCCCAACGATTCTATTTACTCTGCGCATAACTCTTGACCCGCATACCAAGGAGGGCACTAGTTTAATTTTTCTGGACTAATTTGCCAATTAATTATGGCATAGGCAGATGGGGCGGGGCACAAAAGGAAACCAGCACTAGGAACCGGCAACGCGCAGACTAATACGAGAAAACTGAGAAAAAGTTATACGCAAAGTAAAAAGAATCGAAGGGAGTATTGTCGTGTATGCACACACCCTTCTTTCATTAGTTTAGATGAACCATTGATGATCAATTCGGACCAGTGCATGCGATTAAAATTAATTTTACCTAAATAGATGGTATGCAGAATAAACTACAACAACTAGATTTGCAACCACGGGATGTCGACGATATCTTCAAAGAACATTGCAAGCTTGAAGCTAGGCTTCACAAAGCAACATATGGTAAGCCGGTGTGTTTTAGTACATGTGAAATGTAATGCGAGTGGGCTGCTTTCTTGGCTTATGCCCTCAACGTGTAATCCTACCGAATTACAAATAGTTCGGTTATGCCGCTTTCTTTGTATTGCTTGATTCGAATGCTTATTTGTTGTTACTCTATACCTGAGTTGGCCAATATGTCAGAAGTGCCTGCTGTACTATCGTAAAGAAATGCATGCCTATATCATTTGAGTCCTTAACTTTTCCTCTCAACTTCATCACAAGACTGTCTTCGTAGTTTACATGAGGCCACACTGTTAAGTGCTTTCTCAGATTATTTCAACTACTTAGATGCCTTGGCAACTTAAATATAGCGGTTGTACACTCCCTTTCAACTAGGGATGTCAATCGGGTCGATTTAATCGATTAAAGTCCACTAGTGGTATGATAGTTCAAAAGAGTTTTTGTTTTTTCGAGGAAAATGAACTAGGGAGGTAGCAAAAACTAACTAGATGGGACTGGCAGATGTCATTTATTTGCCACTTACATCCTTAGGTTCATCTTACCATTTTAATTTATTTTCGGCTGATGCTGCTTCGAACCATTTAAATATAGTTTGCCATGCTCGGCAATAATTCGTCCGTCGTTTACCATGTAAGCTTAATGCTTGGATCATACGATAACTATCTCTTCTGATGTCCAATGGAAACCTTTCGGGATGCCGTTCACACTAGGACACAATGTACAACCCCGAATCTATTTGTGGAAGCGATGCGCCATCCATGTTACCAGATGGTAGCGATTCAGAGGCAACACCGCCGGAGAGCAGTCTAAGCACATATATTATAGTGCTTGAGGCTCTACTAGAGGCAGAAAGAGATGGTGTGGCTGCCATGAATGAGGTAATCTTTATCTTGAGGCTGGAAATTACGGAATTAGCGGCACGCATTATGCAAGCAACCCAAGAATTGGAGGAAGTAATAATGTTTCATTTGAAGACGGAGGAGGTCCTCCTGTTTCTGCTATCTGAAGCCCAAGATAATCCCGGTTCATCTTTAGATACCAGTTGAAATTGTCATTAGATTATTGTACTTGCATGTTGTGTCATGTCTCTGAATGGATTATGTTGCAAGACCCCCTATGTTGTCCATGTGTTGTAATGATCCAAATTTTTTAGGCGAGGTAATCCTCGATTACTTGTATGATTGACATAAGGTGAACTGTTTTTCATGTGAGCATATTGTATTGGATGAAATAAATGTTTGACTCAGAGTGTATCCAACCTACTGAATTCGAAGATCACGACATTTCTAAATCATAATCATATATAACATGGAATAAATCTTTGTTGTGGTTTTGAAGAAATAAATAACAAAACGTATAATTATCTATGTATATTCGTAATCAAATACAAATTGGATTTGAATTTAGTTTGCCAGGTCCCAGGGCAAATGTGAATACTAATTCTCCCAAGTTTTGAACGAAGCGGCTAAACACCCACTATAATTTGTGGGCTGCCCGGAGCAAGTGTTTGCGAGATGGAAATTACATCTACCCTGAAACTTGACATCCTTATCGATGTGATTTACACTGCTGTCGATAGGGGTAGACTAGTAACTTCAATCAGACGTGACACGACGGCCTCTGAGCCCATTCTCGACACGGTGGGCGCCAAACGTATGACAAAACACATTTGATTCAAGCTCGTCCGAAAGACATGTGTCTCTTCCTCCATTTCCCCATTCATACATGGTGGGCGGCAAAACAAACTTTCCTCGTCCAAAATCGATGTAGGCTTATATTTTAAATAGGGGTAGATGTGTAACTTCCATCAGACGTGACACAACTACACTACCTCTCAGCCCCGTTCATACACCGTGGGCGCCAACCGTGGGCGGCAAAACACCCTCTCCTCGCCCGAAATCGATGTAGGCTAATATTTTAAATAGGGGTAGATGTGTAACTTCCATCAGACGTGACACAACCGCCCTACCTGTCAGCCCTGTTCATACACTGTGGGCGCCAACCGTGGGCGGTGTCGTGGTTCTAAGCCTGACAGTAGAATGGGGGGTAGGTATGGAGAGGCAAGATCCTAGCTATGGAGTAGTTGTATACGCAAGATGTTTACGAGTTCAAGCCCTTCTCGGAGGAAGTAACAGCCCTACGTCTCGGAGCCCAGAGGCGGTCGACTGTATTATGTGCGTATGAGTTACAAAGGTGCAAACCCTTGACACTGAGGAGGGGGTGGCTTATATAGAGTTCGCCAGACCCCCTACAGCCCTCAGTTATGCAGGGTTAAAGGTACATTAAGATAGGGGGTTACTGGTAACACCCACATAAAGTGCTATGATGACCATAAAAGCTACTTAATGACCGACCGTTTATGTGCAGACCGGCTTTAGATCTCACGGTGGTCGAGTGGTTAGCTTCATGGTCGAGTGTCTTCCAGTTGGTCGAGTGAGACTCCTCCGTGTCGGAAAGGTAGTTTCTTCTAGAAATGTCCTTGGGGAGGGTGTCTTAGACAGGTCCATGACCCTACCCTAGGTACATGACTTCGTCATTAGCCCCCGAATGGATCGAGGTTTGAGTGGGGAAGGAGTTGAACATACTCCCGACTCATTCTTGTGCTGCAATAATGTCTTATCTTGGATCAAATGGACTTAAGTGATGGCATCAACTTCTTTTTCAGTCGCCTTGATCCATTCTTTGTATCCGTCGAGTGCATTTTCTGTACTTGGCGATTTTCGAATGACAGGTCAGAGGAAATCTTTTGTCTGACGATTTGCTCTGCGGCGCGCGGATTTAGCGGGATTTGAATCTTCGGGAAACGAGTGGGACGGAGAGAGAGCCGCAGTAATCGAAAGGGATAAGGCAAGGACGCCTCGATCCCCGCGCCACCTTTTTCGCCACGTATTGCGTGGGCGACTGTTGCGGGATTTGACAGGATCGCCTAGGCCTACTGGTCATTCACTCGGAAGCAACCTCATATAAGGCCCAGGACTGGAGATTTTTTAATAGTGCACTCCCCT
The DNA here is from genome assembly GCA_021605145.1 of Aegilops bicornis. Taxonomy (NCBI): domain Eukaryota; kingdom Viridiplantae; phylum Streptophyta; class Magnoliopsida; order Poales; family Poaceae; genus Aegilops; species Aegilops bicornis. The sequence continues at coordinate 271,351,442 of CM038675.1, read as the reverse complement.
TTCCTCCTTTCTTCCTCGTATTTATCCGCCGCGCCTGCCTCCACCTCCGAACCGCTGCTCCACGTGCGTTCCGCCGATGACAATGGTGAAAGAAAAGACGGTGGCTTTGGAACGGGCGAAGAAGGCGACGGCGAAGGCGAAGGGGAGGGCGACCAGTCGGGGCTGGATCCAGGGCGACTGGATTCGCTCGACCATCCGCCAAAAAGATCTTGATGACCTGGCCAATGAGGGACTGATCCCTCATGGATCAGCGAGGCTTCCGGGGATGGAGTGGCAGCCGCAGCCTCAGGAGGGTGAGTGCGTCCTCTTAGCCACTCACGTCGACCGCGGGTTTTCTTTGCCGCCCCACCCTTTCTTTCGAGGATTTCTGAACTTTTTTGGGGCACAACTCCACCACTTCACACCCAACTCTATCGTGTATCTCGCCGCTTTCGTGTCTTTGTGTGAGAATTTTCTGGGTTGTCGGCCGCATTGGGGCCTCTTCAAACACATTTTCACCTGTCGCTCCCAGACGGTGAAAAATGCCAATCCGAGTGACGAGAGAACCCAAGTGATTCAGATGTGTGGGGGTCTTGGCGTCCAAATGAGGGGTAAGAGCTCTTTTCCAGCCATGATCCTTCCTGAGTCGGTTCGAGGGTGGCAGTCGACCTGGTTCTCTTGCCAAGACCAGCCGACACTGTAAGCCGATCGGACTCCTCCTTTCTCCATGGATCGAGTGAGCAAGCCGTCCTCTCTGAAGGTGGTCCCGGAGGAGAAGGTTCAGGTCAAGGTTTTGGTTGAGCGTGTAGTCCAGCTCATCCGTGATGGGGTGACTAGTATGGATCTTCTAGAGGTTTTTCTTCGACGGTGCATCCAGCCACTTCAGTATCGAGACCATCCGATGTGGATGTATTCTGGCACTGAAGAGTCCACTCGGGTCCACCCGGAGGAGGTCGAGGATGCCACACTGGAGAGATGGATGACCGCCATCACTGGGAACAAAGATAACCCCCGAGGAGCCGGAGGATCCCTCCACTCGACCAATCGTACGAGCGGACAAGGTTCAATCCTCGTATCTCGACCACGACTCGCTTACTCCATCTTGTTTGCTTAAATCGGTCGTGACTTTCATCTTGTTTGTCTTCTTCCGTGTCACCACCGAGATGTACTCGATGCCCAACGGGGCGCAAGAACCAGTTGAGGAGGAGGAAGGGAGCGGAGGTGAAAGCCAGGAGGAATGGCAGTCTGACGGTGGGGGAGACGAAGATGACGACAGTTCTGCCGAAGAGTAGCAGGAGGAAGAGGAGGAAGAAGTCGACCCTCCTTGCATGGAAAGGCGGTCCAAGCTCACCCATGACCCCGTAGTCGAGCGCGGCAAGGCTGTCTCGCCTGTCGGGCAGTTGACGAAACGTCCTCGGACGACCTCTCCGGCGCCGACTGAAAAAGCGCTGAAGCAACCCCGAGCGACGCCATCGAAGCCGACAAAGGTTTTGCCCAGATGAAGATGGCTATCCCCACTATTTCCGGGTACAGCAGAACTTGAGCTTTTTGGTTTAGCGCGAACATACTTTTGGTCAACTTGTTGACTGATCAACTGATTTCTGAAATCTGCAGCGCTGCCACCTCCGAGATCTCAGTCAGGAACGAAGACCAGGAGATGGAAGATGCTGCTACCTCTAACCTTGGTATGATCGCTGCAATTTTGCTTTTGGTCGATTGGGGTTCCATTTTTAACTTTGAATTTTTCCTGTAGTCCCTCCTCATGTCTCCCTGATGATGATGATGAGGCACCGTTGAGGCGTAGGAGAACTAAGAAGGCACCTGCCGGCAAGATCGCTTTCAGTTGCATCGATGCCCGAGTATTTGGTTCATGAGGGTGGCAACACCACTCGGACTTCGTGTCTTCGCTGTGTCACCGACGAGTATCCGCCTTCAACGCCGATCGCTGATCCGCTTCCCTTTTTCACCACGCACCACGTCCCGGAGGACCAAGTGGATGCTGCTAAGGAGGCTATACGCCAAGTGGGGCTCATGATGGAGCAGATGAAGGTGGTCCGGGAAGCCAGCCAAGCGGCCTATGATGCCAGTTCAGCTCTTCAGAGCAACATCCAGGTTAGTTGATCACCACTTGCTCTGTTAGGATATGCTACCTGAAAAACTCTTCTTTCTGAAGATCTTCGTATCTGTACACCCACTGGGTGTGTCGAGTGAATTTTCAGACTGGTGGGGGCACACTGAGTGCACCCACTGGGTGTGTCCCCGAGACTATGGTGGACTGCTGGCAGTCGAGCGTAGTCTTTATACTTTGTATTTCTTTAATAACTTCTTCACTCGGTCTGGTCGGACCATGTCGAGTGGAATCTTGAAACCGGTGGGGGCACGTTGAGTGTACCCACTGGGTGTAGTCCCCGAGACTATGGTGGACTGTTGGCAGTCGACCGTAGTCTGAAGAACTCCTTTCTCTTCTTTTTTTTGTCTCTTTCGGTCGACTGATCAAACCGAGTTGGTAGGACCAGTGGGGGCACACTAAGTGCACCCATTGTGTAGTCCCCGAGACTACTGTCGAATATTTTGATTCGGTTGTTGTCTTAGAAACGCAATGATTTTTCTTGGTCACTCGGAAGTAACCCATCTGTAACGTCTGTCGACTAATTCTTTGCAGAAATCTTGTGAGCTTGTGGCTCGATACACTGAATTGGAGAACAAACAGATCCAGCTCAACCTTGACTTGAAGCTTGCACAGGAGAACTTGCGTATGCGAGAGACGAGGCAAAAGGTATGGCTGGTGAGATCTTGACGACTGTTTTTGTTTTTCTGTCCCTTCCTAATTCTGACCTCACTGTTATTTTGCAGACAAAATGGAGGAGGCTCTGAAGAAGCAGGATCATGACCTTGCTGAGGCGCAACAAACGGCTTTGAACAAGACCAAGCTCGCGGAAGAGAAGCTGTCTTCAGTCGGAAAACTTGAAGAAGAGAACACCAATCTGAAAGCTGCTCTTGATGCGGCCAACAAGGAGGTTAGCCGACTGAAGAACGACAAGATAGCTCTGAGCGACAAGGTGGTGAATCAAGGGGAAGAGGAATGATCTAGAGGCTTATCTGGGAGGGCTCGCCAAGAAGCTATTCCTCATGCTTGAAGGTAATTCCTCTTATCCGACTGGCTTGTTATCATCGACTCATCATAGAACCATTAGCTTGAACTTGAGTCGTGTTTGCAGAATTCTTTCAGAACTTCGAGGAGGAGACTAGTCGAGTGGAGACAAGTCTGGACCCCATTAACTCCCCCGTGAAGGATGAAGCTGCCATGAACGTGCTCCGACTGGAGTCTCGTGTTGCTGTTGTGGTGGACTACCTCGCTTGACTGAAGGTTGCGGTGTCGTGGATCGACTCAACACTCTGGCCAGGCGAAACACTTCAAAATGACCTCGAGTCTTTAATGACTCGACTGAATGACGATCCAAGTCGAGTGCAGGAATGGAAGAAGTCTTACGCGGATGTGGTGCTGATGTCGCTCTGTCCCTGGTCCGCGTTCATTGCAAGGAGGCGCGAGTGGAAAGGTTGGCGTCCATCAAAGTTGCCAATACCAAGAAGTACGACTTCCTATCTTTCATGGAGACCTTTATTGGTGCTGCCACCCGAATCGCTGATGGGATTGACCTGGACCAGTTCGTCGCGCCTTCCAGTCCTCCGCCCGAGGAGTAAAAAACTTCTATGATTCGTCTTAAATTTGCCTCAGAATGCCGAGTGATCCTGTAACCGATAAACTTTAACGGGCTTGAGGCCTGGGTACTTCTACACCCTTAGGATGTTATCCGAACTTTACTTATCATCGAAATATGCTTTTGTTTGCCTTCGAGTGAACTTTGCTCTTCACTCGGATTATGCTGCAATGCTTGAGATGCAGCTCTGAGGTGGATCCAGTCGACCTACACTTCATTGTTCTTGCAGGCGCAGGAGAAGGAAACAGTCGACCTGTACCTCGTCGTCCTTGTGAATCGGGAGGGAGTGCACGTTGTACTTGTGGCGCAGCTCCGAAGGAGAAGGCAGCACTCGACCTGCACCTCGTCGTTCTTGCGGATCGGGATGGAGCGCACGTTGTACTTGTGGCGCAGCTCCGAAGGAGAAGGTAACAGTTGACCTGTACCTCGTCGTCCTTGCGTATCGGGATGGAGCGCACGTTGTACTTGTGGCGCAGCTCCGAAGGAGAAGGTAACAGTCGACCTGCACCTCGTGGTCCTTGCGGATTGGAATGGATTTCGTACATAGGTGAGTACTGGACTGCAGCTAAGCCTCCGAGTGGGAGGGTTGCTCTCCACTCGGTAGGATTATTTTTTAAACTTAGGCGAGTACTGGACTGCAGCTAAGCCCCCGAGTGGGAGGTTTGCTCTCCACTCGGTGGGATTTTCATACTTAGTAGTCTTGGACTGCAGCTAAGCCCGCGAGTGGGAGGTTTGCTCTCCACTCGGTAGGATTTTTCAAATTTAGGCGAGTACTGGACTGCAGCTAAGCCCCCAAGTGGGAGGTTTGCTCTCCACTCGGTAGGATTTTTCAAACGGCGAGTACTGGACTGCAGCTAAGCCCCCGAGTGGGAGGTTTGCTCTCCACTCGGTAGGATTTTTCAAACTTAGGCAAGTACTGGACTGCAGCTAAGCCTCCAAGGAGGATTTTTGTGTCGTAGCTCTGAAGGGGAAGGCAACAATGACACATGCCTCGTCGTCCTTGCAAAGTGCACATTGTATTAAATACTTAGGCGAGTACTGGACTGCAGCTAAGCCCCCGAGTGGGAGGCTGGCTCCTCACTCGGTAGGATTTTCAAACTTAGGTGAGTACTTGGACTGCAGCTAAGCCCCCGAGTGGGAGGCTGGCTCCTCACTCGGTAGGATTTTCAGATACTTAGGCGAGTACTTGGACTGCAGCTAAGCCTCCGAGTGGGAGGCTGGCTCCTCACCGGTAGGATTTTCGGATACTAAGGCGAGTACTTGGACTGCAGCTAAGCCCCCGAGTGGGAGGCTGGCTCGCCACTCGGTAGGATTTTCAGATACTTAGGCGAAACGGATTCACAGCTAAGCCCCCGATTGGGAGGCTGGCTCTCCACTCGGCAGGGATATTTTTTACAAACTTAGGCGAAACAGGTTCGCGGCTAAGCCACCCACTGGGGGAAATTTCTTATGTAAACGAAAATTAATAACAATCACTGGGAAAATTATAACGTTCTTGTCTTTGATAAACAAACTACAGAGGTACTTTTATTACATCTCAACCGAGTGAGTTCTTAAGTGTAAAAGGGGCGGAGCAGCTCCGCATTCCTGGCTCGAGGCTCATCGATCTGGCGTTCGACGTTGTAAAGATGGTAAGCTCCATTGTGGAGAACTCTGGTGATGATGAAGGGACCTTCCCAAGTGGGAGCGAGCTTGTGTGGTTTCTCTTGATCCACTCGGAGGATCAAGTCCCCTTCTTGAAAGGCTCGGCTCTTCACATTTCTAGCATGGATCGACCCAAGTCCTGTTGATAGATGGTCGAGCGGATCAGGGCCATCTCTCTATCCTCTTCAAGGAGGTCGACTGCATCTTGTCGGGCTTGCTCCGCTTCAGCTTCAGAGTAGAGTTCGACTCGGGGCGCATTGTGAAGCAGATCACTCGGCAGAACTGCTTCAGCTCCATAGACCATAAAGAATGGAGTTCTTCCAGTCGATCGATTAGGAGTGGTCCTTAATCCCCAAAGAACCGACGGAAGTTCATCGACCCATGCTCCTGCTGCATGCTTGAGATCACGCATCACGAGGTTTGATCCTTTGAGAATTAGACCATTTGCTCGTTCTGCTTGTCCATTCGACTGGGGGTGATCAACTGAAGCATAGTCGACTCGCGTGCCCTGAGAGGCGCAATAAGCTTTGAACTTGTCGGAATCGAAGTTTGACCCATTATGAGTGATGATGTTGTGCGGAACTCCATATCTGAATATCAACTCTCTGATGAAACTGATAGCAGTGCACGCATCAAGGTTCTTGATAGGTTTAGCTTCGATCCACTTCGTAAACTTGTCGACTGCCACAAGCAAATGAGTGAAACCGCTCCTGCCAGTCCTCAGTGGTCCAATCATATCCAACCCCCAAACAGCAAAAGGCCAGACGAGTGGAATGGTCTTCAATGTTGAGGCGGGTTTGTGTGACATATTGGAGTAGAACTGACATCCTTCACACTTGTCGACTATTTCCTTTGCCATTTCATTTGCTTTTGGCCAGTAAAATCCCGCTCGGTATGCTTTAGCCACGATAGTCCGAGAAGACGCATGGTGACCACAGGTCCTCGAGTGGATATCATCAAGAATTATCTGACCTTCTTCTGGCGTTATGCACTTCTGGCTGACTCCAGTCACGCTTTCTCTGAATAATCGCCCCTTGATCACAAGAAGGCCTTGGATCGGCGGACGATCTGTCTAGCCTCTTCTTTGTTCTCCAGGAGTTCTTTCCTCAGGATAAACGCAATGTACGGTACTGTCAAGTCGGGAGTGATGACCACGACTTCCATGATCAGGTCGACCACTGCTGGGACCTCAACTTCAGTCGGATCAGTGGCACTTTTTGGCTGTGGAGCTTCTTCAGTGAAAGGATCCTCTTGAATCGACGGTGTACGGATGTGCTCCAAAAACACATCACTGGGAATGGCTTCCCTCTTGGACCCTATTTTCGCCAAATCATCAGCAGCTTGATTTTTCAGTCGGGGTATATGATGGAGCTCTAACCCCTCAAACTTCTTATCTAGCTTCCTCACTGCATTACAGTAGCCAGTCATGATTTGGACTTCGACGTCCCACTCCTTCATCACCGATTAACCACTAGATCTGAGTCGCCAAAAACCATGAGGCGACGGACGCCGAGTGAAATGGCCATACGCAACCCATACAACAGTGCTTCGTATTCTGCTTCATTGTTGGAAGAATCAAAGTGAATCTGGAGCACATATATGAGCTTATCTCCTCGGGGGGAAACCAATACTACCCTAGCACCGGAACCATTCAGCATCTTGGAACCATCAAAGAACATAGTCCAGTGCTCCGAGTGAACTTGAGTCGGTAACTGTTGTTCAATCCACTCGGCGATGAAATCTGCTATTGCTTGGGACTTGATGGCTTTCTTTGCCTCAAACTTGACATCAAGGGGAAGTAGTTCAATCGCCCATTTCGCCACTCGACCAGTTGCGTCTCTGTTGTGCAAAATCTCTGATAATGGGGTGTCGCTGACGACTGTAATGGAATGATCAGAGAAGTAATGAGCAACCTTCTTCGCGGTCATATAAATCCCATACACAAGCTTCTAATAATGAGGGTATCTTTGCTTTGACGGGGTTAATGCTTCAGAAAGATAATATACTGGGCGGTGAACTTTGAAGGCCTTTCCTTCCTCTTCCCGCTCGACCGTAAATCAGATCGACGACTTGTCCTGTTTCTTCGCAATGTAAAGCAGCAACGGCTCCTTGCTGATTGGGGCAACAAGCACCGGATGGGTGGAGAGCGAGCTTTGAGCTCGCAAACGCCGCATCAGCTTCAGGAGTCCACTCGAACTTGTCCGACTTCTTCATCGCCGGTAAAGAGGCAATGCCTTTTCACCGAGGCGAGAGATGAATCGACTTAAAGCGCCAAGCATCCAAAGAAGCTTCGGACATTGTGCACACGCACGTATGCGTTTCATTGGGAGTATAGTGCCAACTTTTTATGGGTTAGCGTCGATTCCTCGCTCGTAAACGAAAACCGAGTAACTTTCCGCCAGGAACTCCGAATGTGCACTTTGATGGATTAAGCGATATCATACCTCCCGAGATTGGAAAATGTTTCAGCAAGGTCGACCAATAGGTCGGAACCTTTCCGTGACTTGACCACAATGTCATCCATGTATGCTTCCACATTCCGACTGATTTGAGTGAGTAAACACTTCTGAATCATCCTCGTGAACGTGGCTCCAGCATTCTTGAGGCTGAATGGCATGGTGACATAACAGAAGCACCCGAATGGAGTGATGAAAGCTACTTTGATCTCGTCGGGTCCATACCGACGGATCTGATGGTACCCGGAATATGCGTCTAAGAAAGACAACCGCTCACATCCCGTAGTCGAGTCGACTATTTGGTCGATGCGGGGGAGAGGAAAATGATCTTTCGGGCAGGCCCGATTGATATGTTTGAAGTCGATGCACATGTGCAGTGAATTTTCCTTCTTAGGGACCATGACAACATTGGCAAGCCACTCGGAGTGGTAAATCTCTCGGATAAACTCTACTGCTAAGAGCCGAGCCACCTCCTCGCCAATGGCCTTTCTCTTTTGGACGGCGGACCGTCGAAGATGTTCTTTGACAGGTTTAACTTTTGAGTCGACTCGTAGTCGATGCTCAGCCAGTCCCCTGGGAACACCCGGCATGTCAGCAGGCTTCCATGCAAAGATGTCCCAGTTCTCACGGAGGAACTGGATGAGCGCTTCTTCCTATTTGGAGTCGAGTGTTGTTGATATGTGAGTCGGAGCAGCATTGGGATCAGTCGGATGAATATGAATCGGTTTCGTCTCCCCGGACGACTGAAATGCTGACTCCGTGGCGGGCTTCTTGGCTCGCAACAAATCACTCGGGTCTGCAGTTTTCTGGTACTCTTGCAGCTCGACCACTGCCATCTGAGCATCAGCAATCTTATAGCCTTTCTGTAAACACTCTTCTGCCTTTTCCCGATTACCAGTGACGGTGATCACACCTTTGGGACCTGGCATCTTCAGCTTGAGGTACACATAACATGGTCGAGCCATGAAACGCGCATATGCCGGCCTCCCCAGGATAGCGTGATAAGCGCTCTGGAAATCCACGACCTCAAAGGTCAACTTTTCCTTACAAAAATTCTTGTAGTCACCGAAAACCACATCGAGAGCAATTTGGCCGAGTGACTCAGCCTTCTTTCCAGGAATGACTCCATGGAAGCTCATGTTGCTGGTGCTGAGTCTGGACATCGGAATACCCATTCCTTTCAACGTCTCTACATACAAAATGTTCAGGCCACTGCCTCCATCCATCAAAACCTTAGTTAGTCGAGTGCCTTCGACGACTGGGTCGACCACCAACGCTTGCCTCCCAGGGGTGGCTATGTGTGTTGGGTGATCGACCGGTCGAGCGTGATGGCGGTCTGCGACCATTTCAGTAATCGGGTCACGTGAGCGACCATATTCACTTCTCGGTTGATAACTTTCAACCGATTTTTGCTTTCAACGTCAGCAAAAATCATCAGACTGGAATTGACCTGGGGGTATCCACCGTCACTATCTTCCTTGTCCTCAACTTTGTCCGACTCCTTCTCCTTGTCCTTGAGCTGCTTCCCCTGGAACTGCTGAATCAAGAGCCGACACTGTCGAGTGGTATGCTTTGGGTAAATGAGTTTACCCTCTTCATCTTTCTTCGTGTGAATGTGACATGGAAAGTCCAACACATCATTTCCATCTTGGTCTTTCACTTTCTTGGAGTCCAAGGTCCCTTGGGTTTCCCCTTGAACTTTCCTGGAGTCACGGCCAAGGCTTCTCCAGGAGCATCTGGCTCGGCTTTCCACTTCTGCTTCTGACTGGAGTTCCCTCCACCGGTCTCATTAGCGGCTGACTTGTACTTGCCACTCCGGAGACGATCCTCTTCTCCACCATTGGCGTACTTGGTGTCAATCTCCATCATTCGACTCAGGGTCATGTCTCCTGTCCGACCGAATTTCAGACTCAACTCTCTGTTCTTAACTCCTTCCTTGAAGGCACAGACTGCCTGATGATCAGATACATTCTCTACTGTGTGGTGCAAAGTGATCCATCTCTGGATGTAATCCCTCAGAGTTTCATTTAACTTCTGCACACACGACTGCAACTCTGTCAACCCTGCTGGTCGCTTGCAAATTCCTTCCAATGTCCCGACAAACACTCGGGCAAGATCTTCCCAAGTGTAAATGCTGCTGGGTGCTAACTGATTCAGCCATGCTCTGGCCGATCCCTCCAACATAAGTGGCAGGTGTTTCATGGCCACTTCATCATTGCCGCCGCCGATCTGAACAGCCACTCGGTAGTCCTCAAGCCAAGTATCTGTCTTAGACTCACCGGTGAACTTACTGAAGGAATCACCGCGGCTCTGATGGCTCTGCTAAAACACTCTGGTCCTGAGACGTGTACTTTGCCGCTGATGGGTGCATTTCTGTCATGACCTTCACGGTTAGCCACATTCTGTCGACCCGGACCTTGAGCGATGACGGATCTCGCGTCAAAGCCTGGTTCCCTGGGGTCGACTGGAATCCTTCGCCCAACACTGTGCTGGCGTCTGTCATCTTGCTGCCGAGGTGCATATGACCCACCCCTTGGGGGAGGAGTGGGCACTCGACGTCGATCAACACGATCGAATCGATCCTCATACAGATCACGCCGGCCTTCATGTCCCTCACGCCTCGGGGGCGATCTTGGGCTATGTGCCGACAGGACTGTATTCACAGTGACGGATCTGCTGTGAATCCTGTTCCGCAACTGCAATACAGCTGAATTTTGATCTCCTGCTGCCCGGAGCAAATCTCTGATCTGGATTAAGCCCCTGCCAGCCTCTGACTGGGAAGGCTGAATGGACTCTGCTATACGGGCTGCAGCTACTAGATTCTGAATGGGAGTTCGGTATACCTGAGTTGGTTGTGGAAAGAGTTGACATCGACTGGACGACGAGACCTGTTGTTGCGCTCGTTCATCGAGCACTCGCTGGAGATTTTCCAGTCGAGTGCGCTCAGCCAAGTTGGCCAAACGCCCATCTTCTAAGGCGCGGGCCTCGGGGATTTCTCCAACGATAGGAGTGTGAAGCGCATCCATGTTCCGGCAGCGGAGCTCCTCCCTGTGCAGCGAAGTGAGGGGCTCGGGTTGGTACTCTTCGTGAGCCTGCGCCGGCTCGCCTCCGCCAACGCCTCCGTCGGTGCGGGGGAAACCAGGAGGACTGCGTGGTCCGTCGACCATCAGAACCTCCGCCGCTGGATCGCTGCTGTCGCACTCGGATGCAGTCTCTGCGGAGCCAGTCGACAGATCGAACAGGCCGTAGAGAGATTCGTCGGGCTCGATTGCCGCGACTTGGGGAGTGGTCGACTGGCGGGCCACCGCGTGCCTCACCCACCACTGAAGCCTCGATCGACCGGAGCGCTTGCGCCGGCGTGAGACTGGGAGGGAGGACGACACAAGAGCCGACCGATACTGGGTCGACGGCTATCGCAGGAGGACGCCGTGGACGCACGCGCGAAAGTGCGTCGCCCCGCGGACGGGGAGTGCGTCAACGTTGAGTGGAGCCTCCTGCAACCAAGTGGAGTCATCGGCGATGAACGTGAGTGCGCCGAGACGGATCTCGCGGCCCTCAACCAAAACTCCGCCTGAAATCATGATGAATGGGATCGGAAAAAATACAACTTCTCCAACAAGTCGCTAAGACACCGACCCCAAGGTGGGCGCCAACTGTCGTGGTTCTAAGCCTGACAGTAGAATGGGGGTAGGTATGGAGAGGCAAGATCCTAGCTATGGAGTAGTTGTATATGCAAAATGTTTACGAGTTCGGGCCCTTCTCGGAGGAAGTAACAACCCTACGTCTCGGAGCCCGTAGACGGTCGACTGTATTATGTGCGTATGAGTTACAAAGGTGCGAACCCTTGACACTGAGGAGGGGGGTGGCTTATATAGAGTTCGCCAGACCCCTACGACCCTCAGTTATGCAGGGTTAAAGGTACATTAAGATAGGGGGTTACTGGTAACGCCCACATAAAGTGCTATGATGACCATAAAAGCTACTTAATGACCGACCGTTTATGTGCAGACTGGCTTTAGATCTCCTGGTGGTCGAGTGGTTAGCTTCATGGTCGAGTGTCTTCCAGTTGGTCGAGTGAGACTCCTCCAGGTCGACTGAAAGGTAGTTTCTTCTAGAAATGTCCTTGGGGAGGGTGTCTTAGATAGCTCCATGACCCTACCCTAGGTACATGACTTCATCAGGCGGCAAAACACCCTCTCCTCGCTCGAAATAGTTACCGGCAAATATTTGGGAGATGCGAGATTACCGTCCTATCCCCAACCGACGCGATGTCCGAAATTTTAAACGGGGGATAAGTTCGTAACTTTCCCCCATTTCAGAGAAGTGCGTCCCAAAGTTTGAGATCCCCCCTCCCCTCCATTTCCCCATTCATACACCGTCGGCAGCACGACAACCTCCGCGCTGCGGCCAGCCTCCTCCGTCTGCCACCCCATCCTCCACCTTGCTAGAGTCGCTACCCCTACCCCGTCGTCCACTGCAAGAGATGGACGTCTCTCATCCACGGCGCTGGACCGGGATCCTTTCATTGCCTCCTCTCGCTTCATCGGGCGCTTATCGTCCACCTTGCTGTTGCCGCTCTCACGACCTCCTCGCCCACGGCAACATGCTATATCTCGACCCGCCGTCTGCCGTCTAAAGTCTTCTTCCCGCCGCCAATGTACCATCGCACCCGCAGCACCCTCAACGTATCAGCATAGGCCTACACAACGTCGCAAGAGAGGTGGTACTCTTCCATATGTGCTTAATTTATTGATCTCACCCGGAAAATAGATCGTAATTTGTTTACTGTACTTTTCTTGCCCGTACCAAATCGTAGTGGCTAGTTGAAAGCAAACATTGGTTGCGAAGTAGCTTTGTCCGGTTTACACCTTCAGATCCGCCATGGCACGGGCACTATACTCGTAAAGCTTATGGTTTCCCCCCTTTATATTCACTACCAACATCATAGGTGCTTCGTGTCGTGCTAGCACTGCTCCTCAAGACCTCAACCCAAAGCTTACGTGTTGAAATACGAATCTGATATGATGCTCATATCACTAAAACAGAGAACGTTTAATTGGTCACCTAACGTTCCTATATTCTTTACGAAAAGCATGTGCGCCACCCACTGGTCCAGCTAGTTCCACTTTCCTGATTTTTCTCTTGATGCTTAGGGTCTTCCCCTTTTTATCTACTCTACTATGATCTGCGTAGGTGCTTTATGTCATACTAGCATTACTCCACCCTTCAAGCTAAACAACACAACACTCAGAATTCGAAAGCTTAGTTGTTCAAATATGATTGTAATATGATACTGATATTAGTTAACCGACACATTTAATTGGTTAGCTAAAGGTCTAACTTGAGTTTCCAAATGCATGTCGCGACATATAGAGAGACAGCATAATTGCATTTCTTTGTCACTTGTTGACCATACTTTCTTGTCCATACTAAATCTTAGTTGTTATTTCAAAGCAAACATCGGTTGCTAACTACCCTTCTTGGCGACTTGCAGCTTCAGATCTGCCATCCCATCGCCACGGTCAACACTGTACTCATCATGCTTATGTTTTCCCCATTTTATGATGACCACAATCAGCCTACATGGTTCGTGTCGTAATATCACTGCTCCACCCATCGAGCTAAACAAGCTTAGTTGTACAAATTCATATATGATATTATTGCTGATATTAGTAAAACTAAGAGATGTTTAATTGGTTAGCTAAATGTTCCTACTTTAGTTTCGAAATGCATGTGAGCCACATATGGAGAGACCAGAAAGAATAGTATTTCTCTGTGCGCTCTGGTTCATCATGGGTGGCCAACCGACATTGTATTAAAAGACTTGTAATATCTTCAATCTGCTTGCTCTTCTGCTCTTCTTTAAGATGATACTCTTCTCTTGCGGTTGACTGGTCAGGTCAAGTTGTTTTTGAATCTGTCAGGTCAGGTCGACTTGTTCTTCTTTACTATATGTTGAAGCTATCATCTGCGAAGTGTCATCACTTCTGGAGCTCTCATATTTTGAGTAGTAGGCCACATTATATTAATGCTTATAACATATTACAGCATGCATGGCATCTTTTAAAAGAATTGCAGAGATAGCACAAAGGGGTTTACAGGGAAGCAGTATTGGATTAGAATCACTTCTGCATTACAAAGAAAATCTCACTTGTTTCTATGTTTTCATGCATGTCAGATATTGAACATTATCAAAGTGAATATGAGAATGGGTGCACGAGAGGAATACTGCGGAACGATCCACTGGCTAACAAACTTGGCATGGTGGAGGATGGCCTATCTTATTCACTCATCAAGGTGCTTGCTCTAACTTTGCAAAGTTGTATTGGTCGCACATATTTTGCTTCTAACCTCTTGCATTACTTCTACTTTGTTACACCATATGCTTAATTTAAGCATCATATATGAGTATATGCCATACCTATCCATTTTCTGTACCTATTCCATGTGTCGTCACACTATGTTTTTCCAGTCAAATGTTGTTCTTTCGTAATAGATGTCCAAAAGGAAGAGGGTGAGTGAAGATCCTCAAGGAGTACAAACTAGGTATTTGGAAAAGGTAGTGATACCTGTTAAATCAGATAGATCAGCAGCCACAGAAAACACAGGCCCAACTGTACCACACTTTACCCCTACTCCACTGGCCAAACCCCTATTAGAACTGCCGGGAGCCCAGCGTCAGGTACTGTCTATGATATCAATTCAAAATTTGAACTCCTAAATTTCTTCTTGTGCCTTACCTTCTCTCTTGTATGAAAACTAATTTCAGATGAATCTCCTTGCTCAAAGGATCATATGATCTCAAAAAAATAATGGGCTCTGCATTGCTCTTGTCAGTACCTCTCTCCCTTTTGCCTTGTAACACTGTACTTAATCAATTGCTATTTCATTATGTATCATCAGTCTGCACCTGAGCTTCATTATCCTCTGTTTCTTCCAATATTATTTGATCTATATTTACTCTTTGCAAAATGTAGAATAATGGCAACACTTATAAATAATTTTCTTTGGGGAATTTATTGAATTATCCTTCCATCAACATGGAGAAGGGCTTTGTCCAGCCCGTGTTAACATGTAATGTAAGTTCATCCTTCTCAAGCCTTCAAACTTTGTTCTAGTATAGATTAGGATAGGCATCATTTCCTCCACTGTTGTGTGCTTTGTTGTTTACATCTGATTGGATGTTTTTAACAACTACCAGTTTCAAATTGTAGTTGTAAAAACATGTTCCTTATGCAGAACAGATCCATTTATTTGCTTATATAATTGTGAAACCTGTTACGTGTCTCCTTGTTTCTCTTTCAGATTCGTATCTCTTACACCAAGCAGAACTTTAGGGAAGACAGTGAGCAAAACCATCTTGAGGACAGCGAGATGACCCCAAGGTCCTGTCTTGATGAAGACAGTGAGTTGAAGCTACTCACCAGCAGGTGTGAGACAACCTCTGTGGCCGCTGCCTCAATCAGTTCGACTACTACAGTCTCAACTTAAAGAGGAAAGGCTTGCTTGACTCAGCTCCGACTTGAAGTCAAAGATGCAATGAAGATGTCGAGGACTGCCGCGGCGCACCATCATGCCTTAAATCTAGTGTTGATGCATCTATCGTTGACACAATCGAGGTCTACTCGGCTTCTTCATTTGTTTGGGTGGGGGGCAACTTTGGCCAGCCTAGTGCCTTACGAAGTGCTCTCGGTTTTGTATATTCTTTTGTCAAGCATTTATTTGCCTTTGGTGGCGAACTTTGATGCCCATGGATGTAATATGTGTGATAGCCATGATAGCCTAAGCGTAAGTTGCTTGCTTATTTATTTCCTTGTTGTCTTGTTTGTTTGTTTGCTTCTAGTCATTGCAGTTCTTTTTCCGCGGTTTGCTAGTGGCTGCAATAACCTATTTTTTAAAACTAGGCCACAATAACCATGGGCTAATATTTACTGTAGTGACACTGGGCCTCCTACGGGCCGTAGAAACAGTGGGCCTTCTACGGGCCGTAGAAACAATGGGCCTTCTACGGGATGTAGAAACAATGGGCCTTCTACGGGTTGTATCATCAATGGGCCTTATACGGGCAGTATGATCGATGGCCAAACATGGGCCAATAACAGGCCGCATTATGGCTGTAAACGGGCTAGAGTTGGAATCGTCCGTTCATGGGCCGACCATAACGGGCCATCGTTAATAGGCCGTATTTGATGACACTATGAAAACGGCCCAACGTATTATCGGACCACAAACGGGCCGACTGTAACCACAGGCTGAATTTGGACCACAAGCAGAAAATGACAGTAATGGGCCGTAAGTAAACGAATGCTAGAAATGAGCCCAAGAATAAATGGGCTCTGAGAAGGCCGAAAGATAACATGGGCTGGAAACGGCCCAACGGAATAAATGGCCGTTAATGGGTATAAAGTGATACACTGTTCATTACGGGCCAGTTTCACCACGGGCCGTTAATAGGTGTAAAGTTATACACTGTTCATTACGGGCCAGTTTCACCACGGGTCGTTAATAGGCCAAGAGTTACATAGGGCCTCATATGGGTCGAAAGACGTCATGGGCCATACATGGCCAGAAGTGAAAATGAAATTTGGAATCATATTGGGTGGCCCAGATGACGCCATCGGGCCTAATTCGGATAGGGCGAACGGGCCTTGGGTTAGCGGGCTGTAAATGGGCTATATGCGAACAGTGCCGTTAACAGTGCTTTACATGGGCGGTCCGCCACCTTTTGACCAAGTCAAACGGGCCGCCTTTTCACAGGAATGGGCCTCTGTTGGGCGTACACGGTCGACGTATCATAGGCGCCTATCTCGACCCATCGACGAGCCGACGTGTTTCGTCCGGCCAATAAGAACTTTACACGTGGAAATTTCCCATTGGTCGGGGCTGTTAACGGGTTATCGGATCCAAAACCCGACCCGATAGCTTAACGGTGTTCCGTTATGGTGGATGCCACGTGTCGGTCACCCTTGACGAAAGCACTTTTGTGACGCATGATTTACCGTGATGATAATTTTGGTAATGTCATGGAACACTTCTACGACAGCACAAGTATGACTATCTTGATTCTGTCATAAATTTGTCATGGATGTACATGCATGACAAAAAACGCGACCAACTGTGACAAACACGTATCATCACGAAAGTGTATTTTTTTGTAGTGATGATATGATGGTGATGATGATATATTATATCATTGGGTGCAAGAACCGCGGATTAGTTTCAAGTGGATGTCCATCCACTTGAACAACTAGTCCACGGTTCTTTCTCCCAGTGATGTAATAACTCATTATGATGTAAAATCATTCTCTAAATTGCTGCGGTATGAAAACTTGTATAAAGGTGTACGAATACAACATGAAATAAAAATGAAATACAAAATAATAGTAGTAGCGCGTGCTAGGAGAAGCGCTACTACTAATTACCAGTAGCGCTCATAGTATAAAGCGCTGCTACTAAGTCGATATAGCAGTAGTGTGATCCAACCCACGCTACTGCTAACATTTAGCTGTAGCACCTTACTAGTAGCACCGCACCCTGATAATCCCCAAGTCCAAGGAATCATCGTAGCACTTTCCAAAGGTGGAAGTGATAAGTATGGAGTGTCGAACCCACAAGGAGCTAAAGGTAAGATCAATATTCTCTCAATCCCTATCTGCCACTGATACGACTCTATGTGCACCGAACGTTTACTTCCAACTAGAAACAGGAAATAAAACTACGTTGTGGGTATGAAAAGGATAACTTTGTATGATATCAGAGAGCTAAAATATAAAAGTAGGTGCTGTTATCATAAAGTTAGAATATATTACTAAATAATATAAATAGCGAGTGTGGAATAATGATGGATCGGTAAAAGGAATTGTCCTAGGCAATTGTTAACAAGACCGGTAATCACTATTGCAGTTTCATATGAGGGAGAGGCATAAGCTAACATACTTTCTCTACTTGGATCATATGCACTTATGATTGGAACTCTATCAAGCATCCGCAACTATTAAAGATCATTAAGGTAAAACCCAACCATAGCATTAAAGCATCAAGTCCTTTTTATACCCATACGCAACAATCCCTCTTACTCGGGTTTGTGTTTCAGTCACTCACCAACCCACTATAAGAGAATCATGAACGTATTGCAACACCCTACAGCGGGAATCCCTCACGCTTGCGCGACACGGAGGGCACCATAGGACAACACCAAAGTAAAGCATACAACTCATACCAATCTAGATCATCAATCAACCCAAAGACAAAAGATATCTACTCAAAACATCATAAGATGGCAACACGTCATTGGATCATAATATGTGGCATAAAGCACCATGTTCAAGTAGGGATTACAGCGGGTGCGGGAGAGTGGACCGCAGAAAAGAGGTGAGGATGGTGATGATGATGGTGATGTTGATGAAGACGATCACCGTGGCGATGATTCCTCCCGATAGCACTCCGCGCCACGGAAGAGAGGATGAGAGGTTCTCCCCTTGCGTCCTCCTCCATGGCCTCCACCCTCTGGTCCTTGGCCGTCATGGTGATGATGGCCCCTCAGGATACTCCTCCATGGCCACCGGTGATGATGGCCCCTCCCAGGTGCCGGAGAGGGCCTAGATTCACTTCTCGTGTCTACAGAGGCTTGCGGCGGTGGAACTTCCGATCTAGGTTTCTTTCTGGAAGTTTGGGTATATATAGAAGAGTTTTGCGTTGATTTCACGTCAGGGGGGTCTCCGGGCTGTCCACGAGGTAGGGCGCGCCTTAGGGGTGGGCGCGCCCCACCCTCGTGGGCAGCCCGGGACTCTTCTCGCCTCGCTACAGTACTCCGTGGGCTTCTTCTGGTCCAAAAATGATCTCCGTCAAGTGGCACGTCAATTGGACTCCGTTTAGTTTTCCTTTTCTGCGATACTCTAAAACAAGGAGAAAACAGAAACTAGCACTGGGCTCTAGGTTAATAGGTTAGTCCCAAAAATCATATAAATGCATATAAAACATCCTAGAAGGATAGTATAATAGCATGAATACTTCATAAATTATAGATACGTTGGAGACGTATCAGCATCCCCAAGCTTAATTCCTGCTCGTCCTCGAGTAGGTAAATGAAAAAAAGAAATAATTTATGAAGTGTGAATGCTAGCAAGTGCATAAATTTGATCAATGATAATTCCAATCACTTTTTCTGGCATCATTATATGTCATATCAATAGCTCATCTCATAAAACTTTTCATGATCAAGTAACAAGCAACTCACATGTTTAAAGTATAGATCATAAACTTTCTTGAAAACTAACAAATAATATTCTCAGCCATCAAACAATTGCAATTCATCTTATTTTCAGGAAGAGTCTATGTCAGTGCTTTGATTTAGCAAACTCCACATACTCAACTATCATTTAGTCTTTCACAATTGCTAACACTCACGCAATACTTATGGTTATGGAGTTTTAATCGGACACACAGAAAGATAGGGGCTTATAGTTTTGCCTCCCAACCTTTTACCTCAAGGGTAATGTCAACAATAATAGCTCATGCTAACTTACATCCAATTAGATATATATATATATATATCAGGATCTTTCAAACACCCTGTGCTTGCCAAAGGATAAAATGTAAAAAGGAAAGGTGAAGATCACCATGACTCTTGCATAAGGTAGAAGATAATAATAAAAGATAGGCCCTTCGCAGAGGGAAGCAGAGGTTGCCATGCGCTTTCAAGGTTGGATGCACAAAATCTTAATGTGGAAGAACGTCACTTTATATTGCCCCTTGTGATATGAACCTTTATTATGCAGTCCGTCGCTTTTATTTCTTCCACATCACAAGATCGTATAAAGCTTATTTCCTCCACACCAATCAATCATACATATTTAGAGAGCAATTTTTATTGCTTGCACCGATGACAACTTACTTGAAGGATCTTACTCAATCCATAGGTAGATATGGTGGAATCTCATGGCAAAACTAGGGAAAGGCAAGCTCAACATGTTGGATGATCCATGACAATATACTTTATTTCAGATATAAGAAAACATAACCCATTACGTTGTCTTCCTTGTCCAACATCAACTCTTTAGCATGTCATATTTTAATGAGTGCTCCCAATCATAAAAGATGTCCAAGATAGTATATTTATATGTGAAACCTCTCTTCCTTCAATATTCTTTCATGAATTGTTCAAGTGACCAATTCTACGTTTGCTAACTTTCAATAAGTTTACTACCTATATTTATTATGTGTGAAGTCATTACTCCCCATGTTATAAGTATATGAAACATATATAAATTCAGATTTATGACATTCGATTCATTCAACCATTTACTCATAGGATATACATGAAGCATGTGAGAAAATGACAAACTACTCCAAAAAGATACGAGTGAAGAACACCGAGTAGTCAAATAATTAACTAGCCATGGGAGGATAATGTTTCATTCAATATTTCAGACCCAATGATTCTATTCAAACAGCAAGTAAAATTGAAAATACACTCCAAGCAAAACACATATCATGTGGTGAGTAAAAATATAGCTCCGAGTAAGGTATACCGATTGTTTTGAAGACGAAAGAGGGGATGCCTTCCGGGGCATCCCCAAGCTTAGGCGCTTGAGTCTTCCTTTAATATTACCTTGGGGTGCCTTGGGCATCCCCAAGCTTAGGGTCTTTCCGCTCCTTATTCTCCTCATATCAATATCTCACCCAAAACTTGAAAACTTCAATCACACAAAACTTAACCAAACTTCGTGAGATAGGTTAGTATGATAAAGAGCAAACCATTCACTTTGGTACTGTCAAAGACAAGGTTCATAATTGTTCTCACATAATTCCTACTGTACCATATCATTTCTAAAATTTATATTGAGGAATATAAGTCATAGAAACTAGAAAACAAGCAAACTATGCAATAAAAACAGAATCTGTCAGAAACAGAACAGTCTGTAATGATCTGAACAATAACCACACTTTTGATACTCCAAAAATTATGAAATAAATTGGTGGACGTGAGGAATTTGTCTATTAATCTTCTGCAAAAATAATAAACTCAAGAGCACTCTTCTGTAAAAACGACATCTATTCTCGTGAGCGCAAAGTTTCTGTTTTTTTACAGCAAGATCACATTAGCTTTCACCAAAGTCTTCCCAAAGATCTTACTTGGCACTTTATTGAAACAAAAGCTATAAAACATGATTACTACAGTAGCTTAATCATGTAAACACACAAAAACAGTAAGGGTAAATATTGGGTTTCTCCCAACAAGCGCTTTTCTTTAATGCCTTTTAGCTAGGAAGGCAAAACAAGTATAACTTCAAAACTTTAAGCACATAGAGAGGAAACTTGATATTATTGCAACTCCTACAAGCATGTATTTTTTTTACTATTTACTGCAAGGCAACAGCCTCACAGTCCTTTATTAACTAAATAAAAGAGTATTATTTACAACTTTACAAATTTACAAGAAAAGGAGAAATACTTACAAAAGAAAAACTATGTAAGGTCAGCTATCCAAGAGACAACACTATCTTTATATTTACATCTAATCCTGTGAGACATAAGAGAGATGTCATGTATAAAGTTTCTTCTCCAAGCTCTAAATGAAGGTTGTTCATTCCTGAAAATTTTCCCATTCCTTTGTGTCCAAATATTCCAAGTAGCAGCGAAAACCACCTCAGAGAAAAAAGGGTGTCCAAAATCCTTCCTAGCTGCTTGAGCCATATCATATGTGGTTTGGTTTGGTTGCGCGGTCCAAGAAATCCCAAGATAGTTCCAAACCCTTTGGCTAAAATTGCAAGCAAAGAAAAGCTGAGCCCGATCCTCATGTTGAGCAAGAGTGCAAAGCACACAAGTATCATCCTAGATGATCCATTGCCTTCGTTGCATCATATCTCTGGTGTTCAATCGATCCATTAACAGAAGGCAACCAAAAACTTTTATCTTTAGCGTGCATGCACCCTTCCAAATCCACTTGAAAATAGGATCCACCACCAGATGTGAAAAGCAAAAATCATAGTATATCTTTGCCAAGTAATAACCAGATTTGGAAGGCCACTTCCAAACGTCCTTGATCTCACCATTCAAATTGATCAAAGGCAGGAGGGTTTGTAACCGTGTGAGCTCCGAAAATGCCTCCTGCGATAGTGGCAGATGAAAGTGATCCAAGATGTCAGGCCGCACCAAAAACTCTTTGGCTATGATTGCATTGTCCACAGCAAAGGAATGGAGCCTTTTGAAAGAGTCCTGCAACAAGACATCATGATTTCCCAGTTGCCAACGATCAAGCCAAAAGAGTACCATATCACCAGCATGAACTTGGGGAACCGCTAGATTGCAGAAATTTGGGAATAAACGCATGATATCACGCCACCAAAATGAACCACAGACCCTGGTGCTTTGGGGTGGCGATGATGCATAATAGGTGTCCCAGATGAGAGATACCCAAGGCACGTCCACTTTGTTGAAAAACTTGAAAAGATGCTTAATAAGCAAAGCTTCATTTTGGATGGTCAAGTTAAGAACACCCAAACCTCCAAAAACCTTAGGGCGACAGACAAGATCCCAAGCAGCCAAAGATTGTCGTGGGTTATCCGTGTTACCTCTCCACAGGCACTGCCTCATGATCCTCTCTAGCTGATGTATAATGCCCTTTGGGAGAGATAAAGTGCACAAAAAATATATTGGCATGGAGCACAACACGGACTGAACAAGTTGCAGTCGGCATCCTTGGTTTAGCAAGCATGAAGAGGCAGATAAACGGCGCTCGATGCGATCCACCAGAGGCATCAACTCATAAATGGTGGGCCTAGAAGTTCCCATGGGCAAACCAAGATATGTGAAAGGCATCGTGCCAACGTCACAACCCAGCAAAGAGGCCACTCTAGCACCTTCTTCATCACTCATGTTTATGGGAATGAGTCAAGACTTGCTAAAATTAACACGCAAGCCAGTTAACTCCGCAAAAGTTACAAGCATCTCCTTAAAAGCAATGAGCTGATCATCAACCGCGGGCAGTACAATTAATGTGTCGTCAGCGTACTGCACTATTGGGTAATCATTGGAGTTGGTTGGGATTGGCAGAGAAAGGATGTTCCTAGCGCACATCTCATTGACAACAGACTGCAATAAATCTACTGCAATCACAAAGAGCAACGGTGATAGGGGTCACCTTGGCGCACTCCCGTTCTGCAAACAAAATGCTTCCCTGGCACGCCGTTGAGAAGCACCGAAGAAGATCCCGTGGACAAAATAGAATTGATCCACCCAGTCCACCTGGAATCAAAACCCTTGCACTGCAAAATTTTGAGAATTAGATCATGCTCAATTGTATCAAAGGCTTTCGTGAAATCCAGCTTGAGTAGGACAATGGGACGCTTGGAGACCGTGCATTGATGTATATACTCGAAACACCAGGCTAAGCAATCTTGGATGGAATGACATCGAAGAAAACCATATTGATTGCGGTGAATGCATCGCAGAATCACTTTCTGAAGACGGTTAGCAAGCAGCTTTGTCAAAAACTTCAAGCATGTGTTGGTCAAAGAGATTGGCCGAAAGTCTCCAACAACTTCAGGGCTTAACTTCTTTGGTATAAGAGTAATTAAAGAGTTATTTAGACATTCCAAATTACATTTCCCCTCATAGAATTACTTGACAAGTTGCATGAAATCCTCTTTGAGAATTGACCAACACCTCTTTAAGAACAGCCCAGAAAAGCCATCGGGACCGGGGGCACGGTCAGGTGGCATGTTCTTAATAACAGCGTCAACCTCAGAATCAGTGAAGGGCTGAGACATATCATGAAGGCCATCAACTCTTGCAATTAATGTGTCCAAATCAAAACCCATGCTAATTCCTTTAGCATTGCCCATTCTTTGATTAAAATCTGACCAGAACATGCTCGCCAGCTGTTGGTGATCCGAAACCACATCACCATCAGAATTCCTGAGAGATGAGATAGTGTTTCTCCTATACCTTTCTGTGGCCATGGCATGAAAAAATTTGGAGTTTTCCTCGCCAACTTTGATGTTGCATATGGTACAACGCTGCTTCCAATATACATACTGCCAATGATGAATATCTTCCAAATGCACTGTCACAATTCGCCTGAAATTAAACTCAGGCCTTGATAAAGTCCTGATCTCCTCCAGCCCATCAAAATAAAGAATGACCTTGTTGCAATCAGCAATTAATGCTTTAATTGTCGACAAATTCATGTGCCATTTCTTGAGAGCATACCTTAACGCTTTGAATTTAGAGGAAATATTTAGGGCAGCCGATTGTCTTGCCACAGGTTTGTTCCAAACATGTGCAACACAGTCAAAGAAACCAGGCAAGTCAATCCAATAATTCTCAAAGCGAAAAAATTTAGCCTTAGGAATGACAGTAGCAATCGAGACGAAGCATGGTACATGATCAGAAGCCGTGTGTGCAAGTGGCAGAACAAGCGTGTTAGGATGAGCAATGGTCCATGCAACTGAAGTAAAAAACCAATCGATCTGTTCCAATAATGGATTAGTTTGCATATTCGACCAGGTAAACTGACGTCCTTTAATTGGCAGCTCAATGAGACCCAGGTGTCCAATTACTTCATTAAACAGAAAAATATCACTGACATTACCCCCAGGTAGGTTTCTGTTCTCCAACGAACGCATGAAATTAAAATCACCCAACAACAGCCAATTATCATCACAGTTCATATCAAGCTTATATAACCATTGAACGAAATCATCCCGGGTCGAGCCCTGGCACGGACCATAAACTGACACTAGAGTCCAAATTTCAGAAGTATGCTTAGAATGGAATTCCATAATGATACCAAAATGCCTTGCCTCAATTAATTTTCCTTCAAAGAAGGAAGAATCCCAGATAACGATCATGCCAGCCGAAGACCATCCGAAGGTACATAGGCAAAATTATCAAAACGCCGTGGACATAATTTCCTAATGAACCTATGGTCAATGTGCATGCATTTCGTTTCTTGCAGACAGACAACGGAACAACCACTTTCATCAATCTTTTGTTTAACTGCTAATTGTCGTGCTTCAGAATTAAGGCCACGCACGTTCCAACATAACACCTTCCAATCTCTAAACCATGTCTGATTCATTACAAACCAACATAGAGATCAGAAGCAAAAGTAGATCATGTAATGACCTACACTGACCCACTAAACAGGAAGGAAATATCCTAAACAGGAAACAGAAGAACAGATAGATGACGTTTAAATAGGTACGCCATAAACCATTATGCCATCCAGTGTAGCTAAACATCAGAATCCTTGCTGCTGGTGGATGTAGAAGGATCAGCCTCAAGCTTTTCCTTGGAGATCTTCTCGGGAGTGATTCGCAGACGTGCTCCAATACGCTGAAGATCTGAAAGTGGCATTGGCAGAGGCACTGGCAATCTCTCCTCCGGCTGGGCTGAGCTTGTTCGACGCTTCTTGAAGGAGGACTGATTCTTGCATTGCTTGAGGCCTCTGCTTGGAGATTTATGATAGCCATCCCGTAATGCACTTAGACGTGCACTGCGGCGCACCTCAGAGTCAACCACAACCTTAGTGACCTTAGCAGCTTTTCGCTTACGGCCACGTTTGGTACTAACCTCTGGTAATGCAGAGAATTCAAAAGACTCACTGACAGGTTCAGAGAGGTCATCAAAGCCATCAAAACATAACGCCCGAGCAACAGGTCTTTTCATAGTAGCTACCTGACGATGAAAGCAGGGAGTTGGATCAGGTGCAGGTAGCAGAGAGAAGCTGACATCATTCCCATGAAAGCAGATATCCCAGGAGCTCTTGGACAGAAGCAGAGAACCCAGATTAGTCTTGAACACATACTTTGGAATCTCAGCAGAGAAGATAGCTGGCATGAACTTGCAGAACGAGCGCTGCCACTTCATCTCTGGCGGTATCACTGGGCCAAAAACAGTGAGGACTTGCCCAACGTGGAGAGGTGGTTGCATCGGGGCACCAGGATGCTGCAGAATCGCTAAGTTCTCCTCAGGCTGCTGATCATTAACAGAATCATTTGACACCTCCAGAATAATAGATTCCTGTGACTGATTCCCATCCACTTGGTTTTCCTCTACAATCTCCTGCTGCATATTCAGGTTATCTTAAGGAACCTCCTGGTGATGTGGCTCATGCTCCTGGGGGGGAGGTTATGTATTCCTCCCTCATAATAATTTTCAGTAGCATCATGGATAGCAACTTTATTCTCATACTCAATTGGAACCTCTTCCGAAATAGTGGAATCATTACTAGCTAAAGTTGACACTCTTCCAAATCCACTTTCATAAATATCACACTAAGATTCAACATCCTCCAAAATAGTGGAATCACTAATTCCTAAAGTTTACACTCTTCCAAACCCACTTTAAATGATAAAATTATTCATACTCCAAAATATATAAGTGAAGTTCATGGAGCATTCTACAACTAACCAATATCCAATCTCAAAATGTATAAGTGAAGCACATGAAGCATTCTATAAAACCATACTCAAAAGATTTAAGTGAAGCACAAAGAGCAATTCTATAAGATCATACTTAAAAGATTTAAGTGAAGCACATGAAGTACTCTATAAATCAATGAAGGGCTATCTCATGCTAGCATGGTTATTTATATAAAAATAAAAACACAAAGGACACAAATCATGTGAACAAAACAAAAACCAAGGTATAATGATAATTGTTGAAGAAGAAAGATGGGATGCCAACCGGGGCATCCCCAAGCTTGGATGCTTGAGTATCCTTTGAAATATTTACTTGGGGTGCCTTGGGCATCCCCAAGCTTGAACTCTTGCCTCTATTTATTCTTCTCATATTGATAGCTCCTCGACCTTCGAACACTTCATCCACACAAAACTTTTAACAAAAACTTGTGAGATCCGTTAGTGTAATAAAGCAAATCACTACCTTTAGGTACTGTAATGAACTCATTCTTTATTTATATTGGTGTTAAAGCTACTGTATTCCATGTTCTCTATGGTTCATACCCTCCGATACTAGCCATAGATTCATCGAAATAGGCAAACAACACACGCAAAACAGAATCTGTTAAAAACAGAACAGTCTGTAGTAATATGGAAGTTTGATAAACTTCTGTAACTCCTAAAATTATGAACTAAATTTGAAAATTTGAAAATTTTGTACAGAAGTAATCTGCAAAAAGTTTCAGACCCATTTGACTTTCCAGTAAAAAATGTAAATTCACGCACTACAGCCTAAGTTTCTGTTTTTGTTCTGCTTATAGTAAACAAGCAATCTAATCATCATAAAACCAAAGCTTGGCATATAATTTTTATAATACAATGAATATATACAAGGGGATAATTATTTACAGAGAAAATTCCATGAAAAATTCTACATTGTTTCCGTGAGCGTGAACACATGTGCTCAAGGTCGACCCTCACTTCTTCAATGCATAACTTTCCAATCACTTCTCTTTTTTGATAAACTTTTTAGGCATGAAAGGCAAGTAATATTTTTTTTGTATTTTCATTTTTAAATTTTTTTTGTATGTTTCACCCACAACTAAACAGAAACAAAAAGGAAAAAAACAAAATCTACTTAGTGAAGAAAGCAAACAAGCACACAAGAGAATATCAACCCCACGCTATTGCTCCCCGGCAATGGCGCCAGAAAAGAGCTTGATAATCCCCAAGTGCAAGGAATCATCGTAGCACTTTCCAAAGGTGGAAGTGATAAGTATGGAGTGTCGAACCCACAATAAGCTAAATGTAAGATCAATATTCTCTCAAGCCCTATCTGCCATCGACACGACTCTCACGTGCAATCAACGTTTACTTCCAACTAGAAACGGGAAATAAAACTACGTTGTGGGTATGAAGAGGATAACTTTGTATGATATCGGAGAGCTAAAATATAAAAGTAGGTGCTGTTATCATCAAGTTAGAATATATTACTAAATAATATAAATAGCAAGTGTGGAATAATGATGGATCGGTAAAAGGAATTGTTCTAGGCAATTGTTAACAAGACCGGTAATCACTATTGCAGATTCATATGAGGGAGAGGCATAAGCTAACATACTTTCTCTACTTGGATCATATGCACTTATGGATCGAACTCTAGCAAGCATCCGCAACTACTAAAGATCATTAAGGTAAAACCCAACCATAGCATTAAAGCATCAAGTCCTCTTTATTCCCATACGCAACAATCCCTCTTACTCGGGTTTGTGTTTCACCACTCACCAACCCACTATAACAGAATCATGAACGATTGCAACACCCTACAGCGGGAATCCCTCACGCTATGCCGACGCTGGAGGGCACCATAGGACAGCACCAAAGTAAAACATACAAATCATACCAATCTAGATCATCAATCAACCCAAAGACAAAAGATATCTACTCAAAACATCATAGGATGGCAACACATCATTGGATCATAATATGTGGCATAAAGCACCATGTTCAAGTAGGGATTACAGCGGGAGAGTGGACCGCGCAAAAGAGGTGAGGATGGTGATGACGATGGTGATGTTGATGAAGACGATCACCGTGGCGATGATTCCCCTCCCGATGGCACTCCGGCGCCATCGGAAGAGAGGAGGAGAGGTTCTACCCCTTGTGCTTCCTCCTCCATGGCCTGCATCCTCTGGTCCTTGGCCTTCATGGTGATGATGGCCCCTCCAAGATACTCCTCCATGGCCATCGGTGATGATGGCCCCCTCCAGCAGGGTGCCGGAGAGGGCCTAGATTGACTTCTCGTGGCTACAGAGGCTTGCGGCGGCGGAACTTCCGATCTAGGTTTCTTTCTGGAAGTTTGGGTATGTATAGAAGAGTTTTGCGTTGATTTCACGTCAGGGGGGTCTCCAGGCTGTCCACGAGGTAGGGGGCGCGCCCTAGGGGGGTGGGCGCACTCCCCACCCTCGTGGGCAGCCCGGGATTCTTCTGGCCTGCTTCTGGTACTCCGTGGGCTTCTTCTGGTCCAAAAATGATCTCCGTCAAGTGGCACGTCAATTGGACTCCGTTTAGTGTTCCTTTTCTGCTATAGTCTAAAACAAGGAGAAAACAGAAACTGGCACTGGGCTCTAGGTTAATAGGTTAGTCCCAAAAATCATATAAAATATCATATAAATGCATATAAAACATCCTAGAAGGATAGTATAATATCATGAATACTTCATAAATTATAGATACGTTGGAGACGTATCACACCCCGCGCTACTGATAGGCTTTAAACACGCGCTACTGCTAGGGTTTTCCCTAGTAGTGATGTGCCGACGCCGCCGGGTCATTATTCTAACCCTTTGGATAATATGATTGCTGCGGCGACACGACTGGCCGCTCTACCAGTTGAGAGTGAGTCGCCGGCAGCAATGGAGATACGACAGGCCAGAGAATTACTTCAGACGGCTTTGGCCCAACAGGCAGCTTATTCTCACAGTCGTGAGATGATCCATTCAACCCCTCGCCCGAGTCGGAGTTATAGCAGGCATATCGATGAGCCGGCTGTGCCAGGCAGTGGGCGGAACCGCAACCCGCCCCGTGGACATAACCCGGCAGGTGGTGGGGTTAATGCCCAGAACGTAGTGGAATAAGGAAGAGCACGTCAGGAGGCTGAGCTGGCGGCTCAGTATGCGGCTCGTCAGCATTCCCCGGTTCGTCCGACAACTTCGGTGGAGACAAGTGTGACTTTCAGGACTTTGGGTGTGCCGTGTTTGGTACTGGCTCTGCATAACGTACGTTTGCCCAAGGATTTCAAGGGTTCCCGTAAGGTGCCCAACTACATAGCCGACTTACCCCCTGAAACATGGGTTGAGAGTTATGAGATGGCGATGGAACTACTGGATGTTAAAGATGCTACATGTGCTAAGTACTTCACCATGATGTTGGAAGGAACAACTCGTACTTGGTTGAAGGGGTTGCCAGCCAACTCCATTGGGTCATGGGCCGAGTTAAAAGCCCGGTTTATCCAGAATTTTAAAGATACGTGCAAGCAGCCTATGTCAATTGTGGATTTAGCCTCCTGTGTCCAAGAAGAAGGTGAGTCGACAACCCATTGGGTGCGCCGGGTCTCTACAATCCTGCACTCCTCGGATCGCATCAATGTCGATTCAGCAGTCTTAGTGTTGGAGAACAATTGTCGTTTCACGCTCCTGAAGCAGAAATTAGGGCAGCTCAAACGCCACTGCAATGACATGGGGACACTCATGGCGGCTCTGATTAAGTATGCTGACTCGGATGGTACCAAGGACCCCGGGTCTGATGATGAAATGCCGGGAAAGGGAAAAAAGAGCAGTAGCACCAGAGAGCAGCAAAATAACCCGGCGAGTCAGGGAGGCAACGGTAAGCGCAAAGCTGAT
Source organism: Aegilops bicornis (assembly GCA_021605145.1). Classification (NCBI taxonomy): domain Eukaryota; kingdom Viridiplantae; phylum Streptophyta; class Magnoliopsida; order Poales; family Poaceae; genus Aegilops; species Aegilops bicornis. The sequence goes on along the minus strand of CM038675.1, from coordinate 271,321,335 downwards.
AACAATTTGGACTTTGTGGCTAATACCAATGCGCAGAATAATGGTTAGCGTCGAAAGGGTAAGCCGCCCCCACGGCTTGGGGGATCAGGCTTCAATCTTGAGCAGACGCTGAATCAGCCCTACTCGAGGCATTGTACACGTGAAAGGCCGTCCACTCACCTTTGGAAGGATTGCTTCATCATGAAGGAGTATAAAAATTCCAATATTTTTCAAAACAATCATGGGCCAGGTGCCGCCTTGGATCCGGCTCTTAGGGCCCGGTTTATGGTGGTGGCGGTTCTAACACTGGATTCCAAGGTAATCAAGGCAATCATGGCAATCGTATGTTTCCATCAACACCGTTAGGGCAACCAGCAGCAAAGATCGATCCGTTATCGAAAAACTCAAGCAGCTGAATAGTGGACAGTACCACGTCTTCAACACGAGTTTATCCAAGCAGGTCAGAAGCTCCATAAAAGGGTTGTGAATTCCATTGAGCCGGCAATTCCTCGTTACTTGCGATGGTTTGAGCAACCCATTGTGTGGAGTCGGGAGGATCACCCGCCCCGGGTTGACAATCTAGGTCATCTGGCTTTGGTTGTGGCCCCTCAGGTTGGAGGGTACAAGTTCACTAAGGTACTCATGGATGGAGGTAGCAGCATCAATATCCTTTATTATGATACTTTCCGTCGTATGGGGTTGACTGATAAATATCTTAAGCCGTCCAATACTGTTTTCCATGGAGTGGTGCCTGGTAAGTCAGCATATCCTGTAGGCAAGATTGCTTTGGAGGTCGCCTTTGGGTATTAATATGATTCCTGGGCTGAGACATTAACCTTTGAGGTGGTCAATATTCAAAGCCCAGTCTGTTTGGACGACCGGCTTATGCCAAGTTCATGACACAGACCAGAGGGCATAAGGTAAAGGAGTAAAAAGAGCCTTACGTCCCTCCCACAATCAATTCCCCTACATATAACTAAAGCATTTGTAGACTCGACATCGACCTGTTTGGCTTAGCGAACCTGCTGTGCAGTCCGGCTCGATGCCAACGCTGTCAGACCCCGATTCCAAGTCACATCGATCTAGCCGGTAACACCTCATATCACTTTGCGGCCTCACGCACGATATTCCCATCGTGTCGCTTACCATGGCTCCGGGACCGTTTGCGCCTTTTGGCTCACGTATATGATAGTGTCGCTAGCATCCACATGACAGAGAACCCGGTCGACATGGCTAGTCGTGGAACCCAAAGCGGCACCAACCCATGGGGACAGTATACATGAATCACATCGAGCATGTCGGTCAAAGAACGTATGAATTCGGGCTGTACTTTGGGCTAACAGGACTCCGGATGTCACTACGTGACATTTCCCGAAGGGATGGAGACAAAGGAACAAAGTGAAACACATGCCGCCAGTCAAGTGTCCAGAGCAAGAGTGCTTTGGGCTAGCAGGACTCCGGTGAACCGGTCAGAAGTGATCGCTATCGCTCGGGAAGCACTAGACTACATTTCCCCATATGAGAGGTTGCCAAGGATAAACAACTAGATTGTCGGATCCCACTCATACCAAGCATTTCAATCATACACACAATATGCCCGATATGAGTACATACAACATGGCATCACAACAAAACTCTACAACTCAAAGTACTTTATTTAAAAGGCTTCGAGGAGCCATACATAACATGTTCATACAGATAGGGGTCACATGACCCGACACTCAAGTCATACAAACATACAAGCACATGCGGAAGCAAACTAGTCTAAGTACAGACACTAAAAAGTAAGAAGGCTTGACGAAGCCCTTCTATCTACATCGGCCCTTCACAAGTCTTGGACCACCACCTGGGTGGCTAGTCACTCGTCGACGTCAAGGTCTACGTAGAACCCATCGGAGGGCGGTGTTGTCGTCTCAAAACATTAATTAAAGCAACATGAGTACGGAGGTACTCAAAGAAGTCTTACAAATGTAATCCTACTATACATGCACATTCTCAAGAAGGTAGTGGAATTATTGCAACAAGCCAGCTTTGACTCTTGGATAAGCTATCCTACGTGACACCACTTGAAAAGCATTTGTCGCAGACGAGTCCACTAATCACCAACACGATACTCCACCGTGGATCCTCTCTCGACAACCTACGAGAGGGCCATCCGCGGTACTCACACTTATCTTGAGGCTTTTAGTAGTATCCATTTACTTGTCTATGAACTGTATAGGTGACCAAGTAGTCCTTTACTGTTGACGCGGCTATTCGAATAGTTTTATACCCTGCAGGGGTGTACTTCTTCACACACGCTCTCACCACTTATCGCCTCTACACGACATGTACTCGGCAACCTTCAAGCGGAAACCCAGCGAGGGTGTCGGCCACGACCTGACTAAACACATGAGTCCCTAGTCCAGGTTTATCGCCTATTCGGGTTCCATCCGCAGGGAGTCCGGCCAAGGTTTCCACTAACGGCCCCGAACGATGTGTGCAGGGTTCCCGAGACACCAAACGGGCGAATCGGTACATCACGGGCCACGTCACCGCAACACAGCTCACCCTAAGGTCAGCGCTGCGTGCGGCCCCCAGCATGCTACAAACACCAGAAACTACTTTGCAACTCCCGGACAGAGGACAAGAGTGGTTAATAAGTCGAGAGGGTCCATTGGTTTCGGGCCCAATGCGTGGTAGTAGCTGAATCTTAAATCACACACACAGATCTCAGTTCTTGGCACGGCCTCAATGAAACAACCCACCATGTACTCCTACATGTCCTCTCATCGATACCTTTACCAAATCGTGTTCAACACTTCACTCTCGTTACTGACACAACCTTTCACTCTAGTTCATCGTCCCGATGAGCCAGACCTGACACAACTCTAAGCATAGCAAGCATAGCATGGTAGGAAACACACATATGGCTCAATCAACTCCTACACATGCTAGTCGGTTTCATCTAGTTACTGTGGCAATGACATGTCATCCAAAGGAAGTGGGTTCAACTACCGCAACACACAGCAGTTTGAATTGCGTTGTCTTACTGCAGTAAACAAGAGCAGAAGCGAGATCATGGGTTTTTATCGGAATGATCAATGGGTTTCTTGCCTGATGTAGTGGTAGTAGGGTACTGCCCTTCAGACGGATATTCAGGGTTATCCTCGGAGGCAGAACCTACCACGAAAGACACACCGAACATAATCAACACATGACGATATGCAACAATATGATGCATGCTATGACATGGCAATATGAATGTGTCTTAGCCTAATGCAAGCTAGAACAGAAAGGAATGAACTCATTTGAATCAAAGATTCAAATATTAGTTCATTTAACATAGCCATATTAGTGCATTATCTTAATTTGCTTGAACAGCAAAGTTAACTTGTTCTGTCATGCATGAAACTATTACCAATGGATAGATTGAATTTTTCTGATCAAAATTCATATATAAATCTTTGCATTTGGAGTTACAGATTAATTTATATGAATTTTTGAAGTTTGCAACAATTTCTGGTATTTTCTATATAAAAATAAATCCAGAAATTAGTTTTTGCATCAGCAGTGCGTCAGGGTGACGTCAGTGGTCAAAGGGGACATCCAGGTCAACCTGACCAGTGGGTCTTGCATGTCTGCAGTTATTTAAACTAACTAAATTTAGATAAAACTAATCTGAGTTAATTAGCAGAGGGGGGGGGGCACTTGTCATAGACTCAGGGGAGTCAACCTGGGCCCACCCTAGTCAAAGTTAAAGGTCAAACACGCCGGCGTTTAGCCGCCGACGAGGCCAGACGCGGCGGTGAGAGTGCATTTGTGCGTTCCGACGACTAAATGAGCGGCGGAGGGCATCTACGCGTAGCTGGGAACAAGCCGCAGCTTTTGGTGGCGGTGGTTGAGCTCGGGTTGGCCGGAAATGTCGCCGGCGACAACCTTGGCGGCCGTCGGAGTCAGGTGGAGATGAACCCGAGGCTACGGGGCACGGCGAGGCACGTGGTGAGGTGCGTTGGGCTCCTGGGGATGTAGTGAGTGTGTTAGACACGGTGGTGTGGCCGGTGGTTGGCCGGAGACACGTCGGCGACGAGCTCGGCGGTGGCGCGTGCGGTGAAGCTTCATGCAGTCGATGCAGGACTCGAGAGCGAGAACGAGAAGGGGGAGGAGGTAGCTGAGCTCACGACCGTCACGACGGTGCAGACGACGCGGTCGGGGACGAGCTGGTGCGGTGGTGACGGCAAAAGGGATCTCCGGCAGCGGCGGAGTCGGGCGAGGTCGGTGCAGAGGCTTCAAGGCAAGCGAGCGCTCGGGGCTCGGCTTGCTCGAAGGAGAGGAGGGCGGTGGAGCTTCTGGACACGGTGGCGCAGCGCAGGGACAACGGACAGCGCGGTTATCACGGTGGCGCGGGCGCGGCTGCATCGGCCATGGTGTGGGCGAGCGAGGGAGAGGAGCTGGGGAGGAAGGGGCGTGTCTGCGAGATCGGGGGAGGAGTGGGTGACCGACCCAGGGCGACAGAACGGTGAGGAGAGGGAGCAGGGCGGCGGGCAGCTGTGTGGCGCTGGGTGCCGTCGTGCACCTGGCTGCCTGCCTGGCCGAGCCAAGCAGCTCGCTGGAGCGGTGGCTGGGCTGGGCCGACAGGTGGGCTTGCCAGATGGGCGCCAGGTAAGTCTCTTCTTTTCTTTAGTTTTCTTTTTCTATTTCCCTGTAAGTTTGTGGACTTATTAAAAATAGTTAGTCACTTCTAAAAATCCTGAAAATAATCAGAGGCTCTGTTTAGAAAATCTCCAACAGCCCACACTTATTTTCAGAATTATTTGAGCATTTAAAATATTTACTAGCATTTAGATGCCCAAATGCAATTTACATATGATTTAATTCAATGACCTTACATTGACCTAGAAAATTGTGCACCAATTTTGCCAGAGGTTCTAACCCAAGACAAAGAGGGTGAACTTTTTAGAAGGGCAATTCAGGTTCATTGAAAATATTTTTAGTAAACCGTAGTTGAATTCAGAGGAGTTCTGGGGGTTATGTCATCCCCAATTCAAGTTTCTGATGAAAGTAGACATGATGCAACACTCTAATGCATGGACTAGCTAGGATGTGACAACTCACCCCCACTCAAAAGAATCTCGTCCCGAGATTTTGGATCCGTCGGAAAGAAGGTGGGGTACTCAAGTCGAAGGCGATCCTCCCTTTCCCAAGTAGCTTCTTGCTCGGAATGGTGTGACCATTGCACCTTGAGAAACTTGATATTCTGGCGTCGATTGGTACGCTCGGCTTGATCAAGGATACGAACGGGATATTCTCGATATGTGAGATTATCTTGGAGATCAAGCATTTCTTGGTCCACTCCACGGATAGGATCCGAGAAGCAACGCCTGAGTTGAGAAACGTGGAAGACATCATGAACTCTGGAAAGATGCGGAGGTAGTTCCAATTGGTAGGCAACTTCTCCTCATTTGGCAAGAATGCGAAAGGGTCCAATGTAAAGAGGAGACAATTTGCCCTTGATTCCGAATCGATGGGTTCCCTTCAAAGGGGTAACCCGAAGGTAAGCCTTCTCGCCAACTTCATAAGACATAGGCTTATGCCTGCGGTCATATTTGCTCTTTTGACGAGATTGGGCTGTTTTCAATTTCTCACGAATAACGCGAACCTGCTCTTCTACTTCCTGGATCATATCCGGGCCAAAGAGTTGTCTTTCCCCGGTTTCTGACCAGTTAAGAGGTGTTCGACATTTTCTTCCATAGGGAACTTCGAAAGGAGCTTTGCCCAAGCTAGCTTGATAATATTGTTATAAGCGAACTCGGCGAATGGAAGGCATTTCTCCCAATTCATACCGAAAGAGATGACATAAGCTTGAAGCATATCCTCCAGAATTTGATTGACTCATTCTACTTGACCACTTGATTGAGGATGGAAGGCGGTGCTAAAGGAGAGACGAGTTCCCATAGAATTTTGGAAACTTTCCCAAAATCGAGAGGTGAAGAGACTTCCACGGTCTGAGTTAACCTCCAATGGAACACCATGAAGAGACACTATTCGGGAGATGTACAAATCAGCTAGCTGGCTAGCGGTTATACTCTCACGAACGGGTAGGAAGTGGGCTACTTTGGAAAGACAATCGACAACGACGAAGATAACATTATTCTCTCTCTTGGTCCTGGGAAACTTGGTAATGAAATCCATACTGATTTTATCCCATTTCCATTCAGGAATTTCCAAAGGTTGAAGGGTGCCAGCAGGCCATTGATGATCTGCTTTAACTCGACGACAGACATCGCAATTAGCAATGTATTGAGCGATTTCTCTCTTCATCCTAGTCCACCATAACCTCTCGCGTAGGTCTTGATACATTTTAGTACTACCAGGATGAATGGTGAGAGGGGATTCATGAGCTTCCTTAAGGATCAGTCGCCTCAGGTTGCGTACCTTGGGAACCACTAGACGGTCTCCAAAGAACACGACACCTTGATCATCAATGGAGAAACAACCCGCGACTCCTTTCCTGATGTTTCTCTTGATACTGGAGATTCCCGAATCTACCTTCTGTGCCTTGATGATCTGATCCATAAGGGTAGGTTTCGCCACCAGGGTGGAAAGGAATCCTCGAGGAACAATGTGAAGGTTAAGCTTACGAAATTCCTCGTGGAGAAGTGGTTGACTTTGTTGTAACATCAGGTTGTTACAATAAGATTTACGACTTAGCACATCAGCCATGACATTGGCTTTGCCTGGGGTGTAAGATATTCCTAAGTCGTAGTCCGTAATCAATTTGACCCAACGTCTTTGCCTGAGATTCAAATCCGGTTGGGTGAAGATGTATTTCAGATTTTGGTGATCGGTGTAAATTTCGCAACGATTACCAAGAAGGTAATGTCGCATGTTTTGAGTGCATGGACCACTGCTGCAAGCTCTAGATCATGTGTGGGATAGTTATCCTCATGTGGGCGCAACTGTCGAGAAGCGTAGGCAATCACATGACGATCTTGCATGAGTATGCAACCTAGTCCTTGTCGCGAGGCGTCGCAATAGATAGTAAAGTCCTTAGAAAAATCTGGTGGAACAAGTATGGGAGGAGATGTCACGCGTCTTTTCAGTTCCTAAAAACTGAACTCGCATTGTGGGGTCCACTCAAACTTTTTATCTTTCTTGAGGAGTTCGGTTAGAGGCTTAGCAACCTTGGAGAAATTCTCGACGAAGCGGCGGCAATAGCTCGCTAAACCAAGGAAACTCCGAACTTGCTTGACCGTTTCAGGTGGAGTCCAAATAAGGACGGCTTGAACTCGCTTCGGGATTGATGCAATGCCCTTACCATAGATTACATGGCCTAGATAGGTTACTTCTTGCAACCAAAACTCACACTTAGAGAATTTGGCATAAAGGCGATGCTCTCGAAGTTTCATCAATACTAGCCTTAGATGTTCGGCATGTTCTTCCTCATTCTTGGAGTAGATGAGTATATCATCGAGGTAAACCATGACGAATTTATCAAAATACTCCATCAAGATCGAGTTCATTAACCGAGAGAAGGTGGCTGGAGCATTGGTTAGACCGAAGGACATGACGGTGTACTCGTATTGGCCATAACGAGTAACAAAGGCCGTTTTAGGAATGTCCCCGTTCTTGATTTTGATTTGATGGTAGCCCAACCTCAAATCCATCTTGGAAAAGACTGAGGATCCAGCGAGCTGATTATACAGATCATTGATCCTGGGGAGCGGATACTTGTTCTTGATAGTGACCAAGTTGACAGGCCGGTAATCTACAACCATCCGATCCGTTCCATCCTTCTTCTTGACGAAGAGGACGGGGCAAGCCCATGGAGAAGAACTAGGACGGATGAAACCCTTTTGCAAGGACTCATCGAGTTGTTTCTTAAGCTCGTCTAGTTCTAGGGGTGCCATCTTATAAGGTCTTCTAGAGATTGGGACGGTTCCTGGAACAAGGTCTATCACGAACTCGACATCTCGCTGTGTGGAACACCGGCAGTTCCTTCCGAAAGACATCCGGAAGTCACGGACCACGGAATATCTTCAAGGTCCGGAAGGGGTTGGCAATTAAGGAGTAGAGATGACGCTTAGACAATAGGGTCAAAAAATTGTCTGTCTTGCCCGAATGGTGGGTGTGTTGAACAGTTCTAGTGGAGCAATCAATCTTAGCGTAATGGGCTGACATCCAGTCCATACCCAAGATGATGTTTATGTCCGAGGACTTGAGAGCTATTAGTGATGCAAGGAAGACTAATCGGTCGACAAGGATTTCATTCCCATGACTTATTCTAGAGGTTTGCCATCTAGAACCGTGGAGTCTAAATTTCCATGGAGGTGTGCATGTCACAAAATGTGGTGTTGTGCAATCGAGCATAGCTCTCAGAAATAAATGAATGAGATGCTCCAGTATCAAAGAGAATAGTTGCCGGATGGCAATTAAAAAGGAGCGTACCGAGAACAACGTTGGGATCCTCATGGGTCTCCTCGGTTGAGACATAATTGACATGGCCACGAGCAGTGGTGGATGGTTTGGCATAAAGCACCTTTCCTGCTGGCTTACCACGGCCAACAGACTTTCCGATCTGGTTGGGGTTGTTCTGGGGACACTCACGGATGTAGTGACCCGTCTCCCCACACTTGAAACAAGTTATCACATTGGGGCGTGGAGCAGCATTAGCAGCGGGGCCACCATAGGCCTTGGGCGGTGCATACTGCTGGTTGGGGCGAGGCGCCTCAAAGGATGGCCTCAGAGTGAATCTGGGTGGCAGAGCGGTGTTTGGAATCCACACCCGGCGCTTCTGAGATCCAGAGCTGGATGAAGAACCAAAGTCACGGGAGTGCTTGCGTGAAACTTCAAAGTCGATCGTCTCTGTCTCAAAGACCGATGGCCTTGTTGACTAACTTCTGGAAGGAGGTGCACTCGTGCAAACGAAGATCATGGCGAAGCTCGGGGCTAAGTCCCTTGCGGAACCTTGCCTGCTTCTTGGCGTCGGTGGATACCTCTTCAGGAGCATAACGTGCTAGATTTCCAAACTCACGACTGTATGCATCCACAGGCAGTCTACCCTGGGTGAAATTGAAGAACTCTTCCCTCTTATGATCCATGAGACCTTCCGGGATGTGATGCTCACGGAAAGCCGCACAGAATTCAGCCCAGGTAGTGATTTGGCCGACCGGGCGCATAGCCTCGAAATTTTCCCACCAAAGGCTAGCAGGGCCTTCGAGGTGATAGGCAGCAAAGGTAACCTTATCAGCTTCGCCACGTTGGCGTAACGTAGCTTGTGGGTGATCTTTGCGAAGCGATCATCCGCATCGAGAGGCTCGACGGAGTGTTTAAACTTCGGTGGATACAGCTTGACAAAGTCATTGATTGACACCAGGTCGTTCATCGGCTGGCGTGCAGTATTCTGCTCAATCTGCTCCAGCAAGCGATTGGTCTCACGCTTGTTTCGTTCTGCCCCCAGCATAACTTCGGCCAGAGAAGGCGGTTGAGGCAGATTTACATTGCTAGATGCGCTGGCTTCACCCTGCTCCGGAGCAGCGGGGTCGTTGCGGGTGTTGACCATCCTAGGAAACAAGACAACGGTTTAGACAAGGATGGCAAAATTTTGGCAAGGAAGTGCGGAATGTAATGGATAACACGGAATGCAGAGATGTTCATCCGTATGACATGGTAATATAGAAATCGCTATATATATACCAACGGTTATACACACCATTCATAGTTTAGTACAAGCCCGGCTAGAGTACAACTACGGTGGAAGACGTTACATCTCATCGGAAGCATTCCAAGCTCCTATACATTATTTTTCTACACCTCCGGAATTGATACACACTAAGTCATATTCCACAGGTCATGCAGGACGGTGGAAATACAACTATTACAATACTAGTGATACTACTACTAACTCAGAAAGCTCCGTAGTAGTCCTCATAGAAGTCACCTCCATAGCCTGGAAGCTCAATGTGATTATCCGGAAACAGACGGTCCTGAGGAGCTTGTGGACCATAGGGGCTAGGATGAGGTCTTGGACCAACAAACGGTGGCCTGCGGGGACCACGAGGTGGGGTGATGCCTCCCACATCACGCCAATCCACCATATCCGGCAGAGCAGATCTCACAGGGTACAGATCCCTAGTATCCATACATCCAGCTTGCACAGCCAGTGCAAACCGAGTCAAAGTGGCCCAATGATCAGCACGGGTGTTGAAAAGCTCCAGTCTTAAGGCCCGATTCTCTCGGTCCTTATCCTCGAGCATCTCGGCAGTGGTGCGAGTTAGTGAGTCCTCCTGAGTGGAGTCAGCACAGATAGCCTGGAGATACCCTTGCGCTCCCGGGAGTGAAGCTGGCATATAACGGAAATCGGTGTTCCGAAGCAGGCCAGTCCTGACTCGCATGATGGTCATCATAGAAAAGGCAGCATCCTGCACAGCCATCTCAATGGTAACCCCGAGTCCATAGGAACAGTGGAGGGGCTCAGTCGATCCAGGATAAGAAGGAAATATCCTGACAGTGCAGAGGTATTGGCTTTGGTTAAAGTCTCGGAATTGCTCTTCGACTGTGTACTCGGGATACCAACGGTAACCTGTCTCAATCATTACCCGGACTAACATAGCCGTATGACCGGGCACATCGAGGCACCTGGTCAGGCGAACCACTTGGTTTTGAGCACGAGTGGCCATCTGAAAGCACAGCCACAATGCAGAGACATTAGAATTTCTAGGGAAAATCGGACAGCATAACAGCTGTAAATGCTCAGCAACAGATTTGAGACATTCACAACAGATTGCAAAACCACTCAACAACATCATATCAAGGTTCTGGTTCAACTGATAACATACTAAAAGTAGTAGAAACTGAACTGAGGCTGGTAACCAACAATCCTATAAGTTACTACGGATTAGTAACACGTGAACCTGATAGAGAGAAGAGAGCCTAGTCCTTAACCCACGTAGAATAAGAAGAGAATGACACGAACCAGAGGGCATAAGGTAAAGGAGTAAAAAGAGCCTTACGTCCCTCCCACAATCAATTCCCCTACATATAACTAAAGCATTTCTAGACTCGACATCGACCAGTTTGGCTTAGCGAACCTACAGGCAGTCCGGCTCTGATGCCAACGCTGTCAGGACCCCGATTCCAAGTCACATCGATCTAGCTGGTAACACCTCATATCACTTTGCGGCCTCACGCACGGTATTCCCACGAGTGTCGCCTTACCATGGCCCGAGATCGTTTGCGCCTTTTGGCTCACGTATATGATAGTGTCGCTAGCATCCACATGACAGAGAACCCGGGCCGACATGGCTAGTCGTGAACCCATAGTGGCACTAACCCATGGGGACAGGCATACATGAATCACATCGAGCATGTCGGTTAGCAACGTATGAATCCGGGCTGTAGCACTAGGCTAACAGGACTCCGGATGTCACCGCGTGACATTTCCCCGAAGGGACAGACACAAGAACGAAGTGAAACACATGCTGGCCAGTCAAGTGTCCAGAAGCGAGTGCTGGGCTTTTGGACTCCGGTGAACCGGTCAGAAGCGGACTACTATCGCCAGGAAGCACTAGACTACATTTCCCCATATGAGAGGCTGCCAAGGATAAACAACTAGATTGTCGGATCCCACTCATACCAAGCATTTCAATCATACACACAATATGCCCGATATGAGTACATACAACATGGCATCACAACAAAACTCTACAACTCAAAGTACTTTTATTTAAAAGGCTCCGAGGAGCCATACATAACATGTTCATACAGATAGGGGTCACATGACCCGACACTCAAGTCATACAAACATACAAGCACATGCGGAAGCAAACTAGTCTGAGTACAGACACTAAAAAGAAAGAAGGCTTGACGAAGCCCTTCTATCTACATCGCCCTTCACAAGTCTTGGACCACCACCGGGTGGCTAGTCACCGTCCGACGCCAAGGTCTCACGAGAACCCATCGGAGGGGTCGGTGTTGTCGTCTGAAAACATTAATTAAAGCAACATGAGTATGGAGGTACTCAGCAAGTCTTACAACAGAATCCTACTATACATGAACATTCTCAAGAAGGTAGTGGAGTTATTGCAGCAAGCCAGCTTTGACTCTTGGCTAAGCTATCCTACGTGACACCACTTGAAAAGCATTTGTCGCAGACGAGTCCACTAATCACCAGCACAATACTCCACCATGGATCCTCTCTCGTGAACCTACGAGAGGGCCATCCGCTGTAATCACACTTATCTTGAGGCTTTTAGTAGTATCCATTTACTTGTCTATGAACTGTATAGGTGACCAAGTAGTCCTTTACCGCGGACGCGGCTATTCGAATAGTTTTATACCCTGCAGGGGTGTACTTCTTCACACACGCTCTCACCACTTATCGCCGCTACATGACATGTACTCGGCAACCTTCAAGCGGAAGCCCAGCGAGGGTGTCGGCCACAACCTGACTAAACACATGAGTCCCTAGTCCGGGTTTATCGCCTATTCGGGTTCCATCCGCAGGAGTCCGCCGAGGTTTCCACTAACGGCCCCGAACGATGTGTGCAGGGTTCCCGAGACACCAAACGGGCGAATCGGTACAGGGCCACATGCCTACCGCAACACAGCCCACCCTAAGGTCGGGCCACAGGCGGCCCCCAAAGATGCTACAAACACCATAAACTACTTTGCAACTCCCGGACAGAGGACAAGAGTGGTTAATAAGTCGAGTTGGGTCCATTGGTTTCGGGCCCAATGCGTGGTAGTAGCTGAATCTTAAATCACACACACAGATCTCAGTTCTTAAGGACGGCCTCAATGAAACAACCCACCATGTACTCCTACATGGCCTCTGATCGATACCTTTACCAAATCGTGTTCAACACTTCACTCTCGTTACCAACACAACCTTTCACTCTAGTTCATCATACCGATGAGCCAGACCTGACACAACTCTAAGCATAGCAAGCATAGCATGGTAGGAAACACAAATATGGCTGAATCAACTCCTACACATGCTAGTGGGTTTCATCTAGTTACTGTGGCAATGACATGTCATGCAAAGGAAGTGGGTTCAACTACCGCAACACACAGCAGTTTGAATCGCATTGTCTTAATGCAGTAAAAAAGAGTAGAAGCGAGATCATGGGTTTGTATCGGAATGATCAATGGGTTGCTTGCACGATGTAGTTGTAGTAGGTCACGCCTTCGCACGGATATTCGGGTTATCCTGAGGCGTAACCTACCATGAAAGACACATCGAACATAATCAACACATGATGATATGCAACAATATGATGCATGCTATGACATGGCAATATGAATATGTCTTAGCCTAATTCAAGCTAGAACAGAAAGGAATGAACTCATTTGAATCAAAGATTCAAATGTTAGTTCATTTAACATAGCCATATTAGTGCATTATCTTAATTTTCTTGAACAGCAAGGTTACCTTGTTCTGTCATGCATTAAACTATTACCAATGGATAGATTGAATTTTTCTGATCAAAATTCATATATAAATCTTTGCATTTGGAGTTACATATTAATTTCTATGAATTTTTGAAGTTTGCAACAATTTCTGGAATTTTCTATATAAAAATAAATCCAGAAATTAGTTATTGCATCAGCAGTGCGTCAAGGTGATGTCAGTGGTCAAAGGGGACGTCCAGGTCAACCTGACCAGTGGGTCCTGCATGTCAGCAGTTATTTAAACTAACCAAATTTAGTTAAAACTAATCGGAGTTAATTTGCAGAGGGGGGCCCCACTTGTCATAGACTCAGGGGAGTCAACCTGGGCCCACCCTAGTCAAAGTCAAAGGTCAAACACGCCGGCATTTAGCCGCCGGCGAGGCCAGACGCGGCGGTGAGAGTGCATTTGTACGTTCCGGCGACTAAATGAGCGGCGGAGGGCATCTACGCGTAGCTGGGAACAAGCCACAGTGTTTGGTGGCGGTGGTTGAGCTCGGGGTGGCCGGAAACGTCGCCGGCGACAACCTTGGCGGTCGCCGGAGTCGGGTGGAGATGAACCCGAGGCTACGGGGCACGGCGAGGCAAAGGGTGAGGTGCGTTGGGCTCCTGGGGATGCAGTGAGTGTGTTAGACATGGTGGTGTGGCCGGTGGTTGGCCGGAGACACGTTGGCGAAGAGCTCGGCGGTGGCGTGTGCGTGAAGCTTCATGCAGTCGATGCAGGGCTCGAGAGCGAGAACGAGAAGGGGGAGGAGGTAGCTGAGCTCACGGCGGTCACGACGGTGCAGACGACGCGGTCGGGGACGAGCTGGTGCGGCGGTGACGGCAAAAGGGATCTCCGGCGGTGGCGGAGTCGGGCGAGGTCGGTGCAGAGGCTTCGAGGCAAGCGAGCGCTCGGGGCTCGGCTTGCTCGAAGGAGAGGAGGGCGGCGGAGCTTCTGGACACGGTGGCACGACGCAGGGACGACGGAGAGCGCGGTTATCACGGTGGCGCGGGCGCGGCAGCGTCGGCCATGGTGCGGGCGAGCGAGGGAGAGGAGCTGGGGAGAAAGGGGCGTGTCTGCGAGCTCGGGGGAGGAGTGGGTGACCGACCCAGGGTGGCAGAACGGTGAGGAGAGGGAGCAGGGCGGCAGGCAGCTGCGTGGCGCGCGCTGGTGCCGCCGTCGAGCACCTGGCTGCTTGCCTGGCCGAGCCAAGCAGCTCGCTGGAGCGGTGGCTGGGCTGGGCCGGCCGGCAGGCTTGCCATATGGGCGCCAGGTAAGTCTCTGCTTTGCTTTGGTTTTCTTTTTCTATTTCCCTGTAAGTTTGTGGACTTATTAAAAATAGTTAGGCACTTCTAAAAATCCTGAAAATAATCAGAGGCTCTGTTTAGAAAATCTCCAACAACCCACACTTATTTTCAGAATTATTTGAGCATTTAAAATATTTACTAGCATTTAAATGCCCAAATGCAATTTACATATGATTTAATTCAATAACCTTCTGTTGACCTAGAAAATTGTGCACCAATTTTGCCAGAGGTTCTAACTCAAGACAAAGAGGGTGAACTTTTTAGAAGGGCAATTCAGGTTCATTGAAAATATTTTTAGTAAACCTTAGTGTAATTCGGAGGGGTTCTGGGGGTTCTGTCTTCCCCAATTCAAGTTTCTGATGAAAGTAGACATGATGCAACACTCTGATGCATGGACTAGCTAGGATGTGACACATGGCTAGTTAATTATTTCACTACTCAGTGTTCTTCACTTCTATCTTCTTGGAGTATTTTGTCAATTACTCACGTGCTTCACGTATATCCTATGTGTAAATGGTTGAATGAATTGAATGTCATAAATCTGAATTTATATATGTTGCATATGCTTATACCATGGGGAGTAATTACTTCACACAGAATAAGTATAGGTAGTAAACTTATTGAAAGTTAGCGAACATAGAATTGGTCACTTGAACAATTCATGAAAGAATAATAAGGAAGAGAGATTTCACATATAAATACACTATCTTGGACATCTTTTGTAATTTTGAGCACTCATTAAAATTGACATGCTAAAATGTTGATGTTGTACAAGGAAGACAACATAATGGGTTATGTTTTCTTATATCCGAAATAAAGAATGTTTTCATGGATCATCCAACATGCTGAGCTTGCCTTTCCCCCTTATGCTAGCCAAATTCTTTGCACCAAGTAGAGATACTACTTGTACTTCCAAATATCCCTTAAACTAGTTTTGCCATGAGAGTCCACCATACTTACCTATGGATTGAATAAGATCCTTCAAGTAAGTTGTCATCGGTGCATGCAATAAAAACTGCTCTCTAAATATGTATGATCTATTAGTGCGAAGAAAATAAGATTTATACAAACTTGTGATAGGGAAGTAATAAAAGCGACGGACTGGATAATAAAGGTCTCTATCACAAGAGGCAATATAAAGTGACGTTCTTTTGCATTAAGATTTTGTGCATCCAACCATAAAAGTGCATGACAACCTCTGCTTCCCTCTGTGAAGGGCCTATCTTTTACTTTTATCTTCTACCTTATGCAAGAGTCATGGTGATCATCACCTTTCCTTTTTACACTTTTTCCTTTGGCAAGTACTTTGTGTTGGAGCGATCCGGATATATATATCTACTTGGATGTAGGTTTTCATGAGTTATTATTGTTGACATTACCCTTGAGGTAAAATGTTGGGAGGCGAAACTATAAGCCCATATCTTTCTCTGTGTCCGATTAAAACTTTGAACCCACAAATATCACATGAGTGTTAGCAATTGTGAAAGATTAAATGATAGTTGAGTATGTAGAGTTTGCCGAATCAAAGCTCTGACATAGACCCTTCCTGGAAATAAGATGAATTGCAATTGTTTGATTACTGAGAGCATTGTTTGTTAGTTTTCAAGAAAGTTTATGATCTATACTTTAACATGTGAATATCTTGTTACTTGATCATGAAAATTTTTATGAGATGAGCTACTGTTATGACGTATAATAGTGCTAGTAAAGTGATTGGAACTATCATTGATCAAACTTGTGCACTTGCTAGCATTCGCACTTCATAAATTATTTCTTTCTTTTAACATTACCTACTCGAGGACGAGCAGGAATTAAGCTTGGGGATGCTGATACGTCTCCAACGTATCTATAATTTATGAAGTATTCATGCTATTATATTATCAACCTTGGATGTTTTATATGCATTTATATGCTATTTTATATGGTTTTTGGGACTAAGCTATTAACGTAGAGCCCAGTGCCAGTTTTTGTTTTTTCCTTGTTTTAGAATATCGCAGAAAAGGAAAACCAAACAGAGTCCAATTGACCTAAAACTTGACGGAGCTTATTTTTGGACCTGAAGAAGGCCATGGAGTAAAAGAGTTGGGCCAGAAGAGTCCCGGGCTGCCCACGAGGGTGGGAGGCGCGCCCACCCCCTGGGCGCGCCCCCTACCTCGTGGACAGCCCGGAGACCCCACTGACTTGTTCTCGACGCCAAAACCTCTTATATATACTGAATCCTCGAGAAATTAACCTAGATCGGAAGTTCCGCCGCCACAAGCCTCTGTAGCCACGAGAAATCAATCTAGGCCCTCTCCGGCACCCTGCCGGAGGGGCCATCATCACCTGAGGCCATGTAGGAGGATCCGTGAGGGGCCATCATCGCCATGAATGCCAAGGACCAGAGGGAAAACCTCTCGCCATCTAGGGGGAGGCCATGGAGGAGGAAGCACAAGGGGGAGAACCTCTCCTCCTCTCTCCCGATGGCGCCGGAGTGCCATCGGGAGGGGAATCATCGCCGCGGTGATCGTCTTCATCAACATCACCATCATCATCACCATCCTCATCTCTTTTACGCGGTCCAGTCTCCCGCACCCCGCTGTAATCCCTACTTGAACATGGTGCTTTATGCCACATATTATGATCCAATGATGTGTTTCCATCCTATGATGTTTTGAGTAGATATGCTTTGTCTATGGGTTGATTGATGATCTAGATTGGTACGAGTTGTATGTTTTATTTTGGTGCTATCCTATTGTGCCCTCCGTGTCGCGCAAGCGTGAGGGATTCCAGGGTGTTGCAATACGTTCATGATTCGCTTATAGTTGGTTGGTGAGTGACTGAAACACAAACCCGAGTAAGGGGGTTGTTGCGTATGGAAATAAAGAGGACTTGATGCTTTAATGGTATGGTTGGGTTTTACCTTAATGATCTTTAGTAGTTGTGAATGCTTGCTAGAGTTCCAATCATAAGTGCATATGATCCCAGAAGAGAAAGTATGTTAGCTTATGCCTCTCCCTCATATGAAATTGCAATGACGACTATCGGTCTTGTTAACAATTGCATAGGACAATTCCGCACACCGATCCATCATTATTCCACACTCGCTATTTAAATTATATAGTAATTTATTCTAACTTTATGATAACAACACCTACTTTTATATTTTAGATCTCCGTTACCATGCAAAGTTATCCTCTTCATACCCACAACATAGTTTTATTTCTCGTTTCTATTTGGAAGCAAACATTCGTTGTACGTAGAGTCGTATCAGTGGCAGATAGGACTTGAGAGAATATTGATCTTACCTTTAGCTCCTTGTGGGTTCGACACTCCATACTTATCACTTCCACCTTTGGAAATTGCTACGATGATTCCCTGCACTTGGGGATTATCAGAAGTCATCCATGAAAACCTCAACAATCTTTTCAAAAAATCGGAGAATATAGCCATCATACATCTTTGAAAGGTAGCAGGTGCATTACATAAACCAAAAGGCATATGTCTATAAGCACAGGTTCCAAAAGGACAAGTAAAAGTAGTCTTTTCTTGATCAGGTTGAGAAACAGGTATTTGTGAAAAGCCAGAATATCCACCAAGGAAGCAAAAGTGTGTGTGATTAGATAATATTTCAAGCATTTGATCAATAAAAGGCAAAGGGTAATGATCTTTTCTAGTAGCTTTGTTCAATTTTCTGAAATCAATTACCATTCTATAGCCTGTAACAATTCTTTGTGGAATAAGTTCATTCTTATCATTAGGGACAACAGTAATACCTCCTTTCTTAGGGACACAATGAACATGGCTTACCCATCTAATATCAGCTATAGGATAGATTATATGTGCTTCCAGAAGTTTAATATTTCCATTCTTACCACCTCTTTCATCTTCGGATTTAACCGACGTTGGTGATCAACAACTGGTTAAGCACCAGGTTCCATTTTAATTTTCTGCTGACATAGAGTTGGACTAATGCCCTTTAAATCATCAAGAGTATATCCAATAGCAGTTCGGTGCTTAATTAGAACTTTCAATAATCTTTCTTCTTCATGTTCTGAAAGGTTAGCACTAATAATAAAAGGATATGTTTTTGTTTCATCTAGATAAGCATATTTCAAAGTGTCTGGTAATTGTTTTAATTCAAACACAAGATCACCTTTTGGTGGAGGATGACCTCCTAGAGTTTCAATAGGCAAATTGTGTTTAAGTAGAGGACGTTGTTCAAAGAAAATATTATCTATTTCATTTCTTTCATGCATATGTAAAGCATTTTCATGGTCTAGCAAGTATTTCTCTAAAGGATCAGTAGGTGGCACAACAATAGAAACAATACCAATGAATTCATCCTTACTAGGCAATTCTTTTTCATGATGATTTCTACTAAACTTGGAAAAATTAAACTCATGAGACTCATCACCAAAGCTAACACCCACAGTTTGTTTTTAGCAATCTATTTTAGCATTAACTGTGTTCAAGAAAGGTCTACCAAAAATAATGGGACAGATGTCATCTTGTGGGGAACCAAGAACAAGAAAATCAGTAGGGTATTTTACTTTCCTACACAAGACTTCAACATCTCTAATAATCCCACAAGGTGATATGGTGTCTCTATTTGCAAGTTTAATAGTAACATCTATGTCTTCTAACTTTGTAGGTGCTATGTCTTCCCTAATTTCTTGATATAATTAGTAAGGAATAGCACTCACACTAGCACCCATGTCAAATAAACCATGATAACAGTGATCTCCTATTTTAACTGAAATGACATGCAAGCCTACTACTGGTCTATTTTTATCCCTTTCACCGGGTTTAGCAATTCTAGCAGCTTATGCACAGAAGTAGATAACATGCACATCCATATCTTCTTCTAAGAGATTTTTAACCATAGCAATATTAGGTTCAACTCTAATTTGTTCATCAGGTTTAGGTGTTCTAACAGAGAGCTTTTGCTAACCACAGTTGAAACTTTAGCATGTTCCTTTATCCTAATAGGAAAAGGAGGTTTCTCAATATAAGCAGTAGGAACAACTGGATCAACATTATAGAGTATAGTTTCTTCTTTAACTGGTACCGGTTCTTTAATTTTTTCTTTAATAGGTGGATGATATTTAAGCCACTTATTTGTAGGGAGTTCAACATGAGTAGCGAATGATTCACAAAAGGAGGCTGCTATCTTAGAGTCAAGTCCATATTTAGTGCTAAACTTTTTAAAGGCATCGGTATCAATAAAAGATTTAACACAATCATACTTAAGCTTTACACCAGACTCTTTACCTTCGTCGAGTTCCCAATCTTCAGAGTTGCGTTCAATTCTTTCCAAAAGATCCCACGGGAATTCAATAGTTTTCTTCATAAAAGAACCAGGACAAGAAGTATCCAGCATGGTTTGATCATTACGAGAAAGCCGAGCATAAAAATTCTGAATAATAGTTCTCTTGAGAGCTCATGATTGGGGCATGAATATAAGATTGACTTAAGCCTCCCCCAAGCTAGACCGATACTTTCTCCTTCACGAGGCCAAAAATTATATATATAATTCCGATCACGATGAACTAGATGCATAGGATAAATTTTTTGAAACTCCATTTTTAAACGATTCCAATTCTATGATCCAATATCATCGCATAGCCTATACCATGCCAATGTTTTTCCCTTCAAAGATAAAGGGAAAACCTTTTTCATAACTTCATCCCTGGGCACCTGCAAGCTTAAAAAATCCACAAATTTGTTCTACATGTATCAAGTGCATCTCAGGATGTTCGGTTCCATCCCCTGCATAAGGATTAGCTAGCAGTTGTTCTATCATACCCGAAGGAATTTAATATTCAATATTTTCAGTAGGTGCAGTAGGTTCAGGGGTAGCTAATTGTGGTTCCGGACGGGGTGAAGATACCCCGAACAAACCCCTCAAAGGATTGTTTTCCATAGTAACAAGTGACAATAATTTCAGCACACTATATAAATGTTTCCTTACCGAATTCCACTTACCAAAGGCGCTTCACTCCCCAGCAACGGCGCCAGAAAATACCCTTGATGACCCACAAGTATAGTGGATCAATTGTAACTCTTTTCGGTAAGTAAGAGTGTCGAAACCAATGAGGAGCAGAAGGAAATGACAAGTAGTTTTCAGTAAGGTAATGTCTGCAAGTGCTGAAATTGTAAGTAGTAGAGTAGTTTGATAGCAAGATAATTTGTAATGAGCAAGTAATGATAGTAGTGACAAGTATGCAGCAAGGTATCCCAATCCTTTTGAGGCAAAGGACAGGCCAAGATGGTCTCTTATGATAAGCAAGCGTTCTTGAGGGTACACGGGAATTTCATCTAGTCACTTTCATCATGTTGGTTTGATTTGTGTTTGCTACTTTGATAATTTTATATGTGGGTGGACAGGTGCTTAGGTGATGTTCTTACTTGAACAAACCTCCTACTTACGATTAACCCTCCCGCAAGCATCCGCAACTACGAGAAAAGTATTAAGGATAAATCCTAACCATAGCATTAAACTCTAGGATCCAATTGGTCCCTTACGGAATAGTGCGTAAACTGGGGTTTAAGTTTCTATCACTCTCGCAACCCACCATCTATTAACTACTCCACAATGCATTCCCTTAGGCCCAAATATGGTGAAGTGTCATGTAGTTGACATTCACATGACACCACTAAGAGAATCACAACATACATACCATCAAAATATCGAACACATATCAAATTTACATGATTACTTGCAACATGATTTATCCCGTGACCTCAAGAAGAAAAGTAACTACTCACAAACAACAAACATGCTCATGATTAGAGGGGTATTAATATGCATAATGGATCTAAACATGTAATCTTCCACCAAATAAACCATATAGTAATCAACTACAAGATGTAATCAACACTACTAGTCACCCCTAGCAACAATCTATAGTTCCGGTAACAAGATTGAATACAAGAGATGAACTAGGGTTTGAGATGAGATGGTGTTGGTGAAGATGTTGATGGAGATTGCCCTCCCCAAGATGAGAGAGTTGTTGGTGATGATGTTCACGATGATTTCCCCCTCCGGGAGGGAAGTTCCCTCGCAGAATCGCTCCGCCGGAGGGCAAAAGTGCTCCTGCCCAAGTTCCACCTCGAGACGGCGGCGCTTCGTCCCGAAAGCCTCCTCCTTATTTTTTCTAGGTCAAAATGACATATATATACCAAAAGATGGGCACCGGAGGTGGGCCTAGGAGGACACAACCGACCCCCCCTCTGGTACTTATTAGCTCCAATATTTCTTATATATTCCATAAAAATTATCTGTGAAGTTTCAATTTATTTGGAGTTGTGAACAATAGGTAGCCTGACGTAGCTTTTTCAGGTCCAGACTTCCAGCTGCCAGAATTCTCCCTCTTGGTGTGTTCCTTGCAAATTATGTGAGAAAAGGCATTAGAATTACTCCAAAAAGCATTATATGGATAAAAAATTTATAAATAACAATAAGAAAACATGATGCAAAATGGACGTATCAGCTGCCGAGACAGTTTATGTCGGTGTGCAGGAGCAGGGGTACCTAGACTTGCTCGCTCGCTGCTCAAGGGCGTGGTTTCAAGGAGTGGCCCAGTACGGCCCATCTTCATCAGCACAAGCTCAAGACCCTCGCGAGGGGCCAAGCCTCGCGGGGAGGACGACATAAAGCTTCCTCGGGCACGGCCTTGATAGGCTGGCTCGCGAGGAGGCGGAGAGATCAAGGCAGGGCACCTCACGAGATGCCCGTGACGCAGGCCGTGACGACCAAAGCCGGGCGGGCGCCGGCCTACGCAGAGTCCTTTTTTCCTCTTTGGTGCAAAGGGAGCAAGCGCAGGCAAGGGTATCAAGCAAAGGTAACCATTTCGGTGCAACAAGACCAAGATCAGCAGAACGGCAGGAAGGAGGTCATCGTGGAGCCCAAGCTGGTGTCACCGTCAGAGTCATTGGCAGGCGAGGACTGACTTTAGTTAGGATAAGTGTACTAGATGCTCCCCTTCAAAATGGCCAATTGTTGGCGCCCTTCCCGCTCAATATTTGGGAAGAGGACCAGGGCCTTGCTCTATAAATAGGACTAGCCACCCTCAAGGAGGGAGGGGGGCAAGAGAAGAGAGAAGGGATCGGCCCGATAGGAAGAACCTTAGCCAGATCCACCACCACAAGAACTCCTCACCTCGCGAGGCAGTTCTTCCTTGTATTGTTCATCATCATCCCCTGAGGCAATCCACCACACCACAAACTAGACTAGGGTTTTACACCACAATGGTGGCCCGAACTAGTATAAACCCTCGTGTCCCTTGTGTTGTTCTTTGTGTAGTTTAGATCCTTGCGAGGCGACGAGACGTAGGTAGGTTGGAGGTGTGATCTCCGCGTGCACCCCAGAGTTCGAACCTAGAGGGTCTGCCGGAACCCAAATCCGACAGTTTAGCACAAAATTGCCAGGTGTCAATCGCGGATATTGACCGGTGCGGGCTTCCTCGAGCCTCTACCCACCTAGCGGCCACCGCATTCACAAAGCTTGGTTGGTTTAGCCAGAATAGCTCGAACCAAAACTAGGGTGGGATGGGCGGGCGGTCGTTAGAATTGGAAAGCAGCAAGGTCCGACCCAATGCGGGTAATCGCCCGCAGAGAAGCGAGGGGCACCGGAGCTCCCATTCTGAGGAGACTAGGACGCGATCCGGAATGGATCGCATCGGGTCGGCTTGTCTATTGGTCCAGGTAAACCTGGCCCCAGTCCGCTCCAACTTGCGGAGACCCAAATCCGCGATGCAGTCATTAAGCATCTACATGTGGGGGAGGTTCACTAAGTCGTTGTTCTTGTCCTCGGGGGATCGCAAGAGATTGAAATCCCCACTGACCACTACAGGTAGCTGGGCCGTCATGACCTTCCTCTGAAGCTCATCAAGGAAGGTCGCTGAGCGGCGGTGATCGGCTGGGCCATAGACAATCACGATCTCCCACTTAAAGTTGAGCGCCCGCTCAAACACATGCTAACAAAGAACTCACCCATGTCCATGCCGCCCACTTCAAAGGTGTCATCCTTTACGCCTAAAAGGATGCCACTCGAATGGCCGGCACTCCCACTAGAAGGGAGCCAGTGCCAGGCAAATAGGTGAGAGCTCAGACATTCAAGCTCTTGGAGAGTGAATTTCGTCCGCATGGTTTCTTGGATCAATACAATGTCAATGTGTTCGTCTCACATGTACTCGACTAATTGGCGAGGCCAGCCATCCTGGCCGAAGCCGCGGATGTTCCAGAATAGGGTCTGCATCAAGGCGCCATTCGGGGGCTGCTTGACCCCAAGACAGTGGAGGCGCTGTGGGCCCTGAAGGCAGCAGTGCGGGAGCGAGTGCGGCCATGATTCCCTCAACCGGCACCACGGGGGATGGCTGTGGTACCGGCGTACGCAGAACACAGGCCCGGGTCTCGGCTAGCTTCCCGTCGAGGATCTCGCGGGCGCGAAGCGCCTCAATCTGCTCTAAGGGTGACTTAATTCCCCCTGAAAATGATGGACGAGTCAGCGGCCACCTTGGCAAGGTGGCCGAGCGGAACAACCTCTAGTACAGAAAACAAGCAACTGGAAGAACTAGAGGTAATGTCGGTCGCACCTGGCTCGAGGTTCCGTGCCACTGCCCGGAGCTCAGCACGCTCGAGAATGGACGGCGCCGGGAAGCCGGACGGGCGGTCTGCGTCGAGACGGGAACTGTAGCGGGAAGCAGTCACCGTTGGTGACGAGGCCCGGGTCCGTCGGGCGTATGACACCATCTGGGGTGGGTGGCTGGCGACGGGGGTGACCACAGTGTCGGTGTCCCCCAGGAGCAGCAGTGTCGGTGAAGCGGGTGCAGAGGTCTCCTGAGGAGCGACAGTCCTCAACCGTGCGAGGGACCTCCAGCGCCACCCCAGGGGAGGAGCCCGGAGGGGCGAGAGAGGGCAGTGGCGACCAGCCCCCAGGGGCCCCGGCAGGGGGGCGCCAGGGGGGAGGATCGGCCATCATGGGGGACGACAACACTGGGAGGTGTGTGTTCGGGTCCGGCGGTGCGTCATTAGAGGAAGGGATGGAGCAGGAGGAGTGCGGCGAAGATGCCGGGAGGACGAGGAGGACCATGCTGGAGATGTCGCTCATCCCAGCCGAGGAGGCGGGGGAGGCAACCGACAATGGGGCGGGTACTGTCCTGTCAGAGAGGGCCAGCGCACGGGTCCGTTCGGCTCCCGCGCCCCCACGGCTCGGAGGAGGGTCGGAGGGATCCCGGGAGGGCGAGCGGCTGTGCTCAGAGCACTCGTCGTCGTCGTCGTCCGGGTCCCCGTGGTGGGAGGGACGAGGGTGGCGGTATTGGGAGTCGTCGCGCTTGTCTGAACCACCCCCACCAAAGTGTCCATCATTATAGTATCGGGGCGGCCGACGTGGTTGCGGGGCTCGAGGTAGATCCTGAGGTTGAATCCCTGGTCATTGAAGAAGACCCGGATGGTAGCCTGGAGCTTGTAGGAGTCCAGGCATTTGACTTTGACCCGGACCTCCTCCTCTTTGCGAAGGGAGAGCTCATCCACCACCACCACCTTGCCGAGGATCTTGGACATATTGTGAATCACCCTCTCAGAGCGGGCAATGTCGGGAAGCCCCGCTACGAGGATCTAGGCCGTGTCTAGGACAACCACCGCCTTAGGGTCAACCTTAGGCTCAGAGATGTTGACCACGAGCTTGTTGAGGGAAAGGGTGATGTCATCACTACGGGTGTAGTAGCCCATGATGATGGCATCTGGAAAGATCACGGTGAAGCAGTTGTCAGTGATCGGAGTCACCTACCAGTCCCAGACGCACCGGCATGGGTGGTTGAGCTCGGCCTTAATCATCTCCGGGGACGCGACACCCACCCCCATGACGGTAATGATCGCCTGGAGCGACATGGAGGGGGGGTGGGATGTCCTCCACCTCGATGTGGAAGAAGCCGAGAGCCTTGATGCCGTGGCCATACATCATGAGCTCCTCCGACACCGGCCTCCTCGGGAACAAGGCCACGGGGTGGCCCGAATCCTTGCATAGATAGCACATCGGTGGGTTGGGGCACTCAACTTGGTAGTGTCCCGCAAGCCCGCAGTTGAAGCAAGGAGATGGGTCGCGGGAAGCACCGGAGGCGGGCACAGCCAAAGCTGCGGGGGGGGGGGGGGGAGGAGCCGGGGCAGTAGGGGGCGGGCGGGGCCCCTCTTCTTCTTCTTGGCAACTTGGCGTCCCCTTGCCCCGTTGCCGCCACTGCCAGGAGGTAGGTGATACGTCTCCATCGTATCTACTTTTCCAAACACTTTTGCCCTTGTTTTGGACTCTAACTTGCATGATTTGAATGGAACTACCCAGACTGACGTTGTTTCCAGCTGAATTGGTTGGTTTTATTTTTGTGCAGAAATAAAAGTTCTCGAAATGACCTGAAACTTCATGGAGAATATTTTTGGAATATATAAAAAATACTTGCGAAAGAATCAAGACCAGGGGGCCCACACCCTGTCCACAAGGGTGGGGGTGCACCTACCCCCTGGGCGTGCCCCCTGTCTCGTGGGCCCCCTGAGGCTCCACTGACCTCAACTCCAACTCTATATATTCACGTTCGGGGAGAAAAAAATAAGAAAGAAGGATTCATTGCGTTTTACGATACGGAGCCGCCTCCAAGCCCTAATCTCTCTCGGGAGGGCTGATCTAGAGTCCGTTCGGGGCTCCGGAGAGGGGAATCCGTCGTCGTCGTCATCATCAACCATCCTCCATCACCAATTTCATGATGCTCACTGCCGTGCATGAGTAATTCCATCGTAGGCTTGCTGGACAGTGATGGGTTGGATGAGATTTATCATGTAATCGAGTTAGTTTTGTTAGGGTTTGATCCCTAGTATCCATTATGTTCTGAGATTGATGTTGCTATGACTTTGCTATGCTTAATTCTTGTCACTAGGGCCCGAGTGCCATCATTTCAGATCTGAACCTATTATGTTTTCATGAATATATGTGATTTCTTGATCCTATCTTGCAAGTCAATAGTCACCTACTATGTGTTATGATCCGGTAACCTCAAGTGACAATAATCGGGACCACTCCCGGTGATGAACGTAGTTTGAGGAGTTCATGTATTCACTAAGTGTTAATGCTTTGGTCCGGTACTCTATTAAAAGGAGGCCTTACTATCCCTTAGTTTCCAATAGGACCCCGCTGCCACGGGTGGGTAGGCCAAAGATGTCATGCAAGTTCTTTTCCATAAGCACGTATGACTATATTCGAAATACATGCCTACATTACATTGATGAATTGGAGCTAGATCTATGTCATCATATGTTATAATTGTTGCACGAGGAATCGCATCTGACATAATTATCCATCACTGATCCAATGCTTACAAGCTTTTCACATATTGATCTGTGCTTAGTTACTTTTTCGTTGCCACTATTATAATCACTACAAAACTGCTACTGTTACTTTTGCCACTATTACCGTTACTTCCATAATACTTTGCTACTAAATACTTTGCTGCACATATTAAGTTTTCCAAGTGTGGTCGAATTGACAACTCAACTGCTAATACTTGAGAATATTCTTTGGCTCCCCTTGTGTCGAATCAATATATTTGGGTTGAATACTCTACCCTCGAAAACTGTTGCGATCCCCTATACTTGTGGGTTATCAAGACTATTTTCTTGCGCCGTTGCCGGGGAGCATAGCTCTATTCTTTGAGTCACTTGGGGTTTATATCTTTTGATCACTATGAGGAACTTGAAAGATGAAAGAACCAAGATTTATCCCTCAACTACGAGGGGAGGTAAGGAACTGCTATCTAGCTCTGCACTTGATTCACCTTCTGTTATGAGTAAACTTGCGGCACCTAAACCTGCTTCTGCTATTAATTCTGCTATGTCGCATGTTATTGATGATGCCACTTCTGCTTTCCATGATACTTATGATGAAACTACTTCTATGCTTGATTATACTGTGCCACTAGGTGAATTTCTTGATGAACAACTTGCTAAGGCTAGAGGGAATGAAATTATTGAAACTGATAATATTGATGAAAGTGATGATGAAGATTCTCCCCCTAGATATGAATTGCCTGATGTTCCTGAGGGTTATGTTATGGATGAAGAAACTGTTAGAGACTTTTTTGCTTGCAAAG
Source organism: Aegilops bicornis (assembly GCA_021605145.1). Lineage (NCBI taxonomy): Eukaryota > Viridiplantae > Streptophyta > Magnoliopsida > Poales > Poaceae > Aegilops > Aegilops bicornis. Next base: position 271,293,526 of record CM038675.1, on the reverse strand, counting down.
ATAGATATGATCTTAAGAAACTATTAGCTAAGCTGAAAGAAAAGTCTTTGAATGCTAGAATGAAATATGACCCTGCTTTTGCTACTTCACCTATCTGAATTTATGATAAGGATTATGATTTCTCTGTCGATCCTGAGGTAATTACTTTGGTTGAATCTGATCCTTTTTATGGCTATGAATCTGAAACTATTGTGGCACATCTTACTAAATTGAATGATATAGCCACCCTGTTCACTAATGAGGAAAAAATTCGTTACTACTATATCCTTAAGTTATTTCCGTTCTCATTAAAGGGTGATGCTAAAATATGGTTTAATTCTCTTGATCCTGGTTGTGTGCGTAGTACCCAGGATATGATTTATTACTTCTCTGCTAAATATTTCCCCGCTCATAAAAAACAAGCTGCCTTAAGGGAAATATATAATTTTGTGCAAAGTGAAGAAGAGAGTCTCCCAGAAGCTTGGGGGAGGCTTGTCTGATTACTTAATGCTTTGCTGATCATCCTCTTAAGAAAAAAGAAATACTTGATATCTTTTATAATGGACTAACCGATGCTTCCAGAGACCACCTGGATAGTTGTGTTGGTTGTGTTTTCAGGGACAGAACTGCCGATCAAGCTGAATTGCTATTGAATAATATGTTGAGTAATGAAAATGATTGGACACATGTTGAACCAACTCCTAAGCCAACTCCGAAGAAAAGGGGTACTCTATTTCTCAGTCCTGAAGATATGCAAGAGGCAAAGAAATCTACGAAAGAAAAGGGTATTAAAGCTGAAGATGTTAAGAATTTACCACCTATTGAAGAAATACATGGTCTTGATAACCTGACACAAGTAGTAAAGGTAAATTCTCTCTATAGATTTGATGAAGGTGATATCCCTCGTTATAAGTATGCTAGACAATGCTTAGATGAGTTTGACAATTTTATTGTTAAACAAGAAAACTTCAATGCTTATGTTGGTAGACAATTGAAATGTAATGCTTATATGATTGAACACTTGAGTGATTATATGTCTAGTGTTAAGGGTGAACTTAAACTTATTAGTAAACATGCTTCTATGGTTACCACTCAAGTAGAACAAGTGCTTAAAGCTCAGAATGATTTGCTCAATGAATTAAATAATAAGAAAAATGACAAAGTTGTTATACTTATGACTAGAGGGGGGTAAAATGACTCAGGAACCTTTGTATCCTGAAGGCCACCCTAAAAGAATTGAGCAAGATTCTCAGAGAACTAATGTTGATGCACCTAGTCCTTCTAAAAGGAAGAAAAAGAAAAATGATAGGACTTTGCGTGCTTCTAGTGAACCTGTTGTTGACACACCTGAGAATCCCAATGATATTTCTATTTCTGATGGTGAAACACTATCTGGTGATGAACATGAACCTAGTGATAATGTTAATGATGATGTTCATGTTGATGCTCAAACTTGCAATGACAATGATGTAGAGATTAAACCTGCTGTTGATCTTGATAACCCACAATCAAAGAATCAACGTTATGATAAGAGAGACTTCGTTGCTAGGAAGCACGGTAAAGAAAGAGAACCATGGGTTCAGAAAACCATGCCTTTTCCTCCTAAAGCATCCAAGAAAAAGGACGATGAGGATTTTGAGCGCTTCACTGAAATGATTAGACCTATCTTTTTGCGTATGTGTTTGACTGATATGCTTAAAATAAATCCTTATGCTAACTAAATGAAAGATATTGTTACTAATAAAAGAAAGATACCGGAAGCTGAAATTTCCACCATGCTTGCTAAGTATACTTTTAAAGGTGGAATACCTAAGAAACTTGGATATCCAGGAGTACCAACTATACCATGCTCCATTAAAAGAAACTATGTTAAAACTGCTTTATGTGATCTTGGAGCCGGTGTTAGTGTTATAACTCTCTCTTTGTACCATAGACTTGATTTGAATAATTTGACACCTACTGAAATACCTTTGCAAATGGCTGATAAATCAACTGCTATACCTGTCGGTATTTGTGAAGATGTGCCTGTTGTGGTTGCAAATGTTACTATTTTAACGGACTTTGTTATTCTTGATATTCCTGAGGACGATAGTATGTCTATTATTATCGGTAGACCCTTTTTGAATACTGCAGGGGCTGTTATTGATTGCAACAAAGGCAATGTCACTTTTCATGTTAATGGTAATGAGCATACGGTACATTTTCCGAGGAAACAACCTCAAGTCCACAATATCAATTCTGTTGGAAAATTTTCAACGATTATTATTGGAGGTTTTGAATTTCCTCTCCCTGCTGTCAAGAAGATATATGATATTCTTATTGTTGGGGATGTGCATATCCTTGTTGAGGTAACCTAGTGTTATTTGAAAATTCTCCGGTTTCATGTTATTCGAAAAGAGTTTGTTAACAAGACTTGATCAACCTTGTTAGTGGATTCCATTTGATGAGCATGAGATGGATGAAGTTAGAAAGCACAACCCTCTGTACCCTCCTTTTACTTTCTGTTAGTTAGATAAAAAAAATAAAAAAATAGTATTTTCCGTCTATTTTCTGAATTATCCTTGCAATAAAAAATATCCCGAAAATAAAAGTTCTCCAAATGTCCTGAAAATGAAGTATGATTTTTTGTAGAATATTTAAGAATATCTGGTACTGAGAACACACCAGGGGGACCCACCATGTGCCCACGAGGGTGGAGGGCGCGCCCACCCCCTGGGGCACGCCCCCTGGCTCGTGGACCCCACGTGCCCCCCTCCACTTATTCCAGCACCCACTCACTCCTTCTTCCCCCAGAAAAAATCCTCCCCTAGCTCAAACCCGTGTTCTAGCTCATCTTGCTGCGATTTTCGATCTCCTTGCTCAAAGCTCCACTCACAAAACTGCTTTGGGGGATTGTTCTTTGGTATGTGACTCCTCCAATGGTCCTGTCGGTGTCAAAACCGGCGGATCTCGGGTAGGGGGTCCCGAACTGTGCGTCTAGGCGGATGGTAACAGGAGACAAGGGACACGATGTTTTTACCCAGGTTCGGGCCCTCTCGATGAAGGTAAAACCCTACTCCTACTTGATTAATATTGATGATATGGGTAGTACAAGACTAGATCTACCACGAGATCAGAGAGGCTAAACCCTATAAGCTAGCCTATGGTATGATTGTTGTTGTTTCCTACGGACCAAACCCTCCAGTTTATATAGACACCGGAGGGGGCTAGGGTTACACAGAGTCGGTTACAATGGGAGGAGATCTACATATCCGTATTGCCAAGCTTGCCGTCCACGCCAAGGAAAGTCCCATCCGGACACAGGACGAAGTCTTCAATCTTGTATCTTCATAGTCCAACAGTCCGGCCAAAGGTTATAGTCTGGTTGTCCGGAGACCCCCTAATCCAGGACTCCCTCAGGTCCAATTAGTTTTTGTTCTAGTGATTTATTTATTGCAAACTTTTGTTGCTGAGGTGACCCTGTTCTTGAGCTTGCATGTTAAATTTTTATGGTCCCAAGTAGTTCTAATGCATGATATAGCCTCTAGGCACTTGTGGGAGTAGTTGCTATCAATCTTGTTGAGTTTGGTTCACTTTTATTTTGAGTCACTAAAAATTTCAGAAATTTTTCATAGGAAGAAATATGTTTAGGAAAATGTACCAAGGTGGTTCCTCATGGAAGCACGCACCTAGGCTCGCGATACGTGAGCCGGGCTATGAACTACCAAGGGAAGCCCAAGTGCGGCCTTGTGAATGGCCGTTAGAGGAGTTTATGGTCGGAGCGGGTATCAAGGATGAATTTGAAGCGTATGTGTGTAATGCTGATCTTGAGGGCTTCGTGTCAGATAAGTGCTCGCAATACTACTACCTTACTAATTACTTTGTGAGAAGGTTTAAATTTACATCGTCACGCAATTCTCACACTGTTCTATTTGATCTCTATGATAAATCATATACTATGGAACTAGAAGATTTTAATGATGCTTGTAAACTCCCGCAGTGGGGCAATGTTAGTGAACCACGCAAATCTGAATATAAAGATTTTCTTGCTAGTATCACTGTGGGGGAATCTAGAGAAATCACACAAGCTACCATGGGGAGCATTCACTTTCCTTCCATACATTATTTTTCTCTCTTCTTAGGTAGATGCATTAATGGCAAAGATGAGGCTTGTCACATGTGTGTTCCAGATCTTAGTGTCATCAAGAGTGCGGTGTTAGGTTATAAACAATACAACTTGGGGGCTATTGTAGCATGAAGGTTGCATCATAACAGTATTAGTGGAGACTTGTTTGGTGGAATTTATGCAACCCGTATAGCTAATTATCTTGAGATACCCATACATGAAAATGATATGGAATTGCCTCCTGCTTATCTAGATTATAATGCCATGGTTCGCCATTAGTTTGTTGAGAGGAACGAACAGTTCCTCCAATACTGAGTAATTTTTGACAGGCGTTGCACTGTCCATGTTGCTCTCCCTGCTCCTACTTTCTTCGACTTTCAGGCAAAAAGGAGATATGTTATAACCAGGGAGGAGGTGAACGAGTACGAGAGGAGGACGGAGGCAGATCGCCTCCAAGCTGCAGCTCGTCAGGCAGTAGCTGCTGCATCACAGTACGACCCCAGCTACAACTTTGGATATCTGCCAAGCCGGCCCTAGCCCTAGACCAACTTAGGCCAAAAGCCTAAGCTTGGGGAGTACGTATTTCTCACCGACATTACATTCATGTTCACACACTCATGCCAGTTGTCAGTGCTCGTACTATTTCATTGTACTATCCATGCTAGTTTATTTTCTGTGCCTTCTTCTTGTGTGTTTGAAAAACCTTAAGAAAAACCAAAGAAATTTAGTTGTAGCTTTTAGCTAGTTTATTTTCCATGCCTGTAGTAGTATTAATTAAAAGAAAACCCAAAAATATTTCTCATTCTTCTTTTGCTTGTTGGGAGCTTTCCCGTGTAAATAGTTAATTTTTTTTCTTTTGGGGGTCGAGAGGAGAAGACCATGATGAAAATGTTGAGTGGCTCTCATATGCATTATTGTTGATTTAACAAAGAGCCCATATTACCTTGTCTTCTCCCTTGTATTGAATGCTTGCAGATTCCAGCTTAGTCCAATGCTCATGCACTATTATTATTATTATCCACACCGTTCGGTCGTGCAAGTGAAAGGCAATAATGACGATATATGATGGGTTGATTGAGATGAGAGAAGCTGGTATGAACTCGACCTATCTTGTTTTTGTAAATATGTTTAGTTCATCGTTCCTGATTCATCCTATTATGAATGAAACATGTTTGCAATGACAATTAGAGATTATAGTTGCTCATGCCATGCTTAATTTGCTAGGAGTTTATAATGGTTTACCTTGCGTGCCAATATGCTATTAAAATGGTTGTTATGTGGTATGATAGGGTGGTATCCTCCTTTGAACGATTCAAGTGGCTTGACTTGGCACATGTTCACACATGTAGTTGAAACAAAATCAACATAGCCTTCACGATATTTATGTTCATGGTGGATTATATCCTACTCATGCTTGCACTCAATGTTGATTAATTTTAATGCATGTTCATGAGTGTTGTCGCTCTCTAGCTGGTCGCTTCCCGGTCTTTTTCATGCCTTCACTTGTACTAAGTGGGAATACTGCTTGTGCATCCACTTCCATAAACCCCAAAGTTATTCCATACGAGTCCACCATACCTTCCTATATGTGGTATCTACCTGCCGTTCCAAGTAAATTTGTATGTGCCAAACTCTAAACCTTCAAATGAACATTCTGTTTTGCATGCTCGAATAGCTCATGTATCAACTAGGGCTGTCTCAGATCTTCCAGTTAGGCGGGCTATTCTCAAGAGGAGAGGACTCCGCTCCTCACTCATGAGAAAATGGCTAGTCACCGGGATGCCCAGTCCCATGCTCTAATCAAAATAATTGCAAACAAAACTCCCCCAGGACTGTTGTTAGTTGGAGGCACCAGTTGTTTCGAGCAAGCCATGGATTGATGCTTGTTGGTGGTGGGGGAGTATAAACTTTAGCATTCTGTTTGGGAACCGCCTATAATGTATGTAGCATGGAAGATATCGAGATCTCTCGGTTGTTATGTTGAGTATGAAAGTATGCCGCTCAAATATTATTTATCTCTATTTCAAAATCGAGCTCTGGCACCTCTACAAATCCCTACTTCCCTCTGCGAAGGGCCTATCTATTTACTTTTATGTTGAGTCATCATCCTCTTATTAAAAATCACCAGTTGGAGAGCACTGCTGTCATTTGCATGCATTACTATTAGTTTACATTGAGTATGTCTGTGACTGGATCTCTTTTACCATGAATTACAATGTTTAGTCGGTCCTTGACCTTCAAAGGTGCTTTGCATTTATGTTTTGTGGTCTCAGAAAGGGCTAGCGAGATACCATCTTGTTATATCATATCATGTTGTTTTGAGAAAGTGTTGTCATCTGAGATTTATTATTATTGCTCGCTAGTTGATTATGCCATTGATATGAGTAAACATGAGACCTAAATGTTTGTGAATATGGTTAGTTCATAATCTTTGCTGAAAACTTGAATGCTAGCTTTCCATATTTACAACAACAAGAGCAAATAGAGTTTGTAAAAGTTTTTCTTTATCACTTTTAGTTTGTCAACTGAATTGCTTGAGGACAAGCAAAGGTTTATGCTTGGGGGAGTTGATACGTCTCCATCGTATCTACTTCTCCAAACACTTTGCCCTTGTTTTGGACTCTAACTTGCATGATTTGAATGGAACTAACCTGACTGACGCTGTTTTCAGCAGAATTGCCATGGTGTTATTTTTGTGCAGAAATAAAAGTTCTCGGAATGACCTGAAACTTCACGGAGAATATTTTTGTAATATATAAAAAATACTGGCGAAAGAATCAAGACCAGGGGGCCCACACCCTGTCCACGAGGGTGGGGGCGTGCCTACCCCCCTGGGCGCGGCCCCTGCCTCATGGGCCCCCTGAGGCTCCACCAACCTCAACTCCAACTCTATATATTCATGTCCGGGGAGAAAAAAATAAGAAAGAAGGATTCATCGCGTTTTACGATACGGATCCACCGTCAAGCCCTAATCTCTCATGGGAGGGCTAATGTGGAATCAGTTCGGGGCACCGGAGAGGGGAATCCGTCGCCGTCGTCATCATCAACCATCCTCCATCACCAATTTCATGATGCTCACCGCCGTGCGTGAGTAATTCCATCGTAGGCTTGTTGGATGGTGACGGGTTGGATGAGATTTATCATGTAATCGAGTTAGTTTTGTTAGGGTTTGATCCCTAGTATCCATTATTGTAACACCCCAAAAATTTAACCTTGTTTTGTTAATTAAAATTTTGCCAGGAAATTAAAACTTTTATTTTTCTGGGCTCCCTTTTGATTTTTTTGAAACATTTCCTTCCTTTTTATCATGGAGTTATTTCCTTCAGTGAGAACTTATCAAATATTTTATTGGACTTATTTATCCTCTCAAGAAAAATCTTTTCTTTTCATCAGAGTAATTAATTATATAATAATCTCCATAATCTTTATTTTCTTGAAAAATGGTTTCCCATGGTTTTATGGTCCTTTTGGAACTGCAACCATTTGATAAAATCATTCAATGTTCCAACCAAAATTTGGAGATGTCATGTGATGTTTTTAAGCCACTTTTATGCAAAAATACCTTCTGTCCTTTGGTAATTTTGAGCTCTACACCATTTTTTTAAATTCTGGTCTAGTGGGCAGTTTTGCACTACAGCCTATTTAAATATTTCTTTAAAGCTTCCACAAAAATTATGGGATGTCAGTAGGAGCATAATATTCAACTTTATGCAAAAACCCAACTTTGTTCTTTGAAAGAATTGAGGGAATCAACTTCTTTTCTATTCTGGTCCAACTTGTAGATTTGTACAGCAACCACTTTTTTAGTTGCTCCTCTATCCTTGATTCCTTTTCCTACTTGTAGTCCTCCCTGATAAACCCCTAAGTCCAGGAGCATGCACCCATTGGATCATTTTTGGATCATGAAGTAATGCCATTTACCTCCTGTCCAGAATTGAAGTTTTGCAAAACTTGCACTAGCAAGTTTGTGCTTTGGACAAACTAACCTCACCACCCTCTCATCCATCTAAAGAGACCCCACTCTGGAAGTTTTGGCCACACCAAGAACTACCTAGGTTCCTATGGCATTTTGTCAAACACCTTGAGTGCATGAACAACTTTGACATGACTTTTGTCATTGCACTGTGAACTTGCACCTCTGGAGAAACTAGCATGTCCACTAAACTCCCAGCTACTCCTAACCTAGGTCTGCTAAGTGCCAGCCTCACCCAAGCTTTGTGGCATGCACTGGCATTTCGCCGAGCACCTGGTGAGCGTGCTCTGGGCGCGCCCAGAGCGCGCGTTTTGCACGTGCCGCGCCCGAGCCGCCGCGTCGCGCCCCTGGTTTGGCCCACACTGCATAGCCGCGCCACACACTCCCCCTCTCACCAGAACGCGCCAAGCAGCCCTGGTGCCCTACAAAGACCGCCGAGCCCCTTTAGCGGCATCGCTGGCGTCCGCACCAGTGTCTTCGCCACGGTCGGTGCCTTAAGCCACCAGCCGCCACCGCTGCCCTCGAGCGGTTCAAGCTCATCCACAACCTCGTCCTCTAGCACACGTCGCTGCCACATCGCCCTAGCTACAGAATGGCGGTCGCCGGCTACCTTATCCGCGGCCACCGACGGAACCAACCCCGATCGCCTATTTAAGAAGCCCCGAGCTCGTCCCCGCACTCAGGCAGCCTCAAATCACTCCCCAAATTTCCCCGTGGCAGCCAATCGACCCGGAGAGATCTTCTTCCCCATCTCCGGCAACCGCAGCCGCCGCCACTGCCCTAGCCATTCCGGGCGCCACCAGTATGCCCCCTCTCCACTCTCTTCACCAGAGCCCCTCTCCCTCTCGTGAGTCCATCCCCTACTCAATCTTGATCGGGACTCGCTGGTGAAAACCCACTTTGCCCGACGACCACTGCTCGCTATGGAGCTTCGGCCACGGCAGCTCCGTCCACCCAAGAGACCAAAGCGACCACCGATAGGACCGCCTCGATCCCCTGAGACCACGGATGGCCTCGGTTTCCCGAACGGTGCCGCCGTTCGCCGGCGAGCCTCGCCGGAGTCCCACCCCCGCTCGGGCAGAGAAAGAGGAGGGGAGGGAAGACCAGTCAAACCTGACCCGGTGGGCAGCGGGCGGGCCTTGTCAAGGACTCCAGCAGTCCACGCTAGTTAAGTGGAAACGTATTTCGAGAATCACGCCGACGTGTAATATAATCGAACCGTTTTCTTTTACATTTTATTTTGAATAACAGATTTTGACCAAAACTTTGACTGCCTATAACTTTTTTAATTATAACTCCAAATGAGTTGATTCTTTTTCCTACCTCTCTCAAATATTGTCTAGTTTATTTTAAGTTTTATTTGAAAAAAATTCAGACAACTTTTTGTGCTGTTTTGGAAATGTGTGTTAATTCAAACTTATTTACAATAGGATTTTTTGGGAGAGAAAGAAGGAGGCTTCCAAAAGTTTTGGAGAGCACCTCACCCCTCCACACCATGAAGGCAAGCATTCTGAACCCTGGCATAATATTTTGCATGCATTGTTTGACACGATTATGGCACCACCTCAATACCTGGAACTCGTTATTTTATGTGGTGATGTGATCGTTTGCATAAATGCTTATTTGAAATTTCCTTGCTGTTGGAAATGGACATGCTTGTGATAATGATCATCCTCAGATGCCTTTCGTGCTCATCAGTAAGGAAAACGGGAAAGTCTCTGTCTTGGGTAGACCCGAGCTTGTCCCTAGTTCCTCGTTGAGACGAGTGTTTCCGGCATGGCATGAGGGGTATGATGAGTGGTGATTCTATCTGTTGGATGAAATATATTCGTTATGCTAATCATGCAGGGAATACTTAAACCTCCTGAGTCGACCATAGATCGAGTCTTGTTCCAGTAACCCCCATACTTGTTTCGTACTACCACTTGGCTCTACAAAAAATAGGGTACGGTTCAGTAAGTCGTCAACCCCTTTCCAGCACACACCATACAAAGAGGCCATGGTGGAAGATACCGGTTGTAGCTGGTAGGCATGCCACCTGGTCTGGGGGCATGGGTGTTTCCGGTTGAGACCGAGAGGGGAGGCCACCCCTTAGAGCGCGTGATATAAATTTGATCCCATGCTATGCGAGGTTGTAGCCTCCCCACTTAGAGTTTTGCTTAACAAATGTCGTGGGTGATTCCTGCACCGTAAGTTAAGCTGGTGTGTGCAAGTTAGGTGTGTTTTCAACTAAAAGGTCAGAGATGTAATTAGTCCCGATGGACTAAAGGAATCCGTTACTCGTGGGTAAAGAGTACACCCTCTCAGAGAGTTTAAACCTATTCAATAGCCGTGTCCGTGTTTAAGGATTACAGTCTGGGATGGGTCAAGTGTTGGTCTTAGTGTCGGTCTTCAGAGGAGAAACTGTTAAACCGGAACTAGGATCATGACTTGTGACTTGTGAGGACCATGATTTTTACTTCCTCTATACCGGAGTAGTACTATTTTCTACACAGTATTACTGACCGCCATATTTCAGCACAATATTATTACGCACGGACCTTGACTGTGTACGTCACCATGTGTCCAGATCTGACATGCCGCGTGTACCAGATGAACGGTGCCGAGTTCGACCCCCATGATGCTAAGTGGGTGCCAAGGAACACTCTTAGAGAGTACTCGCTTTTCATTGGGGACAGCTACCCCATTGTGAAGCGGATGCCACCTTCCGTGCACGACACTGAAGGCCTGCCATTCATGAAGCATGGTTGTGTCTTTAGTGCGCACCGCAGGATGAACGACATGCTTGGACACGCTATCCCTGATTTATGCCGCTTCAGCTTGGATGACTCTCCATCGTGTGGAACCGGACTAGAAAGTTGTGACAATGATTCCCGTTGCCCACCGCTATGGATCGTGCCATCCATGAAGAACACCTGGGACTGGAACCTGGAGGAGGACATGTAGTCCATCTATAATGTGTAATTGGGGTATGGTAAATTGTGAACGGTAGCACTGTGAATATATGTAGATTAGTCATGCACAAATTTATCTAATGAATGTGTGGCATACTGGCATTTGTCCTTTAGAATTTATTACTGGTAAATGTGTTATGTGTACGTGCAACTTGTGTGGTTTTTGCACGGGATCCAAGACGCTCATTGAGAAAAAAAAGGTGGCACAACTTTGGATATAGGTGACGTGGCGGCATCATACAGTAGCATCGTTCGCTATAGTTGTAATACTCCTACTAGGACGACAACTCCTATAAAACCTTGCGCTTGGCTCTTTGCCTCTTCGGGAGGTTCAACAGTTCATACTCGTGTGAACCTTGCACTTGGCTCTTTGCCTCTTCGGAAAGTCCAACAATGATGATACTACAGTACAATATGCTTCTGGCAATCTGATACCAATTGAACTATTGCACGTCCACCGCGAGGGCGAGGGCGAGCGAGAGGGAGAGGGAGAGGGCGCTGTAGTCAAAACCTCTCGTCCTACGAGCCACTGCGCGCGTGGGCAAGGGAGAGGCGTAGTAAGCAAGCTTCTCCTCGTTCGGTGAGTTGACGGGACACATCAAAGTAGTACAAGTACTAGACCTTTCCGGTTAAATATGGCTCAATTTTAAACGAGACAAATACACTGGCGGTCGACATATGTAACAATACGCTCTTTACAGTCACTATATATAGTTTTGCGGTGATTATACGATCACTAGCTCATCATAGAGCACCGTATTTCACCCTACTGACTGGCCACATAGTTGATGTGGCACTTTGTTGACTGGTTAAATTGTCACCTAGTTTCTGGGTCCCACCTGTCAGTTGGTAGAGCAAAGAAATCAGTTGAACAAAACTTTACGCAGGCGCGACAGGAGTCCAACCCTTGCGCGCAAACCACCCTGGCTGTGTATGTGAGTGCATGCACGTGTACTCCCTCGGTCTTCCAACAAAGAGTGTACATCGGCTAAAAACAAAGAGTGTACATCTACACTTCCAAGGCATTTAGCCTTTAATATAAAATCGATATTGATTGACTAATGCACCAACTTGTGCTCTAGCTATAGGCTACATGTCTATCCTTAATTACAGCATGCAACAACCTTCATTTTCTTCTTCTCTCAATGGTTGCATGCACACATAAATCTGCTACTTTTGGGCGTTAATTATGCCCCGTCAATGTGTAAATCTCTAAATGTACAGCCTTTTCACGGACGTAGGGAGTAGGTTGAGCACTTGAGCGTGAGCGTGTGTGTTGCGCCAGCGTCTTTGTGTGCGGCATGGGTGCGTGAGTGTTGCGTGCGTCCATGTGTACGTGTGAGTGTTGCATGTTGCATGCATGAGGCTTTTACTCCCTCCCATTGACATGTTCATATTTCAAGCTTCCTCTGTTCCGTCCATATTGTGATACTCCCTCTGTTCCCAAATACGGAGTAAAATCCTCCCTGTGTTCCCACGGAGTATTTGTCTCTCTAGAGATTTCAACAAGTGACTACGTACGGAGCAAAATTAGTGAATCTACACTCTAAAATATGTCTACATACATCCGTATGTTGTATTCCATTTGAATGTCTAAAAAGACAATATTTAGGAACGGAGGGAGTAGCAAATAAACATTAAGTTCTCTTGTTTTTCCCTCCTTGGTCACGGTGCACAACCAAAGATGACTCACCTGGATGGAGGGAGTAGATGGTCAAAGTTTGACACAAAATTAATGCATTGGTAAATATAATTTTTTGAGGAAAATGAGTGCATTAATTGAGTGTTTTTGCAAACTACAAAAATGATTCCACCACTCATCATCTACCTTGGTTGATGAGATTTTTGAATTGAGCCCTATAAACCGGAAAGGAGGTAGTACTAGTACTCCTACATTATTGGCGTCGGGTGCCTTGGCCAATGTTTCATCTTGTTGGACAGGATGCATCGATGCTTACATGGGGTGCTAAGCACATTAAAAACTTTAGCAACTAAAGCTCCCAATGCTTACATGTACAGGTGCTTAACTTGTTGGTGCTAAGCATCCTTTATTTAATGATTTTGTAACTAAAGTTCTTCATGCATTGGTGGGATTATTCCATTTAAGTCTTTTGTCTTCGTTCTCGCACTTAGTACTGGGGTCACCACACTTATCTCTCCTCTTAATTACCTTGCCACATCAGACTTTTTGCCTACATGGCATCCTTAGCACCTGTACAAGGCGGAGCATTGGGAGGGGACCCGAGCGTACAGGCATAGGGATACTGTAGATAGGAAGTCTTCGCGATCCATTATCCCCCATCTCAGTCAGAGAGAACTATTGAACTAGTCTTCATAGTGAAGTGACAATACACGCTGCAGCAGATGGGCCACTTGATTAATAAGCTGAACCAGCGTGTTGGTGTTACTAAATCAGCCTTACCCGGTACTGCCATCATGTTTGCCAGTGGAGCACGCTTCCGCAAATATGACTACGCACCTCTCTCCTCCATTAACTGACATATGGGCCCTCTTTAGGTAGACCCACATGTCATCGGCGTAACTATTTACACTCCAAAGGACGGTATATCCTGGTAGTTGTACTAGTAGAATTGAGATTTAATGCACTTTCTTCCCCGACTTTCACTCTTCTTGCTCCTCTCTTCTTCTTCCTCCTCGCTTCCCGCCGCCGTCAGACACCATTTCCCATCGCCGCCTCGCCTCGCCCCATCTTCCATGGTAGCTCATACACCATATCCCCCGCCACCGCCGCCACACATGCCATCTTCTTCGCCGCCCGCCCAAATCCACTTCCCCATCGCTCGCAGCACCGAAAACCCCACCACTCAAATACTTAAAACCCTATGGCAGAACCGACTGACACGCAGAGCCGCGATTGGAATTCCCTCCCCGATGTTCTCTTGGAGCAGATTTGTAATCGTATGGACCTGCTCAGCACCGTCCGTCTGGCCGCATGCTCGGTGTCTTTGTACCGTCTACTCATTTGCAACCGGCCGGCTCTTTTCAAGACACCCTGCTTGTTGATGCCCGATCCTCGCAGGTAGCCCAGACACCGACTTGACAATCCTACGGAGGTTGTCGTGGTGCCCCTCGACATGCTACCACTACCCGTCCACCTGTCCTTCATGGGTGGCCACTACTAGGCGGGCATGAAGGCCAACTGGATCTTCCTCATCCACCAATCTAGTAGTCCGTGGCGTCTCGTGGATATCTACACCCAGCGAGAGATCACCCTTCCATCATTGGATACCGCCGCTATCGAGCCTCGCGGCCCGCCGGACACTCCTTCCTACTACGCACGAGACGCGTCGAGCTTTTGGCTCGACCTCTGTTTGCTGAAGTTTTAATCTGCGAAGTGCCCACACCATCACAAGACTACATGGATTACAAGCTCATTGTCGTGTTCAACATGGGATTAGTCTATCTGGAATCCGGTCGCCATACATGGTTATGGCTCATCGTCGATCCTCTTCACCCAACATTTCTATCTGGTGCTATAGTGCACGATGGCATCATTTATGCGGTCGACGCACAGATTGGCTGCCTATACTGATTGAATCTATCGTTGTTTAATTGTTCTATCTCATCTCATCTTTACCTTAATAATACGACTGCATGTTCATTGTTACAAATTTATAATATATAGTATGTCCATAACCACATAATTGCTATATGTTCCTCTCATTTCCTAGATTTTTATGACCACACATGTTATTGTTAGAGTTGATATGAGAACAATTGGCATCTAATGATTGTTAGAATAGATATTATGAGTATAACCTCATGATTGCTATATGTTACTATCATTTCCAGGATTTTTATAACAACACATGTTATTGCTTAGAGTTGATATGATAACTGTAGTAAGTGCTATGGTAGAATATGAGTAGGCCCTATCATATATGTTTTCCTCTCATTGTTACATGATGTTTGAACCATGATATATTGCTAGAATATGAAAGCCATTGGCTTATTTTTTTAACTTGGGGTATGTTATGACCACGGCATTGCAATTCTCTGTCTATGATATGTGTCGATGTTATAATAATCTTAATTCCACACGTACTCTGAACATGATTGTTTATTTTTGTCCTTTTGGTCTCCAATTTGAATTGTTGCAGCAGAAGCAAATGTGCTGGCCTTCATGATTCCAGGACCTGGAATCATACCAGCCGATGTGTGGTGGTTTATCGCTCGCTCACCGACGGCGGTCATTTGATGCTCATTTGCACGCACCAAATCGACCAAACCATTTCATCAAACCACATGCGTACAATGCCCGGGGCGTTCGTGACATTGATGGCTATGGCTACTTCGTTCGAGAAAGATCCCAGCTCCGTTGGGCCAGGCGTATTCAACTGGAGGCGGGTTTACAGCCTCAGCAACCACTCCATGTTCCTCGGGCTCAATTATCCGATCATCCAACCAATCATCGATCATATCACCGATGATGATTACCGTGCTATGCAACTCTCATTCGCCAGGGCAAACTGTGTTTACACATCATACCATGGGTTTCATGAATCGCCATATCCAGAGATTCGTCGACACAGCTTGTTGCCAGATAATCTTCAGTGTGTGAAAGGCATCAAGCTTCCATGCGATGGATGACTTTTGCAAACCCGACACGCGGCGATGTGGTTCATGCCAACAGCAAATATGCACAACTTGATTCGTATTGATATCTAGACTGAGCCATGTGTCCTGCTGCTGTAGCATGACCCTCTTTTGTTGGATGTTATGTATTGTTGTTAGTTTGAAGGACTCCTCTGGTTAGAAGGATATATGCCTTTCTGGGATCAAGTGCATCCTAACTCACCAGCGTAGGATGTACTGATAACGATGATGGAGATGTTGTGCAGAACCCATATATATATATATATATATATATATATATATATATATATATATATATACATATATATATATAGGGTGGGTCTATTATGATAACACCCCTTAAGAGTCGTATTCTAATAACACCAGCCTTATTCTGCACATCACCCAACAGATCACCGCCGCCCCTCCCCTCCCGACCTTCTATCATGACAATGACTTCGGGATCGCCGCCCCTCCCTCCCGACCTTCTATCGCAGCAGCGGCCTGGTAGCGCAGCCGCCCCTCCCCTGCCGGCCTTCTTCCGCGGCGGCGGCCTGGGAGCGCCGTCGCCCCTCCCCTCCCGGCCTTCTTCCGCGGCGGCGGCCTAGGAGCGCCGCCGGCCCTCCCGGCCTTCTTCCGCGGCGACGGCCTGGGAGTGATGCCGCCCCTCCCCTCGCCGCTTTCTCCCGCGGTGGCGGCCTGGGAGCGCCACCGCCCCTCCCCTCCCGGCCTTCTTCCATGGTGGCGGCCGGCAGCGACGCTGCCCCTCCGCTCCCGGCCTTCTTCCGCGGCAGCGGCCAAGCAGCGACGCCGCCCATCACCTCTCGGCCTTCTTCCACGGCAGCAACCGAGCAACACCTCCCCCACCAGCATATCGGCCTTCTTCCACGCTAGCAGCTCGGTAGCGCCGCCGCAGAACTCCTCCGGGCCTTCAATTAGATGTACTTCACCAGATGTGGATTGGTGCTGCCTCGACATCAAACTAATTCGAGCAAGGAGGACTGTGCACAAGGTTCCTTCATCCACCACAGCTGCTTGGAATAAGTCTGCAACGGCCTTGAGAGCAAATCCTCCGTCACCACTCACCTTGAGCAACGTCCAGACCGCTCATGAACTTCTGAAGGGCAAGTGGACTGCCCGGGTGAACGCAAAAGTTGTGCAGACGGACGAGAAGGGAACTTCCTCCTGCAAACACAAGAAATCACTGCAACACGAGGTAAGCAGTACACTTGCTCAAACATATCAGTTTAGTTATTCCAGACAAAGAAGTACACGCAGTCTAGTATGCCTAAAAAATGATGCAGTGTGGTTGCTTTGGTTCATTGTGGGTGAAAATGCAGTGCACTTGCTCGGTTATGCAGTACGCTTATGTAGGTTCATTACGGACAATGATGCAGTGCGGTTACTTCAGTTCACCTTGCGGGGTGATGCAACAAGATGCACTAGTTCGCAGTACCATTTGAAACACATTGCAGTTCAGATGATTCAAGACATTTTGCTCGACAATGCAGCTCGCTCATTTTGTGTGCGTGAAATGACATTCGCCAGATACAAAATGCCGTGCATAATTGACAACCCAGGGAACAACAACTTTCAGAAGAGTAAAGCTTCTTCTAAAAGAGAAACTGGCTGGGTTACCCGTGAGGTTCCTCGAGGATTCTTCACGACAACAAACAGGGTGCAGTACTCTCCGAAAGAGGATTTTTTCTAGGGAGAAGAGGTAGTCGAGGATGACGACGATATCACCTTCATCTGGGAAGGCACTCACCGACAGGAGGATGAAGATGACGATGATGAAGATGAGCCAATAACAGTTCTCAACCCAGAGTATAAGCACGAGTACACTACGTTTGGACAGCATGTCCGAACAGACAATGATGATGCAGTTGAACACGATGTTGCGGCAGATGATGATTATGACTATGATGATGTGCCACCGCTCCAAAATTTTCAAACCAATCCACTGAGACATCGTCACAACACTGGATTACCACCACGTCCACCTGCTGCACCTCAAAACAGAGCTCGTCATTCACTGCCGAGACCTCCAAGCAGACTGCTGCATCAATCGACATCGCGACCACCAACGGTGCCTCGGTCAAAAGTCAACAGCAGGTACAAATCCTCCTCACTATTGTCGCCGCGAGATCCTCAACTACACAGATCTGCTATAACCCCGCCATGTCCAATACAACCCGGCGAGCTGCAAACACCATCGGGTGAACGACTCTACACACATGTAAGTTTTTGTTCTGAAAAAAATAGTTGCAGTCCATTCTGATAACATTGCAAAGGCACAATCGATATTTCTTGTGAGGTTTGACCTAGCATCTAATACATTGGATTCTTCTGAAAACTTAGGAACATTGCAATGCTTTATTAAACTCGTATGCACTCCTCGTATTTAAAAAAGAGAACAGAACAAATTATCTCATAGAGCATTGCACTTAATGCAGGATAAAAACATGTCGCTGAACCTTATACCTGCCGCTGGAATGAAGTTCACCACGTACGACAAGGCATGGGACTTTATAACAATTATGCAAGATGTGCAGGGTTTGGCATACGCAAGAGGGAAAAACACAGGACAAATGCCTACATTGTCTGCTCAAGAGAAGGGACGACAAGCGCATCGTGGTCGATTATCACCGGAAATGTCAGAAGACAACAAAAAGGATTGACTGCAAGGCAAAGATTAGAGTCAAAAAGAGCAAGGATGGCAAATTTGTGATAGAAATGGTTGAACTCAACCACAATCACAAGATGCTGGAAAGCCCCGGGATGCTTTTGCACATGCGATCGCACAAAAAAGACGATCGTTTGATAGACCAGTTAGTGAAAGACATGCAACTGGACAACCACACACATGCTCAGATGATGTCAACGTTGTCGCGTATGTCCGGTGGTCTGCAGTACATGGGACATACTAGCCGCGACTTGGTAAACAAGTAAGCACATCACAAACCATATCGCTTGAGCATTATGTCGGTAATTATTTCCTGTTTGATGAGATGAGTTTGCATTGCGTTTGAAAATGCAGGAAACAAAAGTTTGCCAGAGAAGAGTCCCAAGATGACGCCAAGAAACTTCTGGATTTCTTCGAGAATATGCGTAAGATAAACCGCAGTTTTTCTATGATTATGACGTTGATGCAGATAACTGTGTAAGAAACGTCTTTTGGGCCAACACAAGTTGCAAAGGATCGTATGAAGATTTCGGAGGCTGTGTTACATTTGGCACGTCGTATAAAAATAACAAATTCCACATGCCGCTGGGAGTTTTCGTGGGAGTGAACCATCATCTACAGAGCACCATATTTGTTGTTGCACTCGTGCGAGATGAAACAATATCGTCGTTCGAGTGGGTTTTCAAAACATTTCTGAGGTGTATGAACAACAAGTCGCCAATCTGCATGCTCACAGTACAAAAAAATCACCGTGCATACTTACGCTTTGTTTGGTGCACTTATATTTCTTCCATCTATCTTACACAATACGTAAACAACTTAATAAAAAAACACTATTTGTGCCTTCTCGGACCAGTGTTCTTCGATGAAGGCAGCATTAAAAACTATCCTCCCACATACTCTGCATAAGTTGTGTCGGTGGCATATCATGAAGAAGCAAAAAGACCACCTCGCCTTGCTGCATAAGGCACACGAGAAACTCAATGATGACCTCAATGCGGTGCTGAACTACCCACTAATGCCGTCGGAATTTGAACAAGCATGGAAGGACCTCATTCAGAGATACAACTTGCAATACGATGAAGTGATGAATTCCCTATGGAATGACATGGACGAGTGGGTCTCAGCTTACTACAAGGAAATTTTCTGTGCTCGGATGACTTCCACGCAGAGAAGCGAGAGCATGCTCGGCATACTGAAGAAAAACTTTGTCAAAGAGAAGCATGATCTCCGTCTATTTGCTCAGCAGGTGGACAAGTGCATTCAGACCAGGAAGGCCGTAGAGCACGCAGAGACAATAGAAAATGAGGTAAACAAAATTTCAATCAAAAACTGCTAAAATATAACTACAAAAACAAACATTTTTTTCATTTATCTGGTTCGTAACAGTGCATTTTTTATCATGCAGTCAGAGGTAAAGACAACAACCCAGTTTGGGTTCGAAGTTCAGCTAGCCAAAGTGTATACAAGGGCGTGTTTGCAGATTTCAAAGAAACACTCTACCGTAGCAACGCATTCAGAGCGTAACGGTGCCACGAGAACCCGACAAAGTATCTCGTACACCACTACAATAGATCGGATGCATTTGATCGGGCAAGGCATAATTTCCAAGTGGTCGCCGATGAATGTAAAGGTGTTCACGAATGTGAGTGCAAACTCGACACACACAGTGAGACTCCTATCACAAAAATTCTAGTTTCTGATAGTCATGCACGAAAGCTCACTTACTGGACTTTAAAAGTCCACATGCATGACTAATACACAAAACCAAATGAAGTTCACTTCTTTAAAATGAACAAATAACAAAAAAAATATGTTTATTAATTTCATGCAGTTCACTTACAAAACAAAGAAATCATGTGTTGTCTGCAGGGCTCTTTTGCGTCCATGTGTTATGCATGCTTTCTCATTTGAGAGTACTCAAAATTACTGAGGTGTACAGCATGAAAATATACACCCGTAACGCAAGATCAAATGCGACGTTTGACAGAAGAGACTACGAACAAACAACACCAGATGGAACCTTGCTTTTTTGTCGTAGAAAATTGCTGACAGAAACAGCAATGGACCTTGCAAACAGAGTGACAAGGTCCGACGTTGAGTGCCACAGAGCATTGTCTGGTATGAGGGCACTGATCAAGGAAGTTGATGTGCTCAACGAAGAAGAAGAAGAAGAAGAAGAAGAAGAAGCAGCAAAACTAAAGCAAGCAGAGAAATCCCAGCATGACAATAATGTCGAGCAAGTAGAAAATACTGAACACGGCGGAATTGGTGCTATCAAAAAATAAACAATTCTTCCACCTCCTGTTTCAAACACAAGAGGAAGGAAGAAAGGGGGCGACGCAACCCAGAAAAAGGTTGCATGCAAGGAGAAAAATGATGACAAAAATAAGAAGCCACACCTGAAATGGATAAAGGATGGTCACCCACTGGGAATAAATAGGTTCAAGACATGTAATGAAATCAGCGGCCACAATTCCAGGACATGTACAAAAAGACATGAACAAGAAAAACGAGGACATGGAGATGCACAACCAAATAGAAATTCCACTCACAACACTAAGAAATGGACGAAACCGAGACATTGTAGCATCTGCAAAAAGAGGAAGAGACACAATTCAAGAACCTGCCCCAAAAGAAGAAGATCAGAAAATGAGGAAGACGAAGAAGATGAAATCAAAGAAGAAGATGGTGACACAACTAAAGAAGAAATGGCTTATGAAGAAGCAGATGAAGAAGAGGAGGAAGAAGAAGAGAGTGAAGAGGATGAAGAACATGAAGAAACTGAAGAAGCAGTGGCTTATGAAGAAACAGATGAGGAAGAGGAAGAGGAGAGTGAAGAGAGTGAAGAGGACGAAGAACATGAAGAAACAATGCCAACAAGACCACCACAAGGGAATGTTGCTGTACAGAAACAACCGAGGACGACACCACTTTCAAAAAACAAGGTAGGAGCACGAAAGGATGCAATTCATAGCACTGGAAAACGAAAGCCACCATCAACCAGCACGCAGGGAGCAAAGAAGGATGCAGTTCACATCACTCAAAAACAAATGTCGCAATCAACCAGCACGCGGGGAGCAAAGAAGGATGCAGTTCACAAAGACTGGAAAAACGAAGCAGCCATCAACAAGCACACGGGGAGCAAAGAAGGATGCAGTTCATGTGGTCGGAAAACAAAAGCCACCATCAACCAAAGACGTGAGGGACTACAAACACAACGGTGCAGTAGACAAGAATCAAGAACACCGCCACGGAAAACAAAAGAAAGTGCGACATTAGACACGCCTCCAACACCGCGGAGAAGCAAAGAGTTAACGACCAAATAGATGAACTTCAATAAATTAATCATATGCATAGCAGTTTGCTTATCTGTATGACTCATGTATCAGTTTAAATTTTGTGTAAACACAAATTTCCAGCTCACTATGAGTTATTCAACTAAACCATGGAAAGAGAAATGGGGTATAGAGTATACCATATATATAGCAGTCTAGAGTAAAACTTTGACACATTTTGATCCAAAAACGATGTAAAAAATGTAGTTAGCTCACTGGCAGCACGAAGTTCAGAATAATAATTGAAGTGGTTCCGATCACAAAAGTGCTTATTACAAAACACATCAAAAAGATGAAGCGCTCGACACGCAACAAGATTTCTATTACAAATCAACCTCATAACCTTAACCAATCACGTCAAACGTGATTCTAACCGTATGATCCTCGAGTTCAAAGAAGTTGAGGAAAACAACTTGCTCAGACATCAGGCCACTATCAATGACAAATTCCTTCCACCCTTTCTGCAGACACAGCCGCCCGTCAACGCCTACATGGTACTTGGCTGGTTTAAGGTGTCCATTACCAAGAACAACTTGGAGAATTCCCTTCTTCTTGAGCCGGAGATACCTAACAGCTTGTTGGGGAATTTTCTGCAAAAAAGCAGTACAGTTTAAACGTAATCTAATGTGCAGTGCGGAACTTGCAAACAAGAAGTACGCTTATAACTATTATGAAGTTCTTTAGACTACCTGCATGTAGTACACAACGTACAAGCAGGGACAATTGTGGAAACTATTACTTCTCATCTAGTATCTAAGCAGTACACATATTGTAACCATGCAAAATAAAACACGAGCTCCATGCACACAAGCATAAAAATTAAAACAAGATATAAGTACAAAGTGCAGTACACTTCAATAAAACAAAATAAGTGCATTCCTAAAAAAACTAGAAGTTCAGACTAGTATGGAATTATACAAAAAATAGAAAACACAAAGAAAAAACCAGATCAAGCGAAATATACCATCTTGTAGTGAGTCTCCACATCTCACATGTAAGTCGATGGACAAAAGGACTTGTGCGGCCAAGGCCAAGGCGAAGCAGGGCCGAATAGAACACATAAACGTTGATGTGGCCCATATCCAATCCTTCTGTGAATATTGTGCCATATGCAGGTGCTCCACTCGCCCAGCTCGGCACAATACCTTCCCCCCACGACGAGCACGACGGGCTCATGAAAGCAAGCCGAGCAATTGCAAGCAGGCCGCACACCACAACCATGGCCGTAGTAGGAGAGATTCACGCAGGGGCCTAGAGCCATCACAACAAAAACCTAGAAAAGGAAAAAATAAAGAGAGGCTAGAGAAAGGAGAGAAGTTGCGGCTAGAGGAGAAATGAACTGCGAAGGAAGGGTAGACGTTGGCCTACATTTATAGAAGAGGAATGCAAAAAGGGCAAAACTAAAAATTAAAGGGGAGTTGATGAAAATTATGTTACCAAGAATGAAGGACAATCAATAAAGGTTTATGTTACCAAAGAAAAAGTCTTACCAAGAAGTTCCACAAAGACTTTGACTGCAGAAATTCCCATGAACTAACCGCAGATCATTAAATAATAATTCTCTAAAAAATTATAATCCACGGGCCATTTTATATGTGCAGTTCTCCAAAGTCTTACCAGGAAGTTCACTATATGTGTGCATGAAGTGCAGTACATGCTCAAAATGAAGCGCCACAGCAAAGGCACAAAAGCGTAAATTAGTGAACCTGATGTAGTCCTTAAATGTAAGCCATGCAGTCCACAGCGTTGGCATAACCAGTCACAACTTTAGCACAAAGAAGCATGCACGCAGTGCAAAATGTGTACACCTACAGCACAGGACCATGAAGAAATGCAGTGCACATAGAGGCGACAAAGTAGTGCACACCCGTACACTAGAAAAATTGATACGTAAGAGGGGAAAACAATAAAGAAAAATGCTACCAATGCAGTGCATGAAAATGTAGCGCAAACATGTGTAGTACGGAATGCGTGCACATGCAGTACAGAACCCTGACCAATACAGTACACGGATGTTTTGCTAAGCAGTGCACGCCCTTACATTGAAAAAAATACTTAAGATAGCAAATACAAAGAAAAAAATTGACCACCACAGATGCACCCGGCCCCAGCCAGTATCGTACTAGGTCTGCGCCCACCGTAGGCGAGCCGTTCTGAGCCACAATGCATGGGGTCGGGCACACATGGGCCCACAGGTCATAGAGCAGCGAGCGCCGTGTATAAGCGCCCAAATAAGTAACCAGAGGAGTTCGATACGGCTGCCTCGCCAGCGCTTATAAACAGGTTCAAGGCCTTCCATGGGCGAGGTGGGACTAAACATTAGGTCGCATTACACAACGACCGGAACCAAATGCTCACAGGCCGACTTGGGCCCAATGCGTCTTCACTCCCCGAACACACGCCCAACAAGGCCCACTAAGAAAGAACAATAACTACAAAAATAAAACATCAAAGAAAAATAAGAAACATTTTTTAATGAGTAACAACAACAAAAGAAAATGTGCGTGGGCACTGCCAGAAACTACAGTTCGCTATTAACAAATAATACGCAGGAAGCCCAAAGTCAACGTACAAATGCAGTCCGCGACGTCCAACAATGCAGTTCTCCACGTGGAAGCACGAAGTATTAATTTTTTGAAATGCGGTTCTCTTTCTACTGCATTGCAGTATGGCTAAATGAAGAATGCAGTCATGTTAGTTAAGCAAAGCAGTTCGTTATAAAATAAAGAACTGCATGAAAGAACTCCATCAAGAAACTAAATGTACGTACATCTGTATGAATCCTAATCCGATATAATTCAGAGCATGGAGAATAAATTTCACTTCCATGCAGTACACCATGTGGACGTACGCAGTTCTGTTCTGATAGCAAAGAAGTGCACTTACTAGGAAAATTCACCGAAAACACAATCATCACATTTTCTGACAATTGCGTGCATACCTGAACAAGTCACGAAAAAAGAGGCGACGATGTTCCGGATTTCCAACGCACTAACAGAGCCTCCTCATAGCAGAACCTCTCTGTAGTTGCCACGTAACTAAAAACAGAGCCCCACCATGCTACCACCCCGCTCCACCTCTCCCACGTCCTATCAAGGAGAGCAGAGGAGAAAACACAACTGCTTCATACCCGAAAAAACCCCATTGCATCTTCTTCTCCACACTTCCTTTCACTAACCTCTCTCTCCAGAACAAACATGAGAGAGCAGAGCAGAGTCATGGCGGATGCACCTCTGTACAAGCAGCGTCGCAGGTACACCAGGGAGCTCCACGACGTCAATCTCCACGGCAACCACAAGCTCCACGTCGTTTGCACAAGCAAGGGTGAAGATGTGGACAAGATGATGTCCATGCTCAGGAGGAAGTCGGCGGAATGCCCGTCAAACTAGTCGGCGTGGATGTCGAGTACACGCACTATGTCGAGCCACAATGGGTAGTCAGGTTCAGCCTATGTGTAGAAAAGGAATGCCTTGTCTACCACATCTCTGCAGACTAAAGACAGTCGTAATAACTATCAACTGTACTATTGCTTGTCAATACTGATTTTAAATTTACTTCACTGCAATTGCCAATATTTAAACTTTGGTTCTCATTTTTGAAAAGCATGGCATATGAATTCATTGACAGTTTTCATCTGGCTCCATGTATGTCACTCATGTGTTCAATTCTTGAATTATATGATCTAGCAATACACATAGTTTTATTTTGTTTTACCAAATAGAAATTATTTGACTGAACAATACAAAACTGCAACATTACTATACAAAACATGTATAAAATTCAGATCAATAATACAATCATGCACAAAACATGCATTGTTTATGCAATATATTATCGAATTTACTAGTTATGCTGAAAAAAGTATTAGTAACTACTCAATGCAACAGATTCAGATATTCATATTGCAGTTCAGTTTCAGAAAAACCAAAAAAACATTGGTAGTTCTAATAAATGGTGTACCAATTAGACCATTGGCTGATGTTTGACTCTTTGGCTGATGTTGCCGGCATGATGATAGACATTCACTACCATGACATGAAGAAAAAAATTTAACCACAAGGAGGACCATACTCTGTGGGGATTTTGCCCACTGCCAGAAAAGCTTATCAAGTATGCAGCAATAGATGCATTCCCAACATATGAGTCATGGAGAATCATCTAGGATGTCATAATGGGACTAGACAGGGCAAAAAGCGACAAACAAGCAAAGCAGAAGAAGAACAAGGCTGTAATCCAATACAAAGAACTAGAAATAATCGTGGCTATGTTTTAGTTTCACTTTACTTTAGTTGTTGTGTTGTTCTTTGTTTCATGTATGCAAGCTTTTGATTATGTCTCATTGTTTCATATCGAACATTTCTTTTGTAAAAACAATGTCGTTTTAGAATTATCATCAAAAAAATTCTGTTGTTTCACTTTACTTAGTTCAGTTTGCTTGTGATCAATTGTTTTCGCCGAAATTAGTTTGTGTTAGAACAAGTATACAGAAAACTTTGAAAAAATTAATGTGTGATACCAAAACATATTATTCACATACCTAAAAAAAGATTAATGCAGTTCACAATGGTAAAAAATAAGCATTACACATTTGTACACATGCAGCCCACAAAAAGTAATTATAGAAAAAGAACATTAATATTAATATTTATAAAAAATATAATCCGCAGACCATTATAAACAAACATGAATACAGTTCACATAACAAACATAAGGCAGTGCACAAAGTGTATACATGAAGTGCAGTACATGCATAAATGCAGAACGAGAGGGGCTGCAGCAACTTTCACCCAGTGCACAACACACAGACTTGGTACGCGCAGTGCAGTACTCAACGTTGGTGCAAGCAGTACAAATGACATTATTTGTACTACCACGAAATATATATACTCCAAAAGAAAAAATGCTTCAGATAAGGAAAAAATTGACCACCACAGTGCACTGGCCCCAAATGGGCCTCAGAGTAGGCCTGCTACCACCGTGAGGGCGCAGCTGCTCGAGCCACAATGCATGGGGCCGAGCACACATGGGCCCACAGTCGAGAGGATAGAGCAGCGCCTACAGATAAGCGCCCAAACAAGTAACCAGAGGAGTTCGACCTAGATGACTGGCCGGTTATAACAGTAGGGCGCCTTCCACCAAGCGAGGTGGGACTAAATATTAGAGCGCACACACAGCGCACCGGGAACCAACCGTGCTCACAGGCCGATTTGGGCCCAATGCGTCTTACACCCCAACAAACCCAACAAATTACCAAAGCCCAAAAACAAACAAAGCCCAACGACGCACAACTAGCAAGTAACTCCAGTACCCCCTCACCTGAAAAAATGCAGTCCGGTATGGGACGGAAGATGTGCTGTCAGTAAAGCATTGCAGTTCGCTTAGACGAATATTTTTTCCAACCAAACAAAAACACTACCACGGCGAATCTTTTCACTTGGCTACAACGGCGACGGGGTTGACAGGCGCATGGGGTGTGACAGGGAGGTGGCGGGGTGTGACGGACTCGCCTGTGCATGCGGTGCCGCGGCACGCCGCGCCGCCGCCTGCTCCGGCTCGTTCCAGGCTCGGCCTCGCGACGGGGGTGGGGAGGGTCACGACCCCCTCCCACCCCTGCTCGGCCTCGGCGCTAATGCATGCAAAGGCGCTTGGTAGACAAAGCGCAAGGCGGACATTCTGCTTTTTCCAACAATAGGACGACGCAACCCCGAGCCACACCCCTAAGATAGACAGAAGGCGACGAGGTGTGGCCGGACTCGCTTGCGCCGCAGCGGCACGCGCCAGCGTCGCCGCCTCTCGGCTCATTCAGGGCTCGGCCTCGCGAAGGTGGGGAGGGGGGTCACGACGCACCCTCCCCACCCCCTGCTCGGCCTCGCGCTAACGCACGCAGTGCACTTGGTTGACAGGCGCAGTGCGGACATTCTGTTTTTCCAACAATAGGATGCACGCAACCCCAGAGCCACACCCCTAAGATAGACAGGGAGGCGACGGGGTGTGACGGACTCGCCTGCGCATGCGGGCGCTGGCACGCTTGGCCGCTGCCTGCTCCGATTCGTTTAGGCTCGGCCTCGCGAAGGTGGGGAGGGTCACGACCCTCCCACCCCTGCCGACCTCGGCGCTAACGCATGCGATGCGTTAAGCATGTGGAATACAAGAGCAATACAAATCTATAGACAACTAAAAAATGGGGGTTCAACCCCCCCTACCTTAACGTACAAACAATAAAATAAACCAACTGCATGACGCATCTTTAGGCAAAAAAGCAGTGCATTTGGTTAGGCAAAGCAGTGCATTTTGTTAGGCAAAGCAGTGATGTATCGTAAAACAATGCAGTTACAGGATACACACATGAAGTGCGGCATAAACTTATAGACAAAATTGCAGTGCTTTTTTTTGGACGAAGAAGTTCAGCGTCACATGCAATGCTATTTATGGGACACATACGATACATATAAGCGTGACAAATGCCAGTTCACACAGAACGTGGTCATCAACAAAATAAAAATATACACATATGTATACTGTATGAGTTATTTATATAAAATACACATACAGATACAAATTCATCCATATACACTGCTGCAAAAAGCAGACGAAAACACAACAAACAGAAAACAAAAGTCTTTTCATACACTATCTACCTTAGACCACACACAGTACACAACATGAACCCTAGCTCTTGTCCATACACAGGCTTTTACCAAGTAGAAAACAATACCAAAATGATCAAGCATTCGGCTCGCGACATTATAGGGAAGTAAGCCCGAGGTCTGCAATCAGATCTCGAATCTCATCGGCATGTCTTCATAACACAACATGTTCGAAGGATTGAACAGCAGCTGGAACATGTACTCCGCCTTCCAATCTTCAACAAAGAGCTGAAAAAAATTTAAAAAATGCAAAAGTGATTAAATAAAAGGTTGTCATAAAGAACAAAAAGTGAAAAGGTAAAATAAAAAAAGTAACAAGAAAAAGAAGAAAATAGAGAAGGTGTTACGTTGGATTTGATAATTTTCTCAACTAGACGTTGGCCGTCATACAACTGCGTCAACCTCAGAACATAGATTCCGCACTCGTTTGCTCCCTGCATTGGCACGACCGGGTAAGAGGGCTTCTCTGCCAATTTAACCCCGGTCCAGGTGGTTCTTAGATTTATACATTTTTCACCATAAATCGCCTTCAAGAAATTGAAATATCCTCCTCCTCACCTGGCAAAAAAAGGAAGCACAAGGTTAAAAATAACACACACCACAGATCAAATTACTATTCACACGAACCAAAAAATACAAGAGTTGTTCTCAACGTCTAGACAGTCCCTCTTTTAAATGCACATGAGGTCATTTCCTTTTATTTCCTTTTTTACACAGATTATGGGGGGGCTGAGAAAATGCAGTTCAATCACGTATATGTTGCAGTGCACTACATAAACAAGTGTGGTTCTATGTGTGCTAACATTGCATGTGCAGTTTATAAAAATGGGGGGCCTGAGAAAATGTAGTTCAGTCACGCATATGTTGCAGTGCACTGCATAAACAAGTGTGGTTCTATGTGTGCTAACATTGCATGTGCAGTTTATTAAAAAATGCAGTAGGAGAAACAAAAAAAAGCTTTGCACTTGGCAAGAAAAAATGACATACTACTTCAATGCAATCTGAGTGGTAATCAGTCCTGCACCACTTTGTCGTGACATCAGGATGGCTACTGTACTTCCTAGTGTCATGGATATCAAACGTCTGGCGATGCTGGTTCATCGTGTATGAGTAATGACCATCCTTGGAGCGCGGCATCATAATATGTTCACATCAAAAAAAACAAAAAATGAAATGAAAAGTTATTTCGACATGTAGCACTAGGACCACTGTTCCAAAAAATAACTATAAAAATAAATGCAACAAACCAGAAAAATAAATGACGGAAAACAATGAACTTACCAGTTTTGCATCCAACAGGTTTACGTCGTCACTCCCAAAAACCTTGAACTGGTTAACTGCATCTTGTAAAACAAACGGGCTATGCACAACTGGAAACGCGGGGTTTCTTTCATCATCTCTCATCAAAAAGGTTTCCATCTGAAGAACATACTGCAAAGAAAAAAGTACAAAAAAGGACATGAAAAAAAGAATAAACAATGCATGTAGGCATGGACATAAAAAAACCAGTACAATATCAAAATGACAAAGACACGCCACCGTGATAAATAAGGGTAAAAGTAGCACACGTTCACCAGAATCATAAACTAAACCCATTTCATGGTCTTGCTTCCAGTACTTGATGACAAAATCCATGAGATACGAATCCATTAAAGCTCCTTTGCCAAATGTATTATAGATATAGTCAACAGTGTAAGTATCAAGATCACCAAAAGGACTATTCACCATAAATAACGCATTCCTGTAGTAAACATACAAAGATGGGATCAATAAAATTAAAATTAAAAACAAAACACACAAAAAGGATTAAGGGCACACACATAAAACTTACTCGTGGTATTTTGTTACAAAATCTTTGTTGAGAACAAGATCCTTTATTTTCCTCGCCTCATCAATACATTTGTACCTTGGAAGCTTCAATTTCTCTATAGAGCATCTCAACTTAAAAGCCCTGTCACCTGCCCTCTTGTTCCAAAAAATTTCAACGTCATCCACAGGAGGACGATTAATTGCTGCACTCCTAGTCCTAGTGATGCGAGGACACAACGTAACAAAATCATCATCATCAACATCAAATAGATCGCGTGGAGAGCTAGGTCGAGAACAACTTCCACCATCAGGTCCAGACGCCACAACTGTGTTCAAACAATCTCCAGCCAAAGAACCAGAATTATCTGGAGAGATTTCAATGGCACAATCCTCCATAACCACCTCAGAACCCTGGGACTCGAATAGTGACGTACAGCCTTCATGAAGCCCCCCATCAAAACCTAAAACCGTGTAGAAAAAACATGGAATCACTCAGCACAAAATACAAAACCTAAAAACATGTAATACATCTCATTAAAATAAAAAAATGCAGTTCACTAAAGAATACAATGCAACACAATTGTCTACAACAATGCAGTCCACTTCTCTATAGCAATGCAGAACAAAAATGTATACAACAATGCAGCCCACTTGTATACAACAATGCAACCCACTTATAAAGTACAATGCAACTCACTTGCCCAATAAATAAAATGCATCTCACTAACACAACAAATAAATATACACATCCATTCTAAATCACGAAATTAACTAAACAAACTAGTAAAAAAAGCCCGTAAGAACCGGAAGCAAGCAGTAGACAAAAAATAAATAAAGGAAGGATAAAGAAGTTCACTAAAACAACCTTTATCTGCAAAAATTAAAAGTGACGTTAAATCAAGGGAACACTTTCTCGATGTGAGCCAACTATAGAGCATGGCCTTTCTGATGTAGCCAATGTGCTCCACCCCAAACTGAGCAACTCGAAAACCATCCCAAGTCTGCAAGAATTGAAACATATAGAATCCACAATCATGCCTGCAATAAAAGAATAAAAGCATCAGTTTCACAAAATGAAATAAAAAAACTTGAGTAGTATGGAGAAGAGGGGCTGTACAGAACACACCCATTTGGCTGCATTGGGACAATGACATGTTTCAACACAAATCTATCAAGTGTAGGAGGATTTAGCGGCTCATCAGAACTTGAGCTTCCTTCTTTCCATGCACGCTTGATATTTTTAACCATCCTCCTAAAAACCCTGATCGCATCAGGGTTTCTAGGTTTATTGAGCGAGTCAAGAAATTCAAACTGCCTTCCTTTCACATTTAACGCAACTATACAATAATCACCAACGCCATCCCTCATCTCTAGCAGATCAAAAGTTGCAAAAAGGACCTGTTCGAAGCACGAAAAAATAAATAAAATTATTATAAGAAGAAGAAACAGAACACTATAAAAACAAACACGCAAAAATATAGTATTCGACACATAAAAACGTTACTCACCATATCCTTTTTATCAACACGCTCCTCGGCTTTTGAAGAGAACATCATTTTAACACTCCTGCCTACAGTACCACCATTCCAAATATTTGTCTGCCAATACAAAACCAAAAATCATATAGTGCTCAAGAAAACATGTCATCACACGAAATCAGAAAAGAAAATCCAAAAAATAAAACAAATTTTTTTGCGTTCTTACACAAATATGGTACGGGACAACCATTGTCGGAGATCCCTTAAACTTATCTACCAGCAAAGAAACCCCAAGATCTACAAGTCTTGTAGTGAGCATCCCTTTATCCCAAAAGGATTGACCAACTTCGCCAATGGTAATATCACCCATCTCAGTTTTAAAAGTAACCATGTCCCAGAATATTTCATGAAAAACTGAAACATAAGATACTAAAAAAATTAACAACAAAGAAAAAGGGCTAAAAACCAAAATTAGAAAATACATATGAACAAAAAATTTCTAAAAAACCATACTTCTTCTACTTGTCCTTCCGAACCCTCGTAACAGAAGCGTACAACTCATTGTATCTTTTCAGAAGAGCTGGATCAATGCTCAACGGTGTCACAACAGGAAGTTTGTCGTCTGTAATAAAAAGATGAAGTTCACTTATCCAAATAATGAAGTTCAAATATTAAGACAAGGAAATTCTATTAGCTATTTTGAAAATCATAAACAAAAGATCAAGTTTCACTTATCATTAAACATCTAATACAGATACCATAGTAATTAAACAAAATGAAATAAGAAAAACTTCAACTGTATTGTTCGAAACAAAACTCTTGCCTTCAGTGTCAGAGTCTTCATGTTGTTGTTCTTCAGAGCTGACCAAAACATTTTCTTGGATAGATTGCGATGAATCCACCACAACCTCACTAAACCGCCTTCCGCAAAGAACATCAAGATTATCTGGATTTACAACACCGTCAATCGCAACGTCCTTAGATACTTCAGCTACATGAGGCTCCACTCTCGATACTTCAGGAACATCATTGGCTGCCAGACAAACAGGGGAAGCAACAACACTAACAGCAGGGACGACATTCTCCAGCGGCTTTTCAATGCCAAAATCAGAATCTTCATGCCGACTGGGGGAAACGGCATCATGGGATTCTTGAGCTACAGAAGGGTCTCTGACAATGACGCCAATCGATGCGTAAGCACCAACATCGCCACCACAATCAACAAAGACAACCGCTACGATTTAGCTTTGTGGAAAGATTAAAAAAACACAATAACACAAAAATGAGCGTGGGGATAATTAACACAACAACTGCAATCCACATGTATCAAAACAACTACAACTTCAACCCACATATACGTAAAAAAGAACTGCAGTTCACTTTGTCAGACGCTGCAGTTCAGTTATGTTAAATAACGAAGCTTACGTATGTAAAACATTATGGACCACGCATGCGAAATGGAATGCAGTTCACTTCTGTCAAATATAGAAGCTCACACATGTAAAACTATTGCAGCTAACATATGTAAATGAAAATGAATATGAGTGAACATAACAGCGTACATCAAGTTTATAACAACAACAAAAAATTAGATTACAACACACTAACAGAACAAGTAATACAACTATACCTTATCAGCTACAACATCCGGAGGGGACGATGCATCAGCCAAGACCTCATCCTTCCCAGAGCCATCGTAGGACTCTTTGTGCACATCACAAGCAGCAACACCAGTCTACGGGCATAGAACAAACCAAAAACAAAAATAATATGGTAACGACCAAAAAAGAAAAAAACTTCAACTATGCACAAGCAGTACACACTTTACAACCGTGAAGTACACAAAAATACAATAAAACGGAAAGCAATAAATGCAAGTTTAAGAAGAGGGATGCATGGCAGAACAGACATGGCAGAAGTACTTGTACCTGACCAATTCCATCGTCCCTAGTTCCATGGACACCAGAAGATTCCACTCCAGCCTATCACAAAAAACAAAAATAGTGAGGAGCAGTCCACATAATACACAAAAGAGGTTCAAATCCACAAAAAACCGAGAACATACATTATCAGCGCCAACGCCAGTGCCCCGACGGTTCATTTCATCCAAAATATGCCTAGCATCCTTTTCATACCTACCGCATTTTTCCTCCTGTGAATGTCTCAATTGAGCATACGAAGACCGAACATTCGTCACTGCAATCTTCAGGCTTTCAATCATGCCACAATCAAAATTGTGAGTAGCAACAATATCTTCATCTCATGGGCCATGGCCAACAGGGAAAAAACCAGCAACTGTCCTCAACCTGTCACTAGAGGTTGGCAAATCTTCAGTCAACTTCAAAACCTTCAGAAGAAGCTCATCAATCTCCTCGTGTTTTTTGCCGCCAACAAATTTCTGTTTAGAAGAGCTTCTATTATCAAACATTTTTCGAGCCATAAAACCACGAGTACGCTTCACCTCATCATCACAGGCAGGAAGCTGGCTACAGATAGGCTCATAAAACCTAGCATGAGTGCTAGGCCCGGCATCAGAGCTGCCGCATGCAACTGCAACAGGACGGTTGTACACAATATCACCTCATGCCTTCCACTACAAAAAAAGACAAGAGGCAAAGAGAAGTACACATGTGAGTACTAGAAAAGTTCATATTTATAATGGCTGCAACTTTTTTCAAAAAAATTGATACTAAAAAATCAGATGCACTAACCGGCAGCTTCCCAAATTTGTTAGTTTCCAAGTAAATCTTTCCCTTCACAAGCAAATCCTCATTGTATAACTTCATCAGGTCCTTGGTCGTCAGGTATGACGCACGTGGCACCAACATGTGCATGACTGAAAATTTGCGAAGCTTCAAGCAGTCAAGATACATAATCAGGGGACAATGGCACAACCCTCTGCACATTTCTGCTTGCTGCCTTCTGTTTGCCACCTCACCATAGCTGTCTGCAACTCATCAACAACAAGCTGGCAAAAGTCCATCTGAGCCATAGCCGCATAATTCATGCTTTCTACCATTGCAGCAACTCTACCCGAACGAACTGCAGGCCAAGGGCACAGCAAATTCTGGTAAAGTATCAGGAAGAACACCTTCGTGGCAAGGTCAACAATCACATGATCATCTTCCTCCACCAACACCTTCAACTTCTCAAGCAAGTCCTTGACACCTATACTTTTTGAATGGTCAAGCCAAGCTCATGCTTGAGGGCAGTCAACGAGTCATCATATTACCGGCAGCAGTATGGGTGCGATGTAGACGTCCCATGGGTAAATAAAAATGTGATAAAGCTGCATCATGATTGATTCGAAGAACCCTGCCATTCCCAAAGTCCATTATCATGGTGGCAGGGTCGATCACTCCCATCAGATAGCACATAAGAATGCGCGACACATTTTTCTTTACTGTCAGTTCAAAGACAACACCAAATCCAGCATCCCGAACACGACTAGAGTGTGCCTCTTTCAACAAAGCAGCAGCCTTGCAAACAGTAGGAGGCGACAAACGTACGGTCTTGTTAAATCGAGAATCATCTCCTCAAAGCATCATCTTCATTGCATTGCTCTTACTAGACTTCTTCCTGTGTAAATTGAAATGCAATCCACATTAGAAGACTAGCCATACAAAAAGAGACAGAGAAAACACAGATAGAATAACAATGAAGGAAACAAATGCGGTCCACTTCAACAAACCTTTGGAACAACATCCACTTCCTCGCCATAGTCACCACCAACATCTTCATCAACATCATCACGGGCACGCTTGGGTAGACTCTTAGATGAACCACCGTGCGTCTACCACTTTGAACATCCCTCACAAAATCAGCAAGCACAAAGTCGTCATCATCAGAGTTGGGACCTTCAGTGACATGTAGTCACTTGCGCTGAGGATCATCCTTTCCACCAACTTCAACAGTTCTCTTGCCAAGATTCTTGTTCATGTCAGCAACACGTGGAC
The DNA here is from genome assembly GCA_021605145.1 of Aegilops bicornis. Taxonomy (NCBI): domain Eukaryota; kingdom Viridiplantae; phylum Streptophyta; class Magnoliopsida; order Poales; family Poaceae; genus Aegilops; species Aegilops bicornis. The sequence goes on along the minus strand of CM038675.1, from coordinate 271,258,005 downwards.
TCCGCCAAGGTGTACCACCTTCCTCAGCAATAGTACTCAGCCTCTTCTTCTGCAAAGAAGGCTTCTTCACCTTGGCAAATTTGGCACCCTTGGCACCATCTACAGCTCTCCTCCGCTAGCTTCTCGCATAAACTCTTTTGAGTCACTTTCAAAGCTCAACTTCTTCTTTCTTTGCTTCAACTCATATTCACGAAGCTGTTCCGAGACCATCCAATCCTGTGTAACTTCCTTTGTACCATCAACAGACTGCGATTGTGTCTCAGACAAGACGGGACGTCTCTGGTCAAAGCTCACACCAACATTTCCCTCTGCAAAATAATGGTCAATCAATTGAGTAACCTCCTCAAACCCAAAGCGCCTCAAAGCATGGAAAACAGACACTGCGTCAAAATGAAGTTTTACTATGGTCATTAAAAAGTGCACAAAAAGAACAAATACAGTACACTTAGACATATAAATGCAGTGCTCCAACCATAAGCTAAAAATATAAAATAATGCATTGCACAAAAAACTTTCAATAAAACAACAATGCAGTTCACACATACATGTAGTGGAGTTCACATATACAAAAATAAATGCAGTGTTGCATACACTAACTTCATGTTTGTTCCCAACAAAATGCCGGACTAGATACAGCAAGGCAACACCAATTTGTACAACATCAAGTGACCAGCATACACAAAATAAACAAATCAATCACATACCATGTCGCGACCAGACCCGAATGGATCTAGCGCTCTGTGCTAAGTGTCATCCCTGGATCAGTAATGCTGACACCACACAGTACTTCGAAGGATTTATAGCAGAGTAGCAATCACACACTTATTACATCGTTGTCCACAAGGGAACTTAATACAATAATATGGCTTAAGGCCATCTAATAATAACAGCGGAAGGCTTGGAAAACGAGTGAGTCCATCAACTCCAACGGCATCATCGAGTATAGAACCACGACCTAACACCTTACTGTCGTCTGAAAAGTCTCGCAACATGAAAAGTTGCAGCCAAAACGGGTCAAGACATGGAATATGCCGGCGATGTAACACATAGAGAACAATGAAGCAACAAGCCTATACTACATGCATATTTGGCTGGTGGTAAGGCTCTACGGTTACATTTTTAAGTAAAAGCCAATTTTTCCCTACATCAAAGGAATAATTTTATTTAACTATCATGGTGGTTGTTAAACATTGAGAATGGTTGACAAGATCCTCAATCCCAATTAAAAAGTACTCATTAAAACCCAATAACTTATTATTAGAAGTAACATGTTGAGATTCACATGATATTCAAGTACTAGATACTCAAAACGTCCATAACCGGGACACGGCTAATCATGATTAGTTTATACACTCTGCAGAGGTTTATGACTTTTCCCCACAAGACTCGATCGCCTCCGCTTGGTTCTCGTGACTACATGGTGTTTGAGAAGCGGATGACCGAGACATAGTCTTCGTAAGCGCTTAGCACCTTACATGTGGGTAGACCGTACCAACCTACATCCCCTACATCCGCTAGTCTGCCCAGAAGAGTTCAAGACAACTTACTCACCACGCCAGAGCCCATAATGGCTTGTGGCTGCACACGGAAGTTTCCAGTTTGAATAATCTTATGATCCCTTAGAGCACAGGGTGGCGGTCAGAAGAAATACAGTAAGTCTGATAGAAACCGGTGCCTCAATCCACCCAGATGTGTGTTTAGGTTGCCATCTTAGATAAACCATTAATTAACAATCTCACATCTGTCATGGATATTCACTCACCCAATCCACGTCTACTAGCATAGCATGGCATAATCAAGCAAACGTAGAAGTAACTCCCAAGGTTTCATAAGTAAAACAGTAATAGGTACTACCTCAATCTACTTCCCATCCCACAATTTAATTAGATCCTAAACATGCAAGTGTTTGAGGGTTTGATCTAATGCATAAAACTGGGTAGTAGAAAAGGTATGATCAAAGTGTTACTTGCCTTGCCGATGATCCATGAGTCCTAGAGATTCAAGTAACAAGCAACAAGACCGGGTGATCTAACGCAGACAAACAACAAGCATACAATAAGTACTCATCTAATGCACAGGAAATCTCGAATAAAGATCTAACCAGATAGTTCAACTTAAGAACCCTGGTTGCAAAAGAATCGAATCAAATAAAGCATCGAAAGTCGGAACTCGAGAGAACGACTCGGTTTAGCAATCTGAAATTAGGTCAAAATTTCATAGTAGCAAAACTCTGTGTAAGTAGGTTAGTCGGAACGGCGGTTTCGTATTCTGAAACTCCAGCGCTTGAATCACTGATTCGATAAAAGAGCAAGAAATAAAACAGATTTGAAAATCGGATCGAAATTGAATCGAAAAATAACGGATTAAATCCGATTTAAAATAAAACGACGAACGGATTAAATAACGGACGTTCGTTAACAGAACTAATCCAACGAACGCGTTCATTGAAACGAACGGATCGGTGAACGTTCACTAAATAAGAAAACCGAAAAAAAAATAAAACCAAATCTAGGTTTTTAAAAAAAACGAACATCTTTTTTTTTAAATAAAAACCGGGTCGGTTTATTAGGGGAAAACCGGATCGGGCGGCGCCGTCGGCTACCTCCGGTGGCTCTCGCCGGCGGGGTCCGGATCCGGGCGGCGGCGGGTTCCGCGGTCGGGAGGGCTCGGGGTTCCGGCGACGACGGCGGGGAACGGCGGGCGGCGGCGTCCTGGGCGGCGGCAAGGCTGGGTCGGAGGGGCGCGGTGAGGGCGGCGGCGGCGGTGAGAGAGAGGGGGGGCACGAGTCGGCTTGGGAGGGGCAGGCGCTGGGCGGACTCGGAGGCGGCGGCGCGGGCGGGCGTCTGCCCCGAAGCGGGAGACCGGCCTTCGGGTGGGCGCGCGAGGAGAGGAGGGAGGTGGGCCGGGCGCCGGGTCGGGCCTGGCTGGCCGGGCCTTGGCCTGAAGCGCTCGTTTTTTTTAAATAAAACAAAACGAATTAAAAAAAATCAAACGAACTCCGATTTAAATAAAACAAATTTTCCCCGACTCCTAAAAATGAGTCGAACAAAATGAACTTTAAAAACAGCAAACATGCATAATATTTTTAAAATGCTCATTTTTGCCTAAGCAAAATAAATCTAGCAAAAACAAATATGATTTATATATAATATCTTCATTTTCCTAAATACCGGGAAAGTCATATTATTCCCTCTCTTGAGATTTTTATAGGAAAAACTTTACGAAGATAATTAAATAAATCCAATGATCCTATTTCCAATATTTGAGAAATCCCAAATATGAAAATTATGAAACTTCCAACTCTCTCCGAGGGTCCTTGAGTTGCGTGAAATTTTCTAGGATCGGAAAAATGCGAGAAAATATGATATGCATGATGACCTAATGTATAACATTCCAAATTGAAAATTTGGGATGTTACATACCAGAAGGAGGGGCCACACTTATGGGAGAAGTTTCAATCGGCGAATTCAATTGATGTCCTCCATCGACACCATGATCCTTACCACCAGGACAACGAGAGCCAACTGGTGTATCATTATGAGTACTGCAATCACCCTCTGGATTCAAAAAGAACCAAAAACAGAAATTACAAAACATCACATGACAAAATAATGCAAACGAACACTGACAACTAACAGAGCATAATCCAAATATGCAGGATAATTTAGGAAACTAGATAAACATCAAACAAAATAAAACAAAAGCCTAAAAATAAGCACTCCACATACCCTGAACTCCTCCTCCCACTCTGCTCGGCGAAGACATGGCGTTTGCCTGCAGCACAAGGACGAAGTGACAGATATAAGCAACAAAATTGGCGAAAATCTCACGAAACCCTAGATCCACATTGCTACACACGAGTATCGACTTCAAATTGAGATAAAATTGGTTGCCTACAAAAAAATTACACAAGAAAAAACAGCATCAGCAACTATGAGAATCACAAAACAAGACGAGGGGACAATCAAGACCGAGAACAAGCGGAACCTACCACAAAAAAGGTGCGGTGACGGCGGCGGCGACGATGATGGGGAAGGGGGCGGGGGGGTGCGGCGACGGGAACGGACAGGAGAGGGCAGCGGCAGCGCAGTGGCAAGAACTTGCGGAGCGGACGACGACGCAGAATGCAGGAATAAGAACCTCTTGTGGGCGGCGGTTCCTCGGGCGACGGTGGTTGCTGTGGCCGACGGCGGTTTTGCTCGAGGGAGAGATGCCTCGGGAGAAACTGCAAGAGAGGAGAGGGGATTGTCCTCGGTCTCTCTCCGTCAGCGGAGCGGTGGGATCGCCTGGAACGGACACATAGGAGGCCCGCGTGTGGCAAAGGGCAACATAAAACGGGCCGACCCAAAAACGGCCGTCTAAAATAAGAAAGACTACATCAAAACACACATGATGCAGTTCCCTCTGAAGAACAATGAAGTTCAATCGGTAAAACAAAATAAAATACATGCAGTTCGCAAAAAAGGTTAAAATCGAAAACAACGCGCGTGTTAACAAAACGCATCTGAAAAGAAAAATTTTACAGTCAAATAAGTGCCACACCAAAAAAAGGGGCCCCCCTACCCCTCCCGTACTGTGGACCGCAATAAGTCTGTGAAAAAAAGCAGATGCAAAGACGCAGCACTAGAAAAATGCAGTGCATTTCATTACACGAAGCAGTACGGTCTAGCAATCCAGTTTCGGATTACCTACATGAATAAATACACGGTATAGAACACAGCGAAAAACTCGTAAAATTGCGGAATACATTGTACTTTATTCAATGGCTGCAGCAAGGACACGCAAAAAACTGTGAAGTACGCACATGTACACATAATGCAGTTCTCTGTTGTACACGATGCAGTGCAGAACTCTAATCAATGCAGTTTCATTATCACGCAGGATACATATAAACGTGACAAATGCCCGTTCGGACAGATAGTGGTGGTTAAAAAAATTACAGATAAAAAATAAAATAAAATAAAACCATGTTAAAAAACACCACGTTCGCATACAACCACCCAATCGGAGCAGTTCCATCGCCACAAGCCCACGATCACAGACGCAACACCAACACACGATCTGCACAACCGAATCATCAGCGAGATCGTGCAGTTCATCCAATGCGGCCATCCCACCCCGCGCCCTCCCCTTAAATTCAGACCCCTGCCATAGGCCTTCTCATCCACAATAACACAAGTATCCGTTGCGCTGCCACCAAATCGCTCCATCACATCCATCTCCACGCAAAACACCAAGCCCTACTACCGGCGATGGCATTCGCCGACGAGTACAAGGACGTGGAGGCCCACGGCAACACCAAGTTGCACGTCATCCACACCAACGACAAGAAGCAGATGGCGATCACCCTCGCGCAATACGAGCGCCACCTCAGCCTCCAGCACCACAAGATTGTCGGCATTGATCTCGAGTACAACAACGAGCCTGAAGCGACGCAGAAACCCGCCCTCTGCCAACTCTCCATCGGCAAGAATCACCCGGTCGCTCTTCCAACCGACCGGCACCGAAAGGTGCAATCAGATTCGACAACTTCCTCGCCGACCCCAAGTACACATTTGCAGGCTTCTCCATCGACGGCGGCAAAACCAGGCTAGAGTGCGTCAATCTGGAGGTCGCCAACTTCGTCGACATCCAAAAGGAGTGGAGGGTGCCCGAGGCAACCAAGGAGTTGGACTCCCTTGGAGACGTCTCCGGCATGCTCATCGACGACTACTACAACAACATGAAGAAGAAGATCACCAACAACGAGCACAAGCGCTGGGCCACCCTCCCTCTGTCCATGAGGCACATCGAGTACGTGGCAAAGGACGCCTACGCAGCGTACGAGATATGGAACCGCATCACCCTCACCCAGGACGGGCTTCGCCGTGCAAAGCTGGAGAACGAGGAGCCCCCCAAGAAGCGCGCCAGGAGCAGCTGGGGATGGGGAGACACTAACTGGTGAAGAAGAACATGGTGCCGGCCAAAGAGCCAACAATGCCAGCATCGTTTTAGAATTATCATCAAATTTGCTTTATGTTGTTTGCTTATGTATCGTTAGTTTGCTTGCGATCATTTGCTTTTGCTGAACTTAGTTTGCTTGCCATGCAGAATCGCTTCTAATGATGAACTTTGATTATGTTAGATTGCTTTCTGTTGAACTTAGTTTGCTGATGATGAACTTGTCGTACAGAATGCCTGTGATAATTTGTTTTCTGTTGTTTGCTTATGAATCATTAGATTCGAGCAGTGCACAAAACGAAATAAGATGCAGTGTGCAAATAGAATGAGTGCAGTGCAAATTGTGTACCAATGCAGTACAGACTCTGTCAAATGAAGTTTACACATACCCAACAAAGCAATGAATGCCCCTAAATTTGAAAAGAAAAGAATACATAAGAGCAAAAACACAAAAAAGAAAAATGCGACCTGTATATGTAGTGCAGAAACGTATGAATGTGTAGTACAGGAACATAATCAATGCAATACACGTATGTTTACTAAGCAGTGCACTCCCCTACATTGGGAAAAAGATTACATCAGAGCAAAAACATGAAAACAAAAATGAGACATGTGCATGTAGTACGGAATGCGTGCACATGCAGTACAGAACATTGATCAATGCAGTGCACTGATGGTTTGCTAAGCAGTGCACGCCCCTATGTTGAAAAGAAAATACATGACGGAAAATACAAAGAAAAAAATTGACCACCACAGGTGCAGCCGGCCCCAGCCAGTCTCGTAGTAGGTATGCGCCCACCGTAGGCGAGCCGTTCTGAGCCACAATGCATGGGGCCGGGCGCACATGGGCCCACAGGTCATAGAGCAGCGAGTGCCGTGTATAAGCGTCCAAATAAGTAACCAGAGGAGTTTGATACGGCTGCCTCGCCAGCACTTATAAACAGGTCGGGCGCGCCTTCCGCGGGCGAGATGGGACTAAACATTAGGCCGCACACAACGCACACGAACAAGCCGTGCTCACAGGCCGACTTGGGCCCAATGCGTCTTCACTCCACGAACACAGGCCCAACACACAAAAGAGAGGCCACTGAAAATTAAAAAAAATCCCACATACCATACACAAACACAGGCCCAACCACGTGCTCCGTAGTTCGTCTTGATATGACAGTGCAGTTCGCTATGTTCAACTAAGCAGTCCTCTTGCTACTCAAATGCATTCGCGAACACTGAATCAGAACCAATCCACCACCTAACACCAACCACACACATTTATTACTCCGGTTGCTCAATTGGTTGCATAAAAACGTATCCATTTGTGCTCCAGACTAACACAACTCCTCCCCCCGTTCCTCTTTTTCTTCAAATCATAGATCTAGGGTCCATCCCATCCCCATCTCTTCCCTGGAATTCCACTGAACCCACCATGGACTGTAAGTGCGGTTGTTTGGAAAGGATGGCGCCGGTAGCGGACACATGCGTGTACGCATAAGGTCTAGAGCTCACCAACACCGAGTGGCGCAGCATGCTCGGGTGCCTGATGATACCCAACAGGGGGTTTCGGGCGCCATTTCTTCATCGCCTCACAACCGCAGATCTGCAGGAAAGTTGAGTGTGTTTTCCCCTTCACAACTTTGGACATAATCTAGCCTGCAAATCCACATCTGAATATATAGTTCAATCAATTTGTTTAGTAGTGTCAACAAAATACAAAACATAATTTATATTCTTATTCAAATTTGTTAGCTAATAAAGACTAGATGCTTCCACCTATTTTTCTTCAGTACCACAACAGGAATCGACACTAGTTAGATCAGAACCCCAACACAAGAACAAAAAAAAGGGTCAGTAGATCAGCGTTGCAGTTCTCTTAACATGCTGGCGAAGTACACTGTAACTGACCTTGCAGTACAAGCATGTTGCACTATAATATATATCCTAGTAAAACTAGAGGTCAATTATGTATATAAGTTTTTTCATACATTGCAACTACTTTAGAAAATAGCAGTCATGTATATGTTACTATTTAAGTCAACATAAACAGATCATCCTAAGTATAAAGAAAAAAAATTGTTGTTTACTTATAAAATTCTTTTTCCACCCGTTCCAATATGCAGAAACTGCCATCCACAATAAAATTTCCTGCTCCGAGTTCAGTGGAAGGTTACTTTGGAGACACAACACAAGAATGGGTATGCGTGGACATGCAAGCTGACTACCACATTGACTCTGAAGACTGCATCAACATAACTACTAGTTGGAAAGATTTTGTCTCCCAGAATGGCTTTGAGGTCGGAGAAGTGGCCATGGTGTTTTTCTACAAAGAAGAAGACTCCCTCAAGTTTACAATATTTGCACTCTAGGTTGTCTAATATGAAGCAACCAATACTTCTAATGCTTTGCTTATGTTGTGTGCTTTTAAAATTATGTCCATCAAACGATTTGAACGATGCTTATTTAAAGTATGCAACCTCAACTGCATAATTTTATCATCCTTTTAGACAAGTTGCTGTTGGCAGTAATGCAGTTCTCTCAAACACATAGTGTGGTACTAATAATAATAAAAATTAGTCCTCTGAAAAGTAACAAGGAAATGCGAATGGTCGAAACTTTGTAGTTAACATATGATGTTCAAAAACAATTCTCATAGTATGCAGTTCAAAATAATCCTTATAAAGTATAACTATTCAGCTAACACAAGCATATAATGGACCATCCATTCTAGTAGCACAATAGAACATTAACCACACTGCTAATGCAGTATGAAAGTGCATATTACGCAGTCCTCTAGAACACAGAATTCAGTTTAAGAAATCAGAAATCTCATAAGCTGCCATAACCAATGTAATGCAGCTACAACGAAGTACACTACTAACAAAAATGCAGTGCACTACAACATATGCCACAACTACAACAAATAAAATTAAAGCACAAGAACTCCAGACATGTGGTACACTAACAGAGGTGTCAATTTCACTCGCACTTCCATAACTCGCCTAAAAATTGTCCAACCACTAAACTATCGAAAAATACCCCCGCAAAAAATTACATGGAAGTCACGGCAACTAGACGAACAGCATCAGCTTTCATTTAAAAAATGCAATTCAAAAAATGACAATTATACCTGCAATACAATGAATTCAAACCTATACCAAAAGTAATTACAATATTCAAACAAGCATGGACGCGCAAAATCCAAAAAATCAACAAGAACAGAGGAACGGACGAAGCTCACCCACTCGCATGATCAAATTAACAAGATTTGAAACTAATTCCTAAAAATTAACAAATTATAGAGTGAACGGACCGATTAAAGAGAATGCAATCAAAGAATTCGTACTAAAAAACAACATCCGAGCAAAAAATCGATTCGGCTTAACACGAACGAACAGAGAAAGATCGTCCGCCAAATCCCTCGATTTGCAAGCGATGTAGTAGATTTTCCTATAAATTAGAAAGAGTAAAGGTAAAATGAGATACAGAGACAAACTAAATCATCCCGCAACACCCGATTCCACACAGAAAACGCGGGTGGAACACCAGAAAATGAAGCAGTTCTCCCCTGAAGCATTGCAGTGCCCAACGTAAAGACGATGCAGTTCGCTTCTGTTCAGAGTGCAGTGCGGAAGTGTTATCAGAATACCTATTCTGCTAATATTGGCAGAATTAGACTTCAAGTGTGTAGTTGTTGGTGAAAGTGTTGTCCAATGGGAATTATATTTTGTATTACTCATGTAGCCTACAAAGTTTGTCGCACAGCATTGTAACTTCTTACCCCATTTCTAAATTTGTACTAGTCCTCTATACCGTATATTGCACTACTCGTACTACTACCTCCCTCCTGGTTTATTGGTCCCCTTCGTAATTTGTGTCAAATTTTGACCATAAGTTTCACTAACTAAATGTTAATGCATGTCACAAAAATTATATCATTTTATTCGTATTTGAACATAGTTTCCAATGGAATAATTTTCGGTGACATGCATTGACATTTTGTTAGTTAAACCTATGGTTAAAACGTGACACTAAATACGACTAGTAAGTAGTACAAGAGCGATTACGAGTATACGTCGATCAAATTATTCATCATGTCCACACATTGAATTGACGTGACAACACGCTGCACGTGAGGTGACACAAGAATCCCGGCGGCATCTTCGGGTATTGTGGACTTCAGATTTGGAGTACCACTTATCTGCCAAAATCTTTCATCATTCACTTAAAATAGTCGATTGATCATACATTGAGTACCATAAAACTGGAATTAACCGATGCAAGTGCAAGAAGGATTGGCCGGTGCTGCCTGCTGGCGTCAAGTTCGATCCCACGGATAAGGAGCTGATCGAGCACCTTGAGGCCAAAGTGACTGCTGACAGCGCGAGATCTCACCCTCTCATCGATTTGTTCATACCATCCATTGACAGCGAGCACGGCATATGCTACACCCCTCTTGAGAAACTTCCAAGTAAGAGACCGATTGGCTGTTTACTTGCACAAACATATTCCTTTGTTTATAGCTCTATTTTTCTTTTTAGACGCAAACCTAGTGAAGCAATTACAATTTGACAGTTAATAAAAAGTGAAACAAGTGACTGCAACATGACAAAGATGTCATGAAAATGCCAACCACGTACACTAAAACCTGTATTCGACAATACTGCAGGTATCACACTGAGTGGCCTAAGCAAGCATTTATTCCAGCGCAATTCCAGGGTGTTCAAAAGGGGCGCGTGGACGCGTCGCAAGATACAGTCGGAGTGCGGCAAACACGCGATGTGGCACACGACCGGCAATACCTTGCCGGTGGTGGTCAACGGCCGGCAGACGGGCAGCAAAAAGGTTCTGGTGGTGCACACCAACAAGAACTTCGACCAGTAGAGGACCAACTGGGTGATGCATCAGTACCACCTCGGGGACCTGGAGCAAGAGAAGGAGCGGGAGCTGGTCCTCTGCAAGACTTTCTACCGGACGAACACTAGGGCCAGGAGTAAAAAGATTATAAGTTAGTTTGGTATTGGTACTTGTACTACCTTGTCGTCCGCAAGTTGGTATTGTTGTTAACGATCTTTCGGTATGAACTTGGCATTTGCTTCCAACCATCATGCCGAGGGTCGACGTGGATATAAAGCTGAATCATTTGTTTCGAGGCGAATTTCCAGGCACCTGATTTTTATTTGATGGGTAGCATAAGCACCTGCCATTCGAATTCCCAGTTCTCCAAATTTTTCGAAACAAGTGCATGCACTTATTATCACGGTGAAAAAACAATATACCTGCTGCATCCCGCTTATCGATGCATTTCTGCGTAATTCTCTCATTTGTTGAGCGGTATATTGTTTTTTCGTGTCGAGCAAGTTTCAACTGGCTGTAGACCTGGCCAGGCTTGGTTTTGTTTTTAACAGGCCCAGCCCATAACGACAACGGGCACAAAGATCCAAATAGGTATCTCATCGGCCTCCGCCCACCAAAGTTGTTATATTTTGTCTTACAACATCCACAGGCAGTTTTTTTACTGAATCACACACACAGCCCAGTTCTATTTTCCTCTTGAAACGCCATGTCCTACATCCGTTTTCTAATCTCTACCTATAGTTTTACTAGTTCATATACACGTATCATTATATTGAAAATACATAAAGTTCCCTTTTCATATTTACATCCTTATTTTTGTTGTTTTTTCCCTCCTAGCGCTGATTTCTTTACCACTGGTTTTGCCTTAAACCAACTCAATTGTCCCACGTCTTATTTGCTTACAAAAACAAAATGATTTTTTGGCAAATCAATAAGTTCTTAAGAAATGTTTATCATTTCGGGATTACAACAGTTCAGACTCCACCGAAATATGCAAAATAAGGTTGAACTTTTTGACTGTGGTCCTGTGCAGAAAATGGGCTGTAATAAATTACTTAAGAATTAGCAAATGGGCTGCAAATTATAAAAAAATAGCAAATGGGCTCTATGTTGTCTGCCACAGATTTGGAGGCTAACTTGTGGGCCTACTAAGTTCATGCGTACACAAGGTTTCTCAAAAAAAGAAACTTAGTCAACAATCGACTCTACTAATACGTAATCGTTAGATGTCAATCTAACGGCAATCGTGCTTCTTTAGTATCTGATCTTCCTGCTCCAGCCGCCCAAACCAGCGCCGGCGGAACCGCCTGCTCCCGCCTCCCGTGGTCGGATGTGCTGCCGGGCAGGCCTCACGGTCCCACCATACTCGCATCCCTGACATGTCTATCCCTCTACTCACCCACACCACCAATTATTTTCCGGCGACGGCAGCCGAACCAGTCAACCCTCGTACTCCCCACCGCTTGGGCAGCCACTGTCGTGTCTTCCCCGGCTCCGTGTCATTCCCTTTGTAGGCCTCACCGTCGTCCACCGCCCTGGTACTCTAGGCGCGGCATAGTCAACGTGGTCAACGAATGACATCCATCAGAAGTGGACTGTACGTGGAGAGGCTGACAGCTGGGTCCATGGCCGCACACAAGGAAATGCCTCCTTATTACGCGCAAAATAATGATTCCTCCACCCGACATCTGGGATCCACCGGAAGTTCCTCTGTATTTCGCGAAAAAAAACGTTGCCCCGCTGACAGCTCGGACCCACCAGCTATATCTTCGCATGCAAGGAAGTGCCTCCTTATTATGCACAAAAAAATGAATACCCCCCTGCGTGGGAGGCTGACTTGTGGGCCTACTAAGTTGACAGGGACGGAGGGCTTTGTCAACTTAGTCAATATGAACGATTCTAGCTAAAGTGACCGTACGATGTCCATCCAATGGCCGTAGTGCTTCTTCAACCTCTGGTATTCTTGCTCCAGCCGCCCAAACCCGGTGGCCGGTCGTGGCGATGCTCTCGCCTCCCATGGCCGGCTGTGATTCCGCGGAGGCCTCACCGCCCCTACTACTCCCACCGCTGGCCAGGCCATCCGCCTCTACTAACCCACACCCCCTGTTATTCTGCGGCGAAGGCAGCTCACACTGCAGCCGAACCAGTGAACCCTTGTACTCCTCTCCGCGTGGGCTTCCACTGCCTCGTCTTCCCCGGCTCCGCGTCGTCTCGTGATACGTCTCCAATGTATCTATAATTTTTTATTGTTCCATGCTATTATATTATCTGTTTTGGATGTTTATGGGCCTTATTAAACACTTTTATATTATTTTTGGGACTAACCTATTGACCCAGAGCCCACTGCCAGTTCCCGTTTTTTCCCTTGTTTTAGTGTTTCGAAGAAAAGGAATATCAAACAGAGTCGAAACGGAATGAAACCTTCTGGAGAAGTTATTTTTGGAAGGTGCACGTCAGGAAAGAAGCAAGGGAGCCACGAGGTAGGGGTGCTACCTCTTGAGCTTGCGTTGGATTTCCCCGAAGAGGAAAGGATGATGCAGCAGAGTAGCGTAAGTATTTCCCTCAGTTTTTGAGAACCAAGGTATCAATCCAGTAGGAGGCCACGCGCAAGTTCCTCGTACCTACACAAAAACAATAGCTCAACGCAACCAACGCGATTAGGGGTTGTCAATCCCTTCACGATCACTTACGAGAGTGAGATCTGATGGTATTTTTGATATAGAGATGCATAGTGAAAAGTAAAAGGCAAAGTAAAAAAAGCAAAGCAAGATTAAAGTGATGGAGATTGATATGATGAGAATAGACCCGGGGGCCATAGGTTTCACTAGTGGCTTCTCTCAAGAGCATAAGTATTCTACGGTGGGTGAACAAATTCTTTGTTGAGCAATTGATGTAATTGAGCATAGTTACGAGAATATCTAGGTATGATCATGTATATAGGCATCACGTCCGAGACAAGTAGACCGACTCGCCTGCATCTACTACTATTACTCCACTCATCTACCGCTATCTAGCATGCATCTAGAGTATTAAGTTAAAAACAGAGTAACGCCTTAAGCAAGATGACATGATGTAGAGAGATAAATTCATGCAATATGAAAGAAACCCCATCTTGTTATCCTCGATGGCAACGTTACAATACGTGCCTTGTTCCCGCTTCTGTCACTGGGAAAGGACACCGCAAGATCGAACCCAAAGCTAAGCACTTCTCCCATGGAAACAAAAACCAATCTAGTAGGCCAAACCAAACTGATAATTCGAAGAGACTTGCAAAGATAACCAATCATACATAAAAGAATTCAGAGAAGATTCAAATATTATTCATAGATAGACTTGATCATAAACCTAAACCCACAATTCATCAGTCTCAACAAACACACCGCAAAAAGAAGATTACATCGAATAGATCTCCACGAGAGAGGGGGAGAACATTTTATTGATATCCAAAAAGAGAGAAGAAGCCATCTAGCTACTAATTATGGACCCGAAGGTCTGAGGTAAACTACTCACACTTCATCAAAGAGGCTATGATGATGTAGAAGCCCTCCGTGATGACGGCCCTCTCCGGCGGAGCTCCAGAACAGGCCCCAAGATGGGATCTCGTGGATACAGAAAGTTGTGGCGATGGAATTAGGTTTTTGGCTCCTTATCTGATCGTTTGGGGGGTACGTAGGTATATATAGGAGGAAGGAGTACGTCGGTGGAGCTCCGAGGGGCCCACGAGGCAGGGGGCGCGCCCTACCACCCTCGTGACCGCCTCTTGGCTCCCTTGGAGTAGGGTCCAAGTCTCCTGGATCACGTTCAGTGAGAAAATCATGTTCCCGAAGGTTTCATTCCGTTTGGACTCCGTTTGGTATTCCGTTTCTTCGAAACACTGAAATAGGCAAAAAAAACAGCAATTCTGGGCTGGGCCTCCGTTTAATAGGTTAGTCCCAAAAATAATACAAAAGTGGAAAATAAAGCCCAATACAGTCCAAAACAGTAGATAATATAGCATGGAGCAATCAAAAATTGTAGATACGTTGGAGACGTATCGGGCATCCCCAGGATTAATTCCTGCTCGTCCTCGAGTAGGTAAATGATAAAAAGAGAATTTTTGATGCGGAGTGCTACTTGGCATAATTTCAATGCAAATCTTCTCAATTGTGGTATGAATATTCAGATTCGAAAGATTCAAGACAAAAGTTCATATTGACATAAAAATAATAATACTTCAAGCATACTAACAAAGCAATTATGCCTTCTCAAAATAACATGGCCAAAGAAAGATATCTCTACAAAATCATATAGTCTGGCTATGCTCTATCTTCACCACACAAAGTATTTAAATCATGCACAACCCCGATGACAAGCCAAGAAATTGTTTCATACTTTAACATTTTCAACTTTTTCGATCCTCGCGCAATACATGAGCGTGAGCCATGGATATAGCACTATATATGGAATAGAATGGTGGTTGTGGAGAAGACAAAAAGAGGGGAAGATAGCCTCACATCAACTAGGCGTATCAACGGGCTATGGAGATGCCCATCAATAGATATCAATGTGAGTGAGTAGGGATTGCCATGCAACGGAAGCACTAGAGCTATAAGTATATGAAAGCTCAACAAAAGAAACTAAGTGGGTGTGCATCCAACTTGGTTTCTCATGAAGACCTAGGGCAATTTTGAGGAAGCCCATCATTGGAATATACAAGCCAAGTTCTATAATGAAAAATTCCCACTAGTATATGAAAGTGACAAAATGAGAGACTCTCTATCATGAAGATCATGGTGCTACTTTGAAGCGCAAGTGTGGTAAAAGGATAGTAACATTGTCCCTTCTCTCTTTTTATCTCGTTTTTTTATTTGGGCCTTTTCTCTCTTTTTTTGGCCTCTTTTTTTTTATTTTTCGTCCGGAGTCTCATCCTGACTTGTGGGGGAATCATAGTCTCCATCATTCTTTCCTCACTTGGGACAATGCTCTAAAATGATGGTCATCACACTTTTATTTTTCTTACAACTCAACAATTACAACTCGATACTTAGAACAAAATATGACTCTATATGAATGCCTCCGGCGTTGTACCGGGATATGCAATGAATCAAGAGTGACATGTATGAAAGAATTATGAACGGTGGCTTTGCCAAAAATATGATATCAACTACATGATCATGCTAGCAATATGACAATGATGGAGCATGTCATAATAAACGGAACGGTGGAACGTTGCATGGCAATATATCTCGGAATGGCTATGGAAATGCCATGATAGGTAGGTATGGTGGCTGTTTTGAGGAAGGTATATGGTGGGTGTATGATACCGGCGAAAAGTGCGCGGTATTAGATAGGCTAGCAATGGTGGAAGGATGGGAAAAAGTGCGTATAATCCATGGACTCAACATTAGTCATAAAGAACTCATATACTTATTGCAAAAATCTAGAAGTTATCAAAGCAAAGTATTACGCGCACGCTACTAGGGGGATAGATTGGTAGGAAAACACCATCACTCGTCCCCGACCGCCACTCATAAGGAAGACAATCAATAAATAAATCATGCTCCGACTTCATCACATAACGGTTCACCATATGTGCATGCTACGGGAATCACAAACTTTAACACAAGTATTTCTCAAATTCACAACTACTCAACTAGCATGACTCTAATATCACCATCTCATATCTCAAAACAATTATCAAGCATCAATCTTTTCTTAGTATTCAACACACTCAAAAGAAAGTTTCACAAATCTTGAATACCAAGCATGTTATTATTAAGCAAATTACCATGCTATTAAGACTCTCAAAATAATCTAAGTGAAGCATGAGAGATCAATAGTTTCTTTAAAACAAATCCACCACTGTGCTCTAAAAGATCTAAGTGAAGCACATAGAGCAAAATTGTAACACTCAAAAGATATAAGTGAAGCACATAGAGCAAAACTACATAGCTCAAAAGATATAAGTGAAGCACATAGAGTATTCTATCAAATTCCAATTCATGTATGGCTCTCTCAAAAGGTGTGTACAGCAAGGATGATTGTGGCACACTAACAAACAAAGACACAAATAATACAAGACGCTCCAAGCAAAACACATATCATGTGGTGAATAAAAATATAGCTCCGGGTAAAATTACCGATGGAAGTAGATGAAAGAGGGGATCCCTTCCGGGGCATCCCCAAGCTTTGACTTTTTGGTGTCCTTGGATTATCTTGGGGGTGCCATGGGCATCCCCAAGCTTAGGCTCTTGCCACTCCTTGTTCCATAATCCATCAAAAGATTTCACCCAAAACTTGAAAACTTCACAACACAAAACTCAATAGAAATCTCGTGAGCTCCGTTAGAGAAAGAAAACAAAAGACCACTTCAAGGTACTGTAATGAACTCATTCCTTATTTATATTGGTGTTAAACCTACTGTATTCCAACTTCTATATGGATTATAAACTATTTTACTAACCATAGATTCATCAAAATAAGCAAACAACACATGAAAAACAAAATCTGTCAAAAACAGAACAGTCTGTAGTAATCTGTAACTAACGCAAACTTCTGGAACTCCAAAGAATCTACCAAAATAGGACGACCTAGACAATTTTTTATTGATCAGCAGCAATTGGAATCCGTATTTTATCACGTTCTGGTGATTTTTAACAATTGTTTTCGTGAACACAAAGTTTCTGGAAATTACAGCAAGATCAAATAACTATCATCCAAGAAGATCCTATAGGTCTAACTTGGCACAAACACTAATTAAAACACAAAACCACATCCAAACAGAAGGTATATGGGTTATTTATTACTAAGCAGCAAGGAAAAATATTGTGTTGTCTCCCAACAAGCGCTTTTCTTTAAAGCCTTTTTAGCTAGGCATTGAGATTTCAATGATGCTCACAAGAAAGACAAGAATTGAGGCACGAAGAGAGCATCATAAAACATGTGACAAACACACTTAAGTCTAATATACTTCCTATGCATAGGCATATTATAGGCAAACAAATTATCGTAGCAAGCAAAAACTAGCATATGCAAGGAAGCGGAAAGGAACAATAGCAATCTCAACATAACGAGAGGTAATTTAGTAACATGAAAATTTCTATAACCATATTTTCCTCTCTCATAATAATTACATGTAGGATCATAAGAAAATTAAACAATATAGCTATCACAAAACATATTCTCAATACAATCCACATGCATGCAAAGTTGACACTCTTCCGAAATAGTGCGATTAATATTAACTAAAGTCATGACCTCTCCAAACCCACTTTTATCAAAAACTTCATAAGATTGAACATTATCCAAATATGTGGGATCTAAAGTTGACACTCTTCCAAACCCACTTTCAATATTATTGCAAACACTATTATCAATCTCATATTCATCATGGGGCTTAAATAAATTTTCAGGATCATAAGAAGAATCACCCCAATCATGACTATTGCAACAAGTAGTAGACATAGCAAAACTAGCATCCCCAAGCTTAGGGCTTTGCATATTATTATCACAACTGACATCAAGAGAATTTATAATAAAATCATTGCAATCATGCTTTTTATTCAAAGATCTATCGTGAAGCACTTCGTCACAATTTTCAGATTTACGGATTTCAGGCAAAAGCTTATAAAGATAATCTAGAGCATCCAAATCACTAGGAATTGGTTCATCATAATTGGATCTCTTAAAAAGATTGGCAAGAGGATGAGGATCCATAGATATTAGCTTCTCTGTTTAGGAATAAATACTCAACTATTTCAACCAAGCGAGAAAATGAGCCAAGAAAGACATCAAGGCGAACGGAAAAGAGAGGGTGAATAGAACGGCAAGGGTGAAGTGGGGGAGAGGAAAACGAGAGGCAAATGGCAAATAATGTAGTGCGGGAGAAAGAGATTGTGATGGGTACTTGGTATGTTGATTTTTGCGTAGACTCCCCGGCAATGGCGCCAGAAATTCTTCTTGCTACCTCTTGAGCTTGCGTTGGATTTCCCCGAAGAGGAAAGGATGATGCAGCAGAGTAGCGTAAGTATTTCCCTCAGTTTTTGAGAACCAAGGTATCAATCCAGTAGGAGGCCACACGCAAGTCCCTCGTACCTATACAAAAACAATAGCTCAACGCAACCAACGTGATTAGGGGTTGTCAATCCCTTCACGGTCACTTACGAGATTGAGATCTGATAGAGATGATAGATAATATTTTTGGTATTTTTGATATAGAGATGCAAAGTGAAAACTAAAAGGCAAAGTAAAAAAGCAAAGCAAGATTAAAGTGATGGATATTGATATGATGAGAATAGACCCGGGGGCCATATGTTTCAGTAGTGGCTTCTCTCAAGAGCATAAGTATTCTACTTGGGTGAACAAATTCTTGTTGAGCAATTGATAGAATTGAGCATAGTTATGAGAATATCTAGGTATGATCATGTATATAGGCATCACGTCCGAGACAAGTAGACCGACTCCTACCTGCATCTACTACTATTACTCCCCTCATCGACCGCTATCCAGCATGCATCTAGAGTATTAAGTTAAAAACAGGGTAACACCTTAAGCAAGATGACATGACGTAGAGAGATAAATTCATGCAATATGAAATAAACCCCATCTTGTTATCCTTGATGGCAACGATACAATACGTGCCTTGCTGCCCTTATACATCAGGGAAAGGACACCGCAAGATCGAACCCAAAGCTAAGCACTTCTCACATGGCAAGAAAAACCAATCTAGTAGGCCAAACCAAACTGATAATTCGAGGAGACTTGCAAAGATAACCAATCATACATAAAAGAATTCAGAGAAGATTCAAATATTATTCATAGACAGACTTGATCATAAACCCACAATTCATCGGTCTCAACAAACACACCGCAAAAACAAGATTACATCGAATAGATATCCACGAGAGAGGGGGAGAACATTGTATTGAGATACAAAAAGAGAGTAGAAGCCATCTAGCTACTAACTATGGACCCGAAGGTCTGAGGTAAACTACTCACACTTCATCGGAGAGGCTATGATGATGTAGAAGCCCTCCGTAATGACGGCCCTCTCCGGCGGAGCTCCGGAACAGGCCCCAAGATGGGATCTCGTGGATACAGAAAGTTGCGGCAGTGGAATTAGGTTTTTGTCTCCGTATCTGATCATTTTGGGGTACGTAGGTATATATAGGAGGAAGGAGTACGTCGGTGGAGCTCCAAGGGGCCCACAAGGCAGGGGGCGCGCCCTAAGGGGGGCCCACCCTCGTGACCGCCTCTTGGCTCCCTTGGAGTAGGGTCCAAGTCTCCTGGATCACGTTCGGTGAGAAAATCACGTTCCCGAAGGTTTCATTCCGTTTGGACTCCGTTTGATATTCCATTTCTTCAAACACCGAAATAGGCAAAAAATAGCAGTGCAGGCTGGGCCTCCGGTTAATAGGTTAGTCCCAAAAATAATATAGAAGTGGAAAATAAAGCCCAATATAGTCCAAAACAGTAGATAATATAGCATGGAGCAATAAAAAATTATAGATACATTGGAGACGTATCAGGGGGCGCGCCCTCCACCCTCGTGGGCCCCTCGTGGCTCCCCTGACGTACTTCTTCCGCCTATATATCTCCATATACCCTAAAACGATCGGGGAACAGAATAGATCGGGAGTTCCACCGCCGCAAGCCTCTGTAGCCACCAAAAACAAATCGGGACCTGTTCAAGACTCACGAGGAGGGAACCCTTACAGTGGCCATCTTCATCATCCGGCGCTCTCCATGACGAGGAGGGAGTAGTTCACCCTCGGGCTGAGGGTATGTACCAAGAGCTATGTGTTTGATCTCTCTCTCTCTCGTGTTCTTGATTTGGCACGATCTTGATGTATCGCGAGCTTTGCTATTATAGTTGGATCTTATGTTGCTTCTTCCCCTCTACTCTCTTGTAATGGATTGAGTTTTCCCTTTGAAGTAATCTTATCGGATTGAGTCTTTAATGATTTGAGAACACTTGATGTATGTCTTGTCGTGTGTATCTGTGGTGACAATGGGATATCACGTGATTCACTTGATGTATGTTTTGGTGATAAACTTGCGGGTTCCGCCCATGAACTTATGCATAGGGGTTGGCACACGTTTTCGTCTTGATTCTCCGGTAGAAACTTTGGGGAACTCTTTGATGTTCTATGTGTTGGTTGAATAGATGAATCTGAGATTGTGTGATGCATATCGTATAATCAAACCCACGGATACTTGAGGTGACATTGGAGTATCTAGGTGACATTAGGGTTTTGGTTGATTTGTGTCTTAAGGTGTTATTCTAGTACGAACTCTAGGACTGTTTGTGACACTTATAGGAATAGCCCAACGGATTGATTGGAAAGAATAACTTTGAGGTGGTTTCGTACCCCTACCATAATCTATTCGTTTGTTCTCCACTATTAGTGACTTTGGAGTGACTCTTTGTTGCATGTTGAGGGATAGTTATATGATCCAATTATATTATTATTGTTGAGAGAACTTGCACTAGTGAAAGTATGAACCCTAGGCCTTGTTTCAACGCATTGCAATACCGTCTACGCTCACTTTTATCACTTGCTACCTTGCTGTTTTTATATTTCAGATTACAAAAACCTATATCTACCATCCATATTGCACTTGTATCACCATCTCTTTGCCTAACTAGTGCACCTATACAATTTGCCATTGTATTGGGTGTGTTGGGGACACAAGAGACTCTTTGTTATTTGGTTGCAGGGTTGCTCGAGAGAGACCATCTTCATCCTACGCCTCCCACGGATTGATAAACCTTAGGTCATCCACTTGAGGGAAATTTGCTACTGTCCTACAAACCTCTGCACTTGAAGGCCCAACAACGTCTACAAGAAGAAGGTTGTGTAATAGACATCAAGCTCTTTTCTGGCGCCGTTGCCGGGGAGGTGAGTGCTTGAGGGTATATCTTTAGATCTTGCAATCGAATCTTTTTGTTTCTTGTTTTAGCACTAGTTTAGTTTATAAAATAAAACTACAAAAAAATGGACTTGAGTTTGTCTCATTTGCTTCGTCTTTTTAATATCTTTCGTAAGTATGATGGAAAGGAAAATTGTGCCAAAGTGTTAGAAGAAGAATGCATTAAAATGTTTGGCACTAAATCTTTGAATGATGAGCATGATTGCAATGTTGTTAGTATGAACTCCTTGAATATCCATAGTGGTAATGATGATTGCACTAGTTATGATGAAAATGTCTCCTATAAACATGTCAATTTTTGTGGAGTACATTGGGTTTGCGAGTACACACCAAATAGGGAAGATATATATTGCAAGAGGCATAAGCATTTATAAACTAAATGGTTGCAAGAAAGGCTAGATGCGTGTGCTGAAAATTTAAATTTTATTAGCCATACTTGTGAACTTTGCAATGAACGTGACCATTTTAGTACCCAATGCAAATTGTTTCACGATCGTATCGTGTCCAAAACTTGTGATGACTTGATTTCCCTTGCACATCATAATGAACTTAGTTTGCTCTTGGGTTATGAAGAAATGAAACGTATAACTAAGGATATTCCAAATTTTGCCCTTGATAGAGTTCTTCATTTTGATCTAGAGGAAATTTATATGTATTGCGCGGTGAATTGCATTGAAAATCCTTATATTGCCAATTACACAAAGAAAAGAAAACAAATAGAAGATGAAGAGAATACTAATGAAAGGGAAGAGACTTCCCAATATCCTCCTATTATTTCTTATGATGAATCAGGTAACGAGGAGGAGCTTTCTATTCAACCAATCTCATTAATAAGGAGCTCCAAAAAGAGGATTGAACCCACACATGATGTGGTGAAGAAGAAGAAAAGAAAAAGGAAGAGAGGTAAAAAAGATAGCTCTCCCAAATAATGTTGCTCCTATTATTATTGTGCCTCATGAAAATGAATCATAAATAATTGTGGAAGATGATGCACTTGATGATCTCGTTATGCCTATTGCTTGTTGTGATGATTATGATTGGGAAGATAATGATACTTCTTATGATCTTGAAAATCTTTTTGGCTCTTGCTTGGAAGAATATGATAATTGCTATACTATTGGTGCTATCCATACTATTAATGATGAGAGTGATTATGCTTATGATATGAAAAGGCCCAAGCTTGGGGATGCTATGTTTGAAGAAGATGATGTTTTTGAGAATATATTTTCTGCAATTAATGTTTACCCAAGCTTGGGGATGCTATGTTTAATGAAGATGATATTTTTAGCCTCTCAACTTTAAATATGCAAATTTATAATGATAGCATGCCTCCTACTTATGATGATTATGTTTATGAAAGTGGGTTTGGAAGAGTGTCAACTTTAGGAAGTAATGATCCCACTATTTTGGAGGATGTTGAATCTTATTATGATAATTATGAAAGTGGATTTGGAGAGGTCATGACTTTATTTAGTGATGATTCCACTATCTTGGAAGATGTTTCAATCGATTATGATGAGAACAAAGTTCCTACTTATGATGATTATTGTGATGAAACTTATGCTATAAAAAGTAGTGATGATTATATTTATAAAACTTGTCATGATTATGATTCCCTTTTCTGAACATTACTCTTTTAATGTGGAAACAATTTTTAGTGTTCAAGTCTCTTATGATACTCCCACTATTCCGAATGAGAAGAATTTTGCTTATGTGGAGAGTAATAAAATTTCCATGCTTGTAGATCATGAAAAGAATGCTTTAGGTGCTGGTTATATTGTTGAATTCATTCATGATGCTACTGAAAATTATTATGAGGGAGGAATATATGCTTGTAGGAATTGCAATAATATCAAGTTTCCTCTCTATGTGCTTAAACTTTTGAAGTTATGCTTGTTTTACCTTCATATGCAAGTTGATTCTTGTTCCCATAAGTTGTTTGATCACAAAATCCCTATGCATAGGAAGTGGGTTAGACTTAAATGTGCTAGTCATGTTCTTCATGATGCTCTCTTTATGATGCTACTGAAAATTATTATGAGGGAAGAATATATGCTTGTAGGAATTGCAATAATATCAAGTTTCCTCTCTATGTGCTTAAAGTTTTGAAGTTATGCTAGTTTTACCTTCCTATGCAAGTTGATTCTTGTTCCCATAAGTTGTTTGATCACAAAATCCCTATGCATAGGAAGTGGGTTAGACTTAAATATGCTAGTCATGTTCTTCATGATTCTCTCTTTATGTTTCAATTCTTATCTTTTATGTGAGCATCATTGAAATCGTCATGCCTAGCTAGGGGCGTTAAACGTTAGTGCTTGTTGGGAGGCAACCAATTTTATTTTAGTTTCTTGCTTTTTGGTTCTATTTAGTAATAAATAATCCATATAGCTTCTGTTTAGATGTGGTTTTGTGTTTTAATTAGTTTTTGTGCCAAGTAGAACCTTTGGGAAGACTTGGGTGAAGTCTTTATGATCATGCTGTAAAAAACAGAAACTTTAGCGCTCACGATATTTGCTTCAACTTTTTACTGGAGAGTGCTATTTAGTTGATTCTTTTTGCAGATGATTACTAGACAAATTCCTCAGGTCCACCAATTTATTTTAGAATTTTTTTCAGTTCAAGAAGTTTGCGTTAGTTACAGATTACTATAGACTGTTCTGTTTTTGACAGATTCTGTTTTTCGTGTGTTGTTTGCTTATTTTGATGAATCTATGGCTAGTAAAATAGTTTACAAACCATAGAGAAGTTGGAATACAGTAGGTTTAACACCAATATAAATAAATAATGAGTTCGTTACAGCACCATGAAGTGGTGTTTTGTTTTCTTCGCTAACGGAGACTTACGAAGTTTTCTCGTTAAGTTATGTGTTGTGAAGTTTTCAAGTTTTGGGTAAAGATTCTATGGACTATGTAATAAGGAGTTGCAATAGCCTAAGCTTTGGGATGACCAAGGCACCCCAAGGTAATATTCAAGGATAACCAAGAGTTTAAGCTTGGGGATGCCCGGAAGGCATCCCCTCTTTCGTCTTCGTTCATTGGTAACTTTACTTGGAGCTATATTTTTATTCACCACATGATATGTGTTTTGCTTGCAGCGTCATTTTATTTTCTTTAGCTTTGCTTGCTGTTTGAATAAAATACTAATATCTTAAAATTTATTAAATGGGAGAGTCGTCACATAGTTGTATAATTATTCGACTACTCATTGATCTTCACTTATATCTTTCGGAGTAGTTTGTTGTTTGCTCTAGTGCTTCACTTATATCTTTTTAGAGCACGGCGATGGTTTTATTTTGAAGAAATATATGAACTCTCATGCTTCACTTAGATTATTTTGAGAGTCTTAAATAGCATGGTAATTTTCTTAAATAATCCTAATATTCTTGGTATTCAAGATTAGTAAAAGCTTTCTTATGAGTGCATTGAATACTAAGAGAAGTTTGATTCTTTATGATTGTTTTGAGATATGAAGATGGTGATATTAGAGTCATGCTAGTTGAGTAGTTGTGAATTTGAGAGATACTTGTGTTAAATTTTGTGATTCCCGTAGCATGCATGTATGGTGAACCGTTACGTGATGAAGTCGGAGCATGATTTATTTATTGATTGTCTTCCTTATGAGTGGCGGTCGGGGACGAGCGATGGTCTTTTCCTACCAATCTATCCCCCTAGGAGCATGCGCATAATACTTTGCTTTGGTAACTTGTAGATTTTTGCAATAAGTATATGAGTTCTTTATGACTAATGTTGAGTCCATGGATTATATGCACTCTTCTTCCTTCCACCATTGCTAGCCTCTCTAATACTGCAAGACTTTTCGCCGGTATCATATACCCACCATATACCCTCCTCAAAACAGCCACCATACATACCTGTCATGGCATTTCCATAGCCATTCCGAGATATATTGCCATGCAACTTTCCACCGTTCCATTTATGACACGCTCCGTCATTGTCATATTGCTTAGCATGATCATGTAGTTGACATCGTATTTGGGGCAAAGCCACCATTCATAATTCTTTCATACATGTCACTCTTGATTCATTGCATATCCCAGATTACACGGAGGCATTCACATAGAGTCATATTTTTTTTCTAAGTATCGAGTTGTAATTATTGAGTTGTAAGAAAATAAAAGTGTGATGATCATCATTTTTAGAGCATTGTCCCAGTGAGGAAAGGATGATGGAGACTATGATTCCCCCACAAGTCAGAATGAGACTCGGGACAAAAAAAAGAGGCCATAAAAAAAGAGAAAGGCCCAGATAAAAAAATGAGAGAAAAAGAGAGAAGGGACAATGCTACTATCCTTTTACCACACTTGTGCTTCAAAGTAGCACCATGATCTTCATGATAGAGAATCTCCTATGTTGTCACGCTCATATACTAGTGGGAATTTTTCATTATAGAACTTGGCTTGTATATTCCAATGATGGGCTTCCTCAAAATGCCCTAGGTCTTCGTGAGCAAGTGAGTTGGATGCACACCCACTTAGTTTCTTTTGTTGAGCTTTCATACACTTATACCTCTAGTGCATCCGTTGCATGGCAATCCCTACTCACTCACATTGATATCTATTGATGGGCATCTCCATAGCCCATTGATATGCCTAGTTGTTGTGGGACTATGTTCTCCTTTTTTGTCTTCTCCACAACCACCATTTTATCCCACCTATAGTTCTATGTCCATGGCTCATGCTCATGTATTGCGTGAAAGTTGAAAAGGTTTGAGAACATCAAAAGTATGAAACAATTGCTTGGCTTGTCATCGGGGTTGTGCATGATTTAAATACTTTGTGTGGTGAAGATAGAGCATAGCCATACTATATGATTTTGTAGGGATAACTTTCTTTGGCCATGTTATTTTGAGAAGACATAATTGCTTAGTTAGTATGCTTGAAGTATTATTATTTTTATGTCAATATCAACTTTTATCTTGAATCTTTCGGATCTGAAGATTCATACCACAATTAAGAAGAATTACATTGAAATTATGCCAAGTAGCATTCCACATCAAAAATTCTGTTTTTATCATTTACCTACTCGAGGACGAGCAGGAATTAAGCTTAGATATCCGATACGTCTCCAACGTATCTATAATTTTTGATTGTTCCATGCTGTTATATTATCTGTTTTGGATGTTTATGGGCCTTATTATACACTTTTATATTATTTTTGGGACTAACCTATTGACCCAGAGCCCAAAGGTTAGTTCCTCGCTTTTTCCCTTGTTTGATGTTTCAAGAAAAGGAATATCAAACGGAGTCGAAACGGAATGAAACCTTCTGGAGAGGTTATTTTTGGAAGGAAAGCTACCCGGCAGACTTGGAGTGCACGTCAGGAAAGAAACGAGGGAGCCACGAGGTAGGGGGCGCACCCACCGCCCTAGGGCGCGCCCTCCACCCTCGTGGGCCCCTCGTGGCTCCCCTAACGTACTTCTTCCACCTATATATCTCCATATACCCTAAAATGATCCGGGAACAGAATAAATTGGGAGTTCCGCCGCCGCAAGCCTCTGTAGCCACCAAAAACCAATCGGGACCCTGTTCCGGCACCCTTCCGGAGGGGGGAACCCTCACCGGTGGCCATCTTCATCATCTCGGCGCTCTCCATGATGAGGAGGAGTAGTTCACCCTCGGGCTGAGGGTATGTACCGATAGCTATGTGTTTGATCTCTCTCTCTCGTGTTCTTGATTTGGCACGATCTTGATGTATCGCGATCTTTGATATTATAGTTGGATCTTATGTTGCTTCTCCCCCTCTACTCTCTTGTAATGGATTGAGTTTTCCCTTTGAAGTAATCTTAACGGATTGAGTCTTTAATGATTTGAGAACACTTGATGTATGTCTTGCCGTGTGTATCTGTGGTGACAATGGGATATCACGTGATTCACTTGATGTATGTTTTGGTGATCAACTTGCGGGTTCCGCCCATGACCTTATGCATAGGGGTTGGCACACGTTTTTGTCTTGATTCTCCGGTAGAAACTTTGGGGCACTCTTTGAGGTTCTATGTGTTGGTTGCATAGATGAATCTGAGATTGTGTGATGCATATCGTATAATCAAACCCACGGATACTTGAGGTGACATTGGAGTATCTAGGTGACATTAGGGTTTTGGTTGATTTGTGTCTTAAGGTGTTATTCTAGTACGAACTCTAGGGCTGTTAGTGACACTTATAGGAATGGCCCAACGGGTTGATTGGAAAGAATAACTTTGAGGTGGTTTCGTACCCTACCATAATCTCTTCGTTTGTTCTCCACTATTAGTGACTTTGGAGTGACTCTTTGTTGCATGTTGAGGGATAGTTATATGATCCGGTTATGCTATTATTGTTGAGAGAACTTGCACTAGTGAAAGTATGAACCCTAGGCCTTGTTTCAACGCATTGCAATACCGTTTACGCTCACTTTTATCACTTGTTACCTTGCTGTTTTTATATTTTCAGATTACAAAAACCTATATCTACCATCCATATTGCACTTGTATCACCATCTCTTCGCTGAACTAGTGCACCTATACAATTTGCCATTGTATTGGGTGTGTTGGGACACAAGAGACTCTTTGTTATTTGGTTGCAGGGTTGCTCGAGAGAGACCATCTTCATCCTACGCCTCCCATGGATTGATAAACCTTAGGTCATCCACTTGAGGGAAATTTGCTAGTGTCCTACATACCTCTGCACTTGGAGGCCCAACAACGTCTACAAGAAGAAGGTTTTGTAGTAGACATCATCCCCTTCCTAGGCCTCGTCGTCGTCCACCGCCTTGGTGCTCTCGGCGCGGCGTGGTCAACATGGTCAAGGAACGACTTCCATCGGAAGAGTACTTTACGTGGAGAGGCTGACAGCTGGGTCCACGGCCGCAGCAAGGAAGTGCCTCCTTATTACGCGCAAAATAATTATTCCTCCACCTGACAGCACGGACCAACCGGACGGGCCATCATATGTCGTGAAAAAACCATTTCCCCCTGACTGCTAGGACCCACCAGCTACATCTTCGCACGCAAGGAAGTGCTTGACAGTTGGGACCCACCTGGTCGAAGCATACGTAGCGATGTCATTCTGGTCGCGAACGTGTACGTACATACTGCTCGATTTAGAGGCGCGCACATGTCATAGTAGAGGCGCACACGTGTCGTTGTAGAGGCGTGCACGTAGCATGTACATGTACGTATAGTGGCCAGGGTGCAAGAAAGTAAATACGGCCACGTACGTACATACGGGCGAGGTCTCGAACGCCTACTCGCGCATACGTACGGCCAGGGCTCGTGTACATGGTTGTGGCTGGGTCGGAACAGAGAAACTGTGTCGTCTTCGTGTTCATGGGGAGGCAACGAAATGCGTCGTGTTCATCGGGAGTCAAAAGAATGCGTGCTATTCATTGGGAGCCAACCGGCTTGGACGGGACATGCGATGGAAACGAGGCCTGGCGTACTGCAGAACGGAGGAAACGGCCTTGTGTTTGACCGGCCACGGTGGAAACGGGATCCTGTTCACCGGGGGGGGTCTGGCGTACCGCAAACGGAGGAAACGGACCTCCTACGGTGGAAACGGGGTCCTATTGATCGGGAGGGGTGTGGCATACCGCAAAAGGAAGGAAACGGACTTGTGTTGGAGCGCTACGGTCAAAACGGGGGTCCTGTTCATCGGGAGGGGTGTGGCATACCGCAAAACGGGACTCCACGGGATACTGTGCATCTCCACCATCGAGTGCCTCCACAGGCTACTGTTCATCCACCGTTGACCTCCTCCAGCCTCCACCTGCGACTGTTCATCCACGGGCTCCTGTTCATCCAGCCTCCACCAGCTACTGTTCAATCAGCCCTCTCCACGGGGGTCCTGTTCAACCACCCCTCCATGGGCTACTGTTCATCCAGCCCTCCACCGGCTACTGTTCAACTAGCCCTCCGCTGGCTACTGTTCAACCAGGCCTCCATGGGGTCCTGTTCATACAGCCCTCCACGGGGTCCTGTTCATCCACCGGCTCGATCGATCGGGGTACTGTTCATCCAGCGGCAACGGCCTCTACTACCACGGGGTCCTGTTCATCCAACCCCCCACCAGGAACTGTTCATCCAAACCCCCTCAACAACACTCACTGTTCATCCAGGGAAGGAGGCAGCAGTGTTCGATCGGCTTCAGTTAGCAGCATTTGCGAAGGAATCACTCAGGTTCAGTTAACAGCAAGGGATCGATCCATCGCTCGGGTTCAGTAACGCGTAGCCTGCAGTGCAATCGCTTGGGTTCAGTTAGAGCCCAACGCATCGCACACATGTGCGTACATACGAGAGAAACGTGCATCGCTCGGCCCCCGACCACCCACCGTAATCGGGAACTCCCTGATATTTTCCTCGCCCTCGCTTCTACCACGGTTTTTTCCGTCATGGGCGGCCCAAAGAATGTCATGCAGCTGCGTCTTTGGCCCGCCCAGGACGAAAAGCCCATTTTCGGTCATGGTTTTTTGTCATAGAAGTAGGAACCCACTGATACGTCTCCGTCGAATCTACTTTTCCAAACACTTTTTCCCTTGTTTTGGACTCTAACTTGTATGATTTGAATGGAACTAACCCGGACTGACGCTGTTTTCAGCAGAATTGCCATGATGTTGTTTTATGTGCAGAAAATAAAAGTTCTCGGAATGACCTGAAACTCCACGGAATATCTTAGAATAAATAATAATAAATCCTCGCCAAAGATGAAAACCAGGGGGCCCACACCCTGTCCACGAGGGTGGGGGCGCCCCCCCCCCTAGGGCGCGCCCCCTACCTCGTGGGCCCCCTGGAGCCCCTCCGACGCCAACTCCAACTCCATATATTGGATTTCGGGGAGAAAAAACCCAGAGAGAAGAAATCATCGCGTTTTACGATATGGAGTCGCCGCCAAGCCCTAATCTCTCTTGGGAGGGCTGATCTGGAGTTCGTTTCGGGGCTCCGGAGAGGGGGATTCGTCGTCGTCGTCATCATCAACCATCCTCCATCACCAATTTCATGATGCTCACCGCCTGCGTGAGTAATTCCATCGTAGACTTGCTGGACGGTGATGGGTTGGATGAGATTTATCATGTAATTGAGTTAGTTTTGTTAGGGTTTGATCCCTAGTATCCATTATGTTCTGAGATTGATGTTGTTATGACTTTGCTATGCTTAATGCTTGTCACTAGGGCCCGAGTGCCATGATTTCAGATCTGAACCTATTATGTTTTCATGAATATATGTGAGTTCTTGATCCTATCTTGCAAGTCTATAGTCACCTACTATGTGTTATGATCCGGCAACCCCGAAGTGACAATAATCGGGACCACTCCCTGTGATGACCATAGTTTGAGGAGTTCATGTATTCACTATGTGCTAATGCTTTGTTCCGGTTTTCTATTAAAAGGAGGCCTTAATATCCCTTAGTTTCCATAGGACCCCGCTGCCACGGGAGGGTAGGACAAAAGATGTCATGGAAGTTCTTTTCCATAAGCACGTATGACTATATACGGAATACATGCCTACATTACATTGATGAATTGGAGCTAGTTCTGTGTCACCCTATGTCATGACCGTTACATGACGAACCACATCCGGCATAATTATCCATCATTGATCCGGTGCCTACGAGCTTTCCATATACTGGTTTACGCTTATTTACTTTTCCGTTGCTACTGTTACAATCACTACAAAATACCAAAAACATTACTATTGTTGTCTTTACTTTTGTTACCGTTACCACCACTATCATATTACTTTGCTACTAAACACTTTGCTGCACATACTAAGTTTCCAGGTGTGGTTGAATTGACAACTCAGCTGCTAATACTTGAGAATATTCTTTGGCTCCCCTTGTGTCGAATCAATAAATTTGGGTTGAATACTCTACCCTCGAAAACTATTGCGATCCCCTATACTTGTGGGTTATCAAGACCTTTTTCTGGCGCCGTTGCCGGGGAGCATAGCTCTATTCTTTGAGTCACTTGGGATTTATATCTGCTGGATACTAAGAACTTGAAAGACGCTAAGACAACAATTTATCCCTCAACTACGAGGGGAGGTAAGGAACTTCCATCTAACTCTACACTTCATTCACCTTCTGTTATGAGTAAGCTAGCGACACCTAAGCCTGCTTCTGCTATTTGTTCCGATATGTCGCATGTTATTGATGATGCCACTTCTGCTATGCATGATACTTATGATGAAACTGCTTCTATGCTTAATACTACTGTGCCCCTTGGTGAATTTCTTGATGAGCAAATTTCTAGGTCTAGAGAAAGAGAAATTATTGAATTTGAATATGATGATGAGAGTGATTATGAAAATATGCCTGCTATTCCTGAGGGTTATTCTTTTTGATATGGAATCGTCTGCAGCTATTTTTGCTTGTAAAGATAGATATGAACTTAAGAGGCTGCTAGTTAAATGGAACAAAGAATCTCTTAGAGACAGAATGAAACCCGACCTCGCTTTTGCTACTTCACCTATTTGTGTTCCGGATAAGGATTATTATGAATTCTATGTTGATCCCGATATAATTACTTTGGTTGAATCTGATCCTTTTTATGGATATGAATCAGAAACTGTTGTGGCACATCTTACTAAGTTAAATGATATAGTTGCCCTGTTTACTAATGATGAGAGATCGCGCTACCTTTATATACTCAAAATATTTCCGTTCTCATTAAAGGGTGATGCTAAGATATGGTTTAATTCTCTTGATCCTGGTTGTGTGCATAGTCCCAGTGATATGATTTATTACTTTTTCGCTAAATATTTCCCTGCTCATAAGAAACAAGCTGCTCGAGGGAAATATACAACTTCGCAAATTGAAGAAGAGAGTATCCCACAAGCTTGGGGAGGCTTCTCAAGTTACTTAATGCTTTTCCGATCATCCTCTTAAGAAACCTGAAATACTTGATATCTTTTATAATGGACTAACCGATGCTTCCAGAGATTACGGATAGTTGTGCTGGTTCTCTTTTCAGGGAAAGAACACCGGATGAAGCTGAAATTCTATTGAATAATATGTTGACAAATGAAAATAATTGGGCACCTCCTGAGCCAGCCCCAGAGCCAATTACTGAGCCTATTCCTAAACCAACTCCGAAGAAGAAAGGTGTTCTATTTCTCAGCCCTGAAGATATGCAAGAGGCAAAGAAATCTATGAAAGAAAAAGTTATTAAAGCTAAAGATGTTAAGAATTTACCTCCTATTGAAGAAATACATGGTCTTAATTTACTGCCTGTTGAAGAAGTATATGATCTCAATCCTTTATTCATCAAGAACCTCCCGATCCCGATATCCCGACTACGTAGTAAAGGTAAATTCTCTATACAGATATGATAAAGCTGAAGTCCCTCCTACTAAAATTGCTAGTCAGTGCTTGGATGAGTTTGATAACTTTATGTATAAGCAAGATGACTTTAATGCTTATTTTGGTAGACAATTAAAACAAGATGCTTATATGATTAAACGCTTGGGTGATTGTATGGCTAATATTAGAGGTGAACTTAAACTTGTTAGCAAACATGCTTCTATGGTTACCACTCAAGTAGAACAAGTACTTAAAGCTCAAAAGGAAGTGCTTGATGAAATGAATAGTAAGAAAAATGATTATGCTATTAGAGTGGCTACTAGAACTAGTAAAATGACTCAGGAACCTTTGTATCCTGAAGGCCACCCTAAAAGAATTGAGCAAGATTCTCAGAGAAATAATATTGATGTTCCTAGTTCTTCTAAAAGGAAGAAAAAGAAAAATGATAGGACTTTGCAAACTTCTAGTGAACCTATTGCTGAACCACCTGAGAATCCAAATGATATCTCTATGTCTGATGCTGAAACAGAATCTGGTAATGAACATGAACTTAGTGAAAATTTTAATGATGATGTTCATGATGATGCTCAACCTCGTAAAGATAATGATGTAGAAGTTGAACCTGCTGTTGATCTTGATAACCCACAATCAAAGAATCAACGTTATGATAAGAGAGATTTTGTTGCTAGGAAACATGGTAAAGAAAGGGAACCATGGGTTCAGAAACCCATGCCTTTTCCTCCAAAACCATCCAAGAAGAAGGATGATGAGGATTTTGAGCGCTTTGCCGAAATGATTAGACCTATCTTTTATGCGTATGCGATTGGTGATGTGCTCAAAACAAATCCTTATGCTAAGTATATGAAAGATATTATTACAGATAAAAGAAAGATACCGGAAGCTGAAATTTCCACCATGCTTGCTAATTATACTTTTAAGGGTGGAATACCAAAGAAACTTGGAGATCCAGGAGTACCTACTATACCATGCTCCATTAAGAGAAATTATGTTAAAACTGCTTTATGTGATCTTGGAGCCGGTGTTAGTGTTATCCCCTCTCTTTATATCGTAGACTTGACTTGAATAAGTTGACACCTACTGAAATATCTTTGCAAATGGCTGATAAATCAACTGCTATACCTGTCGGTATTTGTGAGGATGTGCCTGTTGTGGTTGCAAACATTACTATTTTAACGGACTTTGTTATTCTTGATATTCCTGAGAACGATAGTATGTCTATTATTCTTGGAAGACCTTTTATGAACATTCCAGGGGTTGTTATTGATTGCAACAAAGGCAATGTCACTTTTCATGTTAATGGTAATGAGCATACGGTACACTTTCCGAGGAAGCAACCTCAAGTTTATAGTATCAACTCTATTGGAAAAATTCCATCGATTATATTTGGAGGTTTTGAATTTACTCTTCCTACTGTCAAGAAGAAATACGATATTCTTATTATAGGGGATGTGCATATCCCCGTTGAGGTAACTTAGTGTTATTCGAAATTTCTCCGGGTCCATGTTATTCGGAATGAGTTTGTTAACAAGACTTGATCAACCTTGTTAGTGGATTCCTTCTGATGAGCATGAGATGGATGAAACTAGAAGCACAACCTTACATGCCCTCTTATTATTTTACATTATTTAGTAGAAATAAAGTAAAATAGTATTTTTCCGTCTGCCTCTGATTTATCCGTGCAATATAAAAATATCCGAAAATAGAAGTCCTCGTAATGTCATGCCAATTTAATATGATTTTTTGGGGAATATTTGAGGATTCTTGTGCAAAAATTACATGGGGGGCTGCCACTGCCACGAGGGTGGAGGGCGCGCCCTACCCCCCTAGGTGCGCCCCCTGCCTCGTGGGCCCATGGTGGCCATCCTCCACTTATCACTGCACCCATCTTCTTCCTCTGTCTCACACAAACCCGAAAAACCAACTCAAGCACGAGTTACAGGCACTTTTGCTGTGATTTTCGATCTCCTTGCTCAAAGCATCTCTCGCAAAACTGCTTGGGGAGATTGTTCCTTGGTATGTGACTCCTCCATTGGTCCAATTAGTTTTTGTTCTAGTGCTTTATTCTTTGCAAATTTGTGCTGCATAAGTGACCATGTTCTTGAGCTTGCATGTCAAATTTATATGGTTCCAAGTAGTTCTAATGCTTGATATAGGCTCTAGGCACTTGTACGAGTAGTTTCTATCAGTTTTATTGAAGTTGGTTCACTTTTGTTTGAAGTTACTAAAAATTTCAGATTATTCCAGAAAATAATGAAGAGACTTTTGAGGGGCTCGTCTAGCCGAAGCTCGAAGGAAAAACAAAAGGAAGAAGAGCAGAAGCCCAAATTTAATTTGCCTCGTATCGCGGAGGTTCGGCCGTGTGAATGGCCTTCCGATGACTTCTTGAGGAGAGCCGGGATTTATGAGGATTTCCATCTATTAATTGAGAACGCCGGCCTCACTGACTTCCTCCGCGACCAACATCATCAGTATCTCTTACTCACAAATACTTTTGTGCAAAACTTCTACTTTTTCCCTAAGAAATCACCTCCATCGGTAGAGTTTCATTTATATGACGTTGTTAAGAAGATGCCATTAGCTGAATTTGCAAGGTTTGCAAAATACCCTTTGGGGGTACCTTGGATGAACCACACCGTAATGAAGTAGAAGCTTTTATTAACACTATCACTGTGGGAGAAACCAGGAAGGTTTCTGATGCAAGAATTACTAGCATACATTTTCCTGTTTTACGCTACTTTGCCTTATTTGCTAGTCGTTGCTTGATTGGACGCGGAAACTGTGGAAACCTTAGTGTTCCTGATATTATTATTTTGTTCCAGGGTTTACACTGCAATAACTCTGTTAGTATGGGTGGAATTGTTGCTAGACGGTTAAGTCTGAACCGTACTAAGGGCCCCATCTTTGGAGGCATTTATGCTTCATGCCTAGCTGAATATTTTGAAATACCTATTAGGCATGAGGAGAAAGAAGAAACATCATTGCCCCGTTCTTATTTAGATTATAAGAGTATGCTAGTGCATGACTTTCTTGTTAAGAGTCGTGAAGGGGAGCTCAAATATAAATTGTACTTTGATAAACATCACCCTGAGACTATTACTTTGCCTGCTCCCTCTTTGTTTAACTTGTCTGCAGGTCCTCACATCGTTCCGTGGGTGGCCGTTCAAGCCTATCGTAATCCTGCACCAGCCCCGGAACCGGAACCACAAGATGAGCCTCCACGACAGTCTGTTTATTCTTGGGATCCTGAGGCGGTTGCCAACCAGTGGCAGTGAGAGTCCTCTTCATCACATTATGATCCCAACTATTCTTTGTTGCAGTACAACCCCAGCTACACCTACGGGTATCCGCCAGGCCATCCCTGGCAATAGACCAACTTAGGACAAAATCCTAAGCTTGGGGGAGTACGTATTTCTCACTGACATTACATTTATGTTCACACACACTCATTGCTAGATGTCGGTGCTCATACTCTTTCACTGTAATATCCATGCTAGTTTATTTTCTTTTTCCTGCTTTCTTCTTGTGTGTCTGTTAAACCTTAAGAAAAACAAAAAAAATTAGTATTAGTTTATTTCTTTGATGTAGTAATTAAAAAGAAAACCCAAAAATATTTCTCATTCTTCTTTTGCTTGTTGGGAGCTTTCCCGTGTAAATAGTTTTTATTTCTTTTCTTTTCTTTGGGGGTCGAGGAGAAGACCATGATTAAATTGTTGAAGTGGCTCTTATATGCATCATTGTTGATTTAACCAAGAGCCCATATTGCATTGTCTTCTCCTGTTTATTGAATGCTCGCAGATTCCATCTTAGACCAATGCACGTGCACTCTTATTATTATTCACATCGTTCTGTCGTGCAAGTGAAAGGCAATTATGATGATATATGATGGACTGACTGAGATGGGAAAAGCCGGTATGAACTCGACCTCTCTTGTTTTTGTAAATATGATGAGTTCATCGTTCTTGATTCAGCTTATTATGAATAAACATGTTTGCAATGACAATTAGAGATCATAGTTGCTCGTGCCATGCTTGATTAGCTTTGAGTTATAATGGTTTACCTTGCGTGCCAACATGCTATTAAAATGGTTGTGATGTGGTATGATGGGGTGGTATCCTCCTTTGAATGATTTAAGTGACTTGACTTGGCACATGTTCACGCATGTAGTTGAAACAAATGAACATAGCCTTCACGATATTTATGTTCATGGTGGATTATATCCTACTCATGCTTGTATTCAATGTTTATTAATTTTAATGCATGTTCATGACTGTTGTCGCTCTCTAGTTGGTCGCTTCCAGTCTTTTGCTAGCCTTCACTTGTACTAAGAGGGAATCTTGCTTGTGCATCCAATCCCTTAAACCCCAAAGTTATTCCATATGAGTCCACCATACCTTCCTATATGCGGTATCTACCTGCCGTTCCAAGTAAATTTGTATGTGCCAAACTCTAAACCTTCAAATAATCATTCTGTTTTGCATGCTCGAATAGCTCATATATCAACTGGGGCTGCCCTTATCTTCCGTGTTAGGCGGGTTATTCTCGAGAGGAGTGGACTCCGCTCCTCACTCACGAGAAAATGGCTGGTCACCGGGATGCCCAGTCCCATGCTTTATGCAAACTAAATCAAAATAATTGCAAACAAAACTCCCCACAGGACCCGTTGAATGTTGGAGGCACTTTCGTTGTTTCGAGTAAGCCATGGATTGATGCTTGTGGAGGAGGGGGAGTATAAACTTTACCATTCTGTTTGGGAACCGCCTATAATTTGTTTAGCATGGAAGATATCGTCATCTCTTAGTTGCTATGTTGACAATGAAAGTATGCCGCTCAAAATATAATTTATCTCTATTTCAAAACCGAGCTCTGGCACCTCTACAAATCTCTGCTTCCCTCTGGAGAGCACACTGTCATTTGCATTCATTACTATTGGTTTATATTGGGTATGACTTGATTGGATCTCTTTTACCATGAATTACAATGTCTAGTCAGTCCTTGATCTTTGAAGGTGCTCTGCATTTATGTTTTGCGGTCTCAGAAAGGGCTAGCGAGATACCATCTTGTTATATCATATTATGATTATTTTGAGAAAGTGTTGTCATCTGAGATTTATTATTATGGCTTGCTAGCTGATTATGTTATTGATATGAGTAAACATGAGACCTAAGAATTATTGCAAATCTGGTTAGTTATGATCATTGTTGAAAACCTGAATGCTGGCTTGACATAGATACAACAACAAGAGCAAACAGAGTTTGTAAAAGTTTTTCTTTTTCTCTTTTAGTTTGTGAACTGAACTGCTTGAGCACAAGCAAGGGTTTAAGCTTGGGGGAGTTGATACGTCTCCGTCGTATCTACTTTTCCAAACACTTTTGCCCTTGTTTTGGACTCTAACTTGTATGATTTGAATGGAACTAACCTGACCGACATTGCTTTTCAGCAGAATTGCCATGATGTTGTTTTATGTGTAGAAAATAAAAGTTCTCGGAATGACCTGAAACTCCAAGGAATATCTTAGAATAAATAATAAAAAATCCTCGCCAAAGATGTAGACCAGGGGGCCCACACCCTGTCCACGAGGGTGGGGGCGCCCCTCCCGGGCGCGCCCTACCTCGTGGGCCCCTCGAGCCCCTCCGACGCCAACTCCAACTCCATATATTGGCTTTCGGGAGAAAAAAATCAGAGAGAAGAAATCATCGCGTTTTACGATCTGAGCCGCCGCCAAGCCCTAATCTCTCGGGAGGGCTGATCTCGAGTCCGCTCGGGGCTCCGGAGAGGGGATTCGTCGTCGTCGTCATCATCAACCATCCTCCATCACCAATTTCATGATGCTCACCGCCGTATGCGTGAGTAATTCCATCGTAGGCTTGCTGGACGGTGATGGGTTGGATGAGATTTATCATGTAATCGAGTTAGTTTTGTTAGGGTTTGATCCCTAGTATCCATTATGTTCTGAGATTGATGTTGCTATGACTTTGCTATGCTTAATGCTTGTCACTAGGGCCCGAGTGCCATGATTTCAGATCTGAACCTATTATGTTTTCATGAATATATGTGAGTTCTTGATCCTATCTTGCAAGTCCATAGGCACCTACTATGTGTTATGATCCGCAACCTCAAGTGACAATAATCGGGACCACTCCGGTGATGACCATAGTTTGAGGAGTTCATGTATTCACTATGTGCTAATGCTTTGTTCCAGTTCTCTATTAAAAGGAGGCCTTAATATCCCTTAGTTTCCAATAGGACCCCGCTGCCACGGGAGGGTAGGACAAAATATGTCATGGAAGTTCTTTTCCATAAGCACGTATGACTATATACGGAATACATGCCTACATTACATTGATGAATTGGAGCTAGTTCTGTGTCACCCTATGTTATGACTGTTACATGACGAACCACATCCGGCATAATTATCCATCATTGATCCGGTGCCTACGAGCTTTCCATATACTGGTTTACGCTTATTTACTTTTCCGTTGCTACTGTTACAATCACTACAAAATACCAAAAACATTACTTTTGTTGTCTTTACTTTTGTTACCGTTACCACCACTATCATATTACTTTGCTACTAAACACTTTGCTGCAGATACTAAGTTTCCGTGTGTGGTTGAATTGACAACTCAGCTGCTAATACTTGAGAATATTCTTTGGCTCCCCTTGTGTCGAACCAATAAATTTGGGTTGAATACTCTACCCTCGAAAACTGTTGCGATCCCCTATACTTGTGGGTTATCAAGACCCACCACATCTATGATGATACCGGGTTTTGTCACAATTATCGTCATAGAAGTGTCATAAGTATGACAGGAAAAAAATTCGTTCGGCCCAAAATGTCATGGATGTGTCTTTTTTTTTGTAGTGATTACTCCTTTAAAGGTGGTTTTAGTGGGCTTGATTCTTGACGGATCGGTGCCCATTTTGCGGACAGTGTCTTGATAAAGTAGATTGAGATTGCTGCCGCCGTCCATGAGGACTCGCGTGAGATGGAATCCGTCGATGATTGGATCGAGGACCAGAGCTGCCGAACCTCCATGACGGATACTGGTCGGGTGGTCCTTTAGATCGAAGGTGATTGGGCAAGCCAACCATGGGTTAAATTTTGGGGCGACCGGCTCTATGGCTTAGACGTCTCGTAATGCACGCTTGCGCTCCCTCTTGGGGATATGTGTGACATATATCATATTCACTGTTTTTACCTCGGGTGGAAATTCCTTCTGTCCCCCTGTGTTCAGTTGACGAGGCTCTTGGTCATCACCGTTGATGGGCGACCCTTTCCGCTTGTGTTCGGCATTGAGTGTGCCGGCCTGTTTAAAGACCCAACAATTTTTGTTGGTATGATTGGCGGGTTTATCAGGGGTGCCATGAATCTGGCAAGACCGATCAAGTATTCTGTCTAAACTGGATGGGCTATCTATGTTTGCCTTGAATGGCTTCTTCCGTTGACCGGGTTTGGAGCCACTGAATTCGGCGTTGACCGCCGTGTCTTGGGTTCCTTCGTTATTGTTTCAACACTTGTGCTTGTTGCGTCGTGGCTTGCCATTGCCGTCCCTGGATTCGGAGGTGCCAGGGTCGCTGGTGCTATTGCTTCTACGAGCGAGCCAGCTATCCTCTCCCGCGCAAAAGCGGGTCATAAGTGCGGTAAGGGCTGCCATGGACTTCGGCTTTTCTTGGCCGAGGTGTCGGGCGAGCCACTCATCTCGGATGCTATGTTTGAAGGCCGCGAGGGCTTTGGCATTCGCACAATCCACAATCTGGTTCTTTTTGATTAAGAACCTGGTCCAGAGCTGCTGGGATGATTCTCCGGGTTGCTGGATTATGTGGCTAAAATCATCGGCATCTAGGGGCCGAACATAGGTACCTTGGAAGTTGTCTCTGAATGCGTCCTCCAAGTCTTCCCAGCTACCAATAGAGTTTTCTGGTAGGTTGTTCAACCAGTGCCGTGCTGGCCCCTTTAGTTTTAGGGGGAGGTACTTGATGGCATGTAGATCATCGCCGCATGCCATGTGAATGTGGAGAAGAAAATCTTCAATCCATAGTGCGGGATCTGTTGTGCCATCGTATGATTCGATGTTCACGGGTTTAAACTCTTCTGGGAACTGGTGCTCCATTACCTCATCGGTGAAGCATAGGGGATGTGCGGTGCCTCTGTATCGGGCGACGTCATGGCGCAGTTCGGATGATGTCTGTATGCGGTTTTCGACCCTGGTGACGTTGTGTTTGCCGCGCCAGGCCCGATGGTTGTCTTCTCGCGCTTGGGCACGCCCCCTTGATCCGTAGATTGACCTGGTCTGACCAGCTCTATTGTCCAGGTCCTGACGTGGGTCATAAGTGTATCCCCGAGCTGTTGTTTCTCTGCTTTCGCGGTGAGGTGGCGCGGGCTGGTGTTCAGCTTGAGTTGTCGTTCTGTCCCGGTCACGTGGTGGTCGGTCAGGTCCGTCAGCCGCATTACGCGCGGGTGGTATGGGCTCCAGTGCCTCATCGTCGAATTGGGGTAGCAGCTTACGCTTTGGGTAACTCTTTGTTGGGTGTTTGAGGCCGTATTCTTCGGCTGCCAAGACATTAGTCCATCTGTTGTTGAGAAGATCTTGGTCATCTTGAAGCTGTTGTTGCTTCTTCTTTAGGCTTCTTGCAGTGGCTATTAGTCGGTGCTTAAAGCGCTCTTGTTCGAGGGGTTCCTCTGGCACGATAAAATCTTCATCGCCGAGGCTCATGTCGTCCTCGAAGAGTGGTAGATAGTTGCTATCCTCCGAGTCCTCGTTCCCTGCTTGCTCGTTAGGGTCAACTTGCCCGTCCTCTCGAACATCATGTTCGGATGTTGGTTCGATGGGGTCTTCTTGGTCTTCGGCGTTCTCCGGAGTATCATTGTCTCCGGTGCTGGTATTGTTGTCTTTTCCGCGACGCGATTTAGAGCGGCGCCGCTGACATCGATGCTTTGGTGGTATCTCAGGCAGTTCGTCCTCGACTGGATCCTTCTCATCATCATCGTCGCCTTCTTTAGGTGTGTCCACCATGTATACATCGTATGAGGAAGTGGTCGTCCAGCATCCGGTGAATGGCGGGTTTTGGGCCTGCTCCTCTCCTGCATCGTCGTCCATACCGTCGATGTCTTCGGAGGCGTAATCGAGCATGTCGGTTAGATCCTCGATAGTGGCTATGAAGTGGGTGGTGGGTGGGAAGTAGAATTCCCTATTTTCAGCCCCTAGTCCTGGCTGGGCACAATTCGGAAGCGGTCCCTCTGCGATGGCGAGGGATCGCATTAAGTCCAAAGCCTCATTTAAGAGCGAGGTTTGGACGGGGACAAAAGTTCCCTGGCCGAGCTCGCGTGATGCGGACTTCGGGGGTTCGGAGCTAGTGTCCGGAGAAGAGTCCGGCTTTGCGATGACTGTCGGTGATACTATTCTCTCTGGTTCTCCAGTGTTGCGCTCTATAGCTGCACAGAGTCTGGCGGGCTCTAGATTCCCGTCTTCGGACCTGCTGACGCGCTCCGGATCTAAGGCCAGAGCGGTAGTTGGGGCCGCGAACCCTTGGAAGATCAAGTCTCCTCGGGTATCGGCGACATAGTTCAGATTTCCAAAACTGATCTGGTGACTAGGCGCGTAGCTGTCGATCTGCTCTAGGTGGCCAACCGAGTTAGCACGCAATGCGAAGCCGCCGAATACAATGATCTGGCCGAGGAGGAAAATCTCCTTCACGGTGGCATTGTTGTAGATGATCAATGGAGCCACCGAGCCTTTCGACAATGGCACAGTGGAAATCTCAATGAAAGCACCAATGTCGGTGTCAAAACCGGCAAATCTCGGGTAGGGGGTCCCAAACTGTGCGTCTTAGGATCGAAGGTAACATGAGATAGGGACACGATGTTTACCCAGGTTCGGGCCCTCTTAATGGAGGTAATACCCTACTTCCTACTTGATTGACTTCGATGAGTATAGTGGTTACAAGAGTTGATCTACCTCGAGATCATAATGGCTAAACCCTAGATGTCTAGCCTGTATGATTATGATTGCCTCTACGGACTAAACCCTCCAGTTTATATAGGCACCGGAGGGAGCTAGGGTTGTATAGAGTCGGTTTACAGAGAAAGGAATCTTCATATCCAAACGCCAAGCTTGCCTTCCACGCCAAGGGGAGTCTCATCCGGACACGGGGGAGCACCTTCCATCTTGTATCTTCACGGCCCACGAGTCCGGCGCAAGTCACATAGCCCGGACGCCCGAGGACCCCTCAATCCAGGACTCCCTCAGCGCCCCTCCCTTTCCTTTCTCCCATGAGAAGTGGAAGACATGAGGGGCTAGCCCTCCCCTTTCCTTCCCTAGGGCCGGCGGCCAAAGAGAGGGGCATGCCAGCCCCCTTGTGGCTGGTCTATCCCCCCTTGGCCCATTTGGCCCATACACCTACCGGGGGTGTCTGTAACCCCTTCTGGTGACCCGATGACTACCCGGTGCACTCCGAAACTCTTCCGATGTCCGAATATCATCGTCCTATGCTACCTCTTGAGCTTGCATTGGTTTTTCCCTTGAATAGGAAAGGGTGATGCATCAAAGTAGCGTAAGTATTTCCCTCAGTTTTTGAGAACCAAGGTATCAATCCAGTAGGAGGCTACTCACAAGTCGCCTTGTACCTACACAAACAAATAGGAACCTTGCAACCAACGTGATAAAGGGGTTGTCAATCCCTTCACGGCCACTTGCAAAAGTGATATCATCATAGAGGTAATAAGATAAATATTTTTGGTATTTTTATGATATAGATTGAAAGTAAAGATTGCAAAGTAAAAAATAGATTGGAAACTTATATGATGGAGAATAGACCCGGGGGCCATAGGTTTCACTAGTGGCTTCTCTCAAGATAGCATAAGTATTACGGTGAGTGAACAAATTACTGTCGAGCAATTGATAGAAAAGTGCATAATTATGAGAATATCTAGGCATGATCATGTATATAGGCATCACGTCGCGACAAGTAGACCGAAACGATTACGCATCTACTACTATTACTCCACACATCGACCGCTATCCAAAGATGCATCTAGAGTATTAAGTTCATAAGAACAGAGTAACGCATTAGGCAAGATGACATGATGTAGAGGGGTAAACTCAAGCAATATGATATAAACCCCATCTTTTTATCCTCGATGGCAACAATACAATACGTGCCGTTTCCCTTTACATCCTTTGGGATCGAGCAACGCAAGATTGAACCCAAAGCTAAGCACTT
Organism: Aegilops bicornis; assembly: GCA_021605145.1. Taxonomy (NCBI): domain Eukaryota; kingdom Viridiplantae; phylum Streptophyta; class Magnoliopsida; order Poales; family Poaceae; genus Aegilops; species Aegilops bicornis. The sequence continues at coordinate 271,213,775 of CM038675.1, read as the reverse complement.
CTCCCATTGCAAGAAAGATCAATCTAGTAGGCCAAACCAAACTGATAATTCGAAGATACTTGCAAAGATAACAAATCATACATAAAAGAATTCAGAGGAGATTCAAATGTTGTTCATAGATAATCTTGATCATAAACCCACAATTCATCGGATCTCGACAAACACACCGCAAAAAGAGTTACATCGAATAAATCTCCAAGAAGATTGAGGAGAACTTTGTATTGAGATCCAAAGAGAGAGAAGAAGCCATCTAGCTAATAACTATGGACCCGAAGGTCTGTGGTAAACTACTCACACATCATCGGAGAGGCTATGGTGTTGATGTAGAAGCCCTCCGTGATCGATTCCCCCTCCGGCGGAGCGCCGGAAAAGGCCCCAAGATGTACAGAAGGTTACGGTAGTGGAAATAGGGTTTCTGGTGCTCCTGGATGTTTTCGGGGTATATGGATATATTATGGAGGAAGAAGTAGGTTGGTGGAGCTGCGAGGAGCCCACGAGGCTAGGGGCACGCTCAGGGGGCAGGCGCGCCTCCCTGCCTCGTGGCCTCTCTTGACGTCCACTCCAAGTCCTCTGGATCACGTTTGTTCCAAAAATCACTCTCCCAAAGGTTTCATTCCGTTTGGACTCTGTTTGATATTCCTTTTCTGCGAAACACTGAAATAGGCAAAAAAAAACAACAAGTTGCACTGGGCCTTCGGTTAATAGGTTAGTCCCAAAAATAATATAAAAGGGTATAATAAAGCCCATTAAACATCCAAAATGGATAATATAATAGCATGGAACGATCAAAAATTATAGATGCCTTGGAGACGTACCAAGCATCCCCAGGCTTAATTCCTGCTCGTCCTCGAGTAGGTAAATGATAAAAACAGAATTTTTGATGTGGAATGCTACCTAACATAATTTTCAATGTAATTTTCTTTATTGTGGCATGAATGTTCAGATCCGAAAGATTCAAGACAGAAGTTTAATATTGACATAAAAATAATAATACTTCAAGCATACTAACTAAGCAATTATGTCTTCTCAAAATAACATGGCCAAAGAAAGTTCATCCCTACAAAATCATATAGTTTGATCATGCTCATTTTCGTCATACAAGAATGCTCTCATCATGCACAACACCGATGACAAGCCAAGCAATTGTTTCATACTTTAGTAATCTCAAACTTTTTTCAACTTTCACGCAATACATGAGCGTGAGCCATGGACATAGCACTATGGGTGGAATAGAGTATAATGATGGGGTTTGTGTGAAGAAGACAAAAAAACCATATGCCATCCAGGTCTTTCATTGAAAAATTCGTATTCAAGTATCCTTTTATGCCATCCAGAAATTATATATCATTTCCAATCAATAATATGTCATCCACATATAAAATCAGAAATGTACACAGCTCCCACTCACTTTCATGTAAATACAGGCTTCACCGTAAGTCTGTATAAAACCATATGCTTTGATCACCTCATCAAAGTGTATATTCCAACTCTGAGATGCTTGCACCAGTACATAGATGGATCATTTGGAGCTTGCACACTTTGTTAGCACCTTTAGGATCGAGAAAACCTTCTGGTTGCATCATATACAACTCTTCTTTAAGAAATCCATTAAGGAATGCAGTTGTGACGTCCATTTGCCGGATTTCATAATCATAAAATGCAGCAATTACTAACATGATTCGGACAGACTTAAGCATCGCTATGGGTGAGAAAGTCTCATCGTATTCAACTCCTTGAACTTGTCAAAAACCTTTAGCGACAAGTCGAGCTTTGTAAACAGTAACATTACCGTCAGCGTCCGTCTTCTTCTTGAGGATCCTTTTATTTTCTATAGCTTGCCGATCACTAGGCAAGTCCACCAAAGTCCATACCTTGTTCTCATACATGGATCCTATCTCAGATTTCATGGCCTCCAGCCATTTATCGGAATCTGGCCTCATCATAGCTTCTTCATAGTTCGTATGTTCGCCATGGTCAAATAACATAACTTCCAGGACAGGATTACCATACCACTCTGGTGCAGATCATGCTCTGGTCGAACTACGAAGTTAAGTAGTAACTTGATCTGAAGTTTCATGATTGCCATCATTAGCTTCTTCTCTAGTTGGTGTAGGCATCACGGGAACGGTTTTCTCTAATGTACTACTTTCCAATTCGAGAGAAGGTACAATTACCTCATCAAGTTCTACTTTCCTCCCACTCACTTCTTTCGAGAGAAACTCCTTCTCTAGAAAGGATCCATTCCTGGCAACAAAGATCTTGCCTTCGGATCTGTGGTAGAAGGTGTACCCAATAGTTTCCTTAGGGTATCCTATGAAGACATACTTCTCCGATTTAGGTTTGAGCTTATCAGGCTGAAGCCTTTTGACATAAGCATCACATCCCCGAACTTCAAGAAACGATAGCTTAGGTTTCTTGCCAAACCATAGTTCATACGGTGTCATCTCAGCGGATTCAGACGGTGCCCTATTTAATGTGAATGCGGCTGTCTCTAATGCATAACCCTAAAACGATAGTGGTGAATCGGTAAGAGACGTCATAGAACGCACCATGTCTAATAAAGTACGGTTACAACGTTCGGACACACCATTACGATGTGGTTTCCACGTGGCGTGAGTTGTCAAACAATTCCACATTTTTTTAAATGAAGGCCAAACTCATAACTCAAATATTCGCCTCCGTGATCAGATCGTAGAAACTTTATTTTCTTGTTACGATGATTCTCCACTTCACTATGAAATTCTTTGAACTATTCAAATGTGTCAGACTTGTGTTTCATCAAGTAGATATACCCATACCTACTGAAATCATCTGCGAAGGTCAAAAAATAACGATACCCACCGCGTGCTTCAACACTCCAATAAGTCATTAGCTCGCTCCATTGTTCCGGAGAACGGAGTTTTGGTCATCTTGCCCATGAGGCATGATTCGCAAGTATCAAATGATTCATAATCAAGTGATTCCAAAAGTCCATCTGCATGGAGTTTCTTCACGCGCTTTACATCAATATGACCTAAACGGCAGTGTCGCAAGTATAATGTACTATCATTATCAACTTTGCATCTTTTGGCATCAATATTATGAATATGTGTATCACTACGATCGAGATTCAACAAGAATAGACCATTCATCAAGGGTGCATGACCATAAAAGATATTACTCATATAAATAGAACAACCATTATTCTTCGATTTAAATGAATAACCGCCTCGCAATAAAAAAGATCCAGATATAATGTTCATGCTCAACGCGGGCACCAAATAACAATTATTGAGGTCTAAAACTAATCCCGAAGGTAGATGTTGAGGTAGCGTGCCGACGGCAATCACATCGACCTTGGAACCATTCCCGACACACATCGTCACCTCGCCCTTAGCAAATCTTCGTTTATTCCGTAGCTCCTGTTTCGAGTTACAAATATGAGCAACCGAACCAGTATCAAATACCCATGCACTACTACGAGAATTAGTAAGGTAGACATCAGTAACATGTATATCAAATATACCTTTGTTCACTTTGCCATCCTTCTTATCTGCCGAGTATTTGGGGCAGTTCCGCTTCCAGTGACCATTCCCTTTGCAGTAGAAGCACTTAGTTTCAGGCTTGGGTCTAGCTTTGGGCTTCTTCCCGGGAGTGGAAACTTGTTTGCCATTCTTCTTGAAGTTCCCTTTCTTTCCCTTGCCCCTTTTCTTGAAACTACTGGTCTTGTTAACCATCAACACTTGATGTTCCTTCTTGATTTCTACCTCCATGGCTTTAAGCATTGCGAAGAGCTTAGGAATCGTTTATCCATCCCTTGCATATTATATTTCATCACGAAGCCTTTGTAGCTTGGTGGCAGTGATGGAAGAACTCTGTCAATAACACTGTCAATTGGAAGATCAACTCCCAGCCGAGTCAAGTGGCTATGATACCCAGATATTTTCAGTATGTGTTCACCGAAAACTGTTCTCCTCCATCTTGCAACTATAGAACTTGTTGGATACTTCATATCTCTCAACCCGGGCATTTGCTTGAAATATTAACTTCAACTCTTGGAACATCTCCATGACGTTCAAAATGTCTTTGAAGTCCCGGTTCTAGGCCGTAAAGCATGGCACACTTAACTATTGAGTAGTCATCAGATTGAGCGTGCCAGATGTTCATAACATCTGCAGTAGCTCCTGCAGCAGGTCTTTCGCCTAGCGGTGCATCAAGGACATAATTCTTATGTGCAGCAATGAGGATAATCCTCAAGTTACGGACCCATTCCGTGTAGTTGCTACCATCATCTTTCAACTTAGCTTTCTCTAGGAGTGCATTAAAATTCATGACGGTAGCTTAGGCCATTGATCTACAACATAGATATGCTAAACTATAAGACTAAGTTCATGATAAATTAAGTTCAGTTAATCAAATTACTAATGAACTCCCACTTAAATAAACATCCCTCAAGTTATCTAAGTGATACATCATACAAATCAACTAACTCATGTCCGATCATCACATGAGATGGGTTAGTCATCAATGGTGAACATCTCTATGTTGATCATACCTACTATATGACTCACGTTCGACCTTTCGGTCTCTAGTGTTCCGAGACCATGTCTGTACATGCTAGGCTCGTCAAGTTGAACCCAAGTATCCTGCATGTGCAAAACTGTCTTACACGGTTACACCCGTCGTATGTGAACATAGAGTCTATCACACCCGATCATCACGAGGTGCTTCGAAACGATGAACTTTGGCAACGCTGCATACTCACAGAGAACACTTTTATCTTGAAATTTAGTGAAGGGATCATCTTATAATGCTACCGCCATTCTAAGCAAAATAAGATGCATAAAGGATAAACATCACATGCAATCAAAATATGTGACATGATATGGCCATCATCATCTTATGCTTTTGATCTCCATCTCCAAAGCATCGTCATGATCTCCATTGTCACTGGCTCGACACCTTGATCTCCATCGTTGCGTCGGGGTCATCTCGCCAACTATTGCTAACACATAGCGATAAAGTAAAGCAATTACATGGCGCTTGCATTTCATACAATAAAGAGACAACCCAAAGGCTCCTGCCGGTTGTCGATATTACAAAACATGATCATCTCATACAACAACTTATATCACATCACATCTTGACCATATCACATCACAACATGCCCTGCAAAAACAAGTTAGACGTCCTCTACTTTGTTGTTGCAAGTTTTTAGGTGGCTGCTACGGGCTTCTAGCAAGAACCGTTCTTAACTATGCAAAAACCACAATGGTGATTTATCAAGTTTGTTGTTTTAACCTTCTTCAAGGACCGGCCGTAGTCAAATTCGATTCAACTAAAGTAGGAGAAACATACACCCGCTATACACCTTTATGCAAAACAAGTTGCATGTCTGTCGGTGGAACCGATCTCATGTACGTGGACATGTAAGGTTGGTCTGGGCCGCTTCATCCCACAATACCGCCGAATCAAAACAACTCGTTGGTGTTAAGCAGTATGACTATCACCGCCCACAACTCTTTGTGTTCTACTCGTGCATATCATCTACGCATAGACATGGCTTGGATGCCCTTTGTTGGGAAATGTTGCATGGAAAAACAAAAAAATCTACGCACATGCAAGATCTATCCATGGAGATGCATAGCAATGAGAGGGGAGAGTGTGTCTACGTACCCTCATAGACCGTAAGCGGAAGCTTTTAGTAATGCGGTTGATGTAGTCAAACTTCTTCGCGATCCAACAACGTACGGCACCTTCGCGTTCAGCACACGTTCAACTCGGTGACGTCCTCGCCTTCTTGATCCAGCAAGACGGTGAAGTAGTGGATGAGTTCCGGCAGCACGACGTCATGGTGATGGTGGTGCTGATGTGTAGCGACCCGACCTCAGACGGTCAAGTATCTGTGCTTAAGTGTCATCCCTGGATCGATATGCTGAAACACACAGTACTTGAGGATTTGTAACAGAGGTAAATCACATGTATAAATAACGTAAATACTATTACCTCAATCCAAATAGCGGAAGTAACAACAAGGTTGTGGATTCCCATCAACACCAACGGCAAAGTTGAGTGTAGAAATCATAACCCAAACGTATCACTTACTCGTCGTAAGATCCTGCAACATGAGACGTTGCAGGCACAATGGGTCAGTACATTGAATGTACTGGCAAATTCACACTGTAGAGCAATGCTGAAATATGGCTATCACTACATGCATATATGGTTGGTGGAAAAGCTCTATGGTTATAATGTTTTTGCGAAAAGCCAATTTTTCCCTACTACAAAGGAATATAATTTATTTAACTACAAAGTTGGTTGAAAATATTGAGAAGGTAAACCCCCTCTCAATCCCAATTAAAAAGTTAACAACCCAACAAATTAATTATATAGAGTGATGAGATCAACATGATAATCCAAGAACCAGATACTCAAGATGTCGATAACCGGGGACACGGCTAATCATGATTAGTTTGTACATTCTGCAGAGGTTTGTGCACTTTTCCCCACAAGACTCGATCTCCTCCGTTTGATTTCTCGCACTACATGATGTTTGAGAAAGCGGATGGCCGAGACACGATCTTTCCAAAGAGGTCCCTTAACCGATAGATAGGCGGTACACCTACAATCCCCTACATCTGCTAGCCCATCATGGAAAGGTTTCCCACAACTTACTCAACTATGCCAGAGCCCATAATGGCATGTGGCTGCACACGGAAGTTTCTAGCATGAATAATCTTATGATCCCTTTGAGCACGGGTGGTAGTCCATAGGAGAATCACATGGTACCCGGGTTCTCCAAAAAATCTGAGCAATCCTTTGGATACCAGGTGCCTCAATCCACCCAGATGTGTATTTAAGTTGCCACCTTAAGTTGAACCATTAATTAAACAATCTCACAACTGTCATGGAATACTCTCGAAACCCAATCCACGTCTACGAGCATAGCATAGCAATATAAGCATAACGTAGAAGTAACTCCCAAGGTTTGAATGCAGGGCAATAGGTTCCTACCTCATCAACTACTTCCCAATACCCACATGTTATCAATTCCTAACCATGCAATGTTTGAGGGGTTGAAATTAATGCATAAAAACTAGGTATGAAAGGGATATGATCAAAGTGTGAACTTTCCTGCAATGTTGATGAAGATGATTCGCACTCCAAACTCTTGATAGCTCTACTCGTCACACTCTGGTCAATCTATCGTAAGCAAGCAATAGTAACCACACATAAGCACTCACTCAAAAGATCAGCAAGATCGAAGAAGACGACTCGGAAAACATCAAAACCAAGCAAATAACTCTTGCAACACAAAAAAATTCTAACAGTACCAAAATTATGTGAATTTGGACTTATCAAAAAGTTTAGGTCAAGAGCTTCGATTTGCAAAAAGAATCAACTAAATCGGAGTTATAAAACTCAAGTTATGATCTAAAGAAGTTTGAATACAAATCTGTTTGAAAACAATTTTTAAAACTTTCAAAAACATGTTTAAGTTGTTTTACTGGATAAAGGGGATCATGACGAAGAAGTGGGCATTGGTTTCGTTGGATTTGGATAAACGGGTAAAAAGATGCGGTAGTTTGAAAACTAGGGGCTAATTTGTAAAATAAAACCTAGCGAATAGGTCCCTGGTAGAAAACTAAAATAACAAAAAAAGACTAAACAGTGAACGTTCATTACCGATCGCTAACAAACGAAAATCGTTCGCTGCCGAACCCTAGCTAATGAACGCTCGCAAAATAGAAAAAAAAAACTAAATAATAAACCGATCTATTTAAAAGAAACTGAAGAAAAACCGAGGCGGGTTAAATCGGTTATACCGGTTCGGGTGAGAGAAACCGGCTGACATGGCGTTCTCCCATGAAAAGGTGTTGAGGCGAGACGGCTCGCGCGTAGGGCGATGGCGGCGGCGGTGCGTGGCGGCAGCGGCATGCGGCGCTAGCGGCGGCAAGGCGGCAAGGAGGCGGCAATGACTCGGCAGATTCGCCAGCTGCGCTTGCAATGAAGTCGAGTCGAGGCGGCGGCAGCAAAAACGGGAAAAGGAGAGAGAGGCGGGGCCCGGGGCGAGGTATTTAAGGAAGGGGGGCAAGATGGCGTGCGGGAGGGGCAAGGGGGCGGCGCAGAGTCCGGAGGCGCAGACGTCCGAGGCGGCCGAAACTTCCGAGCTCGAGACAGCAAGGCCCGTGCTGGGCTTTGGCCCGTTTGGGCTTGAGCCGACCCAGTCATGAACGCTTTAAAAAACATTTTCTCTGACAAACAAAAATAATAAAAACAAAATAAATAAAAATATTATATAGGCATATAATATATCAAAATTTTCAGAAAAAGATTTTCTACAACGCGAACATTTTTGTAAAGTCAAATAAAATCGAGAAAGATTCAAATAATTTAAAGAGTGCTACTACCCTACTAAAATCCAATAAAAATCATTTTAAAAATACAAAAATGATTTCAATTTTATTTCTCTCCAATTTTCTATTGTAGGGAATCATGTTACCCTATTTTCCGTATATTTTATTTTTGGAGAAAAATAATTTGAATAAAACCCAAATAACTCCAAATTGAAAATAATTTCAAAAGGACTTTGAATTTAATTCTTTTAAAACTCTCAACTCATATTTCATATAATTTGAAGAAGTCATTTTATCTTCTCTCGTGAAAATCATTGAGTTGCATAAAGTTTCAGAATTGGAAATATTTTCAAATGAAATTCAAATATTTTCAACACCCCTTTTCATTTAAATAAATGGAAGAAGTCATGTCATCTTCTCTCTAGGGTTTTGTGGTGAAAATAATTTGAATTCACGGAGATCATAAAATGCAAAGTGAAAGTTTGGGAAAGTCCTTTTATTCCCTCTCATTTAACTTTCAAAAAGTTTCGAATTTCACTCAATCAATCACACAACAATCAAACAATCAATCAAATCTATCTATTTATATAACATTCCAAAATTTAGAATTTTGGGATGTTACATGATGCTATCTCTATAGGGCTTCGCCTAAGCACAACGAAAATATGACCGAGGGACGAAACTGTGGAGGGGCGGCCTTTGCAGCTAAGAGATTGTTCTGGTTATGTGTGGCGCCCCTCCCACATATATATAGGTGGGGGAGAGGGGAGGCTGCCAGGAGGCGCCCCAACTAGGCTGAATCCTACTTGGGGTCCTCCCCAAGCCGTGCCCCCCTTTCCTTATCAGGTGAGCAGGGAAAGGCAGGGGAGGGTGACGCCCCTCCCTTTCCTTTCTCCCATGAAAAGGGGAAGGCAGGAGGGGCTAGCCCTCCCCCTTTCCTTCCCTAGGGTTGCCGGCTAGGGAGAGGGGCACGCTAGCCCCCTTGTGGGCTGGTTTGTCCCCCCCCCTGGCCCATTAGGCCCATACACATACTGGGGGTGTCCGGAACCCCTTCCGGTGACCCGATGACTACCCGGTGCACTCCGAAACTCTTCAGGTGTCCGAATATCATCGTCCTATATAACAATATTTACCTCTGGACCATTCCGGAGCTCCTCATCATGTCCTGATCTCATCTGGGACTCCGAACAACATTCGGTCACCAAATCATATAACTCATATAACACTATATCGTCGACGAACGTTAAGCGTGCGGACCCTACGGGTTCGAGAACTATGTAGACATGACCGAGACACCTCTCTGATCAATAACCAATAGCGGAACCTGGATGCCCATATTGGCTTCTACATATTTTATGAAGATCCTTATCGGTTGAACCTTATGACAACATATGTAATTCCCTTTGCCTATCGGTATGTTACTTGCCTGAGATTCGATCGTCGGTATCTTCATACCTAGTTCAATCTCATTACGGGCAAGTCTCTTTACTCGTTCCGTAATACATCATCTTGCAACTAACTCCTTAGTCACTTTGCTTGCAAGGCTTCTTATGATGTGTATTACCGAGAGGGCCCAGAGATACCTCTCTGATACTGGGAGTGAAAAATCCCAATCACGATCCATGACAACTCAACAAACACCTTTGGAGATACCTGTAGAGCATCTTTATGATCACCTAGTTACATTGTGGTGTTTGATAGCACATAAGGTATTCCTCCGGTATTCGGGAGGTGCATGATCTCATGGTCAAAGGAGCATGTATTTGATATTCAAGAAAGCAGTAGCAATAAACTGAATGATCATATGCTAAGCTAACAGGTGGGTCTTGTCCATCACATCATTCTCCTAATGATGTGATCCTGTTATCAAATGACAACACATGTCTATGGTTAGGAAACCTTAACCATCTTTGATCAACGAGCTAGTCTAGTAGAGGCTTACTAGGGACACGGTATTTGTTTATGTATTCACACATGTATTTAAGTTCCCGATCAATACAATTCTAGCATGAATAATAAACCTTTATCATGAATAAGGAAATATAAAATAACAACTTTATTATTGCCTCTAGGGCACATTTCCTTCACTAATGATGTTAGAGGTGTAGGAAAACATGCCTCTATGGTTCAAACTCGGTTAGAACAAGTTGTTAAATCTCAAAGAGAATTGCTTAGTGAAATGAATAATAATATAAATGATTTTGTTGTTAGAGTAGCAACCAGAGGAGGCAAAATGACTCAGGAACCTCTTTATCCCGAGGGACACCCTAAAAGAATTGAACAATACTCTCAAAGAATTTATACTAATGCACCTAGTCCTTCTAAAAGGAAGAAGAAAAATAAAAATGATAGGACTTTGCATACTCCAGTGAACCTAAAATAGAAAAACCTCCTGAAGATAATAATGATGTCTCTATCTCAGATGCCGAAACTCAATCTGGTAATGGACACTCACCTAGTGATAATGAAAAAGATAATGATGATGTTCATGAAGACACCCAACCAGACAATGATAAAGAACCAGATGATGTTGAGATAGAACCAGTTGTTGATCTTGATAACCCACAACCTAAAAACTAAAGATATGATAAAAGAAACTTTGTTGCCAGAAAACATGGAAAATAAAGAGACCAGGGGTTCAGAAACCCATGCCCTTTCCATCTAAACCAACTAAGAAAAAATATGATGAAGAATTTGAACGCTTTGCTGAAATGCTTGGGCCAGTATTTTTGCGTACCCGCTTGACTGATATTTTAAAGATGGCCCCTTATGCAAAATACATGAAAGACATCATCACTAATAAAATAAAGATACCTGAAGCTGAAATCTCCACCATGCTTGCTAATTACTCTTTTAAGGATGGAGTACCTAAAAAATTTGGAGATCCAGGAATACCATCTATACCTTGCTCCATCAAAAGAAATTATGTTAAAAGCTGCTTTGTGTGATTTAGGAGCTGGTGTTAGTGTTATGGCTTTCTCTTTATATTTAACTCTTTATTTGTATAAACTAACACCTTGTGAAATATCTTTGCTTATCGCTGATATATGAACTTATATGCCTATCGGTATTTATGAGGTTGTGCCCGTAGTTGTTGCAAATGTTTCTATGTTGATGACTTTGTTATACTTGAGATGCTCGAGGACGATAACATGTCGATTATCCTTGGTAGACCCTTTTTGAATACTGCATGGGCTGTTATTGATTGCAATAAAAGCAAGGTCACTTTTCATATCAATGGTAATGAGCATACCGTGCACTTTCCGAAGAAACAATTCCAAGTGAATGGTATTAATGTTATTGAAAAGTCTCCTACAATCACTATTGGAAGTTTTCAACTACCTATACCTACTACCAAAAAGAAATATGATATACTTATTGTTGGGGACATGCATATCCCCGTTGAGGTAACTTAGTGTTTTACGAAAGTTCTTCGGGTTCATGCTAATTGAAAGTGGTTGTTAATAAGACTTGATCAACCTTATTCATGGATCATTTTTTAGAGGTATGAAGTTGATGAATTTAGTAGGCACAACCTTCTGCTCCCACTTTTTGTTTTCTGTTTTTTAGTTAAATAAAATAAAATAAAATACCATGTTTAGTCTGTTTTTTGATTTTTTTCGTGCAATAAAAAGCGGTCAAAAATAAAAGTGTTCAGAATGCCATGAAATTTTAACATGATTTTTTCTGAATATTTATGAATTTCTCGTATAAATAACATCAGAGGGGGATGCCCCCGGTGACCACAATACACCAGGGCGCGCAAGCAATCCCAGGCGCACCCCGGTGGGTTGTGGCCCCCATGTGGGCCCCCTCACTTACCTCTTTAGCCCATGTCATCTCCTACCTCCAGAAAAAAATCACCATAGCTCTCTCTCTCTCGTGTTCTTGCTCTCAAACCCGCGGATTTCGATCTCTTTGCTCGAAGCTCCATTTTCGAAACTATTTTGGGGGATTGCTACTTGGTATGTGACTCCTCCATTGCTCCAATTAGTTTTTGCTTTAGTGGTTTACATTTTGAATAATTAGCTACTCTTGGTGCTGCTGTAGATGGGCTTGCATGTTGAATTCTTGAACTTCTAAGTAGTTTGAATGCTTAATATGGCCTCTATGCATCTTTATGAGTAGTTGCTATCAATATTGTGAAGTTTTGTTGACAAAAATTTTGTGTCCCAAAATTTTTCAGAATTGTTCGCAAATAAAAATGCAATTCTTTAGGAGTTCTTCGAGGAGGAGGTCTACGAAGGCATCATCTAGTAGTGGCTCGATACGTTGGTCTTATGTTGAGCCAAGTGCAAGCTTAGTGCGGGATGCCGCTATCAAATCACGCCTATGGTCGTGTAATGATTTCATGGCAAGTGCAGGCATTAAGGAAGAATTTGAGCAACATGTGCACAATGCCGAGCTTGGCCCCTACATAGAAGATAAGTGCATTCAGCATCTCAACCTCACAGAAACTTTCACTAAGAAATTTAAATACCATCCTCGTGAGTCTAGAGTTTCATTTAGTCTTTATGATTATCCTTTTACCATGCCTCTAGTTGTTTTCTGTGAATCCTGTAAAATTCCATATTGGGGTTCGCTGGACGAACCGCCAAAATCTGAGTATGAATCATTTTTGACAAATCTTTCCTATGGAGAAGATAGATGAGTGACACAAGGTAGAATAAAAAGTATTCATTTCCCATCAATTCACTACTTTGCACTCTTTAATGGCAAATGTGTTGTACGAAAGCAAGATTGTAGCACACTATGTGCTCCTGACTTGAGCCTCATACACACAACTCTGACCGGAATTAAAATTTATAACCTTGGAGCGATCGTTGCACGTATATTGCAACACAACACTTCCAGTGGTCACTTTTATGGTGGGATTTATGCCTCTCATTTAGCTAAAGAGGTTTGTGTGTCACCTCTTCCTGACATTCCCATCCTACCCACTCAATATTTAGACTTTGAGGCCATGAAGCGCCATAAGTTCCTTAAGGGTACACCCATTGATTATACTTATAACTTGAGGTTCAACAAAGAATCCATTGTACCTGTTGTTTTGCATGCGCCCTCTCTCTTTGATTATCACAACAAAAGAAGATATTATGTCTAGGAGAACGAGGCTCGTGCGTACAATGCGGAGGTCGAGGCTGCTCGGCGGGCTGAGGAGGATGCACCAAGGGCCTTCATGAGCTATCACTTAGATTATTATCCAGGTCACAGATGGTGATTACCAAGCTAGGCCAAAAGCGTAATCTTGGTGGAGTACGTATTTCCATCAACATTATATTCATGTTCACACATTTCATTCCAGTTGTCGGTGTTCACACTTTTTCATTGTATTATCCATGCTAGATTTATTTTCTTGCTTTCTTCTTGTGTGTTTGGAAAACTTTGAGAAAACCCAAAAATATTTCTTGCTTATTTTCAGTTTTTCTTTCTAGTTTAACTAATTGTAGTATGAAAAGAAAACCGAAAAATATTTCTCGGTTCTTCTTTTGCTTGTTGGGAGCTTTCCCGTGTAAATAGTTTTTCTCATTTTTTATTTTCCTTCTTTAATTTGTTTTCTTCAAGAAAAACTAAAAACTCCAAAAATATTTCAGTGTGTTTCTCTGAAATTCTTTTCTTTTTATTGAGTCATACTAAGGAGAAGACCATGATGAAAATGTTGAGTGGATCTCATATGCATTACTATTGATCTGACAAAGAGTCTGTATTACCTTGTCTTCTCCTTTTTGAATAAAATGTCTGCAGATTTCAGCTTAGTCCACGACACTCTTGCACTATTATTTTTGTCATATCATTCGGTCGTGCAAGTGAAAGTCAATAATGATGATATTTTATGAATTGGTTGTGGCAGAGAGAAACGAGTATGAACTCAACTTGTTCTGTTTTTGTAAATATTTTTAACCTAGCATCCATGATTCAGCATATTATGATCAAACATGTTTGCAATGACAATTAGAGATTATAGTTTCTCATGCCATGCTTAAGTAGCTAGGAGTGAATAATGATTTATCTTGGATGTCAACATGCATTAAAATGATTGTGATGTAGTATGATGATATGATATCCTCCTCTGAATGTTTCAAGTGGCTTGACTTGGCACATGTTCATGCATGTAGTTGAATCAAAACCAACATAGCCTCTATGATAATTAAGCTCATACTGTTCATATCCTACTCATGCTAGTATTCAATGTTAATTATGCATAACGCATGTTCATGACCGTTTTCGCTCTCTAGCTGGCCGCTTCTCAAACAACCTATTTGCTAGCCTTCGCCTGTACTAAGCGGGAATACTGCTTGTGCATCAAAATCCTAAAACCCAAGTTATTCCAAATGAGTCCACCATATCTACCTATATGCAGTATTACCTTGCCGTTCTAAGTAAATTTGCATGTGCCACCTCTAAAATTTCAAATGAACATCTATTTTGTGTGCTTGGAACGCTCATGGAGCGACAGGGGACGGTTAGTATCTTCTATGCTAAGAAGGTTATTCTCATGATGAGTGTTTATTCACTCGTCCTTGCACGAGAGGGGCGGTAATAGGGATGCCCAGTCCCAAAATCAAAGTTGCAAATAATTAAACAAAACTCCCCCAGGATTGTTGTTGGTATGGATGGTACCCGTGGATTCGGATAGCCGTGGAGTGTGTTTTTTGGTGGAGGGGGAGTAAACCTTTACTTTTATCACTTGGGAACCGCCGCTAATGTGTTTAGCATGGAAGATATTTGTAACTCTTGGTCGTAACGTTGACAGGAAGGGTGTACCTCCCAAAATTATATTTATCTCTGTTTTAAGCTTTCAGCTCTCGCACATATGCAAATCCCTACTTCCCTCTGTGTAGGGACTATCTATTTAATTTAATGTTGAATCATCACCTTCTCAAATAAGCACCAGATCTGAGAGCACTATTGTCATCCTCATGCATTGTATAGTTAATGTTGGATGCATCATGACTGGATCTTTTCTACCATGAATTACAATGTTTAGTCGCTGCTTGAACTTTGGAGGTGCTCTGCATTTATGTTTTGCGGTCTCAGAAAGGGCTAGCGAGATACCACTATTGTCATATTATATCATGATTGTTTTGACAAAGTGTTGGCATTTGATATATCTTATTGTTGCTCTCTAGTCGATTATGCCATTGATATGAGTTAATATAATTTCTAAGAGTTATTGTTGACATGGTTAGGCATGAATTTGCTGAAAACCTGGGTGCTACTTAAGCTTATTTATGTAAACAAGAACAAAGGAGTTCGTAAAGTTTTTCTTTTTCACTTTTAGTTTATCAACTGAATTGCTTGAGGACAAGCAAAGGTTTAAGCTTGGGGGAGTTGATACGTGTCCGTCGTATCTACTTTTACTAACGCTTTTGCTCTTGTTTTGGACTCTAATTTGCATGATTTGAATGAAACTAACCGAGACTAACGCTGTTTTCAACAGAACTACCATGGTGTTGCTTTTGTGCAGAAATGGAAGTTCTCGGATTGGAACGAAACTTTTTGGAGATTTATTCAGAATAAAATAAAAAAATATTAGGACCAAGAAACACCGGAGTGGTGCCTTGGATGAGCACGATACACCAGGGCGCGCCACCCCCTCCAAGCGCGCCCTGGTGGGTTGTGCCCACCTCGTGGCCCCCCTGACCCTAATTCCAACTCCATAAATACCTATTTTTGGAGAAAAAATAGGACATGAAGTTTCGTCGTGTTTCACGATACAGAGCTGCTACCACCTCATGTTCTTCATCGGGGGCCAGATCTGGAGCCCGTTCGGGGTTCCGGAGGGGGGAATCTTCGGTCTTCGTCATCGCCAACCCTCCTTCATCACCAATTCCATGATGCTCCCCACCGGGAGTGAGTAATTCCTTCGTAGGCTCGCTGGTTGGTGAGGAGTTGGATGAGATTCATCTTGTAATCGAGTTAGTTTGGTTAGGGCTTGATCCCGAGTATGCATTATGTTTTGAGATTGATGTTGCTATTACTTTGCTACTCTTAATGCTTGTCACCAGGACCCGAGTGCCATGATTTCAGATCTGAACGGTTTATGTTTTCACCATTATATATATGTTCTAGATCCGATCTTGCAAGTCATATTCACCTATTACCCATTATGATACATAAATCCCAGGGTGACAGTAATTGAGATACTTTCGCATGATGGCCGTAGTTTGAGGAGTTCATGTATTCACTATGTGTTAATGCTTTGTTCTGGTTCTCTATTAAAAGGAGGCCTTAATATCCCCTAGTTCCCTTATGGACCCCGCTGCAACGGGAGGGTAGGACAAAAGATGTCATGCAAGTTCTTTTTCATAAGCACGTATGACTATTTACGGAATACATGCCTATATTATATTTATGAACTGCAGCTAGTTCTGTATCGTCCTAGGTTATGACTATTATAGATGAATATCATCCAACGAATGCACCGATCCAATGCCTACAAAATTTTCCACATATTGATCTTGCTAAGTTGCTATCGCCATTGCTACTATTACAATTGCTACAATACTGTTACTGCCGTTATTGTTACTATTGCCACTGTTACCACTATTATCAAAACTATCATATTAATGTGATACTGATCACCTTGCTGCATATATTTAATCTCCAGGTGTGGTTGCATTGACAACTCAACTGCTAATACCTACAAATATTCTTTGGCTCCCTTTTTGTTGAATCTATAAATTTGGGTTAAATACTCTACCCTTGAAAACTGTTGCGATCCCCTATACTTGTGGTTATCATGACCCTTTCATATGTGCCAAGCTATGATCATGATGATCAAGGATAAGCCTTGGTGGAGGGAGATTTGTGTGTGGGAGCACGAAGATGCCCACCAAACCACAAAGGGGGTCGTTGAACATGCGGGCGATGCCGTCGACCAACACCAAAGCGAGAACCTCATGGCAAATTTGGCGCGAGAAAGGGCATCCAATCACAAGATGATGCATGTCTTCTAATACCTTATCACAGAAGGAGCAATATTGCTCATGGGGGAGTGTAGGACCTTGAAGTATGTCTAGAGGGGGGTGATTAGACTACTTGACCAATTAAAAGCTATGCCTTCTCCCAATTTTAGACTTTGGCAGATTTTAGCTATCTTTGAACAATTCAAGCAATCATCACACAATTCAAGCAAGCATGCAAAGAGTATATAGGCAGCGGAAAATAAAGCATGCAACTTGCAAGAATGTAAAGGGAAGGGTTTGGAGGATTCAAACGCAATTGGAGACACGGATGTTTTTGTCGTGGTTCGGTGGGTGGTGCTATCGTACATCCACGTTGATGGAGACTTCAACCCATGTAGGGTAGCAGTTGCTTGTGAGTCCACGGAGGGCTCCACCCACGAAGGGTCCACGAAGAAGCAACCTTGTCTATCCCACCATGGCCGTCGCCCACGAAGGACTTGCCTCACTAGCGGTAGATCTTCACGAAGTAGGCGATCTCCTTGCCCTTACAAACTCCTTGGTTCAACTCCACAATCTTGTCGCAGGCTCCCAAGTGACACCTAGCCAATCTAGGAGACACCACTCTCCAAGAAGTAACAAATGGTGTGTTGATGATGAACTCCTTGCTCTTGTGCTTCAAATGATAGTCTCCCAACACTCAACTCTCTCTCTCTCACGGGATATGGAATTGGTGGAAAGAAGATTTGAGTGGAAAGCAACTTGGGAAGGCTAGAGATCAAGATTCATATGGTTGGAATGGAATATCTTGGCCTCAACACATGAGTAGGTGGTTCTCTCAGAATCGGTAGGTTGGAAGTGTAGGTTTGTTCTGATGGCTCTCTCCACGAATGAAGAGGAGGTGGAGGGGTATATATAGCCTCCACACAAAATCTAACCGTTATACACAATTTACCAAACTTAGTGGGACCAAATCATAAAACTCCGTCAGACCGATTTAGTAAACCTAGTGACCGTTAGGGTTTTCGGTGGGACTGACATGCAACTCGGTAGGACCGATATGGTTAGGGTTAGGGCATAACGTAATCTCGGTGAGACCGATTACACAAACTCGGTGAGACCGATTTTGGTAATTAGCTAACCAGAGAGTTGGTCAGGTAAACTCGGTGGGACCGATTCGCTCTTTTGGTGAGACCGAAAAGTTACAAAGGGGAAACAGAGAGTTTACATTGCAATCTCAATGGGACCGATCGCTCACTTCGGTTAGACCGAAACGTTACGAAGGGAAACAGAGAGATTACAATCCCATCTCGGTGAGACCGAGATCCCTATCGGTGAGACCGATTTGCCTAGGGTTTGTGGCAGTGGCTATGACATCTGAACTCGGTGGCGCCGGATAGAAAGAATCGATGGGGCCGAGTTTGACTTTAGGTTTAGGTCATATGTGGATGTGAGAAAGTAGTGGAGGGTTTTGGAGCATATCACTAAGCACATGAAGCAAAAGGCTCATCAAGCAACACCTCATCCCTCCTTGATAGTATTGGCTTTTCCTATAGACTCAATGTGATCTTGGATCACTAAAATGTAAAATGTAGAGTCTTGAGCTTTTGAGCTTGAGCCAATCCTTTGTCCTTGATATTTTGAGGGATCCACTTTCATCATCCATGCCATGCCATTCATTGAGCTTTCCTGAAATATTCGTCTTGGAATAGCATTAGCTCAATGAGCTATGTGTTGTTATGAATTACCAAAACCACCTAGGGATAGTTGCACTTTCAGGGAGGCCACGTCAAGCCAACCGGCCAGCCGTCCAACAACGATTGACAACAGCCAGCCAAGACAACGCCTGGACCCGAATGGGAGCCCAAGTCATCCAATGAAGGGTCAATTTTGTTTAATGCATTTTTTAATACAGTGCAGACACAGACACTCATACATTCGCACATGTACTCATCCCTATCAACGAACATAGATTGACGAAGTCATCATAGACGTCTTCGTAGTCGATGGAAACGTCTCCTTCCATTGAAGGCACATCGCCGAAAGGTCTGAAAAATATTCAAGCACCAATGCCAAATCTAGGACTTTGAACCCTGGTGGGTTGGTTTCACCACAAAGAACCTAACCATCTGAGCTTAACTCTCAGTTCGCATTCAATGCATTATTATTGGGTAAATTTCGAGAATGATATACCACGCAAAATGACATGCAGTTGGAGCATCAACAGTTGGGCGCCCCAAACCGGCCTTAAACTCCTGGGAGGCCCGCCCGGTCCTTGGCCCGGTCACGAAAATCTAACCCAGACGGGCGCCTCGAATGGGTCTCAAACGCCCGTGCTGACCGACACCCCACATGCCCAGGCCAAATATGGGGCGTATATGGGGGCGCTAGGGCGCGCCCGCCACGTAGACCAACGATGGGGTCCCACGCGGAAACGTCTGGAAACTCGACGTTCGACGGACGCCTCCTCCTTCGCTGCGGTGTGAATGTCGTGTGGCGCCGCTTCGGCTTGCCGCTCAAGGCCAAATTTGGCTATTTAAGCCGGCCGTCGTCCCCCAACCCTAGCCCATCTACTTCCTCCCTCTCTGCGCTGCCACCCGAGTCAGTCTGCCTCCTCTCCCCCGCTCTCCGACATCGCCATGGTCCGACGCAAGATCACGACATACGCTATGCTGACGCTGGAGCGCCAGAGGCAGATCGCGAAGGAGATCCAGGCGAGGCGTGCCGCCCGCATTGCTGTCGGTCTGCCTCCAAACTCGCCGGAGCAGGCGGAGGAGGAGGAGGAAGAGCAGCTACCAAAGCCGATGAAGGTGGCGGATCCGGAGGAGGAGGAGGCGGAGCAACCCGCTCTAGGTTCACCATGGACGAGGCAGAGGCGGAGTTCGCCGTCGCCCAAGCCGTGGAGATGGCGGAGCAGCAGACCGTCTTGGAGTCTATCCAGGACTAGGCATATGTGGAGGCCAATCGACAGTTCCTCCGGCAGGAGCAGGCGGCGTCCGACGCGCTCTTCGCCGAACTCTACACGGAGATATAGAAGGAGGAGGCCGGAGCGGAGAGCCGGAGGCACAAGAGTTGTAGCGCCGCCCATGTACCCGGAGCTGGGCACGAAGATTGCCGACATCTCCGGCAAGGAGTAGCTACGTCTACGTAGGTTTTTAAATTTGCATGCTTTTGTATGGATTTGAGAATTTAATATGAGATGTCCGGATGCGGTTGTGTTAATTTGAGGAGTGTCCGATCATTACCCGCGAAAACGCCCGAGAGCGTCGATTTGTCATATGCGGTTGTAGATGATCTTACGTACGGTGCAAAGACACGACCAAATACAAATATGGGCATACGAATTCGAAATAGAATAGAACAATTTCTAAATCCTAGTTGTTTTATAGAAATATATAAAACAAAAAACGTCCCTCAAAAAGGAAAAGGAAAAGCGTTCAGTTCTGTCTGTATCAGCCAGACCTCTCCTCTCGGGTATCGGCGCCGTCTCGAGCTTTCGCACCGCCTAATTCCCAAACCCGGCGCCGCCGTGTCACCCCTTCCCCTACGCCCACGGTCGCGCCTCCAGGCCTCGTCCTAAGCGCGCCACGCCGAATTCTTCTCCCCCTCCCACCCCCCTCTGCCCGATTGGCCTGGCGTGGAGATCCACCCCCGCGGATTTTCTCTTCTTGGTAACGGAGACCTAACTTGCTTTGTATATTCTATTTTTTTCTAACGTTTTCTTTTGATGCGAGCAACCGAATCTTAACACGGGGTTATGAAATTGATGTGTTGAATTATAGGACTATTGTGGAGCTGCTCTAGAAAGTCTCTGGTGATGGTGGTCCGTTTATGTTTTATGTGTTGTTGATTACCGCTGTCGCGCTTGCAGGCCCTGAGACATGTCTCACTACCAGGAGCACAATGTTGATGACATGGAGGATGATTACGACATGGATGATCCGGTAGATGACATGGATGGTGAAGATTACCTAGGGCCTGAGGCTAGGGACGACTCTGATGAGGAGGATGACGAGGATGCCGAAGCGGTCTGTATCTGTCTGTCGATTTTTGTTAATTGGATTGTGTAGGTCTTTCAGTATTCTTTAGCTAATTTACTCCGGTTGTTGACTTGTGCCGGTGCATTAAGCAATGAAGGGAGATCTAGGCAGTTGAAATTGTTGACTTACTGCCATGTTAAGTTTGGAATTAGTGTGACACCACACTTTCAAAGGATAGCTACAAGCCTACACAACCTTGAAACCTCATTTTGGATTCAGTTGCCCTATACATTTTCCATGGTCCCCTTCCTGTATAACTCGGGCATAGTTCTTAAACTGCCTTTTCCTATCTTTTCTCTCTTTGCTTGCTGAACTTTCATAAAATTTGTTATGGTACATAACAGTGCAGTCCAAT
This sequence comes from Aegilops bicornis, assembly GCA_021605145.1. NCBI lineage: Eukaryota > Viridiplantae > Streptophyta > Magnoliopsida > Poales > Poaceae > Aegilops > Aegilops bicornis. Next base: position 271,192,138 of record CM038675.1, on the reverse strand, counting down.
GAGGTAGGAAAAACAATCCAGTAGTTTTTACCTTTTAAGTTCTTATTTATGTTTTGAGCCACCAGAGCAAAGATACATATGATTCAGTTTGTATCTGGATGACTAAATAAAGCTTTGCTTGACTATTCCCATTGCTTGTATAGTCACTGGAATGCTCTAAAAGAAATAATTGTTGCTTTAGAATAAGGCATCTGACACATCATCTGAAGAAGCAAGACACGGAAAAGACATTCAAGGAATACCATGGGATCGCTTGGAACTTACCAGAGAAGGATACAGGGAGACAAGATTATTACAGTACAAAAACTACGAGAACGTACCTAATTCTGCAGAAGCAGCAATGAAGGTATGCCTTTCAAATAAGTTAATTTGTGTGGGAGAAAATATTCTGACACTGTGATTGGCACTTCTGTAAAACAGGCATGCAAATCTACTGAAAAAGATGGAACATATTATGAGTTCAGGCGAAATACTAGATCAGTAAAATCTACTATTCTACACTTTCAGGTGAGTTCCTATACGTCCTTGTTTAGTAAGTACTCCCTCTGTCCCATAATATAAGAGCGTTTTTGACAAAAAACGCTCTATTATGGGACGGAGGGAGTAACATATAAATCCTGCATTTCAATAAAGATGGTTTATTATAAAAGTATTACCAGATAAATTGTTATTTGAACATTGAAACTATCAGACACTAGAAACTTTTTCAAAATTAAATGGCGCATTTTTTCAATTGCAATGTGTCTGCAGTTTTATCTAAATGTTCATACACGAAATTATGTTGTAACAATGTAACATTTATACCTAACTACTGTATTACACAGCAAGCACCCACTGATAAAAAATTCGATCTATATTTGCCCTTGTAATTATTTATTCACCATTTAGATGGCTGTGGAGAGGCTGTCGAGAAACTTTTTAAATCATAACCAACCTGCTCTCTACTTGTCTTCAGTTCACTATTATCACTTGTGATGTATGTGCAATGTTTGTGTCTACCAATTTAGCTCATAACACTACATTTGTGTTTGTAGAATACCTATTTCTGTTAGTAGTTAGCTAGAACAGGTCAATTCTGTAGTTCTTCAGGGGCTTACCATCTGATGGGAAGGGGGAACAGTCCTACCTGCTACCTGTCACTGGCACGGTGGCACCTGATAGCCATCTTTATGACCATGCCTGCCTCTTACTGCAGATAGATGCGTTTATAAACAATTAATTGAAGGGGTGCCTAGAGTATCTTTGATTATTAATGTATCTTATTCTGCCTATGATTGTATTTCCTATGCCAAGATGGATCGACTGTGTGAAATAAAGTCCACCGAGAACTCCCATGGAATTTTGGGTTCTATTTGGCTTGGTTACATAGGTCTATTAACCACCCTGCTTATTATTATTTCAGGATATTATTCAAATAATGGTTTAACCTGTTTAAAGACTTGTCTGTTTCATGATTCTGCATGTAATTTTGTTTCAATTGGTTAAAAGAAATGTGGAGGCTGCTTGTTGTCAGTCTTATTTGATGCTCCTTTATTTTTCTTCTGATACATTGATGTTAAATAAGAAATTAATCGAGTTAATCTATGCCTGCAGCTGAGAAATTTAGTATGGGCTACATCTAAGCATGATGCCTACCTAATATCGCATTACTCGGTGCTACACTGGTCAGCCTTGAGTGGTGTGGACACAGAAATTATGAATGTCGAAGGGCATATTGCACCAAGTGAGGTAGTGTCTATAGTTACTAAATTTTCATCCTAGGTTGCACTTTCATTTGTTGCTCTACCTCTATTAATGATATTTTATTATTTCATTGCAGAAACATCCAGGAAGTTTATTAGAAGGGTTTTCTCAGACTCAAGTTAGTACGCTGGCAGTCAAGGATAATTTGCTAGTAGCTGGTGGTTTCCAAGGAGAGCTAATATGCAAAGTAGGATCACTGTATCACTTTGTTTTTGCACTGACCCTAATTGTTTTGGGGAGTTCTATCTCGCAATTGACTGGGAGAAGCCAAACTTGTGGATAGATGCATCTTGCCACGACAATCATCTTACCCTGCCCATTCCACAGTACCTTACCAGTGACCACCACCTGTGTTTCTCCTGCCTCACCCACCCACCCTACAATTTCCCTACCCCACCGGCCCATCTTTCATGTGGCCAACTGGCCATCGGTAGCACCTTTGTCACCTTAGTGTGTCTGCACCCCTCCCCCTGTTCACTTGCTTCATGACCTCGGCACTGACTTCTCCCTCTTGTGCATAGTTCTCGTGAAGCTGCAGGCACCTGACAGAACCTCCTCGTGCAGTCTGAAGGTCTTCTTGACTGCAATGCCCCTGTTGCTGATCCCATGGCTTGCATTCTGTGGATACGAATTGTCCGCAGGCATTTATCTTTATAGTTCCATTAAATTTGTCACTATCTTCTACTCCCTCCGCCCCGAATTACTTGTCGCAGAAACGGATGTATCTAGACGTATTTTTAGTTCTAGATACATCCATTTCTGCGGCAAGTAATTCGGGACGGAGGGAGTATTTGTTATATATCTGAACCCACTCTCTTAGTATTAGCTTGTAGCATATGATGAGCTTCCATTTTTCTTACGGAAACATGACAAGGTTCCATTGCCTCTCTTGTTTGCTGGTGGGGATGCGTGTGAATGTGCTGTTAGCTATTTTCTCGCCTCGTTGCTAGTTCACCTCCTATTCAGTTAAATTGATGCTGTTCATTTACAAATTCAGTGGGCAAGTAACTACATATTACATTTATTTCGAACTTGAGTATGCTGGAATATATTTGTGAGCTCTTGACACTGATAGTTTTCTGATGTTAACCTTGGTCAATGTGATGCAGAACCTGGACCAAGAAGGAATAAGCTTTTGCTGCAGGACAACATATGATGATAATGCAATCACCAATGCAGTGGAGATATTCAACACCTCTAGGTAAATGTTATGCTCGGCTGTTAAAGATTCAATCCTGCTGAACATTCTTAAAAGATTAAGAAACTAGCTGGACTGTAGCCACAAGATTACTCTTCCCTAGAACTTATTTCATCAGAATGTTGGAACGAGCTCATATCAATAGCTGCTGCCAAGAATTCTTTTGAAACTGAAATTAATATTAATGTTTTCCTCTGGTCCATAATTTCTTCAGTGGTGCTGTTCACTTCATTGCATCTATTAACGACTCCGGTGTAAGAGAATATGATATGGAAAGATACCAGTTATGTAAGCATTTCCGCTTTGATTGGCCAGTGAATGTAAGTTCTGTTATTCACATTGTCATTTACTTTTTTTTTGGTATTCCGTACTTTATCTAGAGCAATTCTATATTATCATTTCTAACAAGCTCCAGCTTTTATTTGTCTTTATGAAATGGTTTCCTAAACCTAACTTGATATCTATAAACTAAATTTTTTAAACTGAACGATCAGACCTAGAGTCTGCCAACAGTTGAGGCAACCAAAATGTACTTGAAGAAATCTAGTCCAATCAGAACACTCAATTAAAGGAAATGATTAAATATTGATAGTGCTTATAATTCTTGGTGCCGAATGTGCTCCTTCCATTACTGGCTCTTCTGGCTGACCGCCACCATAAGGCCCATGGTGCTTGACCCTATGCAAGATGGTGCTTGACCCTGGAATCCAACTATACATTTGTCAATTTCAGTGCCAACTGCTAAACCATCACTTTGTTTTCTTCCACATCTTCTCTTATTATCTGGATAATATTCTATTAATTTCTTGTCTGTCACTTGTAGCATTTAGGATACCTGTTGAATTTACATTTTAGTTTCAATAACTGATCCTTCTATTGGCGCAGCACACGTCTTTGAGCCCTGATGGGAAGCTTGTTCTCGTTGTCGGGGATGACCCAGATGCTTTGCTTATTGATGCTAATTCAGGAAAGGTAAATCAAACATGCACATTTGTTAGGTTTAAAGCATTTTGCGAGTGCCTATCTATGCATTTGAAAATATAAAATTAAATGTTTTGTATCTGGACACAGACTATTCATTCTATGAAAGGTCACTTGGATTTCTCATTTGCATCGGCTTGGAGCCCTGATGGCCAGACATTTGCCACTGGCAATCAAGACAGGACATGCCGGATTTGGGATGCCAGAAATCTCTCGCAGTCTCTCCATGTCTTGAGGGGTAACCTTGGTGCTATAAGATCTATTCGCTACACATCAGATGGTCAGTTCCTGTCAATGGCAGAGCCGGCAGATTTTGTTCATATCTTTGATGTCAAGAGCGATTACAACAAGAGGCAAGAGCTGGATTTCTTTGGTGAGATATCTGGCATGTCTTTCAGTCCTGACACGGACACGCTCTTCGTCGGTGTCTGGGACAGGACCTATGGCAGCCTGCTTCAGTATGGCCGCCTCTATAACTACTCATACCTTGACTCGCTGTTCTAAGGTCAATGCAAACAAGTGTTGGTTGGGCCTCTTGTGTGTCAGTTCTGCCGATTTTCGTGGGCGCCGACTATTAGGTACACCATAATCAGATTTATGTTATAGATTGGTCATTCTTTAATAATTCATGTATCCTGTTTTATGTGTACAAAAGAAATGTATACAGATATAGCTTTGCTTTGAGGTAGGAATTGTAAGTTATGTTTCTAGGGCTAGTTTTCTCCATGAATTTGGATGTAAACTTTTATCTGAGATGTGTACCGTGAACATCTGCTGCATTGACCGAAACCGGTATGCTTCGGTGGTATGTGCTATGCCGCAGTTGTGTGGAGCAGTTTGGATTGTATAATTGAGACGTTATACACCTGTTTGTGAATCCTGTATACCTGAGAAGTTTGTCTCCACTATCTTATTTATCCTAACATTCAACTTATCCACCACATCAAATGCGCAATGTCAGCAAAACAACTGCATGTCCCCACGTCATTGACTGAGCTCATTTTATTTATGAGAGCACTATTCGAGGTGGGTGATCTTCTCCCCGTTTTCTCCATAGCAGTGCGTCCATTTTTCTTTTTAAACACCTCTCCATATGTTAATTAATTTAAAATGTGATTACAATCGTTCATTGCAGGTGTCACGCAGGGCGGGAAACTATTAAAAAGAGAACTACCTGATCTATTATCAAAACTAAAACTAAATTTAGCAATCGCATCAGCCACTGCATTGGCCCTTCTATTTATTTTGGACAACTTGAAATTTCTCAGAACTCTGATAATGCCAAGCGCTTCCTTCTTGAGGTCAACGAACGGGTATCTGTCAAAACTTTCATTTGCAAGAAAAGAAGACACAAACACACAACCAGTTTCCAAAAAAAAAGGTGTGTTAAGAGAAATACTGATATATAGCCCAACAAGCCATGCCTGAAGTTCCGCTTCATCCACATCAGAACATAACCTAATAAAGTCCCAAGATGAGACAGTGAGATCATCAGTATAGTTCCTAGCCACCACCCCAACGCTCACAGCACTAGAACTCTCCACAAAACTGGCATCAACATTGATGCTCGCAACGCTTAAACTCTCCACAAAACTTGCATCAACATTGATCTTGATATCGTTAGAAGGAGGCGGTTGCCGCACCTCTTTGGATCTCACCATAGTGTTTCTTGGACCAAAACCCGCCACCACCTCCTTTCCTTTGTTATTGGTGACTACCTCATTAGTATCCTAACACGACATGAAGGAAGACTAGTAGCTTTCCAGAAATATAGCGGAGCCTGTAACAATTTCTTTTTCTTTCCGAAAAATCAAGTCATTCCTCAAGTGCCAAGCTCTCCAAAAAAGAAACGGAATGTACTCCCTTTGAGAACAACTTAACTAGTCTAATAAAATAAGTAACCAGTCCGAGAATAAGCCTCTTCCCCTGGCAAATTCCAAACGTCTCTCAATGCTAGCGAAGTGCAGGAGCCTTGGAGCAAGAAACAAGAGCGTCAAAAGTGATCTCATCCTCAACCCCACGGATAGAGCAAGTATAAATGGTAGTTTGATGATGTAAAACTCTATTAACCTAAACCGTCAGGCTATCAGATGCTGCAAGCCATCCAAAAATTCTAATATTTTATGGGATATTGGCCTTCCAAATGATATCACACAACCTCCTTTCTCCGTCAATAGCAGTGCTGGATTGCCCAATATTTTCTTTCCGATCCTTAAGCCTTAATGCCAGATTGTATGCATTCTTCACTGAAAACAATCAATTCTTTTCAAAATGCCAAGCAGTGAAACCACCATCCTCCGAGGATTGAATCCGCAACTTCAAGATCTCTTTCGCATCATGAGGATAAAAAAGATGTCTAACAATTTTTTCGTCCCCAATCCCTAGACTCGCTCTTGAATAACTCTAAAACCCATTTGAGTCGTCCAATTTTCTCACCCTCCTCGACCCTAGTCGACTAGGATCATGTAACCTAGAAAACGATACATGTCGTGGAATTGTCACGGCAGATGTCCTTAGTGTCAGGACTTGTCGCGAGGCCAACGCATCTATGCAGTAGCTTGAAGGGGTTGATCGGAATCGAGAGACACAACACGCAAGACGAAGATTTAGACAGCTTCGGGCCCCAGGAAACATCATCCGGTAATGACCCTACATGCTGTTTGTGGCTAGATCTCATTATGCTCATGAGAGAGTCGCCGGTAAGCCGGCTCTTTGTGTCTAGCCCTAGAGATTGTTCTTGCTTTTCTTGTCCCTCTTTGGGGAGCCCCGCCCCTCTTTATATAAGTTAGAGGGGCAGGTTACATGTGGAGTTCTAGTAGGACTAGGACTAGCCTATCTTCTACTACAAGCCGGATACAAGTCCGGGTCTTGATTCCTTGTAAGGGAAATATTCCTTACACCTTTCTTCTTAAGTCGGCCCACCATCACATGAACCGCCCATCGGGCCTTGGGCCTTGTCGTCTGCTTTGACCCGCCCGCCGGGTCTCCAGTGAGTCACAATGTTCAGGCGGGTTATATGTAAACCGCCATGTCCAGGAAGATCGTCAGTGAGTCGCCTAGCTCCAGCCGGGTCTTCTGGTGAATCGCCAAGTCCGGCCGGGTCATAACTCCGGCCGGGTCATACCGCGGGGTATATCCCCGACATTAGCCCCCAGTTTAATTTGGATTTATCCATGTTAAACTGATCCTGCAAAATAAACACCAGAACAACTTTGACAGGTTGTGCTCCGGGTTAAAAATTCTTGTAAGCCGGCACCTGATCATCCTTAATTCCTTTCGCTCCGGGTTAAATATTCTCCTGAGACAGGACCTGATTATCCTTAAGTCCAATTGTCATTTTCTTCATCTAGAAAATCTGGGTCAAATAAGCTAGCTTCATACTCAATTTGCTGATGTTGGTTTCTCACAGAAAAATATTATGAAGAATAATCCACTTGAGTCGGCTTCCAAGGCGCCGGGTTAAATAATTTTGGTCTTCAAACACTCATATGATATTCAGCCGGCTTGAAGATGTAAAACTTGCCGGTTTATCATTGCCAAAAACTGCCTGATTATAAAACAGACGATGCCGGGTCATAATTGTTGTTGACACCGGTTTATGTAATTGATCCTCCTGATTTGCTCAAAACTGATAATTTGAAGATTTTTCTCCCTTATATCCATATTACCTGTAGCCCCAAGTCTTGAGCAGAACAAAGTGATGGTTTAAGACTTGCTCCAATAAATGTTGCAACCTTGAAGAAATCCGGTTTATTCATCTCAATCATATAAACTGAATATTTCACACATGTAGCCCCCAAGTGCCGGGTTGCCATGCTTGCAGCAACCTGGGACTTGTAATTGCTTTGTGCTCATGAAAACTTCAACCAGTATAGCCCCTAAGGGTCGGGTCATTATGCAAATAATGAGCAGCGACTTTATAGATATAACCATGTAAATTTGAACGGCAATGTGTAGCCCCCAAGGGCCGGCTTAGTAAGATAATACTGAGCTGGGACTTTGTATATAATTGATAATAACATCATATAATATAGTCTCCACCATGGGGCTTGAACCCACGTCCACAAGGTTAAGAGCTTTGTACTCCACCAACTAAATAGTGGACCGTTCAATATAATGGATTAATGCTTGTGTACCTTGAATTTTTGACAGGAGCAATTGGTAGCCCCCAAGGGCCGGCTCATTACAATGGGATGAGTCGGGTCTTCAATAAGTTGATCAAAAAATGACTTTACATTAGCCCCCAAGTGCCATGGTGCATGCTGGCAGTGACATGGGACTTGCATATTTGATATAATCCCAATCTGAATAATATAGCCCCCAAGTGCCGGGTCGTAAGCCTGCAGCGACTCGGGACTATTCCTTCCATTGTAGAATAAATCATATCCATTGATAAAAATAATAGCCGTTGTGCTAAAGCGACTTTGAAAATCTCAATCATAGCACTGGTTATTGATAATCACAATAGAAATCCAGCCATGTTGGCTATTCGAGATTTGAATAATATAATCTGGTATGAAAACCTCAATCATTCAATATCATCATGAAAATCCAGCCAGTTTTGGCTATTAAAGATTTGAATACCTCATCGGTTGACAAGTAAATCCGGAGTTTAAATATTCGGCGGCTCTTGGCCGATGGCGATTTAATACGCCTCCGTTGTAAGCCGGAATTTTTATAACCCGCCGCTTATAGCCTTTGAGAAAAATCCAGAACGGATCATCATTTTGAAGCACCAACTTCGGTAATGAGCTTGAACTTAATCATTTATATGTCATATTTCTGCAAATCCCGCAAAGATTTAAACAACATATGCCCTGGCGACTTATCGTCAAAAACCAGGGCGGGTAACCACCCAAATGTAGTCTTATCCTGCACACAAGTAGATCACAAGAACCCTTGGCGGTTTACCGCAGGGCGGGTCATAATACCTCACATATAACCACTGTGATATTGAATAATGCTTCCATATAAATGATTGTTGTCATAAGCTAGCGACTTATAGTCAAAAGTCAAGCCGGGTTAATCATAAAACACTTATATACATTTGAGATATAATCCCCAAAAGGTCTCAAGTTAAGTAATTGTGGCTACAATAAACTTTACCAGAGATAGAATAAAACCTTTGAGGCTTCTGATTCGGATACGATCAAGAAACCGCTCCAAAGGGGTTAAGCTAAGATTTGAATACGATCATATAGCCCCAAAGGTGGCTTTGGCGATGCCGATCAAGTGGGTATCGACAACTATGTTCTCTTTGGTTGAATCGACCTATGTTTGAACAGGAAGCCCCCAAGTGACCATAAGAGTTGTTTAATGACGCTGGTTCGAATACGACCCACGTCAGACCCAAAGGGTAGCTATGATTCAGATATGATCAAGAAGCCCCCTAGTGGGTTTGGCAGTATGCCGATCAAGAGGGTATCGATAACTATGTTCTCTTTGATTCGAATACGACCTATGTTTGAACAGGAAGCCCCCAAGTGATCATATAAGTTTTGGCATTGCGCCGATCAAGAAGGTACTGATAGCTATGCTCGATGAGCAAGAAGCCCCCAAGTGATCATATAAGTTTTGGCATTGCGCCGATTAAGAAGGTACTGATAGCTATGCTCGATGAGCAAGAAGCCCCCAAGTGATCATAATAAGATAAGCCATAAGGCAGGATACCCAAGTTTGAACCGCGCATCATGGAAGCAAATTCTTTTGGCAACCTTTAATTTTTCTGAGAACTCGAACTTGCAAGAGATTAATGCTTTTTGAACCGGAACTTTAAACCGGATTTGAAAGCTTTAAAAATTTGTGAAGGACAAATTTACCTTGAGCCGGATTTTGAATCGGATTTGAGAGCTTCAAAATTTTGTGAGGGACAAATTTACCTGGGCCGGCTTCGAACCGGATTTAAGAGCTTCAAAGCTTTGTGGGAGAAAGATGCCTCTTGAACCGGATTTTAAACCGAGTCCTTATTTTGAGCCGGAAATCTTGACAGCTTTTAAATTTTCATCGATCTAGCAGTAATCTCCGGGGCCCGGGTTATTTTTCCTTTAATGACCGGAGTTCTTGATTTCATTGAAACCGGCTAATTTTGCCAAGTCATATCATTGTAGCCCCCGAGTCTCAAGACGACTTGAGGAGTTGGCTTGAGATTCTCCATAATTAACCGTGATATAGACCGGTTTGAATCCTGCATGGACAACTTGCAAACCAAAGTAATTGCTCTTTTGAAGAAAATAATATGTAATATAAAATATATTGGATGAATTTCACCTGATATGTTAAGCTAGTGATTACCCACAGAAGGTTGAGGTGACTGCGGCGGGTTATAAATGATCCCGTATGAGCCGTGTCAGCAACTCGGCCAATGGTTCCTTCCAACTGGCTGTTTGAAGTTAACCAAACCGTAGTGCCGGCGACTTGTGCACCTATCCATTGAGCCATCCAGTGCAGACGGCGGTTGATAATATATGATAATTTGCCTCCAATTTGTTGGAAGAGAAACCGGGCTTCCCAAGTAGTGACTTGCTCATACTCAATAAACAGCTCATCCAGAAAAATGCGGCCCTGTGTTGATGTAGACCAGACCGCGAGAGACGGACCGTAAAAACGACCGCAACATCAAAGGCGGCTAAGACAGATGAATCAACCGTGGTGCTGTAAACCGGTGCGGGCGGGTAAGTGATCCTCCTTGTTGTAAGCGGGCGTGGTCGTAAGAGACGACCACGGTGTTGTAAGCCGGCGCGGTCGCGAGAGACGCCCACGTTGTTGTAAGCCGGCGCGGTCGCGAGAGACGACCACGGCGTTGTAAGCCGGCGCGGTCGTGAGAGACGGCCACGTCGTTGTAAGCCGGCGCGGTCGCGAGAGACGGCCACGTCGTTATAAGCCGGTGCGGCCGCAGAGACGGCCACGGCGTTGTAAGCCGGTGCGGACGGGCGAGCCACGTCGTTTTGATGTAGTGAACAATTGTCCTGCATAAACAATATCACAAGCCAGAGTAATTGTTTTTTTAAGAATAAAAACATATCAATAAAAATTGATTGGACATAATTCACCTGATTTGTTCGCCACGGACTGTATGTAGTGTGTCTAGATAATCTGGTAACGGTACGGTCCATGAAACAACGAACTTCGGAAATGCACCAATTTGTTTGCTAGCAAGCCGCTTGGCCTTAAACTGTCAGTTCCTCTTAATCGAACCATTTTGCAAAGGCGGTTTTTTTCTGACGTCTTGAGGGGGGCCAGCTTGCTATAACAGTGCTCCAAAACTGAATGGATGGAACTGGCAAATTTACTTTCAAACTGAAAAAGATCTGAAAGTTTGTCGCCCATAATCTTCTCTGCAAAGTGAATTGGTGCCAAAGGATGCTTCGATGATTTGTTGCCTCAAATTTGGCCTAAACCAACCATACTTTAAACGGAATGTTGAAGGGCTGTCAACAGCGACGTAATTTGCAGCAGTGCAAGAATCATTAAGAGCCCATTATTTATTGCCGTCTATGCTTGTCCGACGAGCACTCATCTATTGGAAAAACCTGAAGCTTCCTTTTTCCATAATAATTTGGTGGTTGAACATATACATTCGTCAAGTTGAGAAGTGGTACTTCCACAGAGCTATCACCCTTCAATACAATCTCACCATCAGTAAACGATCACGCCCATCACTATCTCTCTTTCTGCATTTAATCCCAACATTGTCTGGTGATTTGTGGATATATTGGCCTGGCTTTAGGCAATACTTCTGGGGATTTTGCCTGACTCCCGATGTTCGTCAACAGTAGCAGTTATCAGGTTCAGTTTTTATCCTGCCGTAGAAGCCTTCTAACTTTACTTGGCGCAGAGGCGACTGGAGCAGCGAGGAAAAGCAAGGCCAAGCGGACACGCTGGCGAGAGAGCGCTGGGGCGGCGGCGAGATAGACCGACCGCGGGCGGACACGAGGCCCTGGCGGAGCGCGTGGGGGCGGCTTGAGGCTGCGGGTGCCGGCCCGCGCAGGGACGGCTTGACAGCCGAGAAGCAAGGCCAAGGTGACAGAGGCCGGCGCAATTTCAACGGCGATTTGACCGTGGCGAGTCACAGCGTTTCAACGGAGCAGGGGCAGCTCTCTGTTGACATGGCTCAGCAACGGCTCAGAAGCATGGCAAGGTATGAGGGCCAGCTCGGAACGGCCGCAGGCGGGATATAGCAGAGACGGATGTAGGTAGCTTAACACGCCGTAGTAGCGAGGCGCAGAGGCGGCAAGTGGTTGAGACGACTCGCGCCGGTCGCGAGGTGAGTTCGCGAAGGCGGCTTAAGAGCCAACGACGACTTGAGGAAGCACCGAACTGGTGAACCACTGCGGGGGCCGGCGACTTGGCCGAGAACGAAGCGGCAATCGAAGCGGAGACCCGCAGAGGCAGAGGCGGGATGATGCGGTGCGGTGAATCAGCAAAACAAAACCGAGTCCTCTAGGTCGTTGTAATCAAAACCGAGTTTGAAGAGCCGAGGATTACGCGAGGATTACGCGAGCCCGTGGCAGACGAACCGGGACGCCGGCGACAGGAGGCCGAAGCGGCGACCGACCCGGGACGGCCTGGAGGGCGACCGGGCGGCTCACGGCGCTGGGCGACTCTCTCAGCGGCGGCTTGTTGCAGGCCATAACAGAAATAGTGATAATCCGGCAGCTTATTGATGGCAGCCCGGAACAGCGTTTGATGCAGGCAGGCGGCTTACGCAGGGAGCTGGAGGCGACCGGCGGCTCAAGGCAAGGTCGGAGGCGAAGGACGTCGCAGCTGCAGCCATTGCGGCGACTCAGAGGCGTCGGGCGAGTAAAGGCGGATCGGCTCGGATCCGAGTTGATGAAGCAGGTTGACAGAGTCCAGTGGATCACGGAAGTAACTCGGCGGTGACTGCGATTTGAAGCAGACCGACTTGCTGGCGGCTCGATGAATTTTCTCCGGTCCGATCCGCAGTAGAGGCGGCTCGACAAAGGACCATAGCGGCGAATCCGCGTCATAACAGCGGCCCGATCTTGTCATCTTCCGCGTAATCCTAACTTCTCCAAACTTTTGATCTCACAGATCGAAAATCTGGACCAATAAACCTGAACCTGACGCAGATCTTTCTGATAATCTTTTCTCCATCTGAAAAAATTGCGAATTTCTCAAACCCTAGAAAGATCCCTCCAATAACTCAATACCACCGTCATGCGAGCCCACGCGGCGTAATCGTGGAATTGTCGCGGATGTTCTTAGTGTCGAGGGCTTGTCATGAGGCCAACGCATCTAGTGGTAGCAGAAGGGTTGATCGGAATCGAGAGACACAACACGCAAGACAAAGATTTAGACAGACTTGGGAAACATCATACGGTAATAACCCTACATCTTTGTTTGTGGCTAGATCTCATTATGCTCATGAGAGAGTCGCCGGTAAGCCGGCTCTTTGTGTCTAGCCCTAGAGATTGTTCTTGTTTTTCTTGTCCCTCTTTGGGGAGCTCCGCCCCTCTTTATATAAGTTAGAGGGGCGGGTTACATGTGGAGTTCTAGTAGGACTAGGACTAGCCTATCTTCTACTACAAGCCGGATACAAGTCCGGGTCTTGATTCCTTGTAAGGGAAAATATTCCTTACACCTTTCTTCTTAAGTCGGCCCACCATCACATGAACCGCCCATCGGGCCTTGGGCCTTGTCGTCCGTTTGACCCGCCCGCCGGGTCTCCAATGAGTCACAATGTCCAGACGGGTTATATGTAAACCGCCATGTCCAGGCAGATCGCCAGTGAGTCGCCTAGCTCCAGCCGGGTCTTCTGGTGAATCGCCAAGTCTGGCCGGGTCATACTCGGGGTATATCCCCGACATTACCCATATAAGCCGGGGCTAGACTAGTCGATAGAACAAGAAACCGAGAGTTGGAACTCAGTCCCTCGATCATCTTTGTAACACCTATACACATTCAATACAACCGACCAGAAAGTAGGATCTTACCTCCTTCCCGAGGGCCTGAACCTGGATAAAACCTCTTGTTTCCCATCTGATCTACATGCCTGGTAAGAGTACCCTATCGAGGGTTCGGCCAAAAATAATTTTGAATAATTGATATAATATTGTGTCTATCACCTATTTTAAAAATAATCACGATATTTTAGGTGACATTTTTGCCCTTGAGAGTGCCAGGAGTACCCAAGAGAATTCTAATAACCGAGTGGGGAGGCTTCGAATTGGAGAAGGGGTTGTGCGAGTGTTTGCGTGTCGAGTCAATATTTTACTTCGATTCCAAGCCTTAATACTCCTACCAAATAGAATCAAACCCTATCCCATCAATCATCAACCTATTAGAAATATGCCCTAGAGGCAATAATAAAATGGTTATTATCATATTTCCCGTTCATGATAAATGTTTATTGATCATCCTAGAATTGTATTGACTAGAAACTTAGATACATGTGGGAATACACACTGGTACAACGAGGTGCTATACAAATGATTTTTAACCCCTTTACGCGACGGCATTCGGAACCGTCACCTAGTGAGTGACTGCGATATAGGGGGTCCTTCCCACACGACCCAGAAACCGTCGGGGATATGCCCTCCTGGCACACACGCTCGGCAAAATAAGGTCGTGCGCGACCGGCGAGCGACCAAATATGGTTATACGTATAGTAGTGCTAAAACATACAATTATACAGGTGAAATCGTTTCTGGTCGTAAGTACATCCCACACAGTCAGTCCCCACTAAACGTTTCCATCCGTATATACATCCCACACAGTCGCTCCAAGGAAAACGTTTGCGCAAGGTGGCCTAACGCAAATAGTTTTCAAGAGAATGTCGTGTGTGATTCTTCATTAATCCAACACGGTTTATTCCTAGAAACTGTGTGTGTTGCCTGAGGTCATCGCCCACGGTGTTTTCTCAATAACCGTTTGCAATAGGAAAACCCAATTAGCAGGCTAATTTCCCTATTATTAATAATCCATTTATTAATCTAATTGACATTCATATTAAGCACATAATATATTTCATTTCCATATTAAGGAAGCATGATTTCATAATTGAAATACATCAGAGTACAACATGATATAGCTTCAGCACTCAGCTACCCCATTACACAACTGCACCAGCATGAAGTTTCACATGCAACATCTAGAACCTTTCAAAATTAGCATCATAGACGGTATATAGACATATGCATCTCATCTGGAAAATTGCTAAAGCGGAAGGCGAATATTGAGCCTTCATTCATGTTGAAGGTCTTTGCAACTTTAGACCAGTGCCTGTGGATGATTGACCATCCATCCTTCGTCTTCTTCAGGAACACTTCAATATTGAACCGTGGGTGTTGTATGAAAACCTTCCTCGCCTCCTGACCATAGATGTGGTTTGAGAGGTCATCATCAGTGAACTGCTTTGGAAAGGCCTAAAAACAAGAATGTGCATAAATATCTTCTCTATATTGGAAATGGGGCAAAGGAATAAAAAAAGGCAAGGTATAATAGTTAGTACCATCTTGTAGTGAATTGATGTCTTCTTCATTGTGCAGACAAATATTTTGTTGTTTTTGGTCGCTAATTTATTTATCCTAACAATCTTTCTGAGTTTCTTGACTTGATTGATATTCATGGACAACTCATTTCCCCATATGCAAAAAGGGTCGAACAGTGGGTCAAAACCTCTGACAGCAGGACCTACATGTGCAAGACCAAATTGTTAAAAACCTAAATATTAGAATGATATCTGCAACTGCATAATAATGTGCTATTAGATAATGGACCATGCACGTGCTAACCTTGATTGTAAAACTCACTGCTTCCCATTGTTTCCCTGCAACACATATAAGGTAGTTAGTCATCAGGTTAAGTAAGGGTTCGCATGCTATCAGTAAAATATGTCAATGAAAAATAAGCACATTGCAGATTCATCAGATTAATTCAAGCCACATGGAAAACCCATTTATCCAAACCAAGCATGATTAAGAACTAGGAAATATATCACTTGTATATGTTTCTCATGTATTAAGTGCAGCCAAATTGGATTTATTCCTCACATGCACAACAATACAAAAATTCTACCCACGACAATTGGACATCACATTGCAGAATTGAATCAAGCAGTTAACTAAACACCACGACAAATGAACCAAACGCTTAACTGAGCACCACATTGCATAATATAACATACTCCTAATAAAAAATCAGACAGTTAACCAAACCAAGCATGCTTAACAACTTGGAAATATAGCAATTGTATTTGTTTCTCATGTATTTAGTACAACCAAATTCGATTTATTTCTCACATGGTATACAATAACAGAATGCAGCCACAACAGTTGAACATCGCATTGCAGAATTGAACCAAGCAGTTAACTAAACACCATAACAAATGAACCAAACGTTAACTGAGCACCACATTGCACAATATAACATACTCCTAATAGAAGATCAAATAGTTAACCAAACCAAGCATGCTTAACAACTTGGAAATATAGCAATTGTATTTGTTTCTCATGTATTTATTACAGCCAAATTCGATTTATTTCTCACATGGTATACAATAACAAAATGCACCCACAACAATTGAACATTGCATTGCAGAATTGAACCATACAGTTAACTAAACACCACAACAAATGAACCAAATGTTAACTGAGCACCACATTGCACAATGTATAACATAATAGAAGATCAGACAGTTAACCAAACCAAACATGCTTGAAAACTTGGAAAATTGTAGCCTGAAGAATTGAACATCACATTTGCAGAATTGAACCAAACAGTTGACTGAACACGAAAACTAATTAACCAAACAGTTAATAAGTGAGCACCACATTGCACGACATATAGAACATATACACTAGAGCAACAAATTGCATGGTAAAAGTAGATAACACAATTCACTAGAATTTATTAAGGAAAGGCAGTAGCTAGCAAACTGAACATGGGTCCTCATAGTGAGCTAATAAGACAAGCTACTCCTCATTGTCGGAGATATCGATGACGATTGGCTCCTTGGACATGGAAGAGGGCGAGGTCTCCGCATCATGGGTGCCCTCATCGTAGTGGTGAGTTGCCCGAGCCGCTCCGGGCACCAACCTGCTGGCTCTTGAGATGAGGTAAGCACGTGCACGCTGAGAAAACACCTCATAGTCTTCATCAAAGGCATCGAGGGTGGCCTAGAGAAAATGCCACGAACTGTCCTTTAAAGCAGCCAACCGCGTAGCGGCATCGATGCGCGAGGCATTGACGGTGGCCTCGACGGCGAGGTGCTCCTCCAAGATCTGGGGTCGGCATGAATGGCAGCCATCACGACCTCATCCGCTCGTGCGGCCATGATTTGCTTCTCCGTTGCAAAATGCTCCTTGAGATCTTGGCTATACTGCGTGCACCATGGCTTAGGGTGGCGCTTATTTGGTGGAGGGGTCGGTGATTTGGGTGGAAGGTGTCGCGTCGGCGGTCGGGGCATGTGGGATGTGGAAGGAGATGGAGGATGGGGGTCGGGTGTGGATTACCTGCCTGGATAGGCGAGGCCGAGCAGCGTGAAGGAGGGTCGCCAGCGAGGAGGCGGCACTGCAAGCAAGGATTGAAGGTTTCAAATTGAAAAGGAAGGCGGAAACAGGGGAATGTGGCTTTTAGTAAGGGGGAGGGGGCGGGGAGGTAGATATTTTTGCGGAAGCCGAAAACTTTGAATTGCTTCAACGAAAAAACTGGCGCGCAAAGTGTCATCAGACGGTGCTCCAGGATATTTTGTACTGCATCTCACACAGTTGCTGATAATAAACTGTGTGAGATGTACTTGATTTTTCATCTTGATTTGAATTACATAATGGGGTCACAGCGGCAATGGACGGTGTTTGAATTGCTAGAACTTTTATCTGCAGTGAACATGCAACTATATGTGTGTCGTAAAATAATTGGAATTATTCAGGGTTCGTTTGGACATTTTATACATTAAATTGGTTTTCTAGCCATTCCAGGTGCACAATTCAAAATTAAACTACATGCACATGCTCCGATGCAACAACATGGGTTGTAAAATCGTATATGTGTCCATGGGTCTATGCTTAAGTCCCATGCAAGAAATGAGAATGAATGTCAAACACCTTGCCACCGTCGCTCGGCCGCTAACATTGAGATACATGGTTTTTAAATTCTAGTAAATCGAAAACGCATCTGAAATTTATGAAACTTGACATGCTCGCATGGAACGGCATCAACATGCAGTGGTAAAAAATATTGTCCCATTTGGGGCAGGTTGGGGTATACAAACTTCTCACAAACCAAAGCTTCTCACAACAAGCCACATGGTTACGGTAGGGAACGTTTCACCTTTCTGGATGAAACGATATCCGTTGCCTCTTCTTGATTTCAATTTTTTTTCTAGTGTCAACATAGAACAACATGAGTGTTGTGTCAATTTTTGGAAATTTTCAGGGCTTGTTTGGACATTTTTATACATTAGCTGAGTTTTGTATGCATTTATGTGCATAATTAAAATTTGAACTATAAGCACATGCTCTAATGCATATAAATTGGTTGAAATTCAAATCTGTGTCCCTGGTTGCATGTTTAGGTCCCATGCAAGAAATGGGAATGAATGTCAAACACCCTGCCGCCGTCACTTGGCCGCAAACATTGAGATACCTAGTTTTTAAATTCTAGTAAATCCAAAACTCGTCTGAAATTCATAAAACTTTGCATGCTATCATGGAGCAGCATCAAACATGTCGTGGTGAAAATTTTGTCCCATTTGGGGCAGGTTTGGGTATAAGCTTCTCACAAACCAGAGCTTCTCACAACAATCCTGATGGTTTCGATAGGGAACGTGCCACCTTTGGGGATGAAACGATATCCGTTGCCTCTTATTGCTTTCAAAAAATGTTCTAGTGTCAACATAGAACAACAGGAGTGTTGTGTTAAATTTTGGAATTTTTCGAGGTTCGTTTGCACATTTTCATACATTAACTGGGTTTTCTAGGCTTTTTATGTGCATAATTCAAATTTGAACTACATGCACATGCTCCAGTGCATATAAATTGGTTGAAAAATTAAATTTGTGTCCTTGGGTGCATGCTTAGGTCCCATGCAAGAAATGGGAATGAACTTCAAGCACCCTGCCACCGTCACTCGGCCGCGAACATTGAGATACCTGGTTTTTAAATTCTAGTAAATCCAAAACTCGTCCGAAATTCATGAAACTTGGCATGCTATGATGGAGCGGCATCAACATGCCGTGGTAATTTTTTGTCCCATTTGGGGCAGGTTTGGGCATATGCTTCTTACAACAAGCCTGATGGTTTCGGTAGGGAACGTGCCACCTTTGGGGACGAAACAATATCCCTTGCCTCTTTTTGCTTTCAAAAATGTTCTAGTGTCAACATAGAACAACATGAGTGTTGTGTTAAATTTTGGAATTTTTCGGGGTTCGTTTGGACATTTTTATACATTAACTGGGTTTCCTAGGAATTTTATGTGCATAATTCAAATTTGAACTACATGCACATGCTCCAGTGCATATAAGTTGGTTGAAAAATCAAATATGTGTCCTTAGGTGCATGCTTAGGTCACATGCAAGAAATGTGAATGAATTTCAAACACCAGGGCACTGTTGATTGCCGGAAAAACGTTGAGATACTTTGTTTTTAAATTCTCGTAAATCCAAAACTCGTCTGAAATTCATGAAACTTGGCATGCTATCATGGAATGGCACCCGACATGCCGTGGTATTTTTCGTGTCCATTTTGAGGGAAGGGGCACTCGAATAACAGCCAACACAGGCATTTTGAAGAAATAGCTGCCACTTTAATATCTCAAATGTTTGTATAATTCAAACCGTGTGTGTTCTGTTAACCATTCACGTGACGCCACGTGTCTTGGTTTTAATGGCTATAGGAGATGCCGTGCGGACAATTACTTGACTGAACGGGAGGCGTGCGAGCGCAGACCGGTGCGCAGGCTCATCGAGAAGCGTGCGAGCTGTTCAACGCAGGATTTGTGCATCTCTTCAATACAAACGGATCAGATTGAATACAATATGCAAATTAAAGCCAGACTTTAGCGCTAAGCCAAGAGACACTGCGATTTGTGAAAATATGCAGCTAAAAATCACTAGCACTATCTAATTTTTGCAACTAAAGTCACTAGCACTATCTAATTCATGCGCATGTTCGCTACACACTCACCGTACGGGGCGTGCTAGTAGTTGTGTGAATGACAGTAGGCGTGCCACCACTCCGTTGCGCATGCTCACCAGGAGGCGAGCCAGCCCTTTGACCGCCGCACCCCCATCCTCGCCACACACACAATCCTCTTTCTTCGCCCGCATACTCGATGCCGCTCTCAGTCCTCAAAGCCGGCACCCCCCATCCTCGCCACACACAAAATCCTCTCTATCCGCTCGCATCTTCGACGCCGCTCTCAGTCCTCAAAGCCGGCACCCCCCATCATCGCCACACACACAATCCTCTCTCTCCGCCCGCATCCTCGACACTTCTCTTAGTCCTCAAAGCCGTCAGTGTATGAGGATGCCGCTGAAGCGCCCCATCGGAGGGCGTGGCGACGCCGGGGCTGCTGAAGCACCGGAGCACGGCGTGAATATGGAGACAGAGGTTTCCGTCACCGCTGCTACCTCTTGAGCTTGCCTTGGTTTTTCCCATAAAGAGGAAAGGGTGATGCAACAAAGTAGAGTAAGTATTTCCCTCAGTTTTGAGAACCAAGGTATCAATCCAGTAGGAGACAACGCAGAAGTCACCGAATACCTGCACAAACAAACACCAACTTGCACCCAACGCAATAATGGGTTGTCAATCCCTTCACGGTTATTCGCAAAGTGAGATATGATAGAGATGGATAAACGATAAAGTAATATTTTTGGTATTTTTGGTTTATGGAACGGAAAGTAAAAGATTGCAAAGGAAGTAAATAGGAAACTAAAATTGTAGATTGGAAACTTATATGATGGAAAATAGATCCGGGGGCCATAGGTTTCACTAGAGGCTTCTCTAAAGATAGAAAATATTATGGTGGGCGAACAAATTACTGTCGAGCAATTGATAGAAAAGCGCAAAGTTATGACGATATCTAAGGCAATGATCATGAATATAGGCATCACGTCCGTATCAAGTAGACTGACTCGTGCCTGCATCTACTACTATTACTCCACACATTGACCGACTCCTGTCTGCATCTAGAGTATTAAGTTCATAAGAACAGGGTAACGCTTTAAGTAAGATGACATGATGTAGCGGGATAAACTCAAGAAATATGATGAAAACCCCATCTTGTTATCCTTGATGGCAACAATACAATACATGTCGGTTCCCCTTCTATCACTAGGATCGAGCACTGCAAGATTGAACCCAAAGCTAGGCACTTCTCCCATTGCAAGAAAAACCAATCTAGTTGGCCAAACCAAATCAATAGTTCGAAGAGACTTGGAAAGATATCAAATCATGCATATGAGAATTCAGAGAAGATTCAAATAATATTCATAGATAAGATGATGATAGATCCACAATTCATCGAATCTCGACAAACACACCGCAAAAGAGTATTACATCGAATAGATCTCCAAGAACATCGAGGAGGACATGGTATTGAGAATCAATGAGAGAGAAGAAGCCATCTAGCTACTAGCTATGGACCCGTAGGTCTCAGGTAAACTACCACGCTTCATCGAAGAGGCAATGGTGTTGATGTAGAAGCCCTCCATGATCGAATCCGCCTCCGGCAGGACGCCGGAAAAGGCCCCTAGATGGGATCTCATGGGAACAGAAGGTTGCGGCGGTGGAAAAGTGTTTTCGTGGCTCTCCTGATTTGTTTTGGAATATTTGAGAATATATAGGCGGAAGAAATAGGTCGGTGGAGTCACGAGGGGGCCATAAGGGTGGGGGGCCCGCCCTACCCCCTGGG
This sequence comes from Aegilops bicornis, assembly GCA_021605145.1. Lineage (NCBI taxonomy): Eukaryota > Viridiplantae > Streptophyta > Magnoliopsida > Poales > Poaceae > Aegilops > Aegilops bicornis. Next base: position 271,170,345 of record CM038675.1, on the reverse strand, counting down.
CGCGCCCTCCATCCTTGTGGATGCCTCGTGGCTTCCCTGACGTGCACTCCAAGTCCTCTGGACGCCTTCTGGTCCAAGAAAAATCATCGCGAAAGTTTCATTCCGTTTGGACTCCGTTTGGTATTCCTTTTCTGCGAAACTCTAAAACAAGGGGAAAACATAAACTGGCACTGGGCTCTAGGTTAATAGGTTAGTCAGAAAAATCATATAAAATAGCATATTAATGCATATAAAACATCCAAAATAGATAATATAATAGCGTGGAATAATAAAAAATTACAGATACGTTGGAGACGTATCAAGCATCCCCAAGCTTAATTTCTGCTCGTCCTCGAGTAGGTAAATGATAAAAACATAATTTTTGATGTGGAATGCTACCTAACATATTTATCCATGTAATTATCTCTATTGTGGCATGAATGTTCAGATCCGTATGATTCAAAACAAAAGTTTAATATTAACTAAAAACAATAATACTTAAAGCATTAACAAGATAATTATGTCTTCTCAAAATAACATGGCCAAAGAAAGCTTATCCTACAAAATCATATAGTCTCGCTATGCTCCATCTTCATCACACAAAATACTCAAATCATGCACAACCCCGATGACAAGCCAAGCAATTGTCTTGTACTTTTGATGTTCTCGAACCTTTTCAACTTTCACGCAATACATGAGTGTGAGCCATGGACATAGCACTATAGGTGGAGTAGAAGGTGGTTGTGGATAAGACAAAAAGAGGGAGATAGTCTCACATCAACTTGGCGTATCAACGAGATATGGAGATGCCCATCAATAGATATCAATGTGAGTGAGTAGGGATTGCCATGCAACAGATGCACTATAGCTATAAGTTTATGAAAGCTCAAAAAGAAAACTAAGTGGGTGTGCATACAACTTGCTTGCTCATGAAGACCTAGGGCATTTTGAGGAAGCCCATCATTGGAATATACAAGCCAAGTTCTATAATGAAAAATTCCCACTAGTATATGAAAGTGACAATATAGGAGACTCTCTATCATGAAGATCATGGTGCTACTTTGAAGCACAAGTGTGGCAAAAGGATAGTAACATTGTCCCTTCTCTCTTTTTCTCTCATTTTTTTGGGCCTTTTTTATTTGGCCCTTTCTATTTTTTTATTTCCTCACATGGGACAATGCTCTAATAATGAAGATCATCACACTTTTATTTACTTACAACTCAAAAATTACAACTCGATACTAGAACAAAATATGACTCTATGTGAATGCCTCCGGCGGTGTGCTGGGATGTGCAATGAATCAAGAGCGACAAGTATAAAAAAGATGAATGGTGGTTTTGCCACAAATACGATGTCAACTACATGATCATGCAAAGCAATATGACAATGATGACGCGTGTCATAATAAATGGAGCGGTGGAAATTTGCATGGCAATATATCTCGGAATAGCTATGGAAATGCCATAATAGGTAGGTATGGTGGCTGTTTTGAGGAAGGTATATGGTGGGTTTATGGTACCGGTGAAAGTTGTGCGGTACAAGAGAGGATAGCAATGGCGGAAAGGTGAGAGTGCGTATATGCTACCTCTTGAGCATGCATTGGTTTTCCCTTGAAGAGGAAAGGGTGATGCAGCAAAGTAGCGTAAGTATTTCCCTCAGTTTATGAGAACCAAGGTATCAATCCAGTAGTAGACTACACGCAAGTCCCTCGTACCTGCACAAACAAATAAGAACCTTGCAACCAACGCGATAAAGGGGTTGTCAATCCCTTCACGGCCACTTGCAAAAGTGAGATCTGATAGAGATAATAAGATAAATATTTTGGTATTTTTATGATATAGATTGGAAAGTAAAGATTGCAAAATAAACGGCGACAGAAATAGCTAATTGAAGGGAGATTAATATGATGGAAGATATACCCGGGGGCCATAGGTTTCACTAGTGGCTTCTCTCAAGATAGCAAATTCTACGGTGGGTGAACAAATTACTGTCGAGCAATTGATAGAAAAGCGCATAGTTATGAGAATATCTAGGCATGATCATGTATATAGGCATCACGTCCGCGACAAGTAGACCGAAACAATTCTGCATCTACTACTATTACTCCACACATAGACCGCTATCCATCATGCATCTAGAGTATTAAGTTCATAAGAACAGAGTAACGCATTAGGCAAGATGACATGATGTAGAGGGATAAACTCAATCAATATGATATAAACCCCATCTTTTTATCCTCGATGGCAACAATACAATACATGCCTTGCTGCCCTAACATCCTTTGGGAAAGGACACCACAAGATTGAACCCAAAGCTAAGCACTACTCCCATTGCAAGAAAGATCAATCTAGTAGGCCAAACCAAACTGATAATTCGAAAAGACTTGCAAAGATATCAAATCATACATATAAGAATTCAGAGAAGAACCAAATATTGTTCATAGATAATCGTGATCATAAACCCACAATTCACCGGATCTCGACAAACACACCGCAAAAATAATTACATCGAATAGATCTCCAAGAGAATCGATGAGAACTTTGTATTGAGATCCAAAGAGAGAGAAGAAGCCATCTTGGTAATAACTATGGACCCGAAGGTCTGTGGTAAACTACTCACACATCATCGGAGAGGCTATGGTGTTGACATAGAAGCCCTCCGTGATCGACTCCCCATCCGGCGGAGCGCCGGAAAAGGCCCCAAGATGGGATCTCATGGGTACAGAAGGTTGCGGCGGTGGAAATAGGGTTTCGTGGTGCTCTTGGATGTTTTCGAGGTATATGAGTATATATAGGCGAAAGAAGTAGGTCGGTGGAGCCACGAGGGGCCCACGAGGGTGGGGGGCGCGCCTCCCTACCTCGTGGCCGCCTCGTTGCTTCCTTGACGTCCACTCCAAGTCTCCTGGATTGCGTTTGTTCCAAAAATAACTCTCCCGAAGGTTTCATTCCGTTTGGATTCCGTTTGATATTCCTTTTCTGCGGAACACTGAAATAGGCAAAAAAACAGCAATTTGCATTGGGCCTTTGGTTAGTAGGTTAGTCCCAAAAATAATACAAAAGTGCATAATAAAGCCCATTAAACATCCAAAACAGATAATATAATAGCATGGAACAATAAAAAATTATAGATACGTTGGAGATGTATCAGTATAATCCATGGACTCAACATTATTCATAAAGAACGCATATACTTATTGCAAAAATCTATTAGTGATCGAAACAAAGTACTACACACATGCTCCTAGGGGGATTGATTGGTAGGAAAATACCATCGCTCGTCCCCGACCGCCACTCATAAGGAAGACAATCAAAAAATATCTCATGCTCCAACTTCATTACATAACGGTTCACCATACGTGCATGCTACGAGACTCACAAACCTTAACACAAGTATTTCTCAAATTCACAACTACTTAGTAGCATGACTCTAATATCACCATCTTCATATCTCAAAACAATCATAAGGAATCAAACTTCTCATAATATTCAATGCACTTTATATGAAAGTTTTATTATATCCCTCTTGGATGCCTATCATGCTGTTTAGAGACTCTCAGAATAATATAAGTGAAGTATGAGAGTTCATCAATTTCTATAAAATAAAACCACCGCCGTGCTCTAAAAAGATATAAGTGAAGCACTAGAGCAAAATTGTCTAGCTCAAAAGATATAAGTGAAGCACAAAGAGTATTCTAATAAATCATGATTCAAGTGTGTCTCCCTCAAAAGGTGTGTACAACAAAGGGTGATTGTGGCAAACTAAAAAGCAAAGACTCAAATCATATAAGACGCTCCAAGCAAAACACATATCATGTGGTGAATAAAAATATAGCCTCAAGTAAAGTTACCGATAGACGAAGACGAAAGAGGGGATGCCTTCCGGGGCATCCCCAAGCTTAGGCCCTTGGTATCCTTGAATATTACCTTGGCATGCCTTGGCCATCCCCAAGCTTAGGCTCTTGCCACTCTTTATTCCATAGCCCATCAAATCCTTACCCAAAACTTGAAAACTTCACAACACAAAACTCAACAAAAAATCTCATAAGCTCCGTTAGTATAAGAAAATAAACCACCACTTTTGGTATTGTTGTGAACTCATTCTTTATTTATATTGGTGTAATATCTACTGTATTCCAGCTTTTCCATGGTTCATACCTGATACGTCTCAAACGTATCTATAATTTTTGATTGCTCCATGCTATTATATATTCTGTTTTGGATGTTTAATGGGCTTTATTATACACTTTTATATTATTTTTGGGACTAACCTATTAACCCAAGGCCCAGTGCAAATTGCTGTTTTTTTTGCCTATATCAGTGTTTTGCAGAAAAGGAATATCAAACGGAGTCCAAACGGAATGAAACCTTCGGGAGAGTTATTTTTGGAACAAACGAGATCCAAAGGACTTGGAGTGGACGTCAAGAAACATACGAGGAGGCCACGAGGCAGGGGCACACCTACCCCCTGGGCGCGCCCTCCACCCTTGTGGACCCCTCGTAGCTCCACCGACCTACTTCTTCCTCGTATATATACCTACGTACCCCGAAACCATCGAGGAGCACCACGAAAACCTAATTCCACCACCGCAACCTTCTGTACCCGTGAGATCCCATCTTGGGGCCTTTTCCGGCGCTCTGCCGGAGGGGGCATCGATCACAGAGGGCTCCTACATCAACACCATAGCCTCTCCGATGATGTGTGAGTAGTTTACCACAGACCTTCGGGTCCATAGTTATTAGCTAGATGGCTCCTTCTCTCTCTTTGGATCTCAATACAAAGTTCTCCTTGATCTTCTTGGAGATCTATTTGATGTAACTCTTTTTTGCGGTGTGTTTGTCGAGATCCGATGAATTGTGGGTTTATGATCAAGATTATCTATGAACAATATTTGAATCTTCTCTGAATTCTTTTATGTATGATTGGTTATCTTTGCAAGTCTCTTCGAATTATCAGTTTGGTTTGGCCTACTGGATTGATCTTTCTTGCAATGGGAGAAGTGCTTAGCTTTGGATTCAATCATGCGGTGCTCAATCGCAGTGACAGTAGGGGAAATGACACGTATTGTATTGTTGCCATCGAGGATAAAAATATGGGGTTTATATCATATTGCATTAGTTTATCCCTCTACATCATGTCATCTTACCTAATGCGTTACTCTGTTCTTATGAACTTAATACTCTAGATGCATGCTGGATAGTGGTCGATGTGTGGAGTAATAGTAGTAGATGCAGGCAGGAGTCGGTCTACTTGTCGCGGACGTGATGCCTATATACATGATCATGCCTAGGTATTCTCATAATTATGCACTTTTCTATCAATTGCTCGACAGTAATTTGTTCACCCACCGTAATACATATGCTATCTTGAGAGAAGCCACTAGTGAAACCTATGCCCCCCTGGTGTAATTTCCATCATATTAATCTCCCGTCAACGAGCTATTTCTGGCGCCGTTTATTTTGCTATCTTTACTTTTAATCTTTATCATAAAAATACCAAAAATATTATCTTATCATCTCTATCAGATCTCACTTTTGCAAGTGGCCGTGCAGGGATTGACAACCCCTTTATTGCGTTGGTTGCAAGGTTCTTATTTGTTTGTGTAGGTACGAGGGACTTGCGTGTGTCCTCCTACTGGATTGATACCTTGGTTGTCAAAAATTGAGGGAAATACTTACGCTACTTTGTTGCATCACCCTTTCCTCTTCAAGGGAAAAACCAACGCATGCTCAAGAGGTAGCAAGAAGGATTTCTGGCGCCGTTGCCAGGGAGTCTACGCACAAGTCAAGACATACCAAGTACCCATCACAAACTCTTATCCCTCGCATTACATTATTTGCCATTTGCCTCTCGTTTTCCTCTCCCCCACTTCACCCTTGCCATTTTATTTGCCCTCACTTTCTGTTCGCCTCTTTTTCGCTTGCTTCTTGTTTGTTTGTGTGTTGGATTCCTTGCTTATCATGATGGCTCAAGATAATACTAAATTGTGTGACTTTGCCAATACCAACAACAATGATTTTCTTAGCACTCCGATTGCTCCTCTTACCGATGCCGAATCTTGTGAAATTAATGTTGCCTTGCTGAATCTTGTCATGAAAGATCAATTCGTCGGCCTTCCTAGTGAAGATGCCGCTACCCATCTGAATAGCTTTGTTGATTTGTGTGATATGCAAAAGAAGAAAGATGGGGACAGTGATATTGTTAAATTGGAGCTATTTCCTTTTTCGCTTAGAGATCGTGCTAAAACTTGGTTTTCGTCTTTGCCTAAAAATAGTATTGATTCTTGGAATAAGTGCAAAGATGCTTTTATCTGTAAGTATTTTCCTCCCGCTAAGATCATCTCTCTTAGAAACGATATTATGAACTTTAAACAACTTGATCATGAACATGTTGCACAAGCTTGGGAGAGAATGAAATTAGTGATACGCAATTGCCCTACACATGTTTGAATTTATGGATTATTATACAAAAAATTTATGCCGGATTGAATTTTGCTTCTAGAAACCTTTTAGATTGGCCGCGGGAGGCACTTTTATGGAAATCACTTTAGGAGAAGCTACTAAAATCCTAGATAATATTATGGTTAATTATTCTCAATGGCACACTGAAAGATCTACTAGTAAAAAGGTGCATGCAGTTGAAGAAATTAATGTTTTGAGTGGAAAGATGGATGAATTTATGAAATTGTTTGCTAATAAGAGTGTTTCTTCTGAGCCCAATGATATGCCTTTTTCTAGATTGAGAATAAAAATTAATCTATGGATGTGAATTTTGTTGGTAGGAACAATTTTGGCAACAACGCTTATAGAGGAAACTTTAGTCCTAGGCCGTATCCTAGTAATCCCTCTAATAGTTATGGTAATTCCTACAACAACTCTTATGGAAATTTTAATAAGATGCCCTCTGATTTTGAGACTAGTGTTAAAGAATTTATGATTTCTCAAAAGAATTTCAATGCTTTGCTTGAAGAAAATTTGCCTAAGATTGATGAATTGGCTAGGAACGTGGATAGAATTTCTCTTGATATTGATTCTTTGAAACTTATATCTATTCCACCTAAGCATGATATCAATGAGTCTCTCAAGGCTATGAGAATTTCCATAGATGAGTGCAAAGAAAGAACCGCTAGGATGCCTGCTAAAAAAGATTGCTTTATGAAAGCATGTTCTTCTAGTTTTCATGATAATAAGGATGAAGATCTAAAAGTGATTGATGTGTCTCCTATTAAATCTTTGTTTTGCAATATGAATCTTGATAATGATGGGACTGGAGATGAGTCAACTTTAGTTAAAAGGCGTCCCAATGATTCGGAGTTTTTAGATCTTGATGCAAAATTTGGTAAAAGTGGGATTGAAGAGGTCAAAACTTTAGATAGCAATGAACCCACTATCTTGGATTTCAAGGAATTTAATTATGATAATTGTTCTTTAATAGATTGTATTCCTTGTTGCAATCCGTGCTAAATTCTCCGCATGCTTATAGTCAAAATAAGGCCTTTACTAAACATATCGTTGATGCTTTAATGCAATCTTATGAAGAAAAGCTTGAATTGGAAGTTTCTATCCCTAGAAAACTTTATGATGAGTGGGAAACTACTATTAAAATTAAAATTAAGGATCATGAATGCTATGCTTTGTGTGATTTGGGTGCTAGTGTTTCCACAATTCCAAAAACTTTGTGTGATTTGCTAGGTTTCCGTGAATTTGACGATTGCTCCTTAAACTTGCACCTTGCGGATTCCACCATTAAGAAACCTATGGGAAGAATTAATCATGTTCTTATTGTTGCAAATAGGAATTATGGGCCCGTAGATTTCATTGTTCTTGATATAGATTGCAATCATTCATGTCCTATTATTCTTGGTAGACCTTTCCTTAGAACGATTGGTGCAATTATTGATATGAAGGAAGGAAATATTAGATTCCAATTTCCGTTAAGGAAATTCACGGAACACTTTCCTAGAAAGAAAATAAAATTACCTTATGAATCTATTATGAGAGCTACTTATGGATTGCCTACCAAAGATGGCAACACCTAGATCTATCCTTGCCTTTATGCCTAGCTAGGGGCGTTAAACGATAGCGCTTGTTGGGAGGCAACCCAATTTTATTTTCGTTTTTTGCTTTTTGGTTCTGTTTAGGAATAAATAATCCATATAGTTTCTGTTTAGATGTGGTTTTGTGTTTTAGTTAGTGTTTGTTCCAAGTAGAACCTTTGGGAAGACTTGGGGAAAGTCTTTGCGATCTTGCTGTAAAAAATAGAAACTTTAGCGTTCACGAGATTAGCTACAACTTTTTACTGGAGAGTGCTATTTAGTTGATTATTTTTGAAGATGATTAATAGATAAATTCCTCACGTCCAGAAATTTATTTTATAATTTTTGGAGTTCCATAAGTTTGCGTTAGTTACATATTACTACAGACTGTTCTATTTTTGACAGATTCTGCTTTTCGCGTGTTGTTTGCTTATTTTGATGAATCTATGGCTAGTAATGGAGCTTATGAACCATATAAAAGTTGGAATACAGTAGGTTTAACACCAATATAAATAAAGAATTAGTTCATTACAGTACCTTGAAGTGGTGTTTTGTTTTCTTTCGCTAACGAAACTCACGAGATTTTCTGTTAAGTTTTGTGTTGTGAAGTTTTCAAGTTTTGGGTAAAGATTTGATGGATTATGGAACAAGGAGTGACAAGAGCCTAAGCTTGGGGATTCCCAAGGCACCCCAAGGTAAAATCTAAGGACAACCCAAAAAGCCTAAGCTTGGGGATGCCTCGGAAGGCATCCCCTCTTTTGTCTTCATCCATCGATAACTTTATTTGGAGCTATATTTTTATTCACCACATGATATGTGTTTTGCTTGGAGAATCTTGTATGATTTGAGTCTTTGCTTTTTAGTTCACCAAAATCATCCTTGCTGTACACACCTTTTGAGAGAGACACACATTATTTGGAATTTAGTAGAATACTCTATGTGCTTCACTTATATCTTTTGAGCTAAACAATTTTGCTCTAGTGCTTCACTTATATCTTTTAGAGCACGATGGTGGTTATATTTTATAGAAATTATTGATATCTCATGCTTCACTTATATTATTTTGATAGTCCTTTAGAACAGCATGGTAATTTGCTTTGGTTATAAAATTAGTCCTAATATGATAGGCATCCAAGATAAAAACTATAAAGTACATTGAATACTAAGAGAAGTTTGATAGTTGATAATTGTTTTGAAATATGAAGATGGTGATATTAGAGTCATGCTAGTTGAGTAGTTGTGAATTTGAGAAATACTTTTTCTAAAGTTTGTGATTCCCGTAGCATGCATGTATGGTGAACCGGTATGTGATGAAGTCGGAGCATGATTTATTTATTGATTGTCTTCCTTATGAGTGGCGGTCGGGGACGAGCGATGGTCTTTTCCTACCAATCTATCCCCTAGGAGCATGCGCGTAGTACTTCGTTTCGATAACTAATAGATTTTTGCAATAAGTATGTGAGTTCTTTATGACTAATGTTGAGTCCATGGATTATACGCACTCTCACCCTTCCACCATTGCTGGCCTCTCTAATACCGTGCACCTTTCGCCGGTATCATATACCCACCATATACCTTCCTAAAAACAGCCACCATACCTACCTATTATGGCATTTCCATAGCCATTCCGAGATATATTGCCATGCAACTTACCACCATTCCATTTATTATGACACGCTTCATCATTGTCGTATTGCTTTGCATGATCATGTAGTTGACATCGTATTTGTGGCAAAGCCACCTTCATAATTCTTTCATACATGTCACTCTTAATTCATTGCATATCCCGGTACACCGCCGGAGGCATTCACATAGAGTCATATTTTGTTCTAAGTATCGAGTTGTAATTCTTGAGTTGTAAGTAAATAAAAGTGTGATGAACATTATTAGAGCATTGTCCCATGTGAGGAAAGGATGATGGAGACTATGATTCCCCCATACGTCGGGATGAGACTCCGGAAGGAAAAAAAGAAAGAAAAGAGGCCAAAAAAAGAGAAGGCCCAAATAAAAAAATGGGAGAAAAAGAGAGAAGGGACAATGTTACTATCCTTTTTCCACACTTGTGCTTCAAAGTAGCACCATGATCTTCATGATAGAGAGTCTCCTATGTTGTCACTTTCATATACTAGTGGGAACTTTACATTATAGAACTTGGCTTGTATATTCCAATGATGGGCTTCCTCAAAATGCCCTAGGTCTTCATGAGCAAGCGAGTTGGATGCACACCCACTTAGTTTATTTTGTTGAGCTTTCATACACTTATAGCTCTAGTGCATCCGTTGCATGGCAATCCATGCTCACTCACATTGATATCTATTAATGGGCATCTCCATAGCCCATTGATACGCCTAGTTGATGTTAGACTATCTTCTCCTTTTTGTCTTCTCCACAACCACCATTCTATTCCACCTATAGTGCTATGTCCATGGCTCACGCTCATATATTCCGTGAAGATTTAAAAAGTTTGAGAACATCAAAAGTATGAAACAATTGCTTGGCTTGTCATCAGGGTTGTGCATGATTTAAATACTTTGTGTGGTGAAGATAGAGCATAGCCAGACTATATGATTTTGTAGTGATAACTTTCTTTGGCAATGTTATTTTGAGAAGACATGATTGCTTTGTTAGTATGCTTGAAGTATTATTATTTTCATGTCAATATTAAAAATTTATCTTGAAGCTTTCGGATCTGAACATTCATGCCACAATAAAGAAAAATACATTGAAGAATATGCTAAGTAGCATTCCACATAAAAAATTCTGTTTTTATCATTTACCTAGTAGAAGACGAGCAGGAATTAAGCCTAGGGATGCTTGATACGTCTCCAACGTATCTATAATTTTTGATTGCTCCATGCTATTATATATTTTGTTTTGTATGTTTAATGGGCTTTGTTATACACTTTTATATTATTTCTGGGACTAACCTATTAACCCAAGGCCCAGTGCAAATTGCTGTTTTTTTTTGCCTATTTCAGTGTTTCACAGAAAAGGATATCAAACGGAGTTCAAATGGAATGAAACCTTCGGGAGAGTTATTTTTGGAACAAACGTGATCCAGAGGACTTGGAGTGGACTTCAAGAAACATACGAGGAGGCCACGAGGCAGGGGGCGCGCCTACTCCCCCTGGGTGTGCCCTCCACCCTCGTGGGCCCCTCGTAGGTCCACCAACCTACTTCTTCCTCCTATATATACCTACGTACCCCGAAACCATCGAGGAGGACCATGAAAACCTAATTCCACCGCCGCAACATTCTTTACCCATGAGATCCCATCTTGGGGCCTTTTCTGGCGCTCTGCCGGAGGGGTATCGATCACGGAGGGCTTCTACATCAACACCATAGCCTCTCCGATGATGTTTGAGTAGTTTAACACAGACCTTCGGGTCCATAGTTATTAGCTAGATGGCTTCTTCTCTCTCTTTGGATCTCAATACAAAGTTCTCCTCGATCTTCTTGGAGATCTATTTGATGTAACTCTTTTTGCGGTGTGTTTGTCAAGATCCGATGAATTGTGGGTTTATGATCAAGATTATCTATGAATAATATTTGAATCTTCTCTGAAGTCTTTTATGTATGATTGGTTATCTTTGCAAGTCTCTTCGAATTATCAGTTTGGTTTGGCCTACTAGATTGATCTTTCTTGCAATGGGAGAAGTGCTTAGCTTTGGGTTCAATCATGCGGTGCTCGATCCCAAAGTGATGAGGGGAAAGGACACGTATTGTATTGTTTCCATCGAGGATAAAAAGATGGGATTTATATCATATTGCATGAGTTTATCCCTCTACATCATGTCATCTTACCTAATGCGTTACTCTGTTCTTATGAACTTAATACTCTAGATGCATGTTGGATAGCGGTTGATCTGTGGCGTAAGAGTAGTAGATGCAGGCAGGAGTCGGTCTACTTGTCGCGGACGTGATGCCTATATACATGATCATGCCAGATATTCTCATAATTATGCACTTTTCTATCAATTGCTCGACAATAATTTGTTCTCCCACCGTAATACTTATGCTATCTTGAGAGAAGCCACTAGTGAAACCTATGGCCCCCGGTCTAATTTCCATCGTATTAATCTCCCGTCAACGAGCTATTTCTGGCACCGTTTATTTTGCTATCTTTACTTTTAATCTTTATCATAAAAATACCAAAAATATTATCTTATCATCTCTATCAGATCTCACTTTTACAAGTGGCCGTGAAGGGATTGACAACCCCTTTATCCCGTTGGTTGCAAGGTTCTTATTTGTTTGTGTAGGTACAAGGGACTTGCGTGCGGCCTCCTACTGGATTGATACCTTGGTTCTCAAAAACTGAGGGAAATACTTACGCTACTTTGCTGCATCACCCTTTCCTCTTTAAGGAAAAAACCAACACATGCTCAAGAGGTAGCAAGACTCCCCAATACTAGCCATAGATTCATCAAAATAAGCAAACAACATAAAGAAAACAAAATTTGTCAAAAATAGAATAGTCTGTAGAAATCTGAATAGTTTGAATATTCTTTAACTCAAAAAATTCGGAAAAATTTGGACAATAGGAGAAATTTATGTATAAATCTTGTGTAAAAACTTCAGAATTTTATCACGCTTCTGTGATTTTTAAAAATTTTGGGACTGAGCGCAAAAGTTTCTGTTTTCAGCAAGATCAAATCAATTATCACCGTAAGGTATCCCAAAGGTCTTACTTGGCACAAACACTAATTAGAACACAAAACCACATCTAACCAGAGTCTAGATGAAATATTTATTGCAAAACATCAAGGAAAAATATTGGGTTGTCTCCCAAGAAGCGCTTTTCTTTAAAGCCTTTTAGCTAGGGATTGATAATTTCGATGATGCTCACATGAAGGACAAGAATTGAAGCACAAAGAGAGCATCATATAGCATGTGAAAAACACATCTAAGTCTAACATACTTCCTATGCATAGGCATCTTATAGGCAAACAAATTATCAATACAAGCAAAAACTAGCATATGCAAGGAAGAAGAAAGAGACGATAGCAATCTCAACATAACAAGAGGTAATTTTGTAACATGAAGATTTCTACATATTTTCCTCTCTCATAATAATTACATGTGGTATCGTATTCAAACTCAACAATATAACTATCAAATAAAATATTCTCTTTATGAGCCACATGCATGCAAAGTTGACACTCTTCCAAAATAGTGGGATTATCATAAAATAAAGTCATGGTCTCTCTGAACCCACTTTTATCAAAAACTTCATAAGATTGAACATTATCCAAATATGTGGGATCTAAAGTGGACACTCTTCCAAACCCACTTTCAATATTATTGCAAAAATTATTATCAATCTCATATTCATCATGGGGCTTAAATAAATTTTCAAGATCATAAGAAGAGTCACCCCACTCGTGATCACTGCAACAAGTAGTGGACATAGCAAAACTGGCATCCCCAAGCTTAGGGTTTTGCATATTATTAGCACAATTGATATTAATATAATTTATAATAACATCATTGCAATCATGCTTTTTATTCAAAGATCTATCATGAATCACTTCATAAAGATAATCTAGTGCACAAAACTCACTAGCAATTGGTTCATCATAATTGGAACTCTTAAAAAGATTAGCAAGCGGATGAGGATCCATAGATCTTAGGTTCTCTGATTTGCAATAAATACAAAATTATTCCAAACAAACAAGAAAACGAGCCAAATAAGACATCAAAACAAATGAAAAGATGAACGGAAGAAGGGCGAAGAAAAGGAAAATCCTTTCGAAAATCGTTTTAGAAGTGGGGGAGAGGAAAATGAGAGGTGAATGGCAAATAATGTAATGCGAGAGATGAGAGTTTATGATGGGTACTTGGTATGTCTTGGCTTGCATAGATCTCCCCAGCAACAGCGCTAGAAATTCTTCCTGCTACCTCTTGAGATTGCGTTGGTTTTTCCCTTGAAGAGGAAAGGGTGATGCAACAAAGTAGAGTAAGTATTTCCCTCAGTTTTGAGAACCAAGGTATCAATCCAGTAGGAGAAAACACACAAGTCATCGAATACCTGCACAAACAAACACCAACTTGCACCAAACACGATATGGGGTTGTCAATCCCTTCACGGTTATTTGCAAAGTGAGATCTGATAGAGATGGATAAACAGTAAAGTAATATTTTTGCTATTTTTGGTTTATGGAACGGAAAGTAAAAGATTGCAAAGGAAGTAAATAGGAAACTAAGATTGTAGATTGGAAACGTGTATGATGGAAAATAGACCCGGGGCCATAGGTTTCACTAGAGGCTTCTCTCAAGATAGAAAATATCACGGTGGGCGAACAAATTACTGCCGAGCAATTGATAGAAGTGCAAAGTTATGACAATATCTAAGGCAATGATCATGAATATAGGCATCACGTCCGTATCAAGTATACCGACTCCTGCCTGCATCTACTACTATTACTCCACACATCGACCAACTCCTGCCTGCATCTAGAGTACTAAGTTCATAAGAACAGAGTAACGCTTTAAGTGAGATGACATGATGTAGCGGGATAAACTCAAGCAATATGATGAAAACTCCATGTTGTTATCATCGATGGTAATAATACAATACGTGTCGGTTCCCCTTCTGTCACTAGGATTGAGCACCGCAAGATTGAACCCAAAGCTAGGCACTTCTCCAATTGCAAGAAAAAACAATATAGTTGGCGAAACCAAATCGATAGTTTGAAGAGACTTGCAAAGATATCAAATCATGCATCTGAGAATTCAGAGAAGACTCAAATAATATTCATAGATAAGCTGATCATAAATCCACAATTCATCAGATCTCGACAAACACACCGCAAAAGAGTATTACATCGAATAGATCTCCAAGAACATCGAGGAGAACATGGTATTGAGAATCAAAGAGAGAGAAGAAGCCATCTAGCTACTAGCTATGGACCCGTAGGTCTGAGGTAAACTACTCACGCTTCATCGGAGAGGCAATGGTGTTGATGTAGAAGCCCTCCATGATCAAATCCCCCTCCGGCAGGACGCTAGAAAAGGCCCCTAGATGGGATCTCACAGGAATAGAAGGTTGTGGCGGTGGAAAAGTGTTTTTGTGGCTCTCCTGATTTGTTTTGGAATATCTGAGAATATATAAGCGGAAGAAATAGGTCGGTGGAGTCACGAGGGGCCCAAAAGGGTGGGGGGCGCGCCCTACCCCCCTGGGCGCGCCCTCCGTCCTTGTGGATGACTTGTGGCTTCTCTGACATGCACTCCAAGTCCTCTGGATGTCTTCTGGTCAAAGAAAAATCATCACGCAAGTTTCATTCCGTTTGGACTCCGTTTGGTATTCCTTTTCTGCGAAACTCTAAAACAAGAAAAAACATAAACCGGCACTGGGCTCTAGGTTAATATAGGTTAGTCCCAAAAATCATATAGAATAGCATATTAATGCATATAAAACATCCAAAACAGATAATATAATAGCATGGAACAATAAAAAATTATAGATACGTTGGAGACGTATCATCCGCCGATGAGGTGGAGAACGAGGCCGCCAATAAGCGGAGGCTGGTCGAGAAAGAACTGCAAGCGACTCCAGCAGGCCTGGACTTCACTAGCAACCTCCTCGATGATATGTTGAGAGTCATCATATCCCTCCTCCCAATCAAATATGGGGCGAGGACAGCCGCCCTTTCCCGGTGGTGGCGCCCCTTATGGCTCCTCACCCCTGTCGACCTCCTCGACGCCCATAAGCTCTGCCATGGCTATTGCAAAAGCTTGGATGCGTTCTCCCAGATCATCGGTAGTCACCATGGCCCAATAAGAGGCCTTATCCCGGGCTAGTTCCGTTCCAATGGAAAGGACCGAGCCAAGCTTGACGAGTGGTTCCGATCCCCCACCATAGATCAGCTCGAGAAGCTCAGTTTTAATGATGGGCATATGCGCTCGCTGCCAACGTTCGCGCTCCGCTTCGCCCACGTTGCGCCTCGCCAAGTTCATGAACTGCCATTCCCCTCCTTAATGACGTGCCCTCTCTTTTTCTACCACGACTGAAGCACCTCGAGCTCCTCGCCGTCTGCATCCCAAATGATGCCATGGAGTGCCTGCTTCGCAGCTGTACTGCACTCGAATTCCTTCGTCTTCAGGCGATGAATTGGTTGAATACCTTCCACATCACCTCCAGGACTCTCCGGACTATTTATGTGTGTTGTTGGTGCTGCAACGAGAGATCACAAAAGGTGGACCACAATATGGTCATTGAGGACACACCTTCACTTGAGAGATTACTTGTAGTTGATCAACAAGGTCCAACAAGAATTAATGTCATTTCTGCACCGAAATTGACAGTGGTGGGCTACTCGTCTGTCAAATACTACCACTTTCAGGTACAATAGTTGCCTTATACCTCTCCTTCTTGATATCAACATTATTTCTAGTTTTGAAGATGTATGTTTGTCTGCCATCCAGCAAAGCTTCACCTAGATTCTGGGCACAGTGAAGGTCTTGGGACTAGAATCTGTCGGCACCAACCTGGACCAAGTTGTTAGTTGCCTGAGATGCTTTCCATGCCTGAAGAAGCTGTATATCGAGGTGATGTTCCTTTCCTGTTAAATGTTAACCATAAGGGAGTTCAATTTTTTGCACCTTTTCCCAAGTTTACAATGACAATGTACTACGATTTCTGAAGGAATTTTGGAGGATTTCAGGACATACACCCCCACCCCATATTGGTTGCTTGATTCGTATGGTTACAATCCATAAGCATTTCTCCTTTGGATTCATCTGTACTAGTTTTCTTAGGGATTTTTCATCCAATCCAACCTCTTGTGAAGAAGGCTACATGTTTCTAGATTGTAATCAAATGCCCATGTTAATCATGTCAGATCAAAGATGGCATGTTGGTGCATTTTACAAATGATGCAAACCAAATAGGCGTGTAGTAGTGTTCAAAACTACATGTAGGCACTAACACGTTCTCTTATTTTGCAGATAATAATAGGCCCGGAGGTGGATAATGTTTATAACGACAATCACATCGAATGCCTGGATCTACATCTCTCAAATATTAATTTGAACTCCTATCAAGGGACCTTACTGGAGATTACACTCGCCAGGTTCTTTCTTGCCAGAGCAAGGGTGCTGAGGGTACTGAGGTTGAACACGCATTTAGTTAGGAAAGATGAATGGTATGTTGATCGTGAGCCTGTAATCGCAGAATGGAAGAGGCTCCAAAAAAGCTAAACTTCGTATTGGAAGAGCATATGACAGAGCAATTGCAAGTCATTGTGTCAAACCCAAACATGACTTGTTAGCGCTTGATCCCTTTGCAGAAATGACAATGCTTGCAATGTTTGAATTTGGGCATTGTAATCTTTGAATTTGAACCTTGCAATATTTATGGTATTTGTTATATAACATAATTGGATGTTTAATTTGGTATTGCAATCATGTCATGTTACAAGTATATATATGTTGTTCTTCCGTACACAGAGCATAGATGTTCCGCAGACAGAGCATATCACAACACACACGGACCGCACTAGGTAACCCGTCAGTGATGAATTCATCAATCGCAAATGGTTATATACCTGCAAGCGTTTGCCCACAATCTGTCTTATTTTCCATGTATCACCGTGTCGGCCTCTGCTCGCGTCCCTCAGCAAGTTGTGCTCGTCGTTAGGCGCCGCGGCGCGCTCTGCTCGCGTCCGTCGGCGCACTCGGCTTGTGGACAGCTTTTCCTTGCGTGTTCAATTGTTATATGCATATATATGGTTGCTCGTCATTAAGGCGACCGCGGAGTGCTCTACTCACGTCCCTCCGTGTGAGCTCTACCAGTGGTTGGGCGTGCGCACGATCGCGTCGGGGGCCCCATATGCATGCGGTTGTGCCGCGCGCGTTGCCACGCGATGTAGTTACGTGTGTCACGATCGCGTTACGCGCTGCAAACTAGAACTGCCATCAGGGCCTGCCGATATTCCAGGCCGTCCAGCTTCCCCTTTAATTCCCACGGCCATTATAACCTTAGTCTCTTCAACCTTTCGATCGCGCCCCACAACACAATAAGCACACCCACGACGACACATAGAGAGGGGATGTCTAGCGGCGCTCCAATGGAGTTCGGCGAGCATAAAGGGGAGACCCACGCGAGGGAGACGGATCTCTCGGTGGTGTACACCATCGACCCGGCCCTGATGGACGACTACATCAACACCGTTGAGCAGTTGCTTGCTCGAGACAAGTACAAGGTGGTCGGCATCGACCTCCAGTACACCGCCGGTCGTCCCAACATAGATCAGAAGGTTGCCATCGCCCAATTGTGCATGCACCATCATGTCCTCATCTACCACTACTGCATGGCCACAGAGCCTTGCGACCATTTCACCAGGTTTGTCAACAACACCGACTACAAGTTCGCCATGGTGGAAACCACCGACGATGTAAAAGTACTGAGGGTTACGGGCTTGGCCTGCCAGAACCTTGTCGAAATCCGTGAGCACTACATGGTATGAGGCAGCATGAAGAAGGACTCCCTGGTTTAACTCGCCTCGGCCATCACCAACCCATCCTACGAAAAGATGAAGCAGGATGCCAATAGAACACGTCATGTATCCTGGCATGGGGCCTGGATGCGGCAACTTGATGAACCTCACCTCAGGTTCGCGGCCAAGAGCGTGTACACATGCTACAAGATGCACAGGCGGATCATTGACATGAGGAAGTGCCTTGTTATGGAGATCGACGAGGCCAGATTGAGCCACAACCAGAGCAAGCGTCCCAAGAAGTAGATGATGATCAGATGATTGTTTATCCTAGTTAAACATGCATGTAATATATAGTTTACTTTGGTGTGTGGAAATGTCATATGTGTAGTAGCTAGTTTAGCCACCTATGTAATTATGCATGTAATAGTTTACTTTGGTGTGTGCAAATGCCATGGTTGTAGTAGCCACCTATGTAAGTGGATGTTTAATTTGGTTATGCAACATGTCCTTATAAGTCTCATTACTGATCATATGCTAAGCTTATGTGTGTGTGTGGGTGTGTGTGTGTGTGTGTGTGTGTGTGTGTGTGTTGTTATGTATGCAATCCCATCGCACAACACACACATCTTGTTAAATTGAACCGTTCTGTTCTCTTGGCTCAACGCAAACTGTTCATCTGAGTGAACCGTATGCCGTATATTGCACACACCTTGATCTGGCTGACCGTTTCTTTTGTGTTGCCTAATCACAAACAGTTCATCCAAGTGAACCGTATGTTGTATATCGCACACACCTTCATCTGGCTGCCCCTTTCTGTTCTTCTGCCTCATCGCAAACAGTTCATTGAACGGAACTGTATGCCCCTCATCACCCACAACAAAATTCTAAACCGTGTTTGATGCATCCGTCATCGCAAATGTTTTGCATCTTTTTTGACGATTTTTTACATCACCGTTTGCGATTATTGCATCGCACACAGTTTCATCGAAGGGTCTTTGATCGTAGTGTCGCCTTAGAAGCATCCTGCAGTAGTGACATAAACAACACTGTGTCCCTTGTAGGCCTCTACTAGACTAGCTCGTTGATCAAAGATGGTTAAGGTTTCCTAACCATAGACATCAGTTATCATTTGATAACGAGATCACATCATTAGGAGAATGATGTGATGGACAAGACCCAACCGTAAGCTTAGCATATGACCATATCACTTAAGTTTATTGCTACAACTTTCTTCATGTCAAGTATCTATTCGAAAGACCATGAGATCATGCAACTCCCGGATACCAGAGGAATACCATGTGTTCTATCAAACGTCACTTTGTAACTGGATGATCATAAAGAGATGCTTTACAAGTATCTCCGAAGGTGTCTGTTGGGTTGGCATGCATGGATCGAGACTCGGATTTGTCACTCCGTATGGCAGAGAGATATCTCTGGGCCCTCTTGATAATACAACATCATAAAGATCTTGCAAACAATGTGGCTAATGAGTTAGTCACATAATCTTGTATTACATAATGAGTAAAGAGACTTGACAGTAACGAGATTGAACTAGGTATGGAGATACCGACGATCGAATCTCGAGCAAGTAACATATAGCTGGTCAAAGGGAATTGCATACGGGATTGACTAAATCCTTGACATCATGGTTCAACCAATAAAGATCTTCGTTGAATATGTGGGAATCAATATGGTCATCTAGGTCCCGCTATTGATTATTGATCGGAGAGGAGTCTTGGTCATGTCTACATGATTCTCGGACCTGTAGGGTCGCACGCTTAACATTCGATAGCGCTAGGGTAGTATTGAGATATTAATAGTGGAAAGTCTGAAGGTTCTTTGGAGTCACGGACGGGATCTAGAACATCACAAGGAGCTCTGGAATGGTCCGAAGGTAAATACTTATATATGGAAAGTTGTTGTGGGGTTCCGGTAAAATTTCAATTTTTTACGGTATTGTACCGGGAAGCTTCCAGAAGGTTTCAGAGGACTCCGAAGGGGTTCAAATGTCCGTAAAGGATTCCACCATGTCCCATACAGTAGCATGGGCCGTAGGGGGGCGCCCAGCCCCTACAAGGCCTATGCGCCTGGGGAAGGGAAACACTAAGGGGAGGGCCCTCCACATGGCTTGGAGGGCACTCCTCCCCCCTTGGCCGCCGCCCTGCCTTGGGAGGGGGGCTAGGGATGGCACGCACCTCCCTCACCCCTATATATAGTGGGGAGGTGCAGGGGGCACCCAGCCCCTCCATGCTTGCCCTATCTCCCTCCCGTTACTCCTCCATGTTCCGTCAGCGCTTGGCGAGACCCTGCCGGAATTCCGCTGCTTCCACCATGTCCCATACAGTAGCATGGGCCGTAGGGGGGCGCCCAGCCCCTACAAGGCCTATGCGCCTGGGGAAGGGAAACACTAAGGGGAGGGCCCTCCACATGGCTTGGAGGGCACTCCTCCCCCCTTGGCCGCCGCCCTGCCTTGGGAGGGGGGCTAGGGATGGCACGCACCTCCCTCACCCCTATATATAGTGGGGAGGTGTAGGGGGCACCCAGCCCCTCCATGCTTGCCCTATCTCCCTCCCGTTACTCCTCCATGTTCCGTCAGCGCTTGGCTGAGACCCTGCCGGAATTCCGCTGCCACCACCACCATGCCGTCGTGTTGGTTCAGATCTCATCT
Organism: Aegilops bicornis; assembly: GCA_021605145.1. NCBI lineage: Eukaryota > Viridiplantae > Streptophyta > Magnoliopsida > Poales > Poaceae > Aegilops > Aegilops bicornis. The sequence goes on along the minus strand of CM038675.1, from coordinate 271,149,223 downwards.
ACCTCCTTTCCCTCACTTGCTGGATCAAGAAGGAGAGGACGCCGCCGAGCCGTACGTGTGTTAAACTCGGAGGTGCCGTCTGTTTTGCACTAAATCGGATTGGATCGTGAAGAGTACGACTACATCAACCGCGTTACGACGCTAACGCTTTCGGTCTACAAGGGTATGTAGACACACTCCCCTCTCGTTGCCTTGCATCTCCTGGATTAGATCTTGGGTGTTTCGATGATTTTTTTTGATTTTCATACTTCGTTCCCTATGAGTGGCATCATGAGCTAGGTCTATGCGTAGATGTATATGCACAAGTAGAACACAAAGAAGTTGTGGGCGTTGATGTTCAAATTGCTTAGTTCCTTTGTCTTATTTGGATTCGGCGATATTGTGGGATGAAGTGGCTCGGACCAACCTTACTGTCTGCGCGCAAGAGACCGGTTCCACTGACTGATATGCAACTTGTATTGCATAAAAGTGGCTTTGCGAGTGTCTATCTCTCCCACCTTAGTTGAATCCGATTTGACAACGACAACCCTTGTAGGAGGTTAAAAGGCAACTTGTATATCACCATTGTGTTTTTGCATAGATAATAATAGTTCTTATAGTTTGCCCTAGCAGCCACGTAAAAATTGCAACAACAAAGTAGAGGACGTCTAACTTGTTTTTGCAGGGCATGTTGTGATGTGGTATGGCCAAAACATGATGTGATATCTCTGTTGATGTATGAGATGATCATGTTTTGTAATAGGTTCATGACTTGCATGTCAATGAGTACGGCAACCGGCATGAGCCATAGGGTCATCTTTAATTTATTGTATAACCTACATGTCAATCATTAAACGCCATGTAGTTGCTTTACTTTATCACTATGTGTCGTGGAATTGTCACGACAGATGTCCTAGTGTGAGGACTTAGTCATGAGGCCAACGCATCTATGTGGTAGCTTGAGAGGGGTTGATCGGAATCGAGAGACGCAACACAAGACAAGGGTTTAGACAGCTTCGGGCCTGGGAAACATCATCCGGTAATAACCCTACATGTTGTTTGAGGCTAAGCCTCATTATCATCACGAGGGAGTCACCGTGAACCGGCTCTCCTAGTTGTGTCTAGCCTAGAGATTATTCAACCTGTCCCTCTTGGGGTGCCCTGCCCCTCCTTATATAAGTTGAATGGGCGGGTTACATGTAGAGTCCAACTCGGACTAAGACTTAAACTATTCTGACTTCTCTTCACGGTCTTCTCTCCATGGGCATCTTAACATTTTGGGCTTATTAACCCCAGGCGACTTTGTCACAATCTGACTTAAACATCTGGCTTAAACAATCTGCCAGCTTAAACATCTGGCTTAAACAATCTGCCGGCTTAACATCTGGCTTAAACAATCTGCTGGCTTATAATCTGTTGGCTTACCAATGAAAAACCAAGTCCCAGTCGGGTCATATCTCTGGCCGGGTCATACCGCATGGTATATCCCCGACATTAGCCCCCAGTTTAATTTGGATTTATCCATGTTAAACTGATCCTGTAAACAAAACACAAGAACAAATTTAACAGGTTATGCCCCTAGTTTAAATATTCTTGTAAGCCGGCACCTGAACATCCTTTAAGTCCTTGTCATTTCCTTCTTCTTAGAAAATCCGAGTCAATAGGCCAGCTTCATACTCAATTTGCTGACGTTGGTTTCTCACAGAGAAAAATTGTGAAGAAATAATTCATTTGAGTCAGCTCCCAATGCTTAACCAAAAAAATATTGATCTTGAAATACTTATCTGATTTTCAGCCGGTTTGAAGATATAGAACTTCCTTATATGCATATCACTTGTAGCCCCCAAGTCTTAAGAAGGGAGCGTAGTAACATCTTAAGACTTGCTTCAATATAAATATTACCACTTGAAGAAATCCATGTTGTTCATCTCAATCACTAGTCAGAATTGAGTATTCCACATATGTAGCCTCCAAGTGCCGGGTTGTCATGCTTGCAGCAACCTGGGACTTGTAATTGCCTTATGCTCATAAAAATTTCAACCAGTGTAGCCCCCAAGGGCCGGCTCATTATGATGTGATGAGTCGGGTCTTCAATAAGGTGAGCAAAAAATGATCTTGCATTAGCCCCCAAGTGCCATGGTGCATGCTGGCAGTGACATGGGACTTGCATATTTGATGTAATCTCAATTTGAATAATGTAGCCCCCAAGTGCCGGGTCGTAAGCCTGCAGCGACTCGGGATTATTCCCTCCATTGTAGAATAAATCATATCCATTGATAAAATAATAGCCATTGTGCTGAAGTGACTTTGAAAACCTCAATCATAATACTGGTTATTGATAACCATAATAAAAATCCAGCCTTGTTGGCTATTGAAGATTTGAATAATATAACCCGGTTTGAAAACCTCGATCATTCAATATCATCATGAAAATCCAGCCAAGTTGGGCTATTATCATATACTGGTGACTTAAAGTCTGCCATCCTGGCGGGTTGTAGAAACCCAAAAGATGCTTCAAATATGAGCCAGAAGTAGGGCAGTTGGGCCCGATTTGCAAAAAACTAGAAGTCAAAGAAGAAATCTTTGAATATAAATGAAAAATCAAAAGAAATTCGAGGCTTTTGTGGGCTGCCAAGCCAAAGTGTCTTCTTCAATGAGACTAGCCTGAGCCACTGGATTGTTCGTGCGTTCCGTGAGCCTGACTCATAGTGTGCCCAATCGACATTTGAACCCTAGATAAAGTCTGGTCTTGCTCAAAGACTTATCAGGAGTACGCGGGGCCAGAGTAACAGCATACATCATGGGCCGATTTATCCAAGTTTCAAGGAAGGCGGATTATGAAGCCTGGATCTATCCTGACTATCTGTAAACCGTGCTCTCGCATGACAAGCCGCCGTTTGAACCTTAACGAGCTCAGATCTTGGCGAATACGCCGTAAGATTGATCGTTAAGAGTTCGACGGGTCAACCGGGATTACCCGATGGAGTTGAAGCAACTAGTATACAGGTAGGATGACCCGAAAAGGTTATGTTCTCTTTGGTCGAATACACCTATGTTTGAACAAACCTGGTCAAGAGGGTAGTAATGCTTTGTTCTCTTTGGTCGAATACGCCTATGTTCGAACAGGAAGCCCCAAAGTGACATGCTTACAAGTGTGGCGTTGAGCCGATCAAGAGGGTACCGACAGCTATGTTCTCTTCGATGAATACACCCATGTTTGAACAAGAATCCACCAAGTGACCATATAAGTTTTGGCATTGCGCCGATTAAGAGGGTACCGACAGCTATGCTCGATGAGCAGGAAGCCCCCAAGTGACCATAATAAGATAAGCCTTAAGGCAGGATACCCATGTTTGAACCGCGCATCATGGCAGCAAGTTCTCTTTGGCAACCTTTAATTTTTCTGAGAACTCGAACTTGCAAGAGATTAATTCTTTTTGAACCGAACTTTAAACCGGATTTGAAAGCTTCAAAACTTTGTGGGAGACAGATTGTCCTTGAGCCGGATTATGAACCGGATATTGAGAGCTTCAAAGCTTTGTGGTAGATAAGTTTTCCTTGAACTGGATTTTGAACCAGAATCCTCATTTTGAGCCGGAAATCTTCTGACGGCCTTTAAATTTTCACCAATATGGCGGTAGCCTCTAGGACCAGGTTATCTTCTCCCTCCAATGACCCGGGGTCATGAATCTCACAATGTTTGCTAAGTCATGTCATCGTAGCCCCCGAGTCTTAAGACTACTAGAGGAGTTGGCTTGAGAATCTCCATACTTGACCATGATATGACCAGTGGATTGCTGGAATACGTTGAATCTCGGTGGGTTAAAATTGACCCTGTCCCTTGACCCGTCTGGTGTAGGCAAGGGCCATAGCTTGATGGCCTCTTTTGTAATGATGAAGTGTTCTGGATAAGAAATTGCACAAACGAGAGTAATTGTTCTCGAAAATAAAAATAAAAGTATCAATAAAAATTGATTGGACATTTTTCACCTGATTTGTTTGGACGACAAATAAGTTGTAGATCACCTCAGCAGGAGGCGGCCGCAAAACTGGGCGGCTCAGTGCGTGGCAAGGGCGGCTCAAAAGGACCTTTTTTCACACTTGGCAAGACAAGGCTGCCCAGCAGGGGTGCGTCGGCCCAGCGGGTCAACAGAAGCGGGCGTAAGAGGCCAACGGGCGGCTCAGGCGCGGCTGTATGTCGATGTGGCTCTAGGCGGGTCAATGGGACTCTGGCGGAACGAGACTCGAGCGGGCCACGACCCGGAGGCAGCGGCTCAGGGCGCCGAGAGGCCGCGGGAGACAACGACCACGGCGGCGGCTCGGCGCAGAACAGGTGTGGCGGCTCAGGCGCGGCCGGCTTGACGAGGCGGTGCAGCGACTCATCGCGTGGCGGCTCATCAGGCGAGCGGGGCCAGGTCAGCTCGCGGCAGAAACGGCAAGGAAAAGGTGCCCCATGGCGGGTTAACAGGGCGGCGCGGCAGGCGGCTCAAGGCCGGTCAGCACAACGGTTTGAAGTGGTGTGGCGGAACCAGCTTGCGGGCGTGACGTGGCCGCAAGAGCAGAGGCTGGTTCGCAACACCTGCCGAGCAGGGGCGAGTGCGCTGCGACGGCTTGAGGCCAGTGGCGGCGAGACGGCACCGGCGGAGATGGCAAAGGCAACCCGCAGCATCAGGTTGATGGAAGCAGGGCACAGCTGTAGTAAGCCGGCGAGGAGCGGGTAAAGACCGGCGACACGACGCGCGGAAGGAGCAGGACGACTCACGGGGCGCATCAATGAAGCAGGCGGCTCAGTGGAGGAGCAAGGCGCCGGGCGGCTCAACATGGCGGTTTAGGGCCAGCGGCGATTTGGCCGGGTTAACTCGGAGCAGCAACCGGCTCAGCGGCAGCACGACGGTAGAGACACCGGCTTGCGGCGGACGGCAAGGCCTCTCGAGGCTGCCCGGGACCGCAGCGGTTTGACGCGGGGTGGTCGCGCGGGCAACCGAACGGCTCAAAGGCGGTCGTGGCTCACATGGGACGGCGTTTCTCCGGCGGCGGCTTAGCAGGAGCAACTCTCAGTTAATATCGAGAGGAGCGGCCGGCGGTTCAACGGTCGCGGGCGACTTAGGCAGGAGACGAAAGTTGTGGCCGTCTCAGGGTGTAGTATGACGATGGCACAGCCACGACAGCTCCTGCAGCAGGTCTGCGGCGATGATGGCGACTCAAGGCGCAGTGGCCCGGAGGTGAGGTGTGACGTGTCTGCGTTGGCACGCGGCCGCGCGGGGCCCCCGCGGCCTAGCGATGATAGGACGGACCCACCCGAGGGCGAGAAGGCCACGGCGACTCAGTGGGGTAATGCTACGTCTTGAGCTTGCGTTGGTTTGCCCCGAAGAGGAGAGGATGATGCAGCAAAGTAGCGTAAGTATTTCCCTCAGTTTTTGAGAACCAAGGTATCAATCCAGTAGGAGGCCACGCACAAGTCCCTCGTACCTGCACAAACGATAGCTACTCGCAACCAACGCGATTAGGGGTTGTCAATCCCTTCACGGTCACTTACGAGAGTGATATCTGATAGAGATAATATTTTTGGTATTTTTGGTATAAAGATGCAAAGTGAAAAGTAAAAGGCAAAGTAAAAACAAAGCAAGTATTAAAGTGATGGAGATTGATATGATGAGAATAGACCCGGGGCCATAGGTTTCACTAGTGGCTTCTCTCAAGAGCATAAGTATTCTACGGTGGGTGAACAAATTATTGTTGAGCAATTGATGTAATTGAGCATAGTTATGAGTATATCTAGGTATGATCATGTATATAGGCATCACGTCCGTGACAAGTAGATCGAAATGATTCTGCATCTACTACTATTACTCCACTCATCGACCGCTATCCAGCATGCATCTAGAGTATTAAGTTAAAAACAGAGTAACACCTTAAGCAAGATGACATGATGTAGATGCAATATGATAAATACCCCATCTTGTTATCCTCGATGGCAACAATACAATATGTGCCTTGCAACCCTTTCTGTCACTGGGTAAGGACACCGCACGATTGAACCCAAAGCCATGCACTTCTCCCATTGCAAGAACTACCAATCTAGTTGGCCAAACCAAACGGATAATTCAAAGAGACTTGCAAAGATAACTCAATCATACATAAAAGAATTCAGAGAAGATTCAAATATTATTCATAGATAAGCTGGATCATAAACCCACAATTCATCGGTCTCAACAAACACACCGCAAAAAGAAGATTACATCGAATAGATCTCCACGAGAGAGGGGGAGAACATTGTATTGAGATCCAAAAAGAGAGAAGAAGCCGTCTAGCTACTAGCTATGGACCCGAAGGTCTAAAGTAAACTACTCACATTTCATCGGAGAGGCCATGGTGTTGATGTAGAAGCCCTCCGTGGTGGATGCCCCCATGTGAGCTCCTAACAGGCCCCAAGATGGGATCTCGTGGATACAGGAAGTTGCGGCGGTGGGATTAGGTTTTTGGCTCCCGTTCTGATCATTTGGGGGTACGTAGGTATATATAGGAGGAAGGAGTACGTCGGTGGAGCAACAAGGGGCTCACGAGGCAGGGGCGCGCCCTAGGGGGGCCGCCCCACCCTCGTGACCGCCTCTCTTGTGCCTTGGCGTAGGGTCCAAGTCTCCTGGATCACGTTCGGTAAGAAAATCACATTTCCGAAGGTTTCAACTGCTTTGGACTCCGTTTGATATTCTGCTTTCTTCAAACACCGAAAAAGGCAAAAACAGCAATTTCGGGCTGGGCCTCCGATTAATAGGTTAGTCCCAAAAGTAATATAAAAGTGGAAAATAAAGCCCATTATAGTCCAAAACAATAGATAAAGTAGCATGGAGCAATAAAAAATTATAGATACATTAAAGATGTATTGGGCATCCCCAAGCTTAATTCCTGCTTGTCCTCTTGTAGGTAAATGATAAAAAGAGAAATTTTGATGCGGAGTGATACTTTGGCATAATTTCAATGTAAATATCCTTAATCATGCTATGAATATTCAGATCCGAAAGATTCAAGACAAAAGTTCATATTGACATAAAAATAATAATACTTCAAGCATACTAACTAAGCAATTATGTCTTCTCAAAATAACATGGCCAAAGAAAGTTATCCCTACAAAATCATATAGTCTGGCTATGCTCCATCTTCCCCACACAAAGTATTTAAATCATGCACAACCCCGATGACAAGCCAAGCAATTGTTTCATACCTTAACATTTTCAAAACTTTTTCAATCTTCACGCAATACATGAGCGTGAGCCATGGATATAGCACTATATGTGGAATAGAATGGTGGTTGTGGAGAAGACAAAAAGGGAGAAGATAGTCTCACATCAACTAGGCGAATCAACGGGCTATGGAGATGCCCATCAATAGATATCAATGCGAGTGAGTAGGGATTGCCATGCAACGGATGCACTAGAGCTATAAGTATATGAAAGCTCAACGAAAGAAACTAAGTGGGTGTGTATTCAACTTGCTTGCTCACGAAGACCTAGGGCATTTGAGGAAGCCCATCATTGGAATATACAAGCCAACTTCTATAATGAAAAATTCCCACTGTATATGAAAGTGACAAAATGAGAGACTCTCTATCATGAAGATCATGGTGCTACTTTGAAGCACAAGTGTGGTAAAAGGATAGTAACATTGTCCCTCCTCTCTTTTTCTCTCATTTTTTTATTTGGGCCTTTTCTCTTTTTTTTATGGCCTCTTCTTTTTTAATTTTTCATCCGGGGTCTCATCCCAACTTGTGGGGGAATCATAGTCTCCATCATCCTTTCCTCACTTGGGACAATTCTCTAATAATGATGATCATCACACTTTTATTTTTCTTACAACTCAACAATTACAACTCGATACTTAGAACAAAATATGACTCTATATGAATGCCTCCGGCGGTGTACCGGGATATGCAATGAAGCATGAGTGACAGGTATGGAAGAATTATGAAAGGTGGCTTTGCCACAAATACGATGTCAACTACATGATCATGCTAGCAATATGACAATGATGGAGCGTGTCATAATAAATGGAACAGTGGAAAGTTGCATGGCAATATATCTCGGAATGGCTATGGAAATGCCATGATAGGTAGGTATGGTGGCTGTTTTGAGGAAGATATATGGTGGGTGTATGATACCGGCGAAAGGTGCGCGGTATTAGAGAGGCTAGCAACGGTGGAAGGATGGGAAAAAGTGCATATAATCCATGGACTCAACATTAGTCATAAAGAACTCATATACTTATTGCAAAAATCTAGAAGTTATCAAAGCAAAGTATTACGCGCATGCTCCTAGGGGGATAGATTGGTAGGAAAAGACCATCGTCATTCCCCGACCGCCACTCATAAGGAAGACAATCAATAAATAAATCATGCTCCGAGTTCATCACATAACGGTTCACCATACGTGCATGCTACGGGAATCACAAACTTCAACACAAGTATTATTTAAATTCACAACTACTCAACTAGCATGACTCTAATATCACTATCTTCATATCTCAAAACAATTATCAAACATCAAAATTATCTTAGTATTCAACGCACTTAAAAGAAAGTTTCACATATCTTGAATACCAAGTATATTATCATTAAGCCAATTACCATGCTATTAATGACTCTCAAAATAATATAAGTGAAGCATGAGAGATCAAATTTCTTTAAAACAAATCCACCACCGTGCTCTAAAAGATCTAAGTGAAGCACTAGAGCAAAAATTATCACGCTCAAATGATATAAGTGAAGCACATATAGTATTCTGTCAAATTCCAATTCATGTATGGATCTCTCAAAAGGTGTGTACAGAAAGGATGATTGTGGTAAACTAACAAGCAAACACGCAAATAATACAAGACGCTCCAAGCAAAACACATATCATGTGGTGAATAAAAATATAGCTCCAAGTAAATTACCGATGGAAGTGGATTTAAAGAGGGGATGCCTTCCGGGCATCCCCAAGCTTTGACTTTTGGTGTCCTTGGATTATCTTGGGGGTGCTATGGGCATCCCCAAGCTTAGGATCTTGCCACTCCTTGTTCCATAATCCATCAAAAGAATTCACACAAAACTTGAAAACTTCACAACACAAAACTCAATAGAAATCTCGTGAGCTCCGTTAGAGAAAGAAAACAAAAGACTACTTTAAGTTACTGTAATTAAATCATTCTTTATTTATATTGGTGTTAAACCTACTGTATTCCAACTTCTCTATGGATCATAAACTATTTTACTAGCCATAGATTCATCAAAATAAGCAAACAACACACACAAAACAGAATCTGTCAAAAACAGAACAGTCTGTAGTAATCTGTAACTAACGCAAACTTCTGGAACTCAAAAAATTCTACCAAACTTAGACGACCTGGACAATTTGTTTATTGATCAGCAGCAATTGGAATCAGTATTTTATCACGTTCTGGTGATTTTTAACAATTCGGGCACTGAGCGCAAAGTTTCTGGAAATTACAGCAAGATCAAATAACTATCATCCAAGAAGATCCAATAGGTTTAACTTGGCACAAACACTAATTAAAAGATAAAAACCATATCTAAACAGAGGCTAGATGGATTATTTATTCCTAAGCAAAAACAAAAAAACTAAAAATAAAATTGGGTTGCCTCCCAACAAGCGCTATCATTTAACGCCCCTAGCTAGGCATAAAAGCGAGGATAGATCTAGGTATTGCCATCTTTGGTAGGCAATTCTTCAATGAAGCATCTATCTTTCTTATAGATTTCTTTCTTTATAGTAATTATCAAACTTTTAGGCACAAGATCGAAAAATTCATTTGTAGCAAATGGTTCCTTAATGATAGTAAAAAGATCGGGATGAATACTTATAGATTTAAGATCTGCAGTTTCCTTACTAGATGATTCACCCTTATTTTTAGGAACATACATAAGCTTGGCAATTTTAGTGGGAGGACTAGCAGTATACTTTACGGAAGAAAAAGCGGTTCCCAAGTTGGTAATGATACCCTCAAGTTTATCGATTCAAGTGGAATCTAGATTTATTTTCTCATTAACCATAGGTTCCTTCTCCTTAATATTTTTCAAAGTCATTCCTACCTTAGATCCATATTGAGTAATTTGATTATGGATCTTTTTATCTAGATTTTCAATGGATTCAATGGTAGCAACTTTGTTTTCAATAATTTCAAGCCCTTGCATAACATGCTCCAAAGTTAACATAGTTCCATTAACCAAAAGAGGTGGTGAGCCAAATAAATCTATTAAAGCATTGTAAGAATCAAAAGTATTGCTACCCAAGAAATTTCCTCCGGTAATGGTATCAAGGATATATCTATACCAAGGATTAGCACCTACGTAAAAATCACGAAGAAGAACTGAAGTAGATTGCTTCCTGGTAGATCTATTTTGAGCATTGCAAATTATATACCAAGCGTCTTCTAGATTTTCTCCCTCCCTTTGCTTAAAATTTAGAACTTCATTCTCGGGAGATAACGGAGAAGATATGAGACTAGTCATGACGGCAAGCAAACAAACTAACACATGAGGAAACAAACGGACGAGGAAAAGGCAACGGGAAAAAGAGGAGGAGATTGGGAAAGAGAGGGCGAATAAAATGGCAAGGGTGAAGTGGGGGAGAGGAAAACGAGAGGCAAATGGCAAATAACGTAATGCGAGAGATAGGGTTTGCGATGGGTACTTGGTATGTTGACTTTTGCATAGACTCCCGAACGCGGCGCGTAAATCCTTCTTGCTATGTCTTGAGCTTGCGTTGGTTTTCCCGAAGAGGAGAGGATGATGCAGCAAAGTAGCGTAAGTATTTCCCTCAGTTTTTGAGAACCAAGGTATCAATCCAGTAGGAGGCCACGCACAAGTCCCTCATACCTGCACAAAACGATAGCTACTCGCAACCAACGCGATTAGGGGTTGTCAATCCCTTCACGGTCACTTACAAGAGTGAGATACGATAGAGATAATATTTTTGGTATAAATATGCAAAGTGAAAAGTAAAAGGCAAAGTAAAAACAAAGCAAGTATTAAAGTGATGGAGATTGATATGATGAGAATAGACCCGGGGGGCATAGGTTTCACTAGTGGCTTCTCTCAAGAGCATAAGTATTCTACGGTGGGTGAACAAATTACTGTTGAGCAATTGACAGAATTGAGCATAGTTATGAGTATATCTAGGTATGATCATGTATATAGGCATCACGTTCGTGACAAGTAGATCGAAACGATTATGCATCTACTACTATTACTCCACTCATCGACCGCTATCCAGCATGCATCTAGAGTATTAAGTTAAAAACAGAGTAATGCCTTAAGCAAGATGACATGATGTAGAGGAATAAATTCATGCAATATGATAAATACCCATCTTGTTATCCTCGATGGCAACAATACAATACGTGCCTTGCAACCCTTTACATCCTTTGGGTAAGGACACCGCAAGATTGAACCCAAAGCCATGCACTTCTCCCATTGCAAGAACTACCAATCTAGTTGGCCAAACCAAACGGATAATTCAAAGAGACTTGCAAAGATAACTCAATCATACATAAAATAATTCAGAGAAGATTCAAATATTATTCATAGATAAGCTGGATCATAAACCCACAATTCATCGATCTCAACAAACACACCGCAAAAACAAGATTACATCGAATAGATCTCCACGAGAGAGGGGGAGAACATTGTATTGAGATCCAAAGAGAGAGAAGAAGCCATCTAGCTACTAGCTATGGACCCGAAGGTCTGAAGTAAACTACTCACACTTCATCGGAGAGGCTATGGTGTTGATGTAGAAGCCCTCCGTGGTGGATGCCCCCTCTGGCGGAGCTCTGGAACAGGCCCCAAGATGGGATCTCGTGGATACAGGAAGTTGCGGCGGTGGAATTAGGTTTTTGGCTCCTGTTATGATCGTTTGAGGGCAATGAGGTATATATATAGGAGGAAGGAGTACGTCGGTGGAGCAACAGGGGCCCACGAGGTAGGGGCGCGCCCTAGGGGGGGCGCGCCCCCCACCCTCGTGACCGCCTCTCTTGTGCCTTGGCGTAGGGTCCAAGTCTCCTGGATCATGTTTGGTGAGAAAATCACGTTTCCGAAGGTTTCATTCCGTTTGGACTCCGTTTGATATTCCGCTTTCTTCAAACACCGAAAAAGGCAAAAAAACAGCAATTCTGGGCTAGGCCTCCGGTTAATAGGTTAGTCCCAAAAGTAATATAAAAGTGGAAAATAAAGCACATTATAGTCCAAAACAATAGATAAAGTAGCATGGAGCATTAAAACTTTATAAATACATTGGAGACGTATCAGGTAACGACCGGACACCATCCACAACAGAAGCAGCTCGTGACACAGTGGCCGCTTAGCGATCAGGTAGAGGCAGATGCGTCAAACGGAAACGCGGCAGCTTGAAGCAAAAAATACGGCGGAGGTTGCTTGCGAAGGAGCAGAAACGGAGGCGGCTCAACCGCCGAGGTGCACCGACAGAGACCAGCAGCTCGGGGCCATGGCGGAGGCGGCTCAGAAAACGGCAGCTTGAACGCACAGTAACCCGGCGGAGACAAGCGGCGGCTCAAACGGCGACTTGGAGAGAGGCCCCAAGGGCAGCTTGTGGTCAGCTTGACGCTGATGGCGGGTTATCGGGGTAGCGGCGAATCGACGTAGGAGCACTTTGCAGGCGGCGGCTCAAGGCTAGCTTCGGCAGAAGCGACTTCAAGGAGGAGTCCTTGCGGCAGCTCAGCACAGGCAGATGCAGGGCGACGAAGCCGAGTCGCAGCCGGCAGGTAGCTCAACAGTGGACGCGGGGTGAAGTGTGAGCGAAACAGGGCGGCGGCTCAAAAGTCAAAACAAGGTCGCCGGTGCTGGAGGAGCCCGGTTTGCTGCCTAATCCGTTTTCGGGTCGTTACACGTTTCCGGGTCGCGGTCAATTAATCTTGGATGGTCTCACGTGGGTTTAGTCCTCCCTCTCATCTTGACTGGTCAACCTTTCCTTCAATAAAAAGTAGTCACAGCCACGAAACGCTCTTGGTTCTGTTGGCTCCTGTCGTGGTAGAATTTCTTTGAACTTATAGTCCCTACATTCCACAATGTAGTGCCTATAGATTTTTTGTGAAAGTCAAACTTTGCCAACTTTGACCAAGAGTATAGAGAAAACTGTCTACAGCTACAATACCAAACAAGTACATTCTGAAAATATAACTCATGATGTATCCAATGATGTGCATTTGGTATTCTAGAAGTACCTATTTTTCTCTATAAACATGGTCAAAGTTTGTAATGTTTGACTTCTGTAAAAATCTATAGGCACTACATTATGGAACGGAGGGAGTATGCCGTAGCAGAAATCCTTTGTCCATCAACCTGTGACTTGACGATTCGCCTAAGGCTGACACCACAAAATATCTCTGTTTCGGTCTCGGACTCGGCGGATCACCACGGCGCGTGTAACGAGCCCTGAACCTGCAACCCTAATTTTTTGACTGTTTGTCAGACATCTTCTGCGCCGGCTCTTTTTCATCCAACACATCGCGAACTTCTCGATCCCTAAGATAGATCCCTCCAAGAACTCAACACCACCGAGCGAGAGCCCCATGGTGGGCGCCAACTGTCGTGGAATTGTCACAACAGATGTCCTAGTGTGAGGACTTAGTCATGAGGCCAACACATCTATGTGGTAGCTTGAGAGGGGTTGATCGGAATCGAGAGACGGAACACAAGACAAGGGTTTAGACAGCTTCGGTCCCCGGGAAACATCATCCGATAATAACCCTACATGTTGTTTGAGGCTAAGCCTCATTATTATCACGAGGGAGTCACCATGAACTGGCTCTCCTAGTTGTGTCTAGCCTAGAGATTATTCAACCTGTCCCTCTTGGGGTGCCCTGCCCCTCCTTATATAAGTTGAAGGGGTGGGTTACATGTAGAGTCCAACTCAGATTAAGACTTAAACTATTCTGACTTCTCTTCACGGGCTTCTCTCCATGAGCTTCTTAACGTTTTGGGCTTATTAACCCCAGGCGACTCTGTCACAATCTGACTTAAACAATCTACCGGCTTAAACATCTGGCTTAAACAATCTGCCAGGTTAATATCTGGCTTAAACAATCTGCCGGCTTATAATGTGTCGGCTTACCAATGAAAAACCAAGTCTCAGCCGGGTCATATCTCCCATACCGCGAGGTATATCCCCGACACTATGTGTTAGCAATAGTTGTAGAAGCAATAGTTGGCGAGACAACCACGTGACGACACGATGATGGAGATCATGGTGTCATGCCGGTGACGATGGGGATCATGTTGGTGCTTTGGATATGGAGATCAAAAGCACAAAATGATAATGGCCATATCATGTCACATATTTTGATTGCATGTGATGTTTATCTTTTATGCAACTTATTTTTCTTAGGACGATAGTAGCATTATAAAATAATCCATTCCCTTAATTTCAAGATAAAAGTGTTCTCCCTAAAGTATACAACATTGCGAGAGTTTGTTGTTTCGAAGCACCTCGTGATGATCAGGTGTGATAGACTCTACGTTCGCATACAACGGGTGTAAGCCAGTTTTACACATGCGGAATACCTGGGTTAAACTTGACGAGCCTAGCATGTAGAGACATGGCCTCTGAACACGGAGGACCGAAAGGTTAAACATGAGTCATATAGTAGATATGATCAACATGGTTATGTTCACCATTGATGACGACCCCATCTCACGTGTTGATCGGACATGGGTAGTTGATTTGGATCAGGTAACACTTAGACAACTTGAGGGATGTTGATTTAAGTGGGATTTCACTAGTAATTTGATTAACTGGACCAATTATCATGAACACAGTCTAAATGTCTTCGCAAATTATCTTGTAGATCAATAGTTCGCATTGTAGCTCCCCTGAATTTAATGCGTTCCTAGAGAAAGAAAAGTTGAAAGATGATGGAAGCAACTATCCGGACCGGGTCCATAATTTGAGGATTATCCTCACTATTGCACAAAAGGCTTATGTCCTTGATGTACTGCTAGGTGAACCACCCGCTCCCGAAAATCTAGACGCTATGAATGTCTGGCAGACTAGAAGTGATGACTACACGATAGTTCAGTGCGCCATGCTTTACGGCTTAGAACCGGGGCTCCAAAGACGTTTTGAGTACCACAGAGCATATGCGATGTTCCAGGAGCTGAAATTGGTTTTTCAGGCTCATGCCTAGGTTGAGAGGTATGACACCTCTGACAAGTTCTTTAGCTGTAAGATGGAGGAGAACAACTCCGTTAGTGAGCACGCGCGTACTCAAGATGTCTGGGTACTACAACCGCTTGAATCAGTTGGGTGTTAATCTTCTGGATGAAGTAGCGATTGACAGAGTTCTTCAGTCACTGCCACCAAGCTACAAGGGCTTTGTGATGAACTATAATATGCTAGATATGGAGAAAACGATCTCTGAGATCTTCACGATGCTTAAGGCCGCGGAGGTAGAAATCAAGAAAGAGCATCAAGTGTTGATGGTTAATAAGACCACTAGTTTCAAGGAAGGCAAGGGAAAGAAAGGGAACTTTAAGAAGAATGGCAAGACAATTTCCTCTCCCGTATAGAAACCCAAGGCTGGACCCAAACCTGAGACTAAGTGCTTATATTGCAAAGGGAATGGTCACTAGAAGCAGAACTGCCCTAAGTACTTGGCAAATAAGAAGGTTGGCAACGTCAACAAAGGTATATTTGATATATATGTTATTCATATGTACCCTAGTCCCGTTCAAAAAAATGTGTACCCTACTAGTGCTCGTAGTAGCGCTTGGGTATTTGATACTAGTTTGGTTCCTCTTATTTGTAACTCAAAACAGAAGCTATGGAGTAAACAAAGACTAGCTAAGGACGAGGTGAAAATGCGCGCTGGAAATGGTTCAATGGTTGATGTGATCACCGTCGGCACGCTCCCTCTACATCTACCTTCGAGATTAATTTTAAACCTAAATAATTTTTATTTGGTGCCTACATTAAGCATGAACATTATATCTGGATCTTATTTATTATGAGACGGCTATTCATTTAAGAAATAGAATAATGGTTGTTCTATTTATAAGGATAATATCTTTTATGGTCATTCACCCCTTGTGAATGGTTTATTCTTATTGAATCTCGATCGTAATGATACACATATTCATAATATTGATGCCAAAAGATGCAAGGTTAATGATGATAGTACTACATACTTGTGGCACTGCCGCTTAGGTCATATTGGTGTAAAACGCATGAAGAAACTATATGCTGATGGACTTTTGGAATCACTTGATTATGAATCATTTGAAACATGTGAACCATGCCTCATGGGCAAGATGACTAAAACCCCATTTTCCGGTACGATGGAGTGGGCAAGTGCCTTGTTGCAAATAATACACACCGATGTATGCAGTCCGATGAGTATTGGAGCGTGCGGTGCATATCGTTATTTCCTAACCTTCACATATGACTTAAGTAGATATGGGTATACTTACGTAATGAAACACAAGTTTGAAACATTTGAAAAGTTCAAGGAATTTCAGAATGAAGTAGAGAATCATCGTAAGAAGAAAATAAAGTTTCTGTGATCTGATCGTGGAGGCGAATATTTGAGTTACGAGTTTGGCACGCATTTAAGACAATGCGGAATTGTTCCAGAACTCACGCCACCTGGAACACCACCGCGTAATGGTGTGTCTGAACTTCGTAACCGTACTTTATTGGATATGGTGCGTTCTATGATGTCTCTTACTGATTTGCCACTATCTTTTTGGGGCTATGCATTAGAGACAACCACATTCACTTTAAATAGGGCACCGTCTAAGTCCATTGAGATGACAAGATATGAATTATGGTTTGGCAAGAAACCTAAGCTGTCGTTTCTTAAAGTTTGGGGACGGACGCTTATGTCAAGAGGCGTCATCCTGATAAGCTCAAACCCAAAGTGGAGAAGTGCATCTTCATAGGATACCGAGAGCATTGGGTATACCTTCTATCACAGATCCGAGGGCAAGATTTTTGTTGCTAGTATGGGTCCTTTCTAGAGAAGGAGTTTGTCTCAAAACAAGTGAGTGGGAGAAAAGTAGAACTTGATAAGGTAATCGTACATTCTCTCTAATTGGAGAGTACCACATCACAAAAAACAGTTCCCATGATGCCTACACCAACCGGAGACGAAGCTAATGATTATGATCATTGAACTTCAGATCAAGTTACTACTGAACTTCGTAGGTGGACCAGGACACGTTACGCACCAGAGTGGTATGGTAATCCTGTCCTGGAAGTTATGTTGTTGGACAACGGTGAACCTACGAACTATGAAGAGGCAATGATGAGCTCAGACTTTGACAAATGGCTAGAGTCCATGAAATCCGAGATAGGATCCATGTGTGAGAACCAAGTGTGGACTTTGGTAGACTTACCCGATGACTGGTAGGCCATTGAGAACAAATGGATCTTTAAGAAGAAGACAAACGCCGATGGTAATGTCATTATCTTTAAAGCTTGACTCGCTGTAAAGGGTTTTCGGCAAGTTCAAGGAGTTGATTGCGATGAGACTTTCTCACCCATAGAAATTTTTAAGTCCGTTAGAATTATGTTAGCAATTGCTGCATTTTTCGATTATGAAATCTCGCTGATGGATGTGAAAACCACTTCCCTTAAGGAAGAATTATATATGATCCAGCATACAGGTTTTATGGATTCTAAGGATGCTAAAAAGGTATGCAAACTCCAGTGATCCATCTACGGACTCGTGCAAGCATCTTATAGTTGGAATATACGCTCTGATGAGGTGATCAAAGCTTTTGGGTCTATACGAAGTTTATGAAGAAACTTTTATTTACAAGGAAGTGAGTGGGAGCTCTATAGCATTTCTAATAGTATATGTGGATGACATATTGTTAATTGGAAATGATGTAGAATTTCTGGAAAGCATAAAGGGTTGTTTGAAATGAGTTTTCCAAAGGAAGACTTGGGTAAAGCTGCTTACATATTGGGCATTAAGATCTATAGAGATATATAAAGACGCCTAATAAGACTTTCATAGAGCACATACCTTGACAAGATTTTGTAGGAGTTCAAAATGGATCAATCAAAGAAGGTGTTCTTGCCTTTATTGTAGGGTGTGAAGTTGAGTAAGACTCAAAACTCGACCACAGTAGAAGAAAGAGAAAGGATGAAAGTCACCCCCTATGTCTCAGCCATAGGATCTATAATGTATGCTATGTCGTACCATACCTGATGTGTGCCTTGCCATGAGTCTTCCAAGGGGGCACAAGAGTGATCCAGGAGTGGATCACTGGACAGCGGTCAAAATTATCTTTAGGCACCTAAAGAGGACTGAGGAAATGTTTCTCGGTTATGGAGGTGATAAAGAGTTCATTGTAAAGGGTTACGTTGATGCAAGCTTTGACACCGATGTGGATGACTCTGAGTTGCAAACCGTATACGTATAGTGGAGCAGTCATTTGGAATAGCTCCAAGTGGAGCGTGGTAGCAGCATCTACAGTATGACATAGATATTAGCAAAGTACGCACGAATCTGAATGTTGTAGACCCATTGACTAAAACCTCTCTCACAAGCAAAACATGATCAAACCCTAGAACTCATTGGGTGTAAATCACATAGCGATGTGAAGTAGATTATTGACTCTAGTGCAAGTGGGAGACTGTTGGAAATATGACCTAGAGGAAGTAATAAAATGGCTATAATTATCATATTTCCCGTTCATGATAAATGTTTATTGTTCATGCTAGAATTGTATTGACCTGAAACTTAGATACATGTGTGAATACATAAACAACACTGTGTCCCTAGTAGGTCTCTACAAGACTAGCTCGTTGATCAAAGATGGTTAAGGTTTCCTAACCATCAACATGAGTTGTCATTTGATAACGAGATCACATCATCAGGAGAATGATGGTATGGACAAGACCCAACCGTAAGCTTAGCATATGATAGTATCACTTAAGTTTATTGCTACAACCTTCTTCATGTCAAGTATCTATTCCTAAGACCATGATCATGCAACTCCCGGATATCGGAGGAATACCTTGAGTGCTGTCAAACGTCACTTCTGAACTGGGTGATCATAAAGATGCTCTACAGGTATCCCCGAAGGTGTCTATTGGGTTGGCACGGATTGAGACTGGGATTTGTCACCCCGTATGATGGAGAGATATCTCTGGGCCATCTCGGTAATACAACATCATAAAGAGCTTGCAAGCAATGTGGCTAATGAGTTAGTCACGTGATCTTGTATTAAGGAACGAGTAAAGTTACCTGCCGGTAATGGGTTTGAACTAGGTATGGAGATACCGATGATCGAATCTCGGGAAAGTAACATATCGCTGGACAAAGGGAATTGCATACGGGATTGACTGAAACGTTTACATCGTGGTTCAACCGATAAAGATTTTCGTTGAATATGTGAGAATCAATATGGGCATCCAGGTCCTGCTATTGATTATTGATCGGAGAGGAGTCTCGGTCATGTCTACATGATTCTTGAACCCATAGGGTCACACGCTTAATGTTCAATAGCACTAGGGTAGTATTGAGATATTAATAGTGGAAAGTCTGAAGGTTGTTCGGAGTACCGGAAAAGATCCGGGATATCACGAGGAGCTCCAGAGGTAAAGATTTATATATGGAAAGTTGTTGTCGGGGTTCTAGATTTTTTTTGGTTTTTTCGGTATTGTACCAAGAAGCTTCCAAAAGGTTCCAGAAGTCCGTAAAGGGTTCCATTACATCCCATACAGTAGCATGGACCAGAGGGGGGGCGCCCTGTCCTTATTGGGCAGGCGCACCAGCCCCTACAAGGCCCATGCGCCCGAGGAACGAAAAACCTAAGGGGGAGGGCCCTCCACTTGGCTTGGATTGCACTCCTCCCCCTTGGCCGCCCCCCTACCTTGGGAGCTGGGCTAGAGCTGGAACGCCCCTCCCTCACCCCTATATATAGTGGGGAGGTGCACGGGGCAGCCAACCCCTCCATGCTTGCCCCGTCTCCCTCCCGTTACTCCTCCATGTTCCGTCAGCGCTCTGCAAAGCCCTGCCGGAATTCCGCTGCCACCATCACCACCACGCCATCGTGTTCGTTCATATCTCATCTACCCCCTTTCCCTCAGTTTCTGGATTAAGAAGGAGAGGACGTCGCCGAGCCGTACATGTTCTAAAGTCGGAGGTGTCATCCGTTCGGCACTTGATCGGATTGGATCGTGATTGGGTCGTGAAGAGTACGACTACATCAACCGCGTTACGACGCTAACGCTTTCGGTATACAAGGTTATGTAGACACACTCCCCCACTAGTAGAAAACAGGGCTTTGGTTCAGGATTGGCTAGCCCATTATTCCCGGTTCGGTCATGAACTGGGACCAATGGGGGCATACGTCCCGGTTCATGAGCCCAGGGGGCCGGCCGGGCCTCGTGGGGCATTGGTCCCGGTTCGTCTAGACCCTTTTGTCCCAGTTCTAGGCACGAACCAGGACCAATGGGCCTCGCTCCTGGCCCACATCCATTGGTCCCGGTTCATGGCTGGAACCGGGACCAAAGGCTGGTCCCGGTTCCAGCCACGAACCGGGACCAATGAGGTGGCTATATATACCCCTCGCCCGCGAGCAGAGCACTCCACTGCTCTATTTTTCTGGCCGGCGAGGGGAGAGTTTTGTGGTTCTCTAGCTCACCTCCTATGCACATGAGGTGTTCGGTGAAATGCCCGAGCCACACTACTTAAGCTTTCTCCTCTCCAAGCTCGACCTGCAAGCTCCATTTTCCTCAAGATTTGTCTAGGTTTAGCGGTCCGTCACGTCCCGTCCCCGTCTTCACCATCGTCGATCGCCTGCGCCGATCTCGTCGCCGGCACCACCGTGGTGAGCCTCTTGTTCTTATCTTCTTTCTAAAAGAAAAAAATTCTTACTTGTATGATTAGATAGATACTTGTCTAATTTTCTTACTTTTATTATTGCTTGTTATTATATAGTGCGATGGTTTTGGTATCTGCTCCGTCCCTCGTCACATCTGCCTATGATTCGGATGTGGTATATATTATCTTTTATAACTATTTGGTTCATTTATTGTTTATGACAATTATGCCGACCAACGTGACATAGATTTTATTTATCTAGGAGGTATGTGAACCAGAAATTCCAACCGACCCTATTGTCGAGAGGTTAAATTTAGTTGAAGAAGAAAATAATTACTTGAAGGAAAAAATTGAGGAGAAGATGATATTGGAGCTGCATGTTGCGGATGTCGTCGATGATCACAAGATCAAGATGGATGCAATGCGCTTGAATATTAGAAAGATTAGAAAATATGCAATTCATACCGAGGCTTGGTATCATTATGCCGTTGGATCAATTGTTACCTTGGTTGCGATTATGATCGCATTTGTTGTTGCATTGAAATGTTTTACATAGTTTTAGTGTATGGTTTAATTAGATGCTCTGGAGAGCTATATGTTGTTCAATGAGAACTATGTATGTACTTTGGTTTTAATGTGATGATGAACTTCTATTAATTTGGTCACTTATGTATTCATGATGTTCTGTAATGGTTTTTGACACACTTAATTATATATAATGCACACATATGAACCGGCAATGGATGTACGGTGACAGATACACCTCCGAGTACATTAAGGGCGTGCATAATTTCCTCGAAGTGGCTGAGGCAAGCAAGAAGAATGGTTTTATGTGTTGTCCATGCCCTATATGTGGGAATACGAAGTCTTACTCTGACTGGAAAATCCTTCACACCCACCTGCTTTATAAGGGTTTCATGCCACACTAATGTTTGGACCAAGCACGGAGAAATAGGGGTTATGATGGAAGACAACAAAGAAGAAGAGGACGATGACAACTATGTGCCCCCTGAATATGGTGATGCTACAACGAGGGAAGCTGAAGATCAAGAGGAACCAGACGATGTGCCCGATGATGATCTCCGCCTGGTCATTGTTGATGTAAGGAGACAGTGCGAAAGTCAAAAGGAGAAGCCGAAGTTCGCTCGCATGTTAGGGATCACAAAAAAGGGTTGTACCCCAATTGCGAAGATGGCAACACAAAGCTCGGTACCGTACTGGAATTGCTGCAGTGGAAGGCAGAGAATGTTGTGCCTGGCAAAGGATTTGAGAAGCTACTAAAAATATTGAAGAAGAAGCTTCCAAAGGGTAACGAATTACCCGACAGTACATACGCAACAAAGAAGGTCGTATGCCCTCTAGGATTGGAGGTGCAAAAGATACATGCATGCACTAATGAATGCATCCTCCACCGCGGTGCGTACGAGGATTTGAACGCATGCCTGGTATGTGGTGCATTGCGGTATAAGATCAGACGAGATGACCCTGGTGATGTTGACGGCGAGCCCCCCAGGAAGAGGGTTCCTTCCAAGGTGATGTGGTATGCTCCTATAATACCACGGTTGAAACATCTGTTCAGAAATAAAGAGCATTCCAAGTTGATGCGATGGCACAGAGAGGACCGTAGGAAAGACGGGAAGTTGAGAGCACCCGCTTACGGGTCGCATTGGAAAAAAATCGAGAGAAAGTACCGGGTTGAATTTTCAGGTGACCCAAGGAACGTATGGTTTGGTTAAAGCGCGGATGGCATTAATCCTTTCGGGGAGCAGAGCAGCAATCACAACACCTGGCCCGTGACTCTATGTATGTATAACCTTCCTCCTTGGATGTGCATGAAGCGGAAGTTCATTATGATGCCAGTTCTCATCGAAGGCCCTAAGAAACCCGACAACGACATTGATGTGTACCTAAGGCCATTATTTGAAGAACTTTTACAACTGTGGAATGGAAACGACGTACGTGTGTGGGATGAGCACAAACAGGAGGAATTTAACCTGCATGCGTTGCTGTTTGTAACCATCAATGAATGGCCTGCTCTCAGTAACCTTTTAGGACAGACAAACAAGGGATACCACGCATGCACACACTGTTTAGCTGACACCGAAAGTATATACCTGGACAAATGTAGGAAGAATGTGTACCTAGGGCATCGTCGATTTCTTCCGACCAACCATCAATGTCGAAATAAAGGCAAGCATTTCAAAGGCGAGGCAGATCACCGGAAGAAGCCCGCCATGCATACTGGTGATCACATACTTGCTATGGTCAATGATTTACACGTAATATTTGGAAAGGGTCCTGGCGGACTATCTGTTCCAAATGACGCTGAGGGACGCACACCCATGTGGAAGAAGAAATCTATGTTTTGGGACCTACCCTACTGGAAAGACCTAGAGGTCTGCTCTTCAATCGATGTTATGCACGTGACGAAGAACTTTTGCGTGAACCTGCTAGGCTTCTTGGGCGTGTACAGGAAGACAAAAGATACACCGGAGGCACGGGAGGACCTGCAACGTTTGCACGAAAAATACGGCATGCCTCCAAAGCAGTATGAAGGTCCTGCCAGCTACGCTCTTACCAAAGAAGAGAAGGAAATCTTCTTTGAATGCCTGCTCAGTATGAAGGTCCCGTATGGCTTCTCGTCGAGTATAAAGGGAATTATAAATATGGTCGAGAAAAAGTTTCAGAACCTAAAGTCTCATGACTGCCACATGATTATGACGCAACTGCTTCCAGTTGCATTGAGGGGGCTTCTACCGGAAAACGTTCGATTAGCCATTAGCTATGTGCATTCCTCAATGCAATCTCTCAGAAGGTGATCGATCCAGAAATCCCACCATCCTTCTTTAATATCATGCACTACAAAAAAGTACACTTCCGTGATGATACGTGTTTGTCATAGTAGGTCGCGTTTTTTGTCATGCATGTACATCCATGACGATTTTATGACAGAATCAAGATAGTCATACCTGTGCTGTCGTAGAAGTGTTCCATGACATTACCAAAATTATCATCACGGAAGTGTGCACTTCCATGACGATAAATCGCGCGTCACAGAAGTGCTTTCGTCAAGGGTGACCGACACGTGGCATCCACCATAACGGAACGCCGTTAAGCTATCGGGTCGGGTTTTGGATCCGATAACCCGTTAACAGCCCCGACCAATGGGGATTTTCCACGTGTAAAATCTTCATTGGCTGGAGGAAACACGTGTCGGCTCATCGTTGGGACAGATGTCATCCACTCATTGGACAGAAGGCGCCTATGATACGTCGACACATGGCACGACCCGAGGCCCATTCCTGTGAAAAGGCCGGCCCGTTTGACTTGGTCAAAAGGTGGCGGGCCGGCCCATGGAAAGCCTGTTAACGGCCTGTTCGCATATAGCCCATTTACAGCCCGCTAACCCAAGGACCGTTACGCCCTATCCAAATTAGGCCCAGTAGCGTCATCTGGGCCATCCAATATGACTCGGCCCATTTTCACCGGCCCATGTATGGCCCATGGCGTCTTCGGCCCATATGAGGCCCTATGTAACTCTTGGCCTATTAACGGCCCGTGGTGAAAGCGGCCCGTAATGAACAGTGTATCACTTTACACCCATTAACGGCCCGTGGTGAAAGCCCGACCCGTAATGAACCGGTGTATCACTTTATACCCATTAACGGCCCGTTATTTCGTTGGGCGTTTCAGCCCTGTTATCTTCGGCCTTCTTAGAGCCCATTTATTCTTGGGCTCATTTCCGGCGATTCGTTTACTTACGGCCCATTCTTGTCATTTTTACGCTTATGGGCCAAATTCAGCCCGTGGTTACTGATCGGCCCGTTTGTGGTTCGTTAATACGTTGGGCCGTTTTCATATCGTCATCAAATACGGCCTATTAACGATGGCCCGTTATGGTCGGCCCATGAACGGACGATTCCAACTCTAGCCCGTTTACGACCAGAATGCGGCCTGTTATTGGCCCATGTTTGGCCAATCGATCATACGACCCGTATAAGGCCCATTGATGATACAGCCCGTAGAAGGCCCATTGTTTCTACAGCCCGTAGAAGGCCCATTGTTTCTACGGCCCGTAGAAGGCCCACTGTTTCTACGGCCCGTAGAAGGCCCACTATTTATACGGTCCGTAGAAGGCCCACTATTTCTACGGCCCGTAGGAGGCCCAGTGTCACTATAGTAAATATTAGCCCATGGTTATTGTGGCCTAGTTTTAAAAAATAGGTTATTGCAGCCACTAGCAAACCGCAGAAAAAGAACTGCACTGACTACAAGCAAACAAATAAACAAGACAACAAGGAAATAAATAAGCAAGCAACTTACACTAGGCTATCACGACTATTACACATATTACATCCACTGGGCATCAAGTTCGCCACCAGTGCAAATATGGGGAACACAACAGCATATAAACGCCACAGCAAAACAAGTCCAGAACTGAAACCACTTCAGAAGAGCTCAAGAAACAATATCCTGGGTACCCATAATGCTGGCAAGATGCTTAGCAAGCTTATTAACTTTCTCTTGTTTGGCGCTTAAGTCCTCCAAAGTGCTTCTTTGTTGCACCGAAAGTATGCATCTGAATTCTGCAGGACTTCCTCGGTCCTTGGCTTCTCGTCGCATAACATCTCGATCAATATCTTTCAACTTGAAGTTGAGACTCAAGAAGCCGAACTGATTCAGTAACGAGTTCAAGAGCTGGTGCCCGGTGGTAGCCGATAACTTTCGAACACTACATCAAGACAGGACTTTGGGGTTGTCTCGGTGTCTTCAATATAGTTTTTATCGACTTTCTTGGAGACCAACAGGGATGTCTCACTATCTTGAACCTTACCTGCATTACTTCCTTTACCATTGCATAACAGGGTACTCTTCTCCAATATTTTATCCGCGTTCTAAAAGAGAAACAAGCAAACACATCTCAGGTTTACAATGTAGTATATGAAACTCATTTTGGTAAACCAGTTCAGTAGTAAGGTGGACAAGATAACAACATGAAACAAACATATATCTAAGTAGTATGGTCCTTTGTATGGTCTATATCATTCTAGTTTATGTTGCCAAATCAAGATAGATACGATTCGAATCATATCTATTTAAGACAAAGCAGCATAGACAGAATATAAGTGTGGGAAACTACACAAAGAATAACAACACTTGTAATGTGCATGGCATGAGAACATAGCTGTTTATTCATTTGAAACTGAAATTAACATAGAGCAAGTAACAAAAGCAAACAGACAAACACGTTGAAGAAACAGTTTTAAAACATACCTGGTGCGCCATTGCAGTTTCAATTGCATCCTTCAAATTTGGAATTAGTTGGTATCAGTAAATACAGTGATGCAAGAGCAAAGTAGTATGAACCATAGCTACGGAACCTGACACGAGAACAATTCTTCTTACGCTTTAAGCGTTGACTTCGGGTTCGGAGTGGTGGTCCTCGTGATTTGGGCAATCGCAGAGCCTTACTAACTGCTCGTGTTTGGGTGCTCTGTGGTGGAAGCGGTGTTGTGTCAACGGGAACTGGGTGTCTATCTGCTGGGGTTGGGGTTAGAAGGGGTGTAGCTCGTTCTCTGTCCAACTGGGTAGGGGTACAATCTGCATGAGTGTGGGTTATGTGTGGTGGTTCTATCTGCATCGACAGGTAGCACGATCTTTTCTGAAGACCGTGTTTTTACTCCCACATAAAGTGCCATCACTCCCTCCAATTGAAATGGCTGATAAACAAGAAAAGTAATTGAATGTACAGACATTGTAAGATAGACAGGTGCAATGGATAGTAGGGAAGAAAACAGGGCATGAAATAATTCACATTTATGTTGTCTAAGCAAACAGAATAGCAGGACATAATTTCACATATATTATGGCTAATTAAACAGGATAGCATGACACAATTTCACATGTATGATGGCTAACTAAACAAGATAAAATGACATACTTCAAAATATGATGACTATGTAAACAGGATGACATGATATAACTATACGATGTGTCTATTAAAGTGGTTGGCATGCCATAAATCACAAACATTCCGTCGATAGAAACATGATGGCATGCGGATAGAATGACATAATTTAAAATATGATGACTATGTAAACAGGATGAGATGATATAACTATATTATGTCTTTAGAAAATGGGTTGGCATGCCATAATTCAGATACATGTTGTCTATGTAAACATCATGGCATGACATAATTCAAATATATGATTTATATACTAAGGAAATGAGCAGAGGGCAATCGCATATATGATGTGTCAACTAAGAAGATGGCATTCAATATTGTGTATATGATGTAAAAACTAAGCATTGCAATACAACATATGCATTACATGAGTAATATAACCCTACCAAGTTTGAGCATACACCTCAGGGGGATAATAGGACTGGTCATCTGCCTCTGAATCCTCCTCACGAAGAGCTATCTCAGAATCAAAGAAGATATCTGCTTCAGCAGGTAGCATTGTCTGCTCTGAAGACCTTGTTTTCACTCCTGATTTCTCCATCACCAATTCAAATGGCTGATGCACGGGAAGAGCAGTTGAATATTCAAACATTGCCGACAAAAGCAATGAGAAATACAAAAAAAGGACGGCATGATATAATTCACATATATGACGCTTGCCTAAACAACATGGCATTGCATAATTCACATACATAATGCCTTGCAACAAGATAACATTGCATAATTCACATATATAATGTCTTGCAACAAGATGGCATTGCATAATTCACATACATGGTAATTAGACACTAAACAGGTGGCATTCACACAAAGCATGTCCAAACTAAGCAAATGACATAGCAATGCAAGATACCATACACACGATATGAGCAACATAACCCTGCCAAGTTAAGGCATGCACCTTGGGGGGGGGGGTATGACTGGTCATCTGTCTGTGAATCCTCCTCTGAGGAGCTATCGGTAACCAGCAAGACATGTGCTTCATCAGATATCATTGTATGCTCTGAAGACCTTGTTTCCGCTCCAGATTTTTCCATGACCGTGCCGAATGGCTGATGCACAGGAAGAGTAATTGAATGACCTAAAGTTGTTGATAAATTTAACACGTAATAAAAAAATTATGGCATGATATAATTCACATATAAGATGACTGGCTAACCAGGGTGGCATTGCAAAATTCACATATATGATGCCTGGCTAGAGAAGATGGCATTGCATGATTCACATATACGATAAAGAAACTAAACAGATGGCATTGACACAAAGCATGTCTAAACTAAGCGGATGACGTCTTTAATGTATACGATAAGCAATGCAAGGCACCATATGCATGATATTACCAACATCAGCATGCCAAGTTAGAGCGAATACCTCATGGGGTAAATAGGGGTGGTCTTCTCCTTCTGAATCCCCCTCAGAACAGTTATCTTCCTCTTGATTACGATCCAAAATGGGTGGAGGGGGGCTGCCTTTGCGCCCATTATGGAACGACGTCTGCATGAAATTTTATTGCCACGCAAGGCTCGTCTCTTTTTCTCTACATGATCAGTTCCATTGTGTACAATAACTGGCATGCATAGGAATAAAACATAGTGAGATTATGTAAGGAGTGCATGCACAAATCCAGTGATGGTAGCAAGCGTGGATAGACCCAAAACCAATGATAGCGAGGCAAATATTAGCTTTAGTTAAAAATACAGATAATGGCTCCTTTAATGTTTGTTTGCACCCAACATGAAACTCATAGTAGACACCGGAGATTAACGAGATAGTAGGCAGATAGTCTTGATTGCTGCCCCAATATGTACCCCACAACCATTTAAAAACTCAAGTTTCAACATTGGTTTGGACCTGACTCGGAGTCTAATAGGTGAACACGACGATAATGTAGCATGTCATCATATTAAGTGACGCATAACGTAAGCAGACGCGGAAGAGTGCGACCTTTCTTGCGGACCCGTGTAGTCCTCAAGGTTATCTGCTCAGTTGATGATGGTAATGCAGTTGCCATGGCTGCCGGCGGCGGGGAAGAAGATCTGAGGCGACGAAAGACCGTCTGGAGAGCGGATCCCTGTTGTGGTGAACCCTTCCGTCGTTGGAGCAACTGAGCTGGGGTGGAACACAGCGCCACAGGAGCAGGACAAACCACACAAGGTTTTCTTTGACACATATCCGTAACAGAAGTAATTGAGTAAGGGCTTGTTTGAATTTGAGGTTTCTAACAATGCAGGGATAGGAAATAGACAGGAATAGGATAGGAATGCACGTGCAAAACAGAGAATTTAAAAACACAGGATTTCTGCCAATCTGTGTGTTTGATTCACAACAATTGGAAGGTCACAGGATGCAAAAAAGCATGGTGAGATTAAGTCAAACCACAAGAAAATGTACGGTTATAATGCTATTATGCTACCATCTCTTAGTCTTGTGCTTGATGAATAGGAATGTGAAAAGGAGGAGAAGTGGAAATTAGAATTCCTACGGTTTTTCTTTCAAGGAGACACTAAAGGAACAAATCCTATAGTTTTCCTTTGCTCCATTCCTTTGCACCAAATTCATGAAAAGTAGTACCATAGGAAACTTTCCAATTCTGCTGTTTTTCATTCACTTTTCCTTTCAAGCACTGGCGATTCTAGTAGGCAGGCTTGAGCACATAAAATCCTACACTAAAAAAATGTTTTTGTGCTACTTCTATTACTTTTGACCCAGGCCACTACCATACTAGCTCAACTCCCAGGCCCATCGACAAATGCACAGCTCAAACACGCAGAGATAAATAATGATGGCATTCAAGAGAGTCCATCACGGATAGCTAAGTTGCCTGGTACCTCACTGCTTGTCATATAGTAGGATAAAATAATCGTATTTCCCGTTACTACGAGTGCTTAGTGGACAATATATATAACATGTAGAGTAAAAAAGAGATGCAACAAGTGTAGAACCTCTTTGACGAAGCCATGTCGATCTCAGCATGATTGGGTTGGCCGGTGAGGATGCTCTGGCTGACTTTGCTGTCGGAGGAGGGGAAGAAGATCTTAGGCGTCTGGAGATGGAGCCCAAGGTATGGCTCCGCTGTGATGGAGGGTTTCGTCGTTGGAGCAGCTCCGGTGAGTTGTACGATGCCGAGGCTGAAGCAGGACAAGAGAGACAACGAACAACGTTAACCTGAGTGGAATTCTAATAGCATCTCCAATACATGATGTAAAATACATAACCACAAAGTGCTAGATGTAAAATACATCAGCAGCTCATCTCTGAACTTAACCGAAAACTGAATTTAACCGTCAAACCTGAACTTAAGCGTCGAAACTGAACTCAACTGTCAAAACTGAATTTTCTTTGTCGAAACTGAATTTTCTTTCAAACTGAACGCACTACCAAGGTGAGGCTACACGTCGGTCGACTAACTTTTTCATCTCTGGTCAGTCGATTTTGCAGCCGTTGGATACAAAATCAAGGGCCTGCGGTTCATCTTCAACCTCCACCCCCCGAGCCGCCAGCCACCATCGGCTAAACAGCAGCCCCCCGCCGCCCGCGGCCAGCAGTGCGCCGCCCCGCCCGCCCCGAAAACACTCCCCACCGCTGGTCCACCGCCGCCCCGGCCATTCCTCTAGGCCCCCCCGTGCCGAGCTTTTTCTCTAGCGACCCCCACGCCACCGCCCCGCCAACGCCCCGCCACCGCCAGCGACCACCGCCCCCATCCTGAACCCTAAGATAGATAGTGGGGTACCTCTCAGGCGAGCCCCCCTCCCTGCTGCAGTTGGTTCTTCCTTCACCCGGCGAGCACCCCCCCACCCCCTGAAAATCGACTGACCCAAAAGTCGATTCAGTTGACTGAAGTGTAGCTAAATCGGAGCAGCATCGCAAGAAAGAGCAAGAGCGAGAGCAGCATCGCGAGCAAGAGCAATAGCAAGAGCAGACCGAGCGGGGACCGAGAGCAAGAGCAGAGCAGCGGACGCGGCGAGAGTTAAAGCAGCAGCAGCTCCTCGATGTGGACATCGCCACGAGGGAGCGACGCGTGGAGGAAGTGGCGGCAACGCCGCCGTGGATGGAGCAGCGCCATGTCGGCTCGGGACGGCGCTGGCAGCACCGTGAGATCGAATCAAGAAGAAAATCGGCGATTAGTGTACAACCTCTTTGGTGGCGCCCGATTAGGCAGCAGCTTCATCCGAGAAAGCGGTGATGATGATGCTCTTCCGGTGGTGCAGGTGAAGACGGTGGTGTGGGAATGGAGGTGGCGCGAAAGACGAGGGGAACGTCGGGGCAGCTCCTTGGAGGTGGAGGACGGGGTGGCTGAACCGACGGGACGATGAGATCGTCGACGGATCCTCATCCGGTACGGTGGATGAGGGACGTCGAGGTGTTGCTATGGACGACGTCATCGGGGAAGAGGCTCCGGCTGGGTGGCGAGCGGAGGCGGGGTGTGGGGTTTCGTCGCGGGTTTTCGCGGCCTCGGTGTATGAATGGGTGGGCGGATGAGATGGCAGTGGGGAACCATGGCTTAGAGACGCGCTTGTCCGAAATGTGGGGTAAGTTACAAAAGTACCCCCACCGATTTGAGGCGGTTCTTTCGGTTCAGGGGTACCACGGGCATTTCGCGTGTCGGGATTTCACAGGAGGTGGGAGTTTTCGGCAGCGCGTTGTAATTTCGGAATAGCAAGGCACGGGTTGAGATGGAGGGAGTTGTCGGAGCACAACGAGACAAAGATATATCTTAAATATTTCGGGCTAACAAGGCGCGGGTTGAAGAGGCGGGAGTTTCGCAGCACGATAGACAGAGACGCTAGCTTGAACTTTCGGCATAACAAGGCGCGGCTTGAAATTTTGGAAGAACAAGCTTAACATGTACCCAAAAAAGACAATTTGCACCTCAACACGCACAACACACACACAAACACCATTTATACTAGAGTAAGGTA
Source organism: Aegilops bicornis (assembly GCA_021605145.1). Lineage (NCBI taxonomy): Eukaryota > Viridiplantae > Streptophyta > Magnoliopsida > Poales > Poaceae > Aegilops > Aegilops bicornis. Next base: position 271,117,513 of record CM038675.1, on the reverse strand, counting down.
CACGTGCATTGCACGCATGAGATTTGGCAACCAAATTATGAACAAATACCACATTATAGCATGCCAACTTTGAGTCATATATGCATGATGTAGATGTTCGTTTAATTCTTATAGTTCATTTCATTCAAAATCATCTAGTTTTTATAAGAAAGCTAATCTATTTTAAGATTCATGGAATTGTGCGTCGTAAGACATAAAGTAAAAACAAATAATGGCAAATCACGTACAAAAACATTTGGGAAATTCTGAAACGGAAGATTCTAGAACAAATAAGAAGTGCTTGTGTTTTGATGTTTGTGCATTATGCTTAAGTTCAACCATGGAGTCTTCTAGATTATACATGTGGCAAAATCTGGTGAAATCTAGATGATATCCAACGGCCAGTAGTGCTCAAATTTCCCATCTTTGGACCATCGGATTCGTCTCATCCAACGACCATCTTTCAAAGTTAAAGTTACCCGCACACAATATAAAAAAATATAATATATAATATATATAGGGGTATAGATATAGATATGTGATGCGAAAGCCGCCCATCATCTCCAATTAGAATAGTGTGTCCATGCACGGATGCGATGTGGCCAAATGATGTCTGCCATCGGTATCTCAAATTCAAATCAGTCCGACCTTGTTCAATGTGTATACATTACAACATTCTCGTTTCCAAACCACACCGCGCAGATCTCCGTTACAACATCAGGATCTCTTATTCAAATATTTGAATTCAACTTTACATTGATTATGACCTCACCTATTCTTTTACACCCACACAATAGTCTTCTCTTTATATTTGTACCACTAACTTTCTCTCGTGCATGCATGCACACACACTACCGATCGGCATTATCCATCGTGACGCATGCAATCTTTTTCTTCAGGTCGGTCTCCCATGAAGGCACACATCCACACACATCCCCCTCTCCATCATATCGGGCATTATTTATCTCTCACGCGTGCATGCGCAACGATCGATGTTCCTCTATGTATGTGTGTATATAGCTAGGTCTTTCATAGTTTTCCACACAAACCGATCAATCGATATATCCAGTGAGGTCTCACCCTCTTTCCCACGTCCACATCGATCAATCTATACCTCTCTATATAGGATTAACATATATAGCTAATACACCCACATTAATTATATATCCAACCTCCCCCTCTCATCATCCATGCCTTCCGCTTCATCTCTCAGACGCGTGCACAATGGCGAAGACAGGGGGCAGTAAGGGCCCTGCCCCTCTCCCCCCCCCTAACATCACTATATATCGAGGCTAATATGAATGTGATCATTAGACAATTGCTGCTAAAAATGGTTTAAGTTCATGAATTGACCCTCCTCATAAAGGATTAGCAATTCTTGGCCCCCTAGCTCATTTATTTTTCATGGCTCCGCCATCGCTGCAACAACGCGTGTCGCACGCCTCTCTCTAAATATCGATCTCGCACTTGTGCATTCCTTCATAGTCTCCTCCACTCGGCCCCTCGCACCATCTTCTAGCCCCCACCGGATTTTGCCACATGTACAATCTACCAGACTCCATGGTTGAACTTAAGCATAATGCACAAACCTCAAAACAACAGTGGTTCTCTTTTGTTCTAGAATCTTCCGTATCATAACTGCCCAAACTTTTTTTCTAGTTGAATTGCCATTATTTGTTTTTTACTTTATGCTTTATAATGCACAATTCCATGAATAATAAAATAGATTAAGGGCTTCTTTGATTCAAAGGATTCTCAAAGGAATTTTCGAGGATTCTAATCATTAGGAATTTTTCCTATCTTGGTTGTTTGATTCGTAGGATTGTAAACCATAGGAATTTTTCCATATGATTCAATTGCACTAGATTTCATAGGAAACATCCCATCCACTCAAACCTCTTTGAAATAATTCTGCGTTTTTTCTATGCACAATCAAACACTCGTACAATCATGTAGGATTCAAGATGACATTCCACTATAATCCCATGTTTTTCCTATTCCCGCGTTCTTAGCTTTTTTATAAAAACTAATTGATTTTGAATGAGATGAACTATAAGAATTAAGCGAAGGGCTACATCAGGCATATATGACTCAGAGCTTACATGCTATAGTGTGGTATTTATTCATAATTTGGTTGCAAAATCTGATGCGTGCAATGCACGTGTACCTTACTAGTACTTCGAGTATGTGCAAAACACATAAATTAGAATACCAATGGCACGCTACACAGTGTCTCTCTTACAGTTCATGAAGCCACGTGGCACATGTGGAGGCGTTGTCGCGACCTCCTTGCGTGGATTGATCACAGTGACGTGCTGCTGGTTCTAGAAGAATGTACTCGTCCTCCCTGAGCCATACTGGCGGTACATGCACGAAGCGAAGATGTGCACGCACGCCACACACGCACTCATTCCGTCTCACGCACACGCGGGTACACGGGCGGATGCAATTTTGTACCAAGATCCACCCCATGTGATAATTTGACACGTGTAAAGTCGTTCACTTCATTGATGGTCAATTAACACAGCGCATGCAAATTGAGTGGACGTGAGGGCGGAAGAAAGACATTATTACTCCACTGCGCGCATGCGAGTAGTTAAATCGTGGGTTGCTATTAGTACTTCCATTGGTCTCCTTCGTATTTTGTGCCAATTTTTGACAGTAAACATAATATTTACGCATTTGAGCAGTGTAGTACTTGAAATTTATGTTCCGCTAAACTCATCGGGAGCCGTTTCGGGCCTCGAAACCAAAACCATCAATTAATCTTTACCTTGTTACCATCACATTCGAAAGCCTGCTCACACCTACTAGTACGTACCAAACCTGAACGTGTTCCCACTATGCAGGTGTTCGTACTAGTGCTAGTACTTAGGTTATAAAAGGGGAACTACCTAACCAAAAATTACTCTACCTTTCCTCCTCATAAGTGCTTCTTCTTCATAAAATCGTTGCCATGGCCGGTGAGCAGAGCTCTAGGTCGAGAACTACTCGTAACAAGGGAGTGGCAACCAAGGCTGCGGAAAAAAGAGAGGGCTCGCCGCCACGCAGAGACCTCGAAAGATCACTCACGGGCAGGCGATGGCTCCCAGGAGCGCCCTAGCATGAGGCGAACATGCCGAGCCGGCGGAGCTGGAGTCGTTATCCCTCGATGGCATGCCCGATCAGCTCAATAAGCACCTCAATAAGCAGAAGGAGTTCATCCAAGGCTTGATGGAGTTGCTGAAGGAGAGGCTCAACGACATGCCCGCTGAGCTCAATCAGCAGGGGGAGTTGACCGCTGGCTTGGTGATGTTGCTGAAGAAGAGCATTGCCTCGGAGAAGAAGGCGACCGGCGAAATCCTCGACTTTAGGAGGACAAGGCGAAGCTCTACCACGAGATCGACCTGTTGAAGGAGAACAACACCGGCTGGAAGAAGCTGCATGAGAATAGTAGTTCCTCGATGAAGATGCTGCAGGCCCTCGTCATGGAACAGAAGGAGGAGTCGGCGAAGCTCCGCATCGAGCACTCGGCTGCTGTCAAGGTACGTAATGCGGTCGTGGAACAGATGATGAAGGATTGCGTCGAGAAATCCCGCGTCATGGACAAAATGAAGAAGATGGCGGAGGAGACGCGCAAGGAGATGGAGGTCGTGGAGGCGATGAAGAAGCAGTTACGACTCCGCGACAAATTAGATCATTTGGGATGATAATCTTCCTTCTTCTTTTGCTCCTGTGTTTCATCTTTTGCTTCGGGTGTTTCGCCGCACGTGTCATGTTCTCTACGAGGCATGAATAGAACAATGGTTTTTTTTAGGGAACGAATAGAACAATGGCCCTGTTTGGATACTCTAACTCAACTAGAGGTTAGAGTTAGATTCTAACCCTGAACTAACTCTAGCCAAAGAGGTGTTTGGATGGCAGGGTTAGATGGAGAGCGGATACGGTGAGGCGCCTTCATGGGCGACGCGAGAGGGATGGAGGGAGAGGACGAGAAACTTCGAGGAAGTGGGGAGGGATCTGCTGCGGGGAGAGCAAGAGAAAAAAAATGTTTTTTAGTGGACTCGAGAAGAACTAACCCAAATAACCACCTCTTGGGTGGGTTAGATTTTTTGGGTGGGTTAGATGCATCTAACCCAAACTAACCCTCCTGTTTGGATATTTTTTGGTTAGTTGAGTCCAAACTAACCCAAACTAACTCTAACCCATGGATCCAAACAGGGCCAATGCTAACAATGAGATGACTAGCAAATTAGATCATTTTTATCGCCATATGGCACTGGGCTGCCGTGTTTCGTGCTCCTCGTCAGTGATACTACTCCGATGGAAAACTTGAGTATACCGTGACGGTTCTTTGCTCCTCCTCGATCAGGTCGTCGGCGCATTTATCTGAAAGCAGTCAAATCACAAGGCCCCGCCTTCCAAAGATAATGAGCCGTTAAATCACAAAGCCCATCGCCTCTCGTGAAACCGACCAAGCTAGACTGCCCGCCCTCTAGCCTTTTAAAAATGTATACTTTTGTACAACAGTAGTATCGATGGATTGCGCCATGGAGCAAAACTTGAAATTAAAAAAGGTGGTACATATAGAGAGCGCTAAATGGCCAAATTATGCATATAGTACTATTAAAAGGCTAGTCACAATAATGGTGTCGGACAACCCACCCCTCAAATAAAACTAAGAGGGTGCTTGGATACATTTTAGTCCCATGACTAAAATTAGTGGGACTAAAACATGCTAGCCTCACCCATGCTTGGATCCAAATACTAAAAAGGCTAAAATAAAGTTAATGAGCATTTATTATCCTCCAAACCCTCCAATCCAGAACTCGCCTGTGTTAAAGGAGAGGAGTTAAATGATTAGAGAGAGGCCTAATCCACGTTTTAGTAGGGGTAGCCCTGACTAAAAATTTTAGTCTCAAGACTAGTTTTAGCCCCTCTTTAGTCGGGGTGCTTAGAACTTTAGCCTCTTAAAGAGACTATTTTTAGTCGAGACTAAAATAAGTCCCTTGGATCCAAGCACCCTCTAAGCATCCTAGAATTCTTTGACAAAACTAAGCACCACGAAATTCTTTGACAACTAAACTGGCGGCTATATGATGTTGGCCATATATATTGTACGCATATAATGTGAATAAACAGTGGTAGTACTATACCAACTAAAATATGAAATGTAAGAAATACTAGTATGTACGTCTTGAAGAGTTAAAGTAACGAGAAGAAACATAACATAGTTACTGCTGAGGGCTCAAAGACAACACACCCCTCAAATTAAATTAAGCACACCTGAAATTAAATTTTGCAACTATTCAGGTAGACATTGCATTAGAACCACCATGAGCAACAACACTGCCACCTTACTCGGAGTCCTCGCCCACGTGCTCGACTTCGTCCTTGTCCCTCTTCCTCTTGGCCGATACTTCTTTGCTTGAACCGCACACTTGGCTGTTGCTCTTCATCCAACCCTTGTAGATATTGAGGCAAAGGTAGCCATCCATTGCAGCGTAGTGGATGTGGTCTATATCTAGTATATTCTGCTGCCATGCATGACGATGAAACGTGTATGGAGGTTTCTCCAGTTTACCGTACGAAGGATGAACCATGGCTCTGCCAGTGGTCAAAGACTGAAGGCTGACGAGAGGACACCAGCCGATTCTTCTAGGGGTCGAAGGTGTTGCCTACAATGAGGCCTATCCAACGCAGGACTTCTTTGTCGTTACCAAAGTCTACAGTAACGAATTTGACTAGGTTGCTCTCGAGGAAGTCCTTAAAATCCTGGCACTCAACGTCGGCATGGCATATGTGGTAGACCAAGCATAAGTCATGCACGCAAACCTGGATCACAGCGGGCTTCTTCCTCTCTTCGTCCTTTAGATCCTTCTCTCGTCCTAGGGCTGTGGTGTACTCAACATCTAGCCCAGCGACCCACTCATCATCTGAGTCTTCGAACATGCGTCTGAAGCGAGAAAGGCATCCTTTCACCGCCATGGAAGAACGGGTGTAGATGACATCGAACTCATCGCCGGTGATGGTTCTAACCTTGTACTCACCGCCGATCGTGGAGATTTGGGACGCCATGGATTTGGGAGGAGGGTTAGGATTAGTGGAACTGCCGTAATGTGAATGGACGGGACGACTAGGAGCGAACCGCCGTAGTATTGAAGGACGTGCGGGGACAAGTAGGAGCGAACTGCCAGCGTGCAAATGGCAGGGTAGTGGCTTTCCATTCTCCCATGATACGGGCTTCCGAGAGCCCTTGGATCTGAGATCGAACAGTTGCATGGCGTGATTCTAGACCTATGGGTGAATATCCTATCTTTGGAGGGTTATTACGCAAATTTTCACAACTTAGCATGCGATCGTTTGATCTCAGATCCAAGGGCTGCCAAGAGCCCGTATCATGGTCGCGCCTACCACGCATCACAGGCTGCCGGGCGGTCGCGCTTCTTCGAGATTTAACACGGTCGTTAGGCTATCCGATGTTGGCATGTCATACATAGTCATCACTTAGTCACTCATACTACAACAAGGTTGGCTATAAGTGTATTTTTTTACTCCTCTTTATCTCTTTCTTCGTACTCCCTCCATCTTAAGATTGTTTTTGACACTAGTGTAGTGCCAAAAAAGTTCTTATATTATGGGACACAGGGAGTACTAGTATTTATTGCATTTGCCAAGGAGTGACCTCTTCCAATGAAATGGTGTTGCTAAGTTTGCTTCATTTAATTAGCTATAGACTCAAAATTGTCTTTTCACCTAGGTACACGCGCTTAGCACCGTTTCTTCCTTGGGTCACCAAACTAGTCTCTCTCTTCTTGATTAACATGCCACATCAGACTTTATGCCTATGTGGCAAGCTTAAGAACCTGTAGGAGCAAGTAAAAGTAAGTACAATAGTGCGCTTTACATGGCATTTTTGCATATGTGGAGGAGAGAGGCAAGGAAAAAGTGGAGAAGTGGGCTCTCATGCAAGAGCCAGCTTCTACTACATGGTGGAGCATTGGGAGAGGCACCTGTATGGAGGTGGTCAGGAATCGGGAGACTCACGCCGGTCGTGGCGCCCTTGATTAAAATGATAATGGCAAGTCAAATCACGGGGCCCCACCTGTCCAGCGATAACTTCATTTGTCAAATCACACAGCCTCACGCTTTGCAGCAGCCTACTCCCTCGTCTTCTCGCGTCTCTGTCGAACCGACTAGACGGAACTGCCCGCAGCCTACCCGCAGAAAAGCCCGCCCTCGACTTTTAAATAGTATACAGTATACTAATTTTGTATCCATGGATTGCGCCCGCGCATGGAGCAAATCGCCTAGAAAACGGCGGTACACATGTACGGAGTATACAGCACGCTCGTCGCGTTCGCGTCGAACCCCAGACGGTCAGTCGGTCTGGCACGCTGCTCTCCGAATGGAACGCGCGTCATATTGCGTTTGCACACACATGTGGGACGGCAATTGAGAACCATAGGCACACTCCCCGGCTTCGCACGTCGGGTGACTTAATAGAAGAGGGAGACGAGCGATAGTACTACAGAAGTGTTGTACTACGTTGGTGCCTGGACGATCCCTGCAAGACACGGAAGATCAGTTCGTCCATGCATGTGACCAGACTCCAGGAGACATGCCTGGATTGGCTATTGTCTACATATCGTGCAGGTTGTGTTGTACATGGCTGTAGTTGTGGTGAGAAATCTAAAAAAAGGTTTCTTGTCATCTCGCAAAATGAGGTGTCATGTGCTTCGGATCACTGCGAGGGTTAAACAGCGACAACTGAGTTGGGCTAGTCATTGGGGGCACATGCATGAACAATGACTACTCGGCTGCCATCTAGGTCAAGTCGGCTATGTTAATTAGGACATCTATCGACGGACCCCTTTTCTACGAGTTTATCTTTAATTTGAGCTTCGATCCTCGTCTAGTTTGTCCTCGGGATTCATCTTGTCTCCTTTGGGCGGTGATGTTATGGTTTCTTGTCATGTGGCATTTTTTCGTGTTATATGTTATAATCCGGTAGCAGATCAAAATGACGACAACTACGCCTCCGGGCCACGTGCATGAAGACTTCTCGACAGTCATTGACGAGGTCAAGCCGGCTCCAGTAGATAAAAGAAAACTAGTACTACTCCACTATATAGGCAGGAGCCTTCGCGCTTGCTTGCTAGTGTTGCTCTCTTCACACTGTCTTGGCCTCTCCAGATCTAAACACGACAGCGGTGGCCACACTCTCTCTCTCTCTCTCTCTGCTCACCGCTGGTCACAGATCCAGCTGGATCCTATCTGCCGGGGAAGGTGAGAAGGTGCAACGTTCACGCGGTCGTCCTCGGTGACGGCTCTTACCCACTGCTGGGCGCGTCCCGATCAGCATGCCTTGCCGTCTCTCCCAAGCACCGCTGGCGAGGGAGGGCCTCCGACCCCTTCTTCCTAGCTGTCGTAGTGTGGGCAGATCCGGCCTCCCGCCGCCCACCTAGCGACATCCCGGCAACCATCAGGTATAACTTCCTTCGAAACCGGCCTTGCTCTACTTCTCGAGCTCCTGACGTCGCTGCATTTGTATCTTTTACTATTTCTCAGGCCCCCTCGTAGATAGGATCGATCGGCCGTTCGAAAACCACCTAATTTTTTTTATGTTTAAGAGGTAAAACTAGTTCATGCACTCGAATCTAGTACTACTTGGTTCAAACAAGGAAGAAAGGGGGTGGGGGTGGGGAGGATTTGTTACCTGAATCTAGGACTTGGTCGAAAGAGGAAATAATGGGGGCGAAAAGTAGCAGAGACTGGCTATCCAACTGGTCTCTAGGTCTAATAGGGAAATAAAGGGAATGCAGTACAAACTCAATATAAACCCGATCTATTGGTTGAAAAAGGAAAGAAAGTGGGGACTGGGGGACAAGTCAACAGAGTAAGTCCAGCACTAGATTTGCTAGCCTCACACAGTATAAGGTGGCTATACCAAACAAAAATGTGACCAACCCAAATATCCTGTTCTAATGTTTGTTGCCCCGAGCCACTCTTATGTAATGCCACTAGTAAAATGTAGCGATCGCCTTTGTTAAAAAGTAAGGACACGTTAAACCAATGTTGTTTTCAATGTAATGCCTCCGATAATATGAATCAATGGCACTTCTTCACATGTCCTGCTAAAATTTCCCATTAAGATAAGTTGGTTCTTTTCGTTAGAAATGCAAGCATCCTGGTCCGCCTACTCTCCCGTGCCCAAAGTAATGTCGTATTTAACGGTTGTCATAGTTAATCCTAATGCCCACACTAATATCTAGCAATGCCAGCGCTTTTGAAATTGCTACTGTCCTTGTAGGATTGCCATTCAGATAAGGAAGATGCTTCTTTTCATTTGATGCATGTTTCATCACTTGTTAGTCACCCTCCTTTCCACCTTTTTTGTGCAAACAGAGATATACATTTCACGCTCGATCTTAGTTGAACTACACACATGATATCCATTATAGTTGAGCATTCCAGGAGCTTCACAACCAACCTTGATGTTGCTGCAACTAATGAAGAAGAAGCTCTGTGGGGTTTCATTTTGTGATGGAAATGGAACCTGGGCTGGAGCCCTTTTCTTAAAAAAAATTGAAGAAGAAGCTGCTAGCTCACGGGACATTGCTTCATTTTAGGTGAACTGCACCAAAAGGTCCCATGAATTGAATCATCCATGTTGGTGATTGAAAGAGCCGACTTCAACATCGATCTAAGCACCCGGCCTCCATCCTTGCAACGCACGGTACACCTCGTTTGCCACCTTTCGACCCTAGTGTCACCGATAAAATGAAGTAATAATACAGTTAAAATAGAGCGAGTGTCATCTCTATCATTTCATTTCCAATGTAGATAAAGAAAGTGCTTCTCTTTGTTAATGTATGTTTCATCAACTAGTCCCATTGTTAATGTTTAAGCGTTTCTGCAAACTGGGGTGCTTAATTTTAGTTGATATGTACAAAATTAGAGATTTGAATGTCTCAAGGCGCCTCCTTGTACTACCGATGTACACTGATGTTCATCACTGGCAGAAGGTGTATCACGGGAGACTTGGGACGATGTCGATATGAGGCGTCAGACGGCCCATCTCGCCTCGCATGCATGGCATACTATGATATTATCGCAATATTTTCTTCTATTTATTTTGTGTGTTTCATCAACTAGTGCCACTATAATGTAATCACGCTTTTCATTATCCGTGCAAGCGAGGTTATTCAGCTGCATTTTGGTGGAACTGCACAAATGTGCGTATGGAACCGGCATATATGCAGAGTGCGAGGTGTGCCAAGTAAAAATTACCGACACCAACCATGTTGCATGCACGCATTGGCATCCACCACCACCGTGGGATGTGTGGCGCTCTACGTGGACGGATCTTTCTCGGCAGCAAATCATCTAACCAAATACTAGTAGCTTATATTGGCAGTTTTCTAGGGAGTACTCTTTTACGAAAGAAGCACCAATCTATTTTTCTTTATTTGTACACTTTGTGTCACAACTTTGACCCAAAGGTCCAGAGCTATTTTAGGGTGATTGGCGTAGTACTCGAAGACTGATTGTAAGCATGATTTTCATTAGCTGTCACACTGATTGTAAGCATGAGCAGGTGGAAGATTAAGTTAGTGGGAAGCTTACCTTAAACCCTACCGCCGCCGTTGAAATGAGGCGAGCGTCGAGGGAACCATGGAGAACGGTAGGGAAGCGACATCGCGCCACCCGGCCTCCTCTTGCGGTGGGAGAACGAATACCTGTGGCTCCGGCTGGCTCTGCACCCTCACGAACGGCACACCATACTCGATTGATTCGTTATCCTCTGGGTGCTCGCCCTTCAACCTATACGCCCACCACCTCACTTTGGCCGATCGCCGCCTCGGGCGAATCTGTCTGCTCCATCGCCCAGAGGAGATACTCGATGAACTCGGAGGACTGCGGTGTGACTGCCGCCGAGGAGTACATGTACATCGCCGCCATCTCGCTCTTTCACATACATTGCCACATGGCCCGCACCGTCCTCGAAATCTCCCACTCATTGTCAAACCAACTAAGGATCTCCTTCAACCTGGCTAACTTTTCCTGGTCGCTGCCGGCGATCTGCTCGATTCTTGTTGCATCCTCTCCATAGATGTCCTTCAGGTGGTCCGGTGCTAGCTTTGGAAGATGGGAGGAGAGACGATGGTCTTGCAATAGAGAAGAGGGAGAGGCGAGATGGTGGTTTTGGAATGGAGATGATGGAGAGGAGAGGAGGTGGTTTTGCAATGGAGAAGATCGGAAGAGGGAGAGGCGAGACGGTGGTTTTGGAATGGAGATGATGGAGAGGAGAGGAGGTGGTTTTGCAATGGAGAAGATCAGAAGAGGGAAAGGCGAGACGGTGGTTTTGGAATGGAGGTGATGGAGAGGAGAGGAGGTGGTTTTGTAATGGAGAAGAGGGAGAGGGGCGTGCGACATCGATTTAGGATTGGACGAGAGGGCGGCGCTGTGGACTCGGATCAAAATAAAATCAATTTACCCTTCAATTAAGAAAGCGACCCCACATTAACTAGTCTCCCTTTTATTCTGGGTCATAATTGACCATGATTTTCGCACATAAAATATATGTTATACGTTGCAAAAATAACATAATTTGAAAGTACATTCAGATATGAACCAAATGATACAATTTTTTGGTGACATGCATTCACATTTTGCTTGTCAAATATAGTACGTGGTCAAACTTTGACCCAAAATACGCAAAACAACAAAAAAATTCTTCCAAGACCAGCGCCGCTCTTCCGCTCTTCTCCTCATAAACCACCGCCGCTCATCTCCTGTTCCAATCTAAATGCAGAGCCGCTCCTCTCATCTTCCATTTCAAACCACCGCCCCTCTCCTGTTCCAGTCCAAAACCAGCATCGCTCCTCTCCCGATCTAATCCAAAACCAGCGCTGCTCCTCTCCTCTTCCATTCAAAAACCACCGCCGGCGAGTGAAGGTGTTGTGGAGAAGTAGATCAATGGAGGAGTACAACCGATACGTGAGGATCGCAGACGGCGACCCTGTGAAGCTAGCTAGGATGTTGGAGATACAGTCTTGGTTTGACATCAAGGAACAACTAGCGGCGACGGCGACATCCATGGCCAAATATCTGCAACACAGCAAAAAGGCGGTGATACTCCCAGAGGGAGTCGCGTCGGAGTACATAGAGCTGCTCCTCAGGGCCATGGAGCAAACAGATTCACCGAATCCGATCATGAGGGAGCAGTGGTGGGAGTGTAAATCCCAGATGGAGCATCCACCAGAGATTGAAGGATTGAGCATCTACAGGGTGCCGTTTGTGAGGGTGTCCTGCCAGAGCGAGCCGGTGGAGTCTTCGTCGACCGAACCCAACTGCAAGAGGAGAAAACCAGTTGGCCCGACGACGCTTCCCAGCCATCGTCTCCCTCGCCGTTCACATCGTCTCACGGGGCGGCTGTCTGCCGCCGAGGAATAGGAGGGGGCTGCCCCCAGCCCAATAGTCGGGCAGGTTGTGAATTGTCAGGAGGAGCTTAGGGTTGTCAGTATTTGCAGGTTGTGAATTGTGTTTTGTGTTGTGTATTTTGAGAGTACTTTCAGATATGAATGTCTTTTGAATTTCAGATTTGCGGTATTGAGCATATGAAGTATTTTATGAATTCTAGAGATCTATTTTAGCACTTAAAAAATGTAGTTTCATAGGAGTATAAAAGTGTAGACAATGTGATTCTCGGAGAAGAAACTACAAGTTTCAGTTTCAGATAAGAAACTGCAAGTTGATTCAGATAAGCGCAACTTTCGAGGCGAGCATTTATATTAACACGGCCTTTTCAAACAGGGTTAACATCATGTTGGAAGTTTTATTCATGGTCGAAAATGGAACTACCAGCCAGTTAACACCATGCTGATCGACATTCATCCATAGCACATCTTCATATGATGCACAGTCAAAATGCCCACACAATGTCGAGTGTGCGAAACACAGAGAAAACGAGGGATGAAGTTTTGGCAAGTGTTGGACGTGGTTTTGGGCTGCCCGTCTAGGCTTTCATTTTTAACATGCAGCCCACGACCTCGGATGGGAGGTCCATAGGCCTATTTGTATTTTCTTAGGGCCGTCATGTATCGACCGACCTATGGACCTCCCATCCGAGGTTTTATTTTGGCAGCCCAATTTATGTATTTTTTGAAGAAAAGCAGAGGTCTGTTTCTATTTTTCTATATAAGAATAGGAGCATGAGGTCCAACTTATGTTTCCTTCTAACTATATTATATATATTTAAATTATTTTATATGTTATTATTTATTATTTTTATTGTCATCATTATATTTAATGAGATACTTACATATGTAAGAAAACAATATCCCACATCTTATTAACTTATAAAAATAATTTCTTAACAAATAAAATCTTGGATTGTTTTAGCACGAAAATCCTAGTGATTGTGTACAAAACCTTGGTAAAATTTAAGGACGAATGTAATAATATCACTTATTTTTTAAATATATTTATAACAAAATGCTCAGCCCCTTTTTATTTTTTTATAACATTGCTGGCCCAACCCAACATTATAATTAGAATCAAGCCAGCAAAATCGTGTATTTTGAGAAAGTGCAAATGGCCTGTAATTTTTTAGGAAATAAAATAAATGGGCCTCATGGAAGCTACATTATTTGTTCACCCAGCCCAGCTAATGGCTGTAATTCAAAAAAAAGATCAAATTGACTATAAATTCTACCATGCAAAAAAAAGACTGTAAATTCTGAAAAAATGGGTTGAATACGTGCCACATTTTTGGAGGCTGAAATGTGGGCCAATATGTCGAAGCCATACGCATGAAGTCGTTGTCAATTTAGTCAACAAATGATTACGACATGTTAGCCGTTGGATTTACACCCAACGACCGCATCCATCTTCAATCTCTCGTCTTCTTCCTCCAGCGCCATGGACCACCTCCGCCTCCTGCTAGCAGCTACCTTATGCACGCTTCGCTATGAAGCACTACTCCACCATTGGCTGTGCCATCCTCCATCCCTCCACACCTCCTGTTCTTCTCCAATCGAATGCCGAACCACACCGCACTAGAACCGATTAACCTCGTACACCTCTCCGTCTGCGACTCTACTCCGCGTCTTCCCATCTCGGCTCGTTGCCGTCAAGGGGCCTCGCCGTAAATCCACCACCTTGGATGCGATAGGCGGCGTGTCAATGTGGTCAACGAATGACACCATCGGAAGTAGGCTGTGCGTGGAGAGGCTGACAATGGGTCCTGATCGCACAAGGAAATGCCTCCTTATTACGTGCAAAATAATGATTCCTCCACCTGACATCTGGGACCCACCGAAAGGGCCTCTGTATTTCACGAAAATAACGTGCCCCCCGCTGACATGTCAGACCCACCAGCTATCTTCGCACGCAAGGTAGTGCCTCCTTATTACGCACAAAAAAATGAATACTCCCCACCCGGTGGAACCCGGCATAGTGGGAGGCTGACTTGTCGACCTACCAAGTTGTCGGTGATTGTGGGCTTTGTCAACTTAGTCAATATGAACGATTCTAGCTCCTGTTACCGTACGATGTTCATCCAACGGCCGTAGTGCTTCTTCAACCTCTGGTCTTCTTGCTCCAGCCACCCAAACCATCGCCGGTCATGCCGCATGCTCCTGCCTCCCGTGCCGGGCTGTGATGCCGCGGAGGCCTCACCGCCCCCTACTACTCCCACCGCTGGCCAGGCCATCCCTCTACTCACCCACACCCCCTGTTATTCTGCGGCGACGGCAGCCTCACACCGCAGCCGGACCAGTGAACCCTCGTACTCCTCTCTGCGTGGGCTTCCACTGCTGCGTCTTCCCCGGCTCCGCGTCATCCCCTTCCTAGGCCTCACCGTCGTCCAGACCACTACCCTGGTGCTCTCGGCGCGGCGTGGTCAACGTGGTCAATGACCGACTTCCAACAAAAGAGTATTGTACGTGGAGAGGCTGACAGCTGGGTCCAGGCGGCCGCAAGGAAGTGCCTCCTTATTACGCGCAAAATAAGTATTCATCCACCTGACAGAAGGGACTCACTGGACGGGCCACCTTATTTCGCGAAAAAAACATTTCCCCTTGACTGCTGGGACCCACCGGACAGGCCAACATATTTCGTGAAAAAAAATGTTCCCCCCGTTGTCAGCTCGGACCCACCGGAAGTGCCTCCTTATTACGCACAAAAAAATGAATACTCCCCCTGCTAGCTGGGACCCACCATGGTGGGAGGCTGACTTGTGGGCCTACTAAGTTGACTGGGACGGGGGCCTTTGTCAACTTTATTCAATATGAATGATTCTAGGTCCAGTGACCGTACAATGTCCATCCAACGGCCGTAGTGCTTCTTCAACCTCTGGTCATCTTGCTCCAGCCGCCCAAAGCAGCGCCGGTCGTGCCGCATGCTCCTGCCTCCTGCTACGTCTTGAGCTTGCGTTGGTTTTCCCCGAAGAGGAGAGGATGATGCAGCAGAGTAGCGTAAGTATTTCCCTCAGTTTTTGAGAACCAAGGTATCAATCCGATGGGAGGCCACGCACAAGTCCCTCGTACCTGCACAAAAGCGATAGCTACTCGCAACCAACGCGATTAGGGGTTGTCAATCCCTTCACGGTCACTTACTAGAGTGAGATCTGATAGAGATAATATTTTTGGTATTTTTGGTATAGAGATGCAAAGTGACAAGTAAAAAGCAAAGTAAAAACAAAGGCAAGTATAAAAGTGATGGAGATTGATATGATGAGAATAGACCGGGGGCCATAGGTTTCACTAGTGGCTTCTCTCAAGAGCATAAGTTTTCTCACGATGGGTGAACAAATTACTGTTGAGCAATTGGCAGAATTGAGCATAGTTATGAGTATATCTAGGTATGATCATGTATATAGGCATCACGTCCGTGACAAGTAGACGAAGCGATTACGAATCTACTACTATTACTCCACTCATCGACCGCTATCCAGCATGCATCTAGAGTATTAAGTTAAAAACAGAGTAACGCCTTAAGCAAGATGACATGATGTAGAGGAATAAATTCATGCAATATGATAAATACCCCATCTTGTTATCCTTGATGGCAACAATACAATACGTGCCTTGCAACCCTTTACATCCTTTGGGTAAGGACACATAAGATTGAACCCAAAGCTATGCACTTCTCCCATTGCAATAACTACCAATCTAGTTGGCCAAACCAAACGGATAATTCAAAGAGACTTGCAAACATAACTCAATCATACATAAAAGAATTCAGAGAAGATTCAAATATTATTCATAGATAAGCTGGATCATAAACCCACAATTCATCGGCCTCAACAAACACACCACAAAAAGAAGATTACATCGAATAGATCACCACGAGAGAGGGGGAGAACATTGTATTGAGATCCAAAAAGAGAGAAGAAGCCATCTAGCTACTAGCTATGGACCCGAAGGTCTGAAGTAAACTACTCACGCTTCATCGGAGAGGCTATGGTGATGATGTAGAAGCCCTCCGTGGTGGATGCCCCCACCGGCGGAGCTCCGGAACAGGCCCCAAGATGGGATCTCGTGGATACAGGAAGTTGCGGCGGTGGAATTAGGTTTTTGGCTCCTGTTCTGATTGTTTGAAGTGCGTGGGTATATATAGGAAGAAGGAGTACGTCGGTGGAGCGACAGGGGGCCCACGAGGTAGGGGGCGCGCCCTAGGGGGGCACCCTCGTGACCGCCTCTTTTGTTCCTTGGAGTAGGGTCCAAGTCCCCTGGATCACGTTCGGTGAGAAAATCACGTTTCCGAAGGTTTCATTCCGTTTGGACTCCGTTTGATATTCTGTTTCTTCGAAACACTGAAATAGGCAAAAAACAGCAATTCTGGGCTGGGCTCCGGTTAATAGGTTAGTCCCAAAAATAATATAAAAGTGGAAAATAAAGCCCAATATAGTCCAAAACAGTAGATAAAGTAGCATCGAGCAATCGAAAATTATAAATACGTTGGAGACGTATCAGGCATCCCCCAGCTTAATTCCTGCTCGTCCTCGAGTAGGTAAATGATAAAAAGAGAATTTTTGATGCGGAGTGATACTTTGGCATAATTTCAATGTAAATCTTCTTAATCATGGTATGAATATTCAGATCTGAAAGATTCAAGACAAACGTTCATATTGACATAAAAATAATAATACTTCAAGCATACTAATCAAAGTAATCATGTCTTCTCAAAATAGCATGGCAAAAGAAAGTTCATCCCTACAAAATCATATAGTTAGGCTATGCTTCATTTTCGTCACACAAAGATATTCCCAACTTCTATACCCTCGATGTCAAGCCAAGCAATTGTTTCATACTTAAATAATCTCAAACTTTTTCAACCTTCACGCAATACATGAGCGTGAGCCATGGATATAGCACTATGGGTGGAATAGAATATGATGATGGGGATTGTGTGGAGAAGACAAAAAAGGAGAAAGTCTCACATTGACGAGGATAATCGACGGGATATGGAGATGCCCATCAATTGATGTCAACATGAGGAGTAGGGATTGCCATGCAACGGATGCACTAGAGCTATGAATGCTCAACAAAAGAAAACTAGTGGGTGTGCATCCAACTTGCTTGCTCATGAAGACCTAGGGCATTTGAGGAAGCCCATCGTGAGGTATATACAAGCCAAGTTCTATAATGAAAAATTCCCACTAGTATGAAAAAGACAACTTATGAGACTCACTATATGAAAAACATGGTGCTACTTTGAAGCACAATATATGAGACTCACTACATGAAGAACAAGGTGCTACTTTGAAGCACAAGTGTGGAAAGAGGATAGTAACATTGCCCCTTTTTTTGGCCTTCCTTTCTTTTTCTTTTTGGCCTTTCTCTTTTTTTTGGGCAATGCTCTAATAATGATGATCATCACACTTCTATTGATTACAACATAAGGATTACAACTCGAAACTAGAACAAGATATGACTCTATATGAATGCCTCCGTGATGTACGGGATGGTGCAATGAATCTAGAGTGACATGTATGAAAAATAATGCATGGTGGCTTTGCCACAAATACGATGTCAACTACATGATCATGCAATGGCAATATGACAAAAGTAAAGTATGTCATGATGATGATGAGCGGAACGGTGCAAAATTGCATGGCAATATATCTCGGAATGGCTATGGAAATGCCATAATAGGTAGGTATGGTGGCTGTTTTGAGGAAGATATAAGGAGGTTTATGTGTGATAGGCGTATCATATCACGGGGTTTGGATGCACCGGCGAAGTTTGCACCAACTCTCAAGGTGAGAAAGGGCAATGCACGGTACCGAAGAGGCTAGCAAAGGCGGAAAGGTAAAAGTGCGTATAATCCATGGACTCAACATTAGTCAAAAGAACTCATATACTTATTGCAAAATTTTAGAGGTCATCAAAAATCAAGTACTACGTGCATGCTCCTAGGGGGATAGATTGGTAGGAAAAGACCATCGCTCGTCCCCGACTGCCACTCATAAGGATGCACAAGCCAAGTACACTTCATGTTTCAAATTTGTTACACAACTTTAACCATACGTGCATGCTACGGGATTTGCAAACTTCAACACAAGCATTTCTCAAATTCACAACTACTCAACTAGCATGACTTTGATATTATCACCTCCATATCTCAAAACAATTATCAAGCATCAAAATTTTCTTAGTATTCATCTCACTCAAAAAAAAGTTTCACATATCTTGAATACCAAGTATATTAACATTAAGAAAATTACCATGCTATTAACGACTCTTAAAATAATCTAAGTGAAGCATGAGAGATCAAGTTTCTTTAAAACAAATCCACCACCGTGCTCTAAAAGATCTAAGTGAAGCACTAGAGCAAAAATTATCACCCTCAAAAGATATAAGTGAAGCACTATGAGCAAAACTATCAAGCTCAAAAGATATAAGTGAAGCACATAGAGTATTCTAGCAAATTCCAATCAAATTGGCTTCTCTCAAAAGGTGTGTGCAGCAAGGATGATTTTGGTAAACTAACAAGCAAAGACACAAATAATACAAGACGCTCCAAACAAAACACATATCATGTGGTGAATAAAAATATAGCTCCAAGTAAATTACCGATGGAAGTAGACGAAAGAGGGGATGCCTTCAGGGCATCCCCAAGCTTTGACTTTTTGGTGTCCTTGGATTATCTTGGGGGTGCCATGGGAATCCCCAAACTTAGGCTCTTGCCACTCCTTGTTCCATAATCCATCAAAAGAATTCACCCAAAACTTGAAAACTTCACAACACAAAACTCAACAGAAATCTCGTGAGCTCCTTTAGAGAAAGAAAACAAAAGACTACTTTAAGGTACAGTAATGAACTCATTCTTTATTTATATTGGTGTTAAACCTACTGTATTCCAACTTCTCTATGGATTATAAACTATTTTACTAGCCATAGATTCATCAAAATAAGCAAACAACACATGCAAAACAGAATCTGTCAAAAACAGAACAGTCTGTAGTAATCTGTAACTAACGCCAACTTCTGGAACTCAAAAAATTCTACCAAAATTAGAAGACCTGGAAAATTTGTTTAGTTATCATAAGAAATTGGATTCAATATTTTATCACGTTCTGGTGATTTTTAACAATTCGGGCACTGAGCGCAAAGTTTCTGGAAATTACAGCAAGATCAAATAACTATCATCCAAGAAGATCCAATAGGTCTAGCTTGGCACAAACACTAATTAAAACATAAAACCAATCTAAACAGAGGCTAGATGGATTATTTATTCCTAAACAGAAGCAAAAACTAAAAACTAAAATAAAATTGGGTTGCCTCCCAACAAGCGGTATCGTTTAACGCCCCTAGCTAGGCATAAAAGCGAGGATAGATCTAAGTACTGCCGTAGTAATAAGATAGATCGGTGAAACTCATTTCATATTCTCTACGTTCGGCAGCAAGTTTTCTTTGAGGCAAGCAAAAGTAATCAAAAGGGCTAAATTTAATAAGACAAAAGTCCCCAAGATCAATTTTAGGAGGTATAGGTTCCTCTTTTGGCCCTTCATATTGCACAACCAATTCATCATTATAAGCGTTCTTTTGACAGAACTTGGTGAGCCTATACTCAAGAGAGCATCCGAGCTCATTATTTCGAATAGCCAAATCATCATTAAGCTCAGAGATTCTATCAATTAAAATATTGGTAGGCACCTTTTTTCTAAGATTATCATTGAAAGCAACATAGTCGATAGATTGAAAACGCATTATTTCTTCTTGATCAAACAAGATAGATTCTATGGGAGGACGGCCAGCGTCCACCCTATAATACGCAAAGATTTCTTTGGCTTCTTTTATTATAAACCTGAATTCATGAGCCAAAAAGATAGTAGCGGCACGCTTAATAGAGGAGTGTTCAATATTAGAAAATTCTAGGAAAATTCTCTGCATAGAAGGGTGCATATGCATAAATTGCCTTTCAAGTTCAACGATAAGCATGGCAATAGCGTCCGCAAGGCTACTAGTTCTATGGAGAATAGAACCACCCATAGAGGGTAAAGCACCCGCACAAGTAAAGAAATCTTGAATACCCCTTTTCCAATAATATTACCACTACCGATTCGAAATCCTTTTGTGTGATAGGTAGGGGATTCTTCAGCAGGAGCTTCAGAATTTCTCATATTATTATCGCCCATATCAGCGATAATTTCCCCAATTTCAGACATAGCGACAAGCAAGCAAACTAACACACTAGCAAACAAACGGACGAGGAAAAGGCAAAGGGAAAAAGACGAGGAGATTGGGAAAGAGAGGGCGAATAAAACGACAAGGGTGAAGTGGGGGAGAGGAAAACGAGAGGCAAATGGCAAATAATGTAATGCGGGAGATGGGGATTGTGATGGGTACTTGGTATGGTGCTTGACTTGCTCTTGCGTGAGCCTCCCCGGCAACAACACCAGAAATTCTTCTTGCTACCACTTGAGCACTGCGTTGGATTTCCCCGAAGAGGAGAGGATGATGCAGCAAAGTTGTGTAAGTATTTCCCTCAGTTTTTGAGAACCAAGGTATCAATCCAGTAGGAGGCCACGTACAAGTCCCTCGTACCTGCACAAAACAATAGCTCCTCGCAACCAACGCGATTAGGGGTTGTCAATCCCTTCACGGTCACTTACGAGAGTGAGATCTGATAGAGATGATAAATAATATTTTTGGTATTTTTGATATAGAAATGCAAAGTGAAAAGTAAAAGGCAAAGTAAAAACAAAGCAAGTAGTAAAGTAATAGAGATTGATATGATGAGAATAGACCTAGGGGCCATAGGTTTCACTAGTGGCTTCTCTCAAGAGCATAAGTATTCTACGGTTGGGTGAACAAATTCTTTGTTGAGCAATTGTGAGAATTGAGCATACTTATGAGAATATCTAGGTAGGATCATGTATATAGGCATCACGTCCAGAGACAAGTAGACCGACTCGCATCTACTACTATTACTCCACTCATCGACCGCTATCCACATGCATCTAGAGTATTAAGTTAAAAAGCAGTAACGCCTGTAAGCAAGAAGACATGATGTAGAGGATAAAGTCATGCAATATGATAAAAACCCCATCTTGTTATCCTCGATGGCAACAATACAATCGTGCCTTGCTGCTTATACATCACTAGGAAAGGACACATAAGATTGAAACCAAAGCTAAGCACTTCTCCCATTGCAAGAACTACCAATCTAGTTGGCCAAACCAAGCGGATAATTCGAAGAGACCTGCAAAGATAACCAATCATACATAAAAGAATTCGAGAGAAGATTCAAATATTATTCATAGATAATCTGGATCATAAACCCACAATTCATCGGTCTCAACAAACACACAAAAGAAGATTACATCGTATAGATCTCCATGAGAGAGGGTAGAACATTTGTATTGAGATCCAAAAAGAGAAGAAGCCATCTAGCTACTAGCTATGGACCGAAGGTCTGAAGTAAACTACTCACACTTCATCGGAGGGGCTATGGTGATGATGTAGAAGCCCTCCGTGGTGGATGCCCCCTCTGCGGAGCTCCGGACCAGGCCCCAAGATGAGATCTCGTGGATATGAGGAAGTTGCGGCGGTGGAATTAAGTTTTTGGCTCCTGTTACGATCGTTTGAAGTGCGTGAGGTATATATAGGAGGAAGGAATGCGTCGGTGGAGCAACGGGGGCCCACAAGGCGGCGCGCGCCCTAGGCGCCCCACCCTCGTGACCGCCTCTTTTGTTCCTTGGAGTAGGGTCCAAGTCTCACGGATCACGTTCGGTGAGAAAATCACGTTCGAAGGTTTCATTCCGTTTGGACTCCGTTTGATATTCCGTTTCTTGAAACAACTGAAATAGGCAAAAACAACAATTCTGGGCTGGGCCTCCGGTTAATAGGTTAGTCCCAAAAATAACATAAAAGTGGAAAATAAATCCCAATATAGTCCAAAACAGTAGATAAAGTAGCATGGAGCAATAAAAAATTATAGATACGTTGGAGACGTATCAGTCCCCGCTGTCAGGTGGAGGAATAATTATTTTGCACGTGAGTCTACGCAAAAGATTTCTAGCGCTGTTGCCGGGGAGTCTACGCAAAAGTCAACATACCAAGTACCCGTCACAATCCTTATCTCTCGCATTGCATTATTTCTCCACCTGACAGCGGGGACTGATACGTCTCCAACATATCTATAATTTTTGATTGCTCCATGCTACTTTATCTACTGTTTTGGACTATATTGGGATTTATTTTCCACTTTTATGTTATTTTTGGGACTAACCTATTAACCGGAGGCCCAGCCCAGAATTGATGTTTTTGCCTATTTCAAAGTGTTTCAAGAAACGGAATATCAAACGGAGTCCAAACGGAATGAAACCTTCGAACGTGATTTTCACCTAACGTGATCCAGTGAGACTTGGACCCTACTTCAAGGAACAAAAGAGGCGGTCACGAGGGTGGGGGCGCCCTAGGGCGCGCCCCGCCTTGTGGGCCCCTGTTGCTCCAATCGACGCATTCTTCCTCCTATATATACCTACGCACTTCAAACGATCGTAACAGAGCCAAAAACTTAATTCCACCGCCGCAACTTCCTCAGATCCACGAGATCCCATCTTGGGGCCTGCCTCGAGCTCCGCAGAGGGGCATCCACCACGGAGGGCTTCTACATCATCACCATAGCCCCTCCGATGAAGTGTGAGTAGTTTACTTCAGACCTTCGGGTCCATAGCTAGTAGCTAGATGGCTTCTTCTCTCTTTTTGGATCTCAATACAAATGTTCTCCCCCTCTCTCATGGAGATCTATTCGATGTAATCTTCTTTTTGTGGTGTGTTTGTTGAGACCGATGAATTGTGGGTTTATGATCCAGATTATCTGTGAATAATATTTGAATCTTCTCTGAATTCTTTTATGTATGATTGGTTATCTTTGCAGGTCTCTTCGAATTATCCGTTTGGTTTGGCCAACTAGATTGGTAGTTCTTGCAATGGGAGAAGTGCTTAGCTTTGGGTTCAATCTTGCGGTGTCCTTTCCTAGTGATGTAAGGGCAGCAAGGCACGATTGTATTGTTGCCATCGAGGATAACAAGATGGGGTTTTTATCATATTGCATGACTTTATCCCTCTACATCATGTCTTCTTGCTTAAGGCGCATTCGCTTTTTTAACTTAATACTCTAGATGCATGCTGGATAGCGGTCGATGAGTGGAGTAATAGTAGTAGATGCAGGCAGGAGTCGGTCTACTTGTCTCGGACGTGATGCCTATATACATGATCATACCTAGATATTCTCATAAGTATGCTCAATTCTGTCAATTGCTCAACAGTAATTTGTTCACCCACCGTAGAATACTTATGCTCTTGAGAGAAGCCACTAGTGAAACCTATGGCCCCTAGGTCTATTCTCATCATATCAATCTCTATTACTTTACTACTTGCTTTGTTTTTACTTTGCCTTTTACTTTTCACTTTGCATTTCTATATCAAAATACCAAAAATATTATTTATCATCTCTATCGATCTCACTCTCGTAAGTGACCGTGAAGGGATTGACAACCCCTAATCGCGTTGGTTGCGAGGAGCTATTGTTTTGTGCAGGTACGAGGGACTTGTACGTGGCCTCCTACTGGATTGATACCTTGGTTATCAAAAACTGAGGGAAATACTTACGCTACTTTGCTGCATCATCCTCTCCTCTTCGGGGAAATCCAACGCAGTGCTCAAGTGGTAGCAAGAAGAATTTCTGGTGTTGTTGCCGGGGAGGCTCACGCAAGAGCAAGTCAAGCACCATACCAAGTACCCATCACAATCCCTATCTCCCGCATTACATTATTTGCCATTTGCCTCTCGTTTTCCTCTCCCCCACTTCACCCTTGCGCTTTTATTCGCCTCTCTTTTCCGCTCGCTTTGATGTCTTTCTTGGCCTGCTTTTCTCGCTTGGTTGAAATAGTTGAGTATTTATTCAAAGCAGAGAAGCTAATATCTATGGATCCTCATCCGCTTGCAAATCTTTTTAAGAGATCCAACTATGATGAACCAATTCCTAGTGATTTGGATGCACTAGACTGTCTTTATAAGCTTTTGCCTGAAATCCATAAATCTGAAAATTGTGATGAAGTGCTTCACGATAGATCTTTGAATAAAAAGCATGATTGCAATGATTTTATTATAAATTCTATTGATGTAAATTATGCTAATAATATGCAAAACCCTAAGCTTGGGGATGCTAGTTTTGCTATGTCCAATTGTCATGATTGGGGAGATTCTTCTTATGATCTTGAAAATTTATTTAAGCCCCATGATGAATATAAGATTGACAATAGTGTTTGAAATAATATTGAAAGTGGGTTTGGAAGAGTGTCAACTTTAGATCCCACATATTTGGATAACATTCAATCTTATGAAATTTTTGATAAAAATGGGCTTGGAGAAATCATGACTTTAGTTAATGATAATCCCACTATTTTGGAAGAGTGTCAACTTCGCATGCATGTGGATCGTGTTGAGAATATGTTATGTGATATCTATATTGTTGAATTTTCTTATGATCCTACATGTAATTATTATGAGAGAGGAAAATATGGTTATAGAAATTTTCATGTTACTAAATTACCTCTAGTTATGTTGAGATTGCTATTGTTCCTTTCCGCTTCCTTGCATATGCTAGTTTTTTCTTGCTACGATAACTTGTTTGCCTATAATATGCCTATGCATAGGAAGTATGTTAGACTTAAGTGTGTTTGTCACATGTTTTATGATGCTCTCTTTGTGCCTCAATTCTTGTCTTTCTTGTGAGCATCATTGAAATCTCAATGCCTAGCTAAAAAGGCTTTAAAGAAAAGCGCTTGTTGGGAGGCAACCCAATATTTTTCGTTGCTGCTTAGTAATAAATAATCCATATACCCTCTGTTTAGATGTGGTTTTATGTTTTAATTAGTGTGTGTGCCAAGCTAGACCTATTGGATCTTCTTGGATGATAGTTATTTGATCTTGCTGTAATTTCCAGAAACTTTGCGCTCAGTGCCAGAATTATTAAAAATCACCAGAACGTGATAAAATACTGATTCCAATTGCTGCTTATAAATAAACAAATTTTCTAGGTCTTATAACTTTGGTATATTTTTTTGGAGTTCCAGAAGTTTGCGTTAGTTACAGATTACTACAGACTGTTCTGTTTTTGACAGATTCTGTTTTGCGTGTGTTGTTTGCTTATTTTGATGAATCTATGGCTAGTAAAATATTTTATAATCCATAGAGAAGTTGGAATACAGTAGGTTTAACACCAATATAAATAAAGAATGAGTTCATTACAGTACCTTAAACTAGTCTTTTGTTTTCTTTCTCTAACGGAGCTCACGAGATTTCTATTGAGTTTTGTGTTGTGAAGTTTTCAAGTTTTGGGTAAATTCTTTTGATGGATTATGCAACAAGGAGTGGCAAGAGACTAAGCTTGGGTATGCCCATGGCACCCCCAATATAATCCAAGGACACCAAAAAGTCAAAGCTTGGGGATGTCCCGGAAGGCATCCCCTCTTTCGTCTACTTCCATCAGTAGTTTACTTGGAGCTATATTTTTATTCACCACATGATATGTGTTTTGCTTGGAGCGTCTTGTATCATTTGCGTATTTGCTTGTTAGTCTACCACAATCATCCTTGCTGTACACACCTTTTTAGAGATCCATATATTAATTGGAATTTGATAGAATACTCTATGTGCTTCACTTATATCTTTTGAGCTTGATAGTTTTGCTCATAGTGCTTCACTTATATCTTTTGAGCGTGATAATTTTTGCTCCAGTGCTTCACTTAGATCTTTTAGAGCACGGTGGTGGATTTTTTTTAAAGAAACTATCTCTCATGCTTCACTTAGATTATTTTGGGAGTCGTTAATAGCATGGTAATTAATTAATATACTTGGTATTCAAGATATGTGAAATTTTCTTTTGAGTGCGTTGAATACTAAGAAAAGTTTGATGCTTGATAATTGTTTTGAGATATGAAGATGGTGATATTAAAGTCATGTTAGTTGAGTAGTTGTGAATTTAAAGAATGCTTGTGTTGAAGTTAGCAAGTCCCATAGCATGCACGTATGGTTAAAGTTGTGTAACAAATTTGAAACATGAAGTGTACACGGCTTGTGCATCCTTATGAGTGGCGGTCGTGGACGAGCGATGGTCTTTTCCTACCAATCTATCCCCCTAGGAGCATGCGCGTAGTACTTGATTTTTGATGACTTCTAAATTTTTGCAATAAGTATATGAGTTCTTTTGACTAACGTTGAGTCCATGGATTATACGCACCTCTACCTTTCCGCCTTTGCTAGCCTCTTGATGCCGTGCATTGCCCTTTCTCGCCTTGAGAGTTGGTGCAAACTTTGCGGTGCATCCAAACCCGTGATATGATACGCTCTATCACACATAAACCTCCTTATATCTTCCTCAAAACAGCCACCATACCTACCTATTATGGCATTTCCATAGCCATTCCGAGATATATTGCCATGCAACTTTCCACCGTTCCGTTCATCATCATCATGACATACTTTACTTTTGTCATATTGCCATTGCATGATCATGTAGTTGACATCGTATTTGTGGCAAAGCCACCATGCATTATTTTTCATACATGTCACTCTTGATTCATTGCACCATCCTGGTACACCGCCGGAGGCATTCATATAGAGTCATACCTTGTTCTAGTTTCGAGTTGTAATCCTTATGTTGTAATCAATAGAAGCGTGATGATCATCATTATTAGAGCATTGCCCAATAAAAAAAGGCCAAAAATAAAAAAGGGAAAGGCCCAAAAATAAAATAAAAAGGGCAATGTTACTATCTCTTTTTCCACACTTGTGCTTCAAAGTAGCACCTTGTTCTTCATGTAGTAAGTCTCATATACTGTGCTTCAAAGTAGCACCATGTTTTTCATATAGTGAGTCTCATAAGTTGTCTTTTTATACTAGTGGGAATTTTTCATTATAGAAATTGGCTTGTATATTCCTATGATGGGCTTCCTCAAATGCCCTAGGTCTTGATGAGAAGCAAGTTGGATGCACACCCACTAGTTTTCTTTTGTTGAGCATTCATAGCTCTAGTGCATCCGTTGCATGGCAATCCCTACTCCTCATGTTGACATCAATTGATGGGCATCTCCATAGCCCGTTGATTATCCTCGTCAATGTGAGACTTTCTCCTTTTTGTCTTCTCCACACAATCCCCATCATCATATTCTATTCCACCCATAGTGCTATATCCATGGCTCACGCTCATGTATTGCGTGAAGGTTGAAAAAGTTTGAGATTATTTAAGTATGCAATAATTGCTTGGCTTGTCATCGGGGGTATAGAAGTTGGGAACATCTTTGTGTGACGAAAATGAAGCATAGCCTAACTATATGATTTTGTAGGGATGAACTTTCTTTTGCCATGCTATTTTGAGAAGACATGATTACTTTGATTAGTATGCTTGAAGTATTACTATTTCTTTTATCAATATGAACTTTTATTTTGTATTCATTCGGATCTGAATATTCATACCACAATTAAGTAGATTTACATTGAAATTATGCCAAAGTATCACTCCGCATCAAAAATTCTCTTTTTATCATTTACCTACTCGAGGACAAGCAGGAATTAAGCTTGGGGATGCCTGATACGTCTCCAACGTATCTATAATTTTTGATTGCTCCATGTTACTTTATCTACTGTTTTGGACTATATTGGGCTTCATTTTCCACTTTTATATTATTTTTGGGACTAACCTATTAACCGGAGGCCCAACCCGTAATTGTTGTTTTTGCCTATTTGGTGTTTGAAGAAACGGAATATCAAACAGAGTCCAAATGGAATGAAACCTTCGAGAACATGATTTTCTCACGAGCGTGATCCAGGAGACTTGGACCCTACTCCAAGGAACAAAGAGGCGGTCACGAGGGTGGGGCGCCCCTAGGGTGCGCCCCTGCCTCGTGGGCCCCCTGTTGCTCCACCGACGCACTCCTTCCTCCTATATATACCTACGTACCCCCAAACGATCAGAATAGGAGCCAAAAACCTAATTCGACCGCCGCAACTCCCTGTATCCACGAGATCCCATCTTGGGGCCTGTTCCGGAGCTCCGCCGGAGGGGGCATCCACCACGGAAGGCTTCTACATCATCACCATAGCCCCTCCGATGAAGTGTGAGTAGTTTACTTCAGACCTTTGGGTCCATAGCTAGTAGCTAGATGGCTTCTTCTCTCTTTTTGGATCTCAATACAATGTTCTCCCCCTCTCTCGTGGAGATCTATTCAATGTAATCTTCTTTTTGCGGTGTGTTTGTTGAGACCGATGAATTGTGGGTTTATGATCCAGATTATCTATGAAAAATATTTGAATCTTCTCTGAATTCTTTTATGTATGATTGGTTATCTTTGCAAGTCTCTTGAATTATCCGTTTGGTTTGGCCAACTAGATTGGTAGTTCTTGCAATGGGAGAAGTGCTTAGCTTTGGGTTCAATCTTGCGGTGTCCTTTCCTAGTGATGAAGGGGCAGCAAGGCATGTATTGTATTGTTGCCATCGAGGATAACAAGATGGGGTTTTTATCATATTGCATGAATTTATCCCTCTACATCATGTCATCTTGCTTAAGCGTTACTCTGTTTTTAACTTAATACTCTAGATGCATGCTGGATAGCGGTCGATGAGTGGAGTAATAGTAGTAGATGCAGGCAGGAGTCGGTCTACTTGTCTCGGAAGTGATGCCTATATACATGATCATACCTAGATATTCTCAAAACTATGCTCAATTCTGTCAATTGCTCGACAGTAATTTGTTCACCCACCATAGAATACTTATGCTCTTGAGAGAAGCCACTAGTGAAACCTATGGCCCCCGGGTCTATTCTCATCATATCAATCTCCATTACTTTAATACTTGATTTGTTTTTATTTTGCCTTTTACTTTTCACTTTGCATCTCTATATCAAAAATACCAAAAATATTATTTATCATCTCTATCAGATCTCACTCTCGTAAGTGACCGTGAAGGGATTGACAACCCCTAATCGCGTTGGTTGCAAGGAGTTATTGTTTTGTGCAGGTTCGAGGGACTTGTGTGTGGCCTCCTACTGGATTGATACCTTGGTTCTCAAAAACTGAGGGAAATACTTACACTACTTTGCTGCATCATCCTCTCCTCTTCGGGGAAATCCAACGCAATGCTCAAGAGGTAGCAGGGACCCACCGGACAGGCCACCGTATTTCACGAAAAAAAACGTTTGCCCCTGACTGCTGGGACCCACCAGCTACATCTTCGCACGCAAGGAAGTGCGTCCGAAAAAAAAACGATTCGCCCCCTGACTGCTGGGACCCACCAGCTACATCTTCGCAGGCAAGGAAGTGCCTGACATTCGGGACCCACCTGGTCGAAGCGTATGTAGCGTTGTCATTACGGTCGTGAACGATATGCGTACATATATCTTGGTGGATGTAGAGGCGCCGCGTGTCGTAGTAGAGGCGCGCACGTAGCATGTACACGCACGCATAACGCGGCCAGGGTGCAAGAAAGAAAATATGGCCCGCGTATGTGTACATACGGGCGGGGTCTCGAACGCCTACTCGCGCATACGTACGGCCAGGGCTCGTGTACATGGCTGGGTCGGAACAGAGAAACAGCGTCGTCGTCGTGTTCATGGGGAGGCAACGGAATGCGTCGTGTTCATGTTGAGGCAACGGAATGTGTCGTGTTCATCGGGAGGCAACAGAGCGCAGGGAGCCAACGGCTGGGTCGAGAATGGAATGCGTGGTCGTGTTCATCGGGAGGGCTTGGGCGGAGCAGGCAATGGAAACGAGGCCCGGCGCATCACAGAATGCATTTAAACGGACCTCCTACGTTCGAACGGGTCCTGTTGATCGGGAGGGGCCCGGCGTACCGCAAAACGGAGGAAACGGACCTCCTACGGTCGAAACGGGGGTCCTGTTGATCGGGAGGGGTGTGGCGTACCGCAAAACGGACGAAACGGACTTGTGTTGGAGCGCTACGGTCGAAGCGGGGGTCCTGTTCATCGGGAGGGGTGTGGCGTACCGCAAAACGGGACTCCACGGGATACTGTTCATCTCCACCGTCGACCTCCTCCAGCCTCCACGGGCTAGCGTCGACCTCCTCCAGCCTCCACGGGCTCCTGTTCTTCCAGCCTCCATCGTGTGCTACTCCACCGGCTACTGTTCAACCACCCCTCCACCGTCTACTGTTCATCCAGATCTCCACACCACGGGGTCCTGTTCAACCACCCCTACACGGGCACCCCCCCACCGTCTACTATTCATCCAGCCCTCCACCACACCACTGGGTCCTGTTCATCCAGAGGCAACGCCACCGCTCACTGTTCATCCACCCCCCCCCCCTCAATGCTCACTGTTCATCCAATCGATCGGCTTGATTAGCAGCGATGGCGAAGAATCGCCGATCGGGTTCGATTAACAACCATCGATCAATCGCCGGGTTCGATGCGTAGCCTGCGGTGCTGTCGCTTCGGGTTCGATTAGAGCCCAACGCCTTGCTCGAAGTTGATTAGAGCTAACGCCTCGCACACACGCAGCAGCGTCGTGTATGAGAGAAACACATCGCTCGGCCCTCGACCTCCCACCGTAATCGGGAACTCCCGAAATTTTCCTCCCTCGCTTCTACCACGGTTTTTCCGTCATGGACGGCCCAAAGAATGTCATGCAGCTTGCGTCTCCGCCCGCCACGAAAAGCCCATTTTTGTCATGATTTTTGTCATAGAAGTAGGAGCCCACCAGATCTATGATGATACCGGGTTTTGTCACAATTATTGTCATAGAAGTGTCATATGTATGACAGAAAAAAATTCGTTCGGCCCAAAATGTCACGGATGTGTCTATTTTTTGTAGTGATGACGCATGCCCTAGTTCATCTAGTCAACGAGATTGTCATTCTGGGGCCCGTATTTCTACACAATATGTTCCCCTTTGAGAGGTTTCTTGGGAGTCCTATAGAAATATGCCCATAACCATGCTAAGCCAGAAGGAAGCATCTCCATGGGCCATCAAACAGAGGATGTCATTGGGTTTTGTGTTGACTTCATTCCTGGCCTTAAGAAGATTGGCCTCCCTCAATCGCGGTATGTGGGGAGACTGACTGGAAAAGGTACGCTTGGAGGGGACTCACTGATATGTAGGGACGGGCATTCTTGGTCTCAAGCACACTACATAGTTCTACAGAACTCTACCTTGGTGACCCCGTATGTTGATGAACACAAGAATAGTCTGCGCTCCAAACACCCAGAGCAGTGTGACGACTGGATTACATGTGAACACATCAGGACTTTCGACAGTTGGTTGGAAACATGTCTCATAGGTGACAACACTGTTGCTGATGAGCTGTACTCGTTGTCCAGGGGACCATCTTCGACTGTATTGACTTACAAAGGATATGATATAAATGGGAATACATTTTACACGATCGCCAAGATCAAAAGAGCACCAACCAAAACAACGATGTCCGCTTTGATGCAGCAACCAAGAGGGGAAAGGACACATATTATGGTTACATAGTGGACATATGGGAACTTGACTATGGACATGATTTTAAGGTCCCTTTGTTTACGTGCAAATGGGTCAATTTGTCGAGGCGAGAGTACTGGTAGACCCACAGTACGGAATGACAACAGTGGATCTGAACAATCTTGGTTACACAGACGAACCATTCGTCCTAGC
Organism: Aegilops bicornis; assembly: GCA_021605145.1. NCBI lineage: Eukaryota > Viridiplantae > Streptophyta > Magnoliopsida > Poales > Poaceae > Aegilops > Aegilops bicornis. The sequence goes on along the minus strand of CM038675.1, from coordinate 271,085,380 downwards.
CAATGATGTGGCGCAGGTTTTCTATGTGAAGACATGTCTACCAAATCGAGAAAAAGAAAAGATAAGGAAGCTAATACATCATACGATGAGCCAAAGTGCCACATAGTTCTTTCAGGAAAAAGAGACATCGTGGGATTGGAGGGCAAGACAGACATGTCTAAAGATTACGAAAAGTTTCATGAAATTCGTCCCTTCAAAGTCAAGGCTGATCCAAGCACCCTGTTAAGCAATGAAGAATATCCATGGTTACGGCGCAATAAGCAAAGAACACAAGTGAAGAAAAAGTGAAGACTTTCTCTCCACAACTATTATGATGATGCCCTTGATCTAGAATATCACTACAGTTACATCTGAAGAAATGAAATGCCTTTTATAACAGGCGAGTTTCCATATGACACCCTGATACTTCGAAAGAGATTGTCCGTTTTGTACATGAAGTGCATCCAGTTTTTGCCGTAACCTCTCAACTTTTTAGCACATTCTATGTGGGTGAAATGATGATATCATGCCAATTTTCAACCTCTTTAGAGTTCATTTGAAGTGCTTTTCAATTTTAGGGTCATTTAGCTATAAAAAATCAGTAAATGCATGAAAAATAACAGATGAAGTCAGAAAGGGTTGAACATTGATGATGTGGCTTTGAATGGTTCATTTTACACACAAAAAGTCTAGAGTTCAAATAAGTTTAAAAAATGAAATCCCTTTGTAACAGATGAGTTTTCATCCGAAACCCTCATATTTTGAAAGAGACTGTCCATTTTGTACACGAAGTGCATCCAGTTTTTGCCGTAACCCTCTCAACTTTTTAGCACATGCTATGTGGGTCTCTCAACTTTTTAGCACATGCTATGTGGGTGAAATGATGATACCATGCCAATTTTCAACCTCTTCAGAGTTCATCTGAAGTGCTTTTCAATTTCAGGGTCATTTAGCTCAAAAAAATCAGTAAATGCATGAAAAATAACAGATAAAGTCAGAAAGGGTTGAAAATTGATGATGTGGCTTTGAATGGTTCATTTTGAACACACAAAAAGTCTGAAGTTCAAATAAGTTCAAAAAAATGAAATCCCTTTGTAACAGATGAGTTTTCGTCCGAAACCCTCATACTTCGAAAGAGATTGTCCATTTTGTACACGAAGTGCATCCAGTTTTCGCCGTAACCCTCTCAACTTTTTAGCACATGCTATGTGGGTGAAATGATGATACCATGCCAATTTTCAACCTCTTCAGAGATCATCTGAAGTGCTTTTCAATTTCAGGGTCATTTAGCTCAAAGAATGAACTAATCTAAAAAAATGAACTGGAAAACTTTTATGAAACTCTAATAGCAAAAATAATAAACTAAAAGAATGAACTAGAAAACTTTAATGGAACTCTAATAGAAAAAAAGAATGAACTAGAAAACTTTAATGAAACTCTAATAGCAAAAGAAATCAACTAAAAAGCTTTTCTAAACCTCTCGTATTATTGAAACTAAAATTATATAAAATTTATGCAACTAAAATTATCAAAGTATTTTCTGTTCAAAACATTAAAAGCAAAAAGAATGTTCATAAAAAACTTTTTTTTGTAAGAAACTTTAATAGAAAAAAGAATTATCATAATTTTTTTGTTAGAAACTAAAATTACAAAAATTGTTTTTCAATATAGTAGGAAAAAGAATCACTCCAAAATCTATTTTTATAGTAAAGTTAATCACAAACTAGTGATTCACACAAATTTCAAAGATTTCAAATTTAAACTATTCAAATGGGAAAAGTAATGGCACTAATAGAAAGTTTATAATTTTTATTACCTAAAAGCAAAAAAGAATCACTGAAAAATAGTAAGTATTTTGTTGTAAGTAGAAACAAAATAAAATAAATAAAGCAAAAAAGAAAACAAAAAACTGGAAAAAATACCACCCTCTTGGGCCACCACCAATTTGAATACGACTTGACGCCCACCCATGGGCCAGGATTCAGGCTCGCAGCAGGCCCAGTAGGCCCACGGGCTATAGCTGATATGGACTTTAATGGCGCACCATATATGTGGTGCGCCACTGCTATAGCGATGGCGCACTGAATGTGGTGCGCCATTAGTGTCCTCATAATAATGGCGCACTAGACACACCGTGCGCCATTACTAGCAAATTTTAATTTTTTTATTTTTCTAAAACTACTAATGGCGCACCAGGGCACAGTGCGCCATTAATTGTTTTAACTAGTAATGGCGCACCACACACACAGTGCGCCATTACTAACAATTTGTTTTTATTTTTCCAAAACTAGTAATGGCGCACCAGGGTACAGTGCGCCATTACTAGTTCAAACTAATAATGGCGCACCACAACCAAGGTGCGCCACTACTAACAATTATATATTTTTTGTTTTGCAAAACTAGTAATGATATTTCTTCTGTTCTAGTCCTCATGAATATTTATTTATATGTTTATTCTGGTATTGAATTTCTAACTCACAAAAAGTATTGAATTTGTTAATATTTTTTGAACTCATGAATATTTTTAAATTTCATGGGCATTTTTTGAATTCATGAATATTTTTTCAAATTTGATGATATTTTTTCATATTCATAAATGTTTTACTAATTCACAAATGAATGCAGTTAAAAATCCAAAAAAACAAATTTGATGATATTTTCAAATAACAAATTTGATGATATTTTCAAAAATAAAAAAAAGTTACTAATGGCGCACCCCTCGGTGGTGCGCCAGTATTATGGATGTACTTATGGCGCACCCCTGGGTGGTGCGCCATTGCTATTCTTCCCCTCTATCCCTTTTCCCCTGGCCCCCCGCGCCAGATCCTCCTCCATCTCGATCCCCCTCGCCAGATCCCCCTCGCCGCCGCCGACCCCCCGCACCCTCCCCCGCTCAACCCCCGCCGACGACCCCCGCACCCTCCCCCGCTCCAATCTAGGTTAGGCTAGGTCGCGTCGCGCCCCAACCCCATCCGCCGCAGCCGCCCCACCCCACCCCACCGGAAGCTGCACCTCGTTCCGCCGCCGTGACGAGGAAGCCGGAGCCCGGAGGTGGAGACTTCGGCGGGGCTACTTGCAGTCCATCGACGGCTGACAACGAACACCGACACAACGCGACGAGGCCGGCCCACGACCACGACCACGACCAAGGAGTGCCAGAGGCGGTCACGAGGGTGGGGGGCGCGCCCGTCCCCCCTGGGCGCGCCCCCTGCCTCGTAGGCCCCCTGACGCTCCACCGACGTACTCCGTCCTCCTATATATACCTATGTACCCCCGACAGATCAGAAGGGGAGCCAAAAACCTAATTCCACCACCGTAACTTCCTGTATCCACGAGATCCCATCTTGGGGCCTGTTTCGGAGCTCCGTCGGAGGGGGCATCCACCACGGAGGGCTTCTACATCAACACCATAGCCTCTCCGATGACGTGTGAGTATTTTACTTCAGACCTTCGGGTCCATAGCTAGTAGCTAGATGGCTTCTTCTCTCTTTGTGGATCTCAATACAATGTTCTCCCCTCTCTCGTGGAGATCTATTCGATGTAATCTTCTTTTTGCGGTGTGTTTGTTGAGACCGATGAATTGTGGGTTTATGATCCAGCTTATCTATGGAAAATATTTGATTCTTCTCTGAATTCTTTTATGTATGATTAACTTATCTTTGCAAGTCTCTTCGAATTATCCGCTTGGTTTGGCCAACTAGATTGGTAGTTCTTGCAATGGGAGAAGTGCTTAGCTTTGGGTTCAATCTTGCGGTGACCTTACCCAAAGGATGTGAAAGGGTTGCAAGGCACGTATTGTATTGTTGCCATCGAGGATAACAAGATGGGGTATTTATAATATTGCATGAATTTATTCCTCTACATCATGTCATCTTGCTTAAAGCGTTACTCTGTTTTTAACTTAATACTCTAGATGCATGCTGGATAGCGGTCGATGAGTGGAGTAATAGTAGTAGATGCATAATTGTTTCGGTCTACTTGTCACGGACGTGATGCCTATATACATGATCATTGCACGGATAACCTCATAACTATGCTCAATTCATCAATTGCTCAACAGTAATTTATTCACCCACCGTAGAATACTTATGCTCTTGAGAGAAGCCACTAGTGAAACCTATGGCCCCCGGGTCTATTCTCATCATATCAATCTCCATCACTTTATTTACTTGCTTTGCTTTTTTACTTTTTACTTTGCATCTTTATACCAAAAATATTATCTCTATCAGATCTCACTCTCGTAAGTGACTGTGAAGGGATTGACAACCCTTAAGCGTTGGTTGCGAGTAGCTATCGTTTTATGCAGGTACAAGGGACTTGCGCGTAGTCTCCTACTGGATTGTTACCTTGGTTCTCAAAAACGGAGGGAAATACTTACGCTACGGTGCTGCATCATCCTCTTCTCTTCAGGGAAATCCAACGCAAGCTCGAGAAGTAGCACTCCTTCTATGGTCTGCATCTCCGATGCGACGCCAACCACCGCCTCATCAACGAATGTAAATGCTCCCTCCCTCCTCTACTCCTCTCCTCTATATAGTGTAATAATTTTTATCAATAAAAAATAATAATAAAAGTTACTAATGGCGCAGCAGGAGAGGGTGCGCCATTGTTATCAATAAAAAAAGTTACTTATGGCGCACCCCACGGTGGTGCGCCATTGCTATGGGTGTACTTATGGCGCACCCGTGGGAGGTGCGCCATTGCTATCCCTTTCCCCCTCGCCCCCCGCGCCAGATCAAATCCCTAGCCCCCTCGCCCCCCGCGCGCCAGATCCCTTTCCCCCTCGTCGCTGACGACCCCTTTCCAGCACGCCCCACCCCCACCTCTAGCGCTCTGATAACCCACAAGTATAGGGGATCACAACAGCTTTCGAGGGTAGAGTATTCAACCCAAATTTATTGATTCGACACAAGGGGAGCCAAAGAATATTCTTGAGTATTAGTAGTTGAGTTGTCAATTCAACCACACCTGGATAACTTAGTATCTGCAGCAAAGTGTTTAGTAGCAAAAGTGGTATGATAATAAAGGTAACGGTAGCAAATGTAAAGAGAAATGTTTTTGGGTTTTTGTAGTAGTTGTAACAGTAGCAACGGAAAAGTAAATAAGCGAAGAACAATATATGAAAAGCTCGTAGGCAATGGATCAGTGATGGATAATTATGCCTGATGCGATTCCTCATGCAATAGTTATAACATAGGGTGATATAGAACTAGCTCCAATCATCAATGTAATGTAGGCATGTATTAGTAAATAGTCATACGTGCTTATAGAAAAGAACTTGTATGACATCTTTTGTCCTACCCTCCCGTGGCAGCGGGTCCTTCTGAAACTAAGGGATATTAAGGCCTCCTTTTAATAGAGAACCGGAACAAAGCATTAACACATAGTGAATACATGAACTCCTCAAACTATGGTCATCACCGAGAAGTATCCCGATTATTATCACTTCGGGGTTGTCGGATCATAACACATAATAGGTGACTATAGACTTGCGAGATAGGAACAAGAACACATATATATTCATGAAAACATAATAGGTTCAAATTTGAAATCATGGCACTCGGGCCCTAGTGACAAGCATTAAGCATAGCAAAGTCATAGCAACATCAATCTCAAAACATAGTGGATACTAGGGATCAAACCCTAACAAAACTAACTTGATTACATGGTAAATCTCATCCAACCCATCACCGTCCAGCAAGCCTACGATGGAATTACTCACGCATCGGCGGTGAGCATCATGAAATTGGTGATGGAGGATGGTTGATGATGACGACGGCGATGAATCCCCTCTCCGGAGCCCCGAACGGACTCCAGATCAGCCCTCCCGAGAGAGATTAGGGCTTGGCGGCGGCTCGTGTAAAACGCGACGAAACTTTCTCTCTGATTTTTTTCTCCCCGAGGCGGAATATATGGAGTTGGAGTTGAGGTCGGAGGAGGTACAGGGGGCCCACGAGATAGGGGGGCGCGCCCTAGGGTGGGGGCGCGCCCCCCTGTCTCGTGGACAGGTTGTGGGCCCCCTGGTGTATTTCTTTCGCCCAATAATTCTTATAAATTCCAAAAAGGGCCTCCGTGGATTTCCAGGACATTCCGAGAACTTTTCTTTTCTACACATAAAACAACATCATGGTAGTTCTGCTGAAAACAGCGTCAGTCCGGGTTAGTTTCATTCAAATCATGCAAGTTAGAGTCCAAAACAAGGGCAAAAGTGTTTGGAAAAGTAGATACGTTGGAGACGTATCACGCTCCTCCACCCATCACCACCGCAGCTCTTCCACCCCTCACCATCGCAAGCCGCTGCTACCCCCGAGCATCCACCGCCGCTCCCAAGCATCCACCACCACCGCCGCCGCCCCCAACCAACCATCCACCCGCGCCGCCTCCCTCCTCCCAACCATCCACCACCACCGCCGCCGCCCCCAACCAACCATCCATCGGCGCCGCCCCCCTCCCCCTCCTCCCAACCATCCACCACCCTCCACTGGACCGCAAGCCACTGCTGGTAAATGCGCCCCGAATCGTGTGTTTCCTCCCCGAGCAGGCTTCACCGAGCACGGGTCCGCCTCCTCCAGAAGCCCCCGAAGCAGCAGATTGAGCCCCTCTGCACAGGCTGCCCACGGCGCCTCCGTCCCGAAGCTGCAGATCATCCAGTCCTCCACTCCTCCACGGTGAGCATCTGAATGGCTGGAATGATTTCTTTTGAGAGAAAAGTGCAGAGTTGCGTAAGTTACATACTGGTCCAAGCTCACTCTGCTCCCCACTAGTTCCAAGTACTAAGGGATTGCTACGCTTTCTGCATTAACACCATCATTTACACCGAGTGAACACACTTAATTTTCTAAGGCATCTGCTACTCTGTTATAGTCTCTCCTAGCCAAAACTGAAACAAAACGCATCGAAGTTCTGAATCAAAAAACTCTTTTCAGCTCATATTTGGGCAGACAGTGGAAGGATCAGTGTGTCTTCAGATTCAGAGTACTCTCAAATGTTACACTGGTTGTTGTTTATCTTCAGATTTTTTAACTCTAGCTTTAGAGTATTATGCGAAGCTACAAGATGTGTGATCTATTATCAGAACATTTTGCTAGATCTTTGGTGTGCTTACCAAGAACGGAATAAAATATGATCCTTCGGATTTATTTGTTGAGACAAGCATCTCATATATGTTCAGCACCTGGGTGGGTTCTGCCTCAGTAAATCAAATCATACATAGCATCGCTGGATTGTCAGTTTTTTTGAGAGAATCCTGAATGGCTGTATGTTGTGGGAGGTCGGCGCCCACGCAGCAGGTTGATAGGGCTGGGAAAGTTTTTTGAGGGAAGAAAAGGATGGGAAAGATGTACACACGGCTGACTGACTTTGGTTTTTTCTTTTATCTCTTTATTATTATTATTATTATTGTCACACACACGGCTAGCAACGTTTTTGGATGGGCTGGTATGTACAGTATATACCTAGTATATATAAAATTAAACTTGTGATGATGTTGTACTTGTGAGGATGCTACTTGTGATGATGTTGGCAACAATTAGTGTTTATGAAGAAGAAGAAGAATAAACACATTGCTGCTTTCTTCTTTGTTAGGCCTCGTATTCACTTCTTCTTCTTTGTACTTGTGATGATGTTGTACTTGTGATGATGCTACTTGTGATCTTACGAAATGACCCATTGGCGACTTCATTACGCTGGGATAATGATTTTGCAGGTACCCCAAGAGGCCCTTGAGTTTGCGGAATGTCGATTAACTTCCGTTCCGCAAATTGGGTACTCCATATGTCCTATTTTCAGCAAAGGTCATGCTGAAATTTTCCGTGAATTTTAGCATGACTTTGCTAAAAATAGGACATATGGGGTACTTGCGACTAATGCATGGGCCGGGGTATCTTAGTACTTAATTAAGTAGGATCAACTGCCTCTTGTGTTATACATATAGAAGTGTGATATCAACTCATAGTTATTACTAATGCTGGTTGCTCGTCATCGATAAACCCTAATCTGGTAGGATGACCTACTAAAAAAAGCCCATACCACATATTCTATTTGGATGGCCCTGCTAACCCATGACCATAAATACTTGAGATCGATGTAGCAGGCTTAAAGAAAGAAATGTTTTTAGGCCAACTCCACTGGGCCGGGCTGAAAATGCACAAGTGTGCATGACTAACAATATTCTATTGTAAAGCTAAACAGGAAAGAGGAACCACTCATCCTAACCATTTGCTCTCAAAATTACCACTTCATTTCTTACTACTGGAAATCTTAGACCATCTCCATTCACCAATAGCTCAAACCAGTTCAAAGGGCGTGTTTTCACCACACTGTGGATTATCTTATTGGACCCAACAGATATTTGCAGAAGTAACTTCCTATTCACCTAAAGGCATGAATTATCCAAATCTTGATTCATCCTCATTAAAGCTTTCCATCTGAATGGATTCTGCTACCTATCTATCCTCTACAAGACCCTCCACCTATGTTTCTAATTACATACCTTTCTTTCAACTCTTAACCAGTTCCATTTCTCCATCCTCCATTTCTAATTAGATACCCGTCGGGCGCTACGGTTCTAGCTGTACTAGCGATGCTATATGTATGATAGTATTCGAGGTGTATTAGTGATAATATTCGACGATGTACGGACACAAGAGATGATGTAGTTTTGAATTATGAACGTAGGAAATGTCGTCATCGGACGACGAAAGTTTCCCGGGGGAGTGCGGCTGGTGCCACGACGATCGAGGTGCAGGCGACAGGCCTCACCGGACGATGATCGGCGCTTCAACATTAAGCTCGAGGAGACCTTGAAGTTGAAACGATGCATAGCGATGACAAGTGTTTTTTCATAATTAAGCATGACTTCAACTATTTCAACGTGTAATTTTCATCTTTACAATTCGAGTATAGCTTATCCCATGCCATGCAAGACGCTATGTCTTGGAGAGGATGGATTTTGAAGACCATGAAAATTATGAAACAAAGAAAATTCACCTAAGGACTCATCATGATGTGGATTTTGAAGTAAATCTGTATAATTCTGGGAGCGTAACCCCTTTTGGTTGCAAAAATAGGGAAGCATTTTGCAAGATGTATGGTTTTGATGAGGGTATGCTTGTCACCATGGATCTTGGCGATCCTGACATCGACCAAGACAATATGAACATTTGGGTCCTTGTTGATACGCCTCCAGTTCTACCGCTATGTGAGTTTCTCAAACATAGTTAATTATTAACTAATTTATATTGTTCATTTCAAAATAGTTGACAACTTATTTCCATTGACAGCTTATTTTGATTGTTCAAACAATGTGCGGAACATGGTAGACAAAACCCACTACACCGATGGCTCCGAGTTAACTTATCAGGAGAAAAATCATCTAGTCGGATTTTGTACTGATCTTGAGAATTACAATATCTACAATCAAAGTCCTCAACATTATGGTCAATACGTGCCACTAGTGCACGTGTTGAACTACGGTAACTACCATGGAGATACCCTGGTAAGATTTTTTACTATTACGACATCCGTGCATCTTTTGCATACTTCTAAAACTAGTACATCATTGCTAACTATGAAGTTATTACTATGTTTTTCAACAAAGAATCCCAGAGGATTGTGTGCCTCATTTGATGTATCAGAATGGCAGCCTTCGTGTTTTGAACATATATCCGTGTCATCCTCTGAATCTCAACCTGTCCATACCGGATTTCTAAAAGAAGTGGAGACATGCTAATCAGAGAATGGAAAAATGTAGGAGACGATCGTAAGGAGGTTCTTGGAAGCAAAAGGAAGCGCAGCTAAGAATTGGAGACATGATGATCTCCATTCTCCATAATGGAGAGTCGTGGTCTATATTGTTTTATGCTATTTTACCTTAAATAGCGTATTTAGAGAATCTGCCTAATCCGATGATCATGTGCTAAGAACAATTAAGTAGGGTTGGTTCGATGGTATCACGATGATGATCGTATGACTTGTTATTAATAACGAGTAGAAGTTGTATGATGATGATTAGTAGGACTTGTTATTATGATGATGCATGATGCGAGCATGAAGAGTTATTATATATCTGTGGGTGAAATGAACATTGATTGGATTGAAGTGAAGGCAACATGCATGCGGTGCATGTCAAAAGTAGTACAATCCAAACTTGATCAAGTTGGGATTAGTACTTTCGACATGCACCACATGTTGCCTCAGTTCAATCTAAGTCATGTTTAGGCATAGCAGTAGCAGTAGCACAGAGATAAGAGAGGACACATCTCTCAATTATCTCCAAATGCAGTATTACTTTCGACAAACTCGCTACTCGCGGTCTCGAGACTTCTAATGTTCTAACTTTGTTCGGTCTTTTGAATTCAGAGACTAATATGATGAATTGTATTCGGAGACTAATCTTCTATTGTATTTGATGAATCTGCTGTTTATATGTTGTGTTGTCTATATTCTGTGCAGTAATATATTTTGTAACAGGTGCAAATATCAGAAAAGAAAAAAATTCCTAATATTCATACTAGTAGCGCACCATACAACACATTAGTGGCGCACTGCTATAAAAAATACTAGTGGCGCATTATCTGTTAGTGCGCCATTAGTAACCCAGAGCACAAGGTAAATATGGCCTCGGGAGGTATACTAATGGCGCACCGTGTGACTTACTAATGGCGCCTTTGCTGGTACGCCACTATAGTCTGGTATACTAATGGCGCACCAGGGATGCGCCATTAGTATATGTTACTAGTGGCGTGATGATAATGGCGCACCTGTAGTGCACCATTAATGGCCAAAACAGGTGCGCCACTAATAAGCCTTTTCCTAGTAGTGTCGCTCCTGGCCCACATCCATTGGTCCCGGTTCATGGCTGGAACCAGGACCAAAGGGTGGCCTTTAGTCCCGGTTCCAGCCACGAACTGGGACCAATGAGGTGGCTATATATACCCCTCGCCCGCGAGCAGAGCACTCCATTGCTCTGTTTTTCTGGCCGGCGAGGGGAGAGTTTTGTGGTGCTCTAGCTCACCTCCTATACACATGAGGTGTTCGGTGAAATGCCCGAGCCACACTACGTAAGCTTTCTCCTCTCCAAGCTCGACCTGCAAGCTCCATTTTCCTCAAGATTTGTCTAGGTTTAGCGGTCCGTCACGTCCCGTCCCCGTCTTCACCGCCGTCGATCGCCTGCGCCGATCTCGTCGCTGGCACCACCGTGGTGAGCCTCTTGTTCTTATCTTCTTTCTAAAAGAAAAAATTCTTACTTGTATGATTAGATAGATACTTGTCTAATTTTCTTACTTTTATTATTGCTTGTTATTATATAGTGCGATGGTTTTGGTATCTGCTCCCGTCGGCCCTCGTCCTGTCTATGATTCGGATGTGGTATATATTATCTTTTATAACTATTTGGTTCATTTATTGTTTATGACAATTATGCCGACCAACGTGACATAGATTTTATTTATCTAGGAGGTATGTGAACCAGAAATTCCAACCGACCCTATTGTCGAGAGGTTAAATTTAGTTGAAGAAGAAAATAATTACTTGACGGGAAAAATTGAGGAGAAGATGTTGGAGTTGCATGTTGTGGATGTCATCGATGATCACAAGATCAAGATGGATGCAATGCGCTTGAAGATTAGAAAGATTAGAAAATATGCCATTCATACCGAGGCTTGGTATCATTATGCCATTAGATCAATTGTTACCTTGGTTGCGATTATGATCGCATTTGTTGTTGCATTGAAATGTTTTACATAGTTTCAATGTATGGTTTAATTAGATGCTCTGGAGAGCTATATGTTGTTCAATGAGAACTATGTATGTACTTTAGTTTTAATGTGATGATGAACTTCTATTAATTTGGTCACTTATGTATTCATGATGTTCTGTAATGGTTTTTGACACACTTAATTATATATAATGCACACAGATGAACCGACAATAGATGTACGGTGACAGACACACCTCCGTGTACATTAAGGGCGTGCATAATTTTCTCGAAGTGGCTGAGGCAAGCAAGAAGAATGGTTTTATGTGTTGTCCATGCCCTATATGTGGTAATACGAAGTCTTACTCTGACCAAAAAATCCTTCACACCCACCTGCTTTATAAGGGTTTCATGCCACACTATAATGTTTGGACCAAGTACGGAGAAATAAGGGTTATGATGGAAGACAACAAAGAAGAAGAAGAGGATGATGACAACTATGTGCCCCCTGAATACGGTGATGCTACAATGGGGGAAGCTGAAGATCAAGAGGAACCAGATGATGTGCCCGATGATGATCTCCGCCGGGTCATTGTTGATGCAAGGAGACAGTGCGAAAGTCAAAAGGAGAAGCTGAAGTTCGCTCGCGTGTTAGGGATCACAAAAAAGGGTTGTACCCCAATTGCGAAGATGGCAACACAAAGCTCGGTACCATACTGGAATTGCTGCAGTGGAAGGCAGAGAATGCTATGCCTGACAAAGGATTTGAGAAGCTACTAAAAATATTGAAGAAGAAGCTTCCAAAGGATAACGAATTACCCGACAGTACATACGCAGCAAAGAAGGTCGTATGCCCTCTAGGATTGGAGGTACAAAAGATACATGCATGCCCTAATGACTGCATCCTCTACCAGGGTGTGTACGAGGATTTGAACGCATGCCCGGTATACGGTGCATTGCGGTATAAGATCAGACGAGATGACCTTGGTGATGTTGACGGCGAGCCCCCCAGGAAGAGGGTTCCTGCCAAGGTGATGTGGTATGCTCCTATAATACCACGGTTGAAACATCTGTTCAGAAATAAAGAGCATGCCAAGTTGATGCGATGGCACAGAGAGGACCGTAAGAAAGACGGGAAGTTGAGAGCACCCGCTGACGGGTCGGAGTGGAGAAAAATCGAGAGAAAGTACCTGGCTGAATTTGCAGGTGACCCAAGGAACATATGGTTTGGTTTAAGTGTGGATGGCATTAATCCTTTCGGGGAGCAGAGTAGCAATCACAACACCTGGACCATGACTCTATGTATGTATAACCTTCCTCCTTGGATGTGCATGAAATGGAAGTTCATTATGATGCCAGTTCTCATCCAAGGCCCTAAGCAACCCGGCAACGACATTGATGTGTACCTAAGGCCATTAGTTGAAGAACTTTTACAACTGTGGAATGGAAACGGCGTACGTGTGTAGGATAAGCACAAACAGGAGGAATTTAACCTGCATGCGTTGCTGTTTGTAACCATCAATGATTGGCCTCCTCTCGGTAACCTTTCAGGACAGACAAACAAGGGATACCACGCATGCACACACTGTTTAGCTGACACCGAAAGTATATACCTGGACAAATGCAGGAAGAATGTGTACCTGGGGAATCGTCGATTTCTTCCGACCAACCATCAATGTCGAAATAAAGGCAATCATTTCAAAGGCGAGGCAGATCACCGGAAGAAGCCCGCCATGCGTACTAGTGATCACATACTTGCTATGGTCAATGATTTACACGTAATATTTGGAAAGGGTCCTGGCGGACTATCTGTTCCAAATGACGCTGAGGGACGCGCACCCATGTGGAAGAAGAAATCTATATTTTGGGACCTACCCTACTGGAAAGACCTAGAGGTCTGCTCTTCAATCGACGTGATGCACGCGACAAAGAACCTTTGCGTGAACCTGCTAGGCTTCTTGGGCGTGTACGGGAAGACAAAAGATACACCGAAGGCACGGGAGGACCTGCAACGTTTGCACAAAAAATACGGCATGCCTCCAAAGCAGTATGAAGGTCCTGCCAGCTACGCTCTTACCAAATAAGAGAAGGAAATATTCTTTGAATGCCTGCTCAGTATGAAGGTCCCGTCTGGCTTCTCGTCGAATATAAAGGGAATTATAAATATGGTCGAGAAAAAGTTTCAGAACCTAAAGTCTCATGACTGCCACGTTGTCGGGGAGGCTGATCGGACCCACGAACACCTATGGGACCGGCGGACCGAGTCCCTTTTGGTTCGGAGGGGGGCGGAGATCGCACGAAGAGCGGATCGAGGCGTAGCACATGAGCAGTTTACCCAGCTTCAGAGCTCTCCGAAGAGATAATACTCCTACTGCTGCTTGTCTAGTTTGTATTGTGTTCTTGCTAGGGAGCGCTGAGAGCTACAGGACCTAGCGTGAGAATCTTCGAACCTGGAGGGAACTGATCGACTGACCAACCCCTTCTACGTTGCGCATGGGCCTCCTTTTATATGCTCAAAGGGCTCCGGCTGTGGCAACGTAGATGGGGGTACAAATGTAAAACTAGTAGTTGGTACACCTACTTGTACATGCGATTATGATGTATTCTACCTAACCACGACGGCAAGGGACAAAAGCATTAAATGCCCGTCCTCGCCGCCTAAACTGCAACAGAGGACCGTTAGGAGCGCCACCGTTCGCCACGATGGCAAGCTTGTCGGCCGCTTATCGCTGCTCCCCGCTGGCTGCCTGACCTCTTGACACGCTGCGCATGGAATGGTCCCATGGCGACACGTTGGTGAATGAGCTGGAGCGGAGATGAAGAGAGGTTACTGCCAGCGGCAAGTGCCTTGCCGGCTGAATCCTTTGTCGCGTCCGGAGGCTTGTCGCTCTCGAGCCTTCCCGGCAAGCTCCTCTTGCCGGGTCTTGTCTTCTGCGTGCCTTGAGTGGCATTCCGGCAAGCTCCTCTTGCCGGGCCTTGTCTTCTTGGTTAAATACTTTGTTCTTGAATGGCTCCAAAGGAACCGCGGAGGATCTTGGCGGTGACCGGGCAAGCCTTGCAGCGGTCTTGCAACTGCCCGTGCATGAGTTCGGGATACTAGGGTACCCTACTCTAGTACACCGGCCAGAGCCCCGAACTGGCCACCTGCAGTGCCGGCGCTGTTGGGCCAGGCCCAAAACTGCACGGTCACACGCGGCCTTGATCACGCCGTAACTTGCTCGACCCACCACGTCCCCCATTTAACGGCACGCGCACGAACGTGGCGTCGTGGGAGAGATCGTGGGGGTTTCTTTATTAGAAAAGCGGAATGTCCGCCTCTCCCTCCTTATAAACAGGGGAAACAGGGCAGGTCGCCCACCTCGCCATTGCTGTCTCATCTCGAAAACCACCGCCGCTCCCCTTCTTCTCTAGTGCGAAGAGCAGCGCTCCGCCCCTTCGCCACAGCGCCATCAACGCCGTCGGTCTCCTCCACCGCCTCCGCCATGGCTCAAAGCCGACAAGGGAAGGGCGTGAAGTCGGCCGAGGCGCAGCGGCTCATGGGCGCTGTGAAAGGAGCGGGCCATCTTCTCCCCAGCTCGACGCAAAGGAGCCGAGGGAGGGCTACTACCTCTTGGTCGACGGAGACGCCAGGCGCATCCGCGCCTGAAGGTACTCCCGCCACCGCTTCGGAACTAGCCCCAACTGGGTACCCTTTCTTTGCGCTTTTCTTCTATTACGGGCTCTGCCCGCCCTTTTCTGAATTCTTCTGCGATGTCATGAACACCTACGGGCTTCGCCTCCTTGATTTCACCCCCAATGCTGTCCTGACTATGGCAGTTTTCGCACACCTTTGCGAAAACTTTGTCGGGATCCACTCAAACGTAGCCCTCTTCCGCCACTTCTTCATGCCCCGCGTTGAGAGAGGGGAGCCACTTGCCGGAGGGATTGCTTGGGTCTCCAGGATCGGCAAGAAAGAAGCTTATCTGGAAGGAGAGTTCCGTAGCAAATGGGAGGAGTGGAGAGCCAATTGGTGTTGGATCGTTGAGGAGAACCCGCAGCCCTTCACTGCCCTACGCCAAACCCCAATAGTGCGCGGCAACGATTGGAGCAACTTGGCACCGGAAGATGCTAGGTTGAAGATTGCTGTGACCCGGATCTTGCGCCTCAGGCTTGCCGGACTCATCAGAGGCCTTGATTGGCGCAGATTTCCTTCGCTGCCGCATCGCTCCCTTGCAGGAGAGGAGGAGACCTGCTTGGGAATTCCAAAACGCAGCGGACATCATGAGGCTGCGCCCGGGCCTCAACTGGAATTTAACTGTCTTGGAGTTGGATGCGATGCTGCTAGAGTTGTTCAAGCACGACCCCGATCACCCCGAGTGGTTTAGGTTGCCGAGGGGGGTCGTCCCATTGTGCAACAATTCTGCACTCGACCGCATTCGTGCCATGATGCCGTTGTGCGATTCTCACGGAATTGTTCCCACTTGGCAAGAGCCGTCCGACGACGTCGTGCGGCAATTCTTCGACAGCTTGGAAGAAATGCCGATCCGCCCCGACGAGCAGAAGAAGCTCACCCGCGCCACTACCGACTACGAGATGCAGCGCATTGCCACCAGGTTGGAGGAGGCGGCAGCAGCTGCTGCCGCTGGCGTCTTCGGGTACACCGTGGAGGAGGCAGATGCGGCAGAGGCGGCAAGCCTTGCCGAGCGAAGGGAGTTCGCCGGTGAGGAAGAGCTTGCCGAACCCGAGGCCGAGTCGAGCGAACCAGCCGAGGGCGCTTCTTCCCCACCATCCAGCGGCTTGCCGCAAACGGAGCCCCCGGCTCCGCCAAAGAGGCGTCTTCGCAAGGCCGGAGACGAGACGGGGCGGCAGACGGGCCCACAGCCGCAGTCGTGCGGCGACGCGCTACGCATGACAAGCAATGTTGCAGCTGGAGCACCCCACACTGCTGCGACAACTGGGGCGGGATCCTCCCAGGCCACCGCCGACACCTCCGTCAAGCGGCCAAGAGAGCCCACCCCTCCGCCTCGTCGCACCGGAGGCGAGCCGGAGTTTGATCTCTCCGCGCTCAGCTCCGACGAGGAAGAAGAAGAGTAAGCTTCAATATTGTGCTTGTATTTCTTCAATTTTGTTGCTTCATCTTGAATCTGATTTGCTTTGTTCTGAACTCTTTCCTTTTCGTGACGCCGCCCAGAGCGTCGAAGAGGGCCAAGACCCGATGATTGTCGCCGAGGGCGAACCCATCGCTGACGGCAGGAGGCGCGTCTGAGACAACCTTGCCGGGTGAGGCAACTCCCCTTCAAAGCAGCCCCCAGCACAGCCCCCAGAGTAAGTATGCGGTTTTCTCCTTACTGTTAGGTGTGCATGGGTGCTCCTTCTTCATTGATATCTGACTGTTGGTTTGTGTAGAAGCAGAGCAGCCTCCTTCTGCTTCGACTACGCCGCCAAGGGTGGATTCCCCGGCAAGGGAGCGCTCCCCGGTAAGGGAGCCTTCTCCGGCAAGGGAGCCTTCTCCGGCAAGGGACGGCACCAGCGATCCCTTGGCGACGGAGACCATGACCGCAGCCCCCGGCGCAGGTAACCTTATTGCCTGAGTACTTCCCTTGTGTTTTTCTTCTTCTGATTCTATCTTTGGATATTTGCTTGACTTTCTTCATCCGTCCGCCACAGAGCCGATGGAGACAGAGGTCGCCGGCGAGGAGGAAGCGCGTGGCAACACTGACGAAGCCGCCGCCATGGGAGAAGAAGCCGACGCTGACGAGCCTGCCGGCGAAGAGGCCACCGAGGCTGCCGCCGCAGAAGCTGGCGAGGGTGCAGCGATCGACGGCCCCGAGGCCGCAGGAGCGCCAGCGCTACACCGACCGCCGATTCCCCGCCGTTCTGCAGCGTCGAGCTCGAAGAGCCCCAGCCCGGCGCTTACTTGAAGGCCGGCGATGGCGTCTTCATCAAGCTCCCATGGGAGTCGAGCTCAGGCGCCCGGCCGAAGGAGAAACCTTCGATGAAGAGCTGCTCGCCTCCATTGGCCGACGCTGGTGGACGCGCCAAGCAGCAGATCGGCGAAGTTCGAGGAGGAGCAGGCTGTGAAGAAGCCGCTGCCGCTCTACCGCGCCGACAAGCCAAGTTGGAGTCGGGAAGCACTTGTCGCGAGGGCGGAGCATGGAGAAGCGCAGAAGAGCTCCGGGCGCCAACCAAGAAAATCTCCTAACGTAGCGTAAGAGCGGAGCGACTTCTTTGAAGAGCGCACAACCTTCATCCTTGAGAAGGCTGAGGTCGAGGAGCAGCAAAGGCTTGCTGCCGAGAAGCTATCTGCGCAAGAAAGCGAGTTGGCGCAGCGGAAGATCAATCTTGACAGCTATGAGGAGGATCTCGCCATGCGCGAGGAAACATTTGGCGGGGCTCTCCAGGAGGCAAAGGACGCTGCCGCGG
This sequence comes from Aegilops bicornis, assembly GCA_021605145.1. NCBI lineage: Eukaryota > Viridiplantae > Streptophyta > Magnoliopsida > Poales > Poaceae > Aegilops > Aegilops bicornis. The sequence goes on along the minus strand of CM038675.1, from coordinate 271,067,304 downwards.
CCGCCGAGGCCGCCAAGAAGGAGCTGGAGACAAAGGTGGCGCAATTGGAGGCCAGCCTCAAGAAGAGCGGCGAGGAGCTTACCGCACTCAAGCACGAGCGCGAGAAGGACGCCTACACTCTTGGCGAGCTGCAGGGCCGTCTCGCCGAGAGGAGCAAGGAGCTCAGCGCCGCCAGGGACTCCAATGCAGATCTCGAGTTGAAGCTGACTACTTTGACTCAGACGCTGGACGGCGCCAAGGAGCGGGAGGCGGCCTTGAAGGAGAAGATCAAGGCCGACGAGGCTGTTGGCGAATCTTGTTGCCACCAGGCGCCTTTGAGGGAGAGTGTAGAGCCTTGGATCAAGGTCTTGTGGATACTGCTACCGCCATCCACAACGAGCTGATGGAGCTGGGGATGGTGGATCTTGGATATTCTTCCGACGAGCACCTCCAACCCAGCGCCAAGCTTAGCTTATTCTTCAAGGGCGTGGTGACGGGCCTCCAAATGACTCGGGAAGAGGTCCCAAAACAGCTGGCCAAGGAATCGCGCCAGATCTGGCAGGAGCCCTCCGGAAGGTGTTGATGAAGGTGGCCTTCCGCAATCCAGGCCTCAACCTCAACGGGCGCCCTTAGATCCTTGCCGCCAGATGCCGATGTGGAGGCGCTCAAAGCCCTTGTCGCACCCATTGTGGACAAGGTGGGCAAGATCAAGCGGGTTGATGGCGACCGCGTAGACTAGGCCGCCAATTTTATCTTTCCCTTGTCGGCTGGCGATCATGTTTAGAACAATTTATTAGATCTGCGACAAGCTATTTTGTAATATGACTCTATCTTAGGCGATGATTGCAATGTTATTTCCTTTACTTGATTCCTTCCTTTATGCTTTTTGCCCTACGCTTTTAGGGAACTCGTCGGTGCGAGCACCTTTGCCATGAAAGCGCCGAGTGCGAACGTCAAGAGCTTCTTGGCGGTGCCGCCTCCGACAAGCAACCTTGTCGCGACTAGCTGCAGCTCACTTAAGTTGTTGAGCGGACTCGAAACAAAGTAAGGGCGCGACTAGCCATGAGTTGGTTCCTCCGCGCACAGGTTTTCCATACAAAGTACTATCGTTCGAGGAAGATAACTTAAAAATTTAAGAACTGATTGCTCAAACTTGGGCAACTTTGCTTTTCATCGTTTGCTTCCCGATAAGGCGAAACTCCTTCGAGCAACGCTTGGTCCATAGTATTATCTTCTCCTCCCCCCCGGTTAACTTGTGCGCGAGGGAACCTTCCTTTCTTTGAGAAAAGAGAAAGAATAGGAAATAAAGTTATGGAGCCCAGCGGCTCGATATTGCTTACCGGGTGTGGGTGCTGCACAAAGTGTTAGCCAAAACATGCAATAAAATGATGAAAGCATGAATTTGACAAGTTGTGCGCAACACATGAGCTTTACTTATGCAAGGGATCTGCGCCCGGCTTTGTACAAAGGATTACGTGCAACATCGGCAAGACTTGTACAAAAGGTGGTTGCCGGAACAGGTTCCGGCAACTGCCTTCTGAGTAAAACTTCACGAAGATGCTCAATGTTCCAGGAGTTGCTCACCGAATACCATCTTCGGTCTCAAGGCGGACAGCGCCAGCCTAGTGACTCGTTTCACCCGATAAGGGCCTTCCCACTTGGCGTCAACTTGTTTGAATTCTTGGCGGACTGAACGCCAAGAACAAGGTCGCCTTCCTCGAGGTTTCGCACTAACTGCGGCTATGGTAGCGACGCAAAGCTTGCTGGTAACGAGCAGCTCGTACAGTGGCCTGAAGACGGTCCTCCTCAAGGAGCAGCGCGTCATCTTGTCGCAGCTGCTCTTGCTCAAGCTCATCATAAGCGAGTACTCGAGGTGACCCGTATACGAGTTCCGTGGGGAGAACTGCCTCTGCTCCATAGACTAGAGCAAAAGGTGTCTAGCCAGTGGCTCGATTTGGCGTCGTCCTGATCGACCAAAGAAAGAACCACCGGCAGCTCCTCAATCGATTTCTTCCGCACTTGTGCAGCCTGTCGAAAGTTACGGTCTTGAGCCCGCAGCACTTCAAAGATTTGCCCTCTCGCTTGACCGTTGCTTCTCGGATGAGCAACGAAGCAAAGCAGAACCTTGGTGCCAAGATCTTGGACGTCTTCGCATGAAGGTGCGACTTCGTGAACTGTGTGCCGTTGTCGGTGATGATCCTGTTAGGGATTCGAAATGGCAAACAATCGACACGAAGAACTTGATCGCCGACCGTGTCTTTGTCACCTTCCTCACTGCTTCACTTCCGGCCACTTTGTGAACTTGTCGATTGCGACGTACAAGTACTCAAAGCCCCCGATAGCTCGGGGGAAGGGGCCGAGAATGTCGAGCCCCCAGACCGAAAATGGCCAGGATAAAGGGATCGTCTGGAGAGCTTGAGCTGGCTGGTGTATCTGTTTGGAATGGAACTGGCACGCTTCACACTTGGTTACTTGTGCAGTTGCATCCTGGAGGGCTGTCGGCCGGAAGAAACCTTGCGGAAAGCTTTGCGGCAAGTGCTCTTGCGCCAATGTGATGACCACATATGCCTCCATGTATCTTCGCCAACAGCTTTTGTCCGTCTTCGGTGAATACACTTCAATTTCACACCGTTGAGTCTCCTTACGCAGTGTCTTTGTCGAAAAACTGGTACATACTTGACTGTCGGGCTACTCTTTCCGCTTCTTCTTGCTCTTCGGAAGTTCTCTGTCTGAAGGAAAAGGACAATCTGCTGCGCCCATCTTTGGAGCTTGCGGCTCGACAACAAGGACTAAAGGCACATTCGCTGCTGCGGAACATCGGCTTCCACAAAGAAGAACCCGCGGCTCACCGGAGCTTGACGTTCCCGGCAAGCTTGCCGGAGCAAAACTTGTCGGGAGCGTCTGCTTCAACGAAACAAACCCTGGGGCTTGTCGGAGCAGACTGCCCCTCAGCTCTGTTGGTGTCGATCTTGGGGACCTTCGTGGCGGCGACTTCGGGATGCTCTGCCGGAAAGTAGTCACCAGAAATCAACTTCCTCTTCTTGTTCTGTCCAGTTGATGGTGTTACGGTTGGTTGAGTTAGCTTGAGCACAAAAATCCCTGGTTCCACAGGCAACTTAAGTGCAGCGACTTTGACGAACCATCGGCAATATCATTCTCGAGCTCTTGGAACATGTTCCATTTGTAGGCCGTCAAAGTGTTCTTCTAGCTTTCTCACTTCATCAACGTAGGCTTCCATCAATGGACTCTGATAATCTTTGTTCACTTGGCGGACGACAAGCTGCGAATCACCCCTGACAATAAGCTTCTTGATCCCAAGGTCTACTGCAATCCTGAGATTGGCAAGCAAACCTTCATACTCTGCTGTATTGTTTGTTGCTTGCTCCTTGGGAAAGTGCATCTGGACTACGTACTTGAGGTGCTCTCCGGTGGGTGCGGCAAGTAGCACGCTACCGGGCGCCTTTGCAGCGAGAAGGCACCATCAAAGTACATCAGCCACTCTTTGCTTGCTTCCTTGACGGGAATGCTCGTCTCGAATTTCTTCATCCGGTGTTGGCGCCCATTCTGCTATGAACTCCGCCAATGCTCGCTTTGGATAGTTGAAGTGCTTTCAAACTTGAGGCCAAAGCTTGACAGTTCCCAAAGTGCCCACTCGACAATCCTGCCTGTTGCCTCCGGATTCTCGCAGTATCCTCTTCAGCCGGAAAGCGAGTGACACTGTGATCTCATGTGCTTGAAAGTAATGGCGCAGCTTTCTCGAGGCCATGAGGAGGCCGAAAAGCAATTTCTGCACACCAGTACCTTGACCTAGCCCCTGCAGAAGGAACCGACAAAGTAAACTGGGCGCTGCACCATCCTTTTTCAGACCGCTCATGCGTCTGCGCAGATCCGTCCTCGTCGGGACCAGAGCTTGCCGGCGAAGCCCCCTGCTTGTCGCTGGATGTGTCTGCCGTGGTTGTTAGCTCATCATCCGCCTCCCTCTCCGCTACTAACGCAGCACTAACCACTTGATTGGTTGCCGCTATATATAGCAGCAACTTCTCTTGTGGCTTAGGTGCGACAAGTATTGGAGTGGAGGACAGGTACCTCTTTAAGTCCTACAGCGCAGCCTCCGCTTCGGGAGTCCATTTCATTGGACCTGCCTTTTTCAAAATCTTGAAAAATGGCAGGGCGCGTTCAGCAGACCTAGAGATAAACCTGCTGAGAGCAGCTACACAACCGGCAAGCCTTCGTACATCCTTGACGCGCTTTGGTGCTTCAATCTGCTCAATGGCCTTGATCTTGTCGGGATTGGCTTCAATTCCCGCTGAGACACGAAGAACCGAGAAGCTTGCCGGAAGGGACTCGAATACGCACTTCTCGGGTTGAGCTTGAGGTTGATCTTGGCGCAGATTTGCAAAGGTCTCATCCAAATCTTGAACCAGAGTTGCTTTGTCCTTGCTCTTGACCACTATGTCATCCATGTAGGCTTCTACATTTCTGTGCATTTGCGGCTCAAAAGCGTCATGGACTACTCTTGCAAACGTTGAACCAGCATTCTTCAAACCGAAAGGCATCCGTATGAAACAGTATGTGCCACATGGAGTAAGTCCTCTTCTGCCATGAAGATCTGATGATATCCTGAGTATGCATCAAGAAATGAAAGCAAATCACATCCAACCGTGGAGTCAACAATATGGTCGATGCGCGGCAAGGGAAATGGATCTTTGGGACAAGCTTTATTAACATCCGTGAAGTCAATACAAAGCCTCCATTTCCCGTTAGCCTTGCGCACAACTACAGGATTGGCCAACCACGTAGGGATGGAGCACTCCTCGACAAGGCCTGCCGCTTCCGGTTTCTTGATCTCTTACATGATGAATTCTTGGCGCCCACCGCTTGCTTCGACTTTCTCGCTTGACGGGCCGTGCATGAGGACAAACGGCAAGACGGTGCTCAATTACTTTCACAGGAACACCGGGATGTCGACGGTTGCCATGCAAACACGCCGACGTTCGCCCGCGAGGAAAGCAACGAGCGCCGCCTTCCTATTTAGGGTCGAGAGTGGCAATCGATGGTGAAGGTACCACGGTGCCGTCCTCATGGCGGACACCTTCTTGGTCTTTGGCGGAGCTGCCATCGCCTTCTTGCACTTGCCGGTGGAGCTCGATGGTGCGTCCTCGACGGTAGCGCAGCACTCCGAAGAGGTGCGCTTGCCGGAGTGGGCATCGAGCTCGCCGGACTTGGTCTTCTTCCCCGGAGCTTCAGCGGCAAGTGTTTTGCTTTCATTGCAGCTGCTGCTTCCCGGTAGATCTTGTCGGCAGAGATAAGAGCATCCTTCTTGTCGCCATGGATGAGATGATGCTTATCGGGCCTGGCATCTTGAGTAAGTTGTATGCATAATGAGAGGCTGCCATGAACTTAGCGAGTGCTGGACGGCCAAGTATCCCATTGTAAGGCAATGGGAAATCAGCAACGTCGAATGTGACCCTCCCAGTCCTAAAGTTCAGCTCGCTGCCAAATGTTACCGGCAATGTGATCTTCCCCTTCGGCTTGCTCCTTCCCGGATTGATTCCTTGGAATGTGCCAGTCTCTTCGAGCTTGCTGTCAGGGATCTGAAGCTTCTGGAGCACCGCGGAGGAGATCAGGTTTAAGCCGGCCCCGCTGTCAACTAGCATCTTGGTGACCTTGAGGTTGCGGATAGTTGGTGAGACCAACATCGGCAAGCACCCGACCGCAGTTATGCGATCAGGGTGGTCCTCAATATCAAAGATGATAGGTGTGCTGGACCACTTCAGAGGCTTGCGTGACTCTACGGATGGTTCAAATTGCATTAACTTCCCGCATCCACCGCTTGAGTTGGCGGTGGGAAGTATGCGTGGAAGCACCTCCGTCAACGCAGAGAGGACCTCTGTAGCTTTCGAAACTCCTGCTCATCGGTCTCTGCGTCTTCCATATCTTCATCGTCGTCGTCATCTTCATCCTTGTCGCGCCGCTGGGAGGCCTGTCTCCTTGCCGCTTGGCCTTGCCGCGCGCCTCCCCGGCCGGATGTTTCTTTGTCGGCTCCTCCAGCACCTTCTTGGGCCTTCTCCTTGTCGCGCCGCTTCGTACTCAGCCTTGGCACATTGACAAGCTGCTCGACCTTCTTGCAGCTCTGGAGGTCATGGCCCTTGGTGCGGTGGATCTTGCAAGATCTTGCTTGCCGGAGCTGCCCCGCTTGTCGGCGGCCGCCACAGTTGGTGATTGGTGCCAGCGGCAACCTCCTTGCGGAGCTACCAGCCTTGGCGTTCTTGTCGCCACCTCCGTTGCGGACTGCTCGACGACTAGCACATCTCTGCCTTTCTTTTTCCTGTTGCCCGCCACGGCTCTTCTTTGCCGGGCGGTCTCCTCACCGCCGATCCTCCTGCTTCAGTATTCTCTCCGGGGAGTCTCCTCCCCTACTCGTGCGCACTTGTCGGCCAGGGCGTATAGCTCACTGACGTCTCTGATCTTGCACATCGCCATCTCCTCCCGCATCATGCGGTTCCGCATGTTCTGATGGAACGCGCTGATCACCGCGGCAGGGTGGACATCTGGGATGTTGTGCTGTACACGGCTGAATCTCTGAATATACTTGCGCGAGGGCTCTCCTTCCTTCTCGGGCGGCAGATGAAGGTCGCTTTCTTGGCCATGAGGTTTGTGGTCACTTTGTAAAGGCGCCAACAAACTGATGGCATAGATCTGCCCAAGAAGATATGGAGTTGTCCGGCAAGTGCATGAGCCAGGACCTGACGTTGGGCTTGAGTACCAGCGGGAAGTAGTTGGCAAGGATCTTGTCGTCTCGCCCCCCGGCAGCCTGCACCACGATGGTGTAGATGCTGAGGAACTCCGACGGATGCGTCTTGACGTCGTACTTCTTCGGTACGTCTGGCTTGAAGTTTTTCTTGCTGGGCCACTGGACTTGCCGCAGCTCACGAGTGAACGCAGGGCAACCTACCGCGTCACGGCAAGTCGCCAGTTCCTCGCGCGTGCATGTCAACAGAGGGCCCAGCGCGCTTGTCGGATTGACGTTGCGCTTCTCTTCGGCGCTCGATGCGAGTTCGAGCGTCCTCTTGCTGTCGATCGTGTAGCACTTGGCGCTGATCACGATGCGCTCGTGGATCTGATGACGCAGTGGAGTCGCTGTCGAGGTGGATCCGGCGAGTCGGCGATCTTGGCCTTCGGGGCGGAGAGTGCATCGTGGTTGCACCCCCACCGGTCTCGTCGCCACCGGCTCGTGCTTGGCGTTCCTGCCGCGGCAGCGACGCACTCGGTTGCCGTGGAGCGTCGCCGTTAAGCGGCCGATGAGACTTCAGATGGTGGCCCTCCACTCGTCGACCTTGTCGGCCGTTGGAGGGTAATGTCGAGAGCGATTGAGCTCTCGCCAGAGCTTCTGCTGGAGTGGTGGGTGGCAATGGTGAGCGGTGCGAGGAGCGGATATGCTCGGACTTCTAACTATGTTAGAAGGAGCAGCATCCCGCCCAGCGACCGCACCTTCGCTTCGTGCCAGCATGTTGGCGTGCACGCTGGTCTTGAGGGCCTCGAGATCCTCCAGCTCGGTCTTGATCCGACGAGCGTATGGTATTGTGAATACCATGACGCTGTTGGTCCCGCTGCTCCTGAGATGGGCGCGGGACATGTACGGACGCCGAGGTTTGCGCGGCCCTGTCCTTGGACTTGGCAGCGTCACGAACTCCTTCGCCGGCGCCCGTTCTTCCGCCAGCGTCTGCTCCACCACCAGTTTGCCCCGGTGATGGTGGGTTCGACGCGGACGGCTCTGCCGCCGCCGAAGCCTTCTTCTTCGGTGGCATGTTGATGAAGATGTTGAAGATGATGAAGATGTTGCTCGTGTGAATGCCGGATCAGGTTCACACAGCCTCGACGCCCCCTACCTGGCGCGCCAAAGATGTCGGGGAGGCTGATCGGACCCACGAACACCTATGGGACCGGCGGACCGAGTCCCTTTTGGTTCGGAGGGGGGCGGAGACCGCACGAAGAGCGGATCGAGGCGAAGCACACGAGCAGTTTACCCAGCTTCGGAGCTCTCCGGAGAGATAATACTCCTACTGCTGCTTGTCTAGTTTGTATTGTGTTCTTGCTAGGGAGCGCTGAGAGCTACAGGACCTAGCGTGAGAGTCTTCGAACCGGGAGGGAACTGATCGACTGACCAACCCCTTCTACGTTGCGCATGGGCCTCCTTTTATATGCTCAAAGGGGCTCCGACAGGTGGCAACGTAGATGGGGGTACAAATGTAAAACTAGTAGTTGGTACACCTACTTGTACAGTGTACAGTGTACTCTACCTAACCCTGACGGCAAGGGACAAAAGCATTAAATGCCCGTCCCTGTCGCCTAAACAGTGCAACAGGGACCGTTAGGAGCGCCACCGTTCGCCACGATGGCAAGCTTGTCAGCGTCACTTATCGCTGCTCCTCACCGGGCTGCACAAATTTTCTTGACCCGCGCGCCTGGAATGGTCCCATGGCGACACGTTGGTGAATGAGCTGGAGCGGAGATGAAGAGAGGTTGCCTGCCGCGGCAAGTGCCTTGCCACGGCTGAATCCTTGTCGCGTCCGGAGGCTTGTCGCTCTCCGAGCCTTCCCGGCAAGCTCCTCTTGCCGGGGTCTTGTCTTCTGCGTGCCTTGAGTGGCATTCCCGGCAAGCTCCTCTTGCCGGGGCCTTGTCTTCTAGGTTAAATACTTTGTTCTTGAATGGCTCCAAAGGAACCGCGGAGGATCTTGGCGGTGACCAGGCAAGCCTTGCCGCGGGGTGCTGCAACTGCCCGTGCATGAGTTCGGGATACTAGGGTACCCCTACTCTAGTACACCGACAGGAGCCCCCGGGCCTGGGCCACACACGGTGCCGGCGCTGTTGGGCCAGGCCCAAAAGCAGTCTGCACGGTCACACGCGCCTTGATCACGCCGTAACTTGCTCTGGACCCACCACGTCCCCCACGAACGGCACGCGCCGATCGTGGCGTCGTGGGAGAGATCGTGGGGGGGTTTCTTTATTAGTAAAAGCGGAATGTCCGCCCCCTCTCCCTCCTTATAAACAGGGGAAACAGGGGCAGGTCGCCCACCTCGCCATTGCTGTCTCATCTCGAAAACCACCGCCGCTCCCCCCTTCTTCTCTAGTGCGAAGAGAGCAGCGCTCCGCCCCCTTTCGCCACAGCGCCATCAACGCCGTCGGTCTCCTCCACCGCCTCCGCCATGGCTCCGAAAGCCGACAAGGGAAGGCGTGAAGTCGGCGAGGCGCAGCGGCTCAGCGGCGCTGCGAAAGGCGGGCCATCTTCTCCCCAGCTCGACGCAAAGCGAGGCGAGGGAGGGCTACTACCTCTTCCGGTCGACGGAGGCAGCGTGCGCATCCGCGCGCGAAGGTACTCCCGCCACCGCTTCGGAACTAGCCCCAACTGGGTACCCTTTCTTTGCGCTTTTCTTCTATTGCGGGCTCTGCCCGCCCTTTTCTGAATTCTTCTGCGATGTCATGAACACCTACGGGCTTCGCCTCCTTGATTTCGCCACGATGGCAAGCTTGTCAGCGTCGCTTATCGCTGCTCCCCGCTGGCTGCACAGCCTCTTGACACGCGCGCATGGAATGGTCCCATGGCGACACGTTGGTGAATGAGCTGGAGCGGAGATGAAGAGAGGTTGCCTGCCGCGGCAAGTGCCTTGCCGCGGCTGAATCCTTTCGCGTCCGGAGGCTTGTCGCTCTCCGAGCCTTCCGGCAAGCTCCTCTTGTCGGGGTCTTGTCTTCTGCGTGCCTTGAGTGGCCTTCCGGCAAGCTCCTCTTGCCGGGCCTTGTCTTCTTGGTTAAATACTTTGTTCTTGAATGGCTCCAAAGGAACCGCGGAGGATCTTGGCGGTGACCAGGCAAGCCTTGCCGCTGGTGTCAGAATCGCCTGCGTGCACGAGTTCGGGATACTAGGGTACCCCTACTCTAGTACACTAACACACGTGATTATGACGCAACTGCTTCCAGTTGCATTGAGGGGGCTTCTACCGGAAAACGTTCGATTAGCCATTGTGAAGCTATGTGCATTCCTCAATGCAATCTCTCAGAAGGTGATCGATCCAGAAATCCCACCATCCTTCTTTAATATCATGACACACGTCCTAGTTCATCTAGTCGACGAGATTGTCATTCTGGACCCCGTATTTCTACACAATATGTTCCCCTTTGAGAGGTTCATGGGAGTCCTAAAGAAATATGCCCATAACCGCGCTAGGCCAAAAGGAAGCATCTCCATGGGCCATCAAATAGAGGATGCCATTGGGTTTTCTGTTGACTTCATTCCTGGCCTTAAGAAGATTGGTCTCCCTCAATTGCGGTATGAGGGGAGACTGACTGGAAAAGGCACGCTTGGAGGGGACTCAATAATATGTAGGGACAGGCATTCTTGGTCTCAAGCACACTACACAGTTCTACAGAACTCTACCTTGGTGACCACGTATGTCGATGAACACAAGAATAGTCTGTGCTCCAAACACCCGGAGCAGTATGACGACTGAATTACATGTGAACACATCAGGACTTTCGATAGTTGGTTGGAAACATGTCTCAGAGGTGACAACACTGTTTCTGATGAGCTGTACTCGTTGTCCAGGGGACCATCTTCGACTGTATTGACTTACAAAGGATACGATATAAATGGGAATACATTTTACACGATCGCCCAAGATCAAAAGAGCACCAACCAAAACATTGGTGTCCGCTTTGATGCAGCAACCAAGAGGGGAAAGGAAACATATTATGGTTACATAGTGGACATATGGGAACTTGACTATGGACATGATTTTAAGGTCCCTTTGTTTAAGTGCAAATGGGTCAATTTGTCAGGAGGCGGGGTACAGGTAGACCCACAGTACGGAATGACAACAGTGGATCTGAACAATCTTGGTTACACAGATGAACCATTCGTCCTAGCCAATGATTTGGCGCAGGTTTTCTATGTGAAGGACATGTCCACCAAACCGAGAAAAAGAAAAGATAAGGAAGCTAATACATCATACGATGAGCCAAAGTGCCACATAGTTCTTTCAGGAAAAAGAGACATCGTGGGATTGGAGGGCAAGACAGACATGTCTGAAGATTATGAAAAGTTTCATGAAATTCCTCCCTTCAAACTCAAGGCTGACCCAAGCACCCTGTTAAGCAATGAAGAATATCCATGGTTACGACGCAATAAGCAAAGGACACAAGTGAAGAAAAAGTGAAGACTTTCTCTCCACAACTATTATGATGATGCCCTTGATCTAGAATATCAATACAGTTACATGTGAAGAAAATAAAATGCCTTTTGTAACAGGCGAGTTTCCATATGAAAACCTAATACTTCGAAAGAGATTGTCCATTTTGTACATGAAGTGCGTCCAGTTTTTGCCGTAACCTCTCAACTTTTTAGCACATGCTATGTGGGTGAAATGATGATGTCATGCCAATTTTCAACCTCTTTAGAGTTCATTTGAAGTTCTTTTCAATTTCAGGGTCATTTAGCTCAAAAAAATCAGTAAATGCATGAAAAATAACATATGAAGTCAGAAAGGGTTGAAAATTGATGATGTGGCTTTGAATGGTTCATTTTACATACAAAAAGTCTGGAGTTCAAATAAGTTCAAAAAAATGAAATCCCTTTGTAACAGATGAGTTTTCATCCGAAACCCTCATATTTTGAAAGAGACTGTCCATTTTGTACACGAAGTGCATCCAGTTTTTGCCGTAACCCTCTCAACTTTTTAGCACATGCTATGTGGGTCTCTCAACCTTTTAGCACATGCTATGTGGGTGAAATGATGATACCATGCCAATTTTCAACCTCTTCAGAGTTCATCTGAAGTGCTTTTCAATTTCAGGGTCATTTAGCTCGAAAAAATCAGTAAATGCATGAAAAATAACAAGTAAAGTCAGAAAGGGTTGAAAATTGATGATGTAGCTTTGAATGGTTATTTTGAACACACAAAAAGTCTGGAGTTCAAATAAGTTCAAAAAATTGAAATCCCTTTGTAACAGATGAGTTTTCGTCCGAAACCCTCATACTTCGAAAGAGATTGTCCATTTTGTACACAAAGTGCATCCAGTTTTCGCGTAACCCTCTCAACTTTTTAGCACATGCTATGTGTGTGATTAAATGATGATACCATGCCAATTTTCAACCTCTTCAGAGTTCATCTTAAGTGATTTTCAATTTCGGGGTCATTTAGCACAAAGAATGAACTAATATAAAAAAGAATGAACTGGAAAACTTTTATGAAACTCTAATAGCAAAAATAATAAACTAAAAGAATGAACTAGAAAACTTTAATGGAACTCTAATAGAAAAAAGAATGAACAAGAAAACTTTAATGAAACTCTAATAGCAAAAGAAATCAACTAAAAAGCTTTTCTAAACCTCTCGTATTATTGAAACTAAAATTATATTAAATTTATGCAACTAAAATTATCAAAGTATTTTCTGTTCAAAACATTAAAAGCAAAAATAATTTTTATAAAAAACTTTTTTGTTAGAAACTTTAATAGCAAAAAGAATTATCATATTTTTGTTATTAACTAAAAATAGAAAATTATTTTTGAATATAATGATAAAACACAGTAATATTAAATAGCAGGAAAAAGAATCACTCCAAAATCTATTTTTATAGTAAAGTTAATCACAAACTAGTGATTCACACAAATTTCAAAGATTTCAAATTAAAACTATTCAAATTGGAAAACTAATGGCACTAATAGAAAGTTTATAATTTTTATTGCCTAAAAGCAAAAAAGAATCACTGAAAAATAGTAAGTATTTTGTTGTAAGTAGAAACAAAATAAAATAAATAGAGCAAAAAAAGAAAACAAAAAACTAGAAAAAAATGCCACCTACTGGGCCAGCATGGACTGAATACGACTAGAAACCCAACCATGGGCCAAGATTCAGGCCTGCAGCAGGCCCAGTAGGCCCACGGGCAAGGAGTGACAGAGTAGGCCCGAAAGCCTGCAGTTGAGAGGAGCTCGAGAGGGTGGGCGCAGCAGCGCTAATAAACCACTCTCGAGCTCTCTCAACTAGCGAGGTGGGACTAAACATCCCACCGCACCGCGCCAGCGCAAGGCCATTGGTCCCCGTTGGTGGCACCAACCGGGACTAAAGGGGTGCATTAGTCCTGGTTCGTAGCACCAACCGGGACCAATGCCTTTAGTCGGTTGGTCTCAACCGGGACCAAAGGTCTCTGTTTCTCGCCCTTTGGGCTGCTAAAAAGGGACCTTTGGTCCCGGTTGGTGGCACCAACCGGGACTACAGGGGGGCATTGGTCCCGGTTGGTGCTATGAACCGGTACCAATGCTTCGTCTATATAAGAAGCACTTGTGAAAATTTCATTTCAGTTCTTGAGGGAGTCCTGGACTAAGGGGTCATCGGGCATCTGGCCTGTTATCCATGGGCCGAACTAATGGACTGTGAAGATATGAAGGCCGAAGACTATACCCGTGTCCGGATTGGACTCTCCTTGGAGTGGAAGGCAAGCTAGGCGACCGATTATGAAGATTCCCTCTTATGTAACCGACCCCATGTAACCCTAGATCTCTCCGGTGCCTATATAAATCGGAGAGCATAGTCCGGATAGGGACAGATTCATTACCATATTCACATAGGCTAGACTTCTAGGGTTTAGCCATTACGATCTCGTGGTAGATCAACTCTTGTAACACTCATATTCATCAAGATCAATCAAGCAGGAAGTAGGGTATTACCTCCATAGAGAGGGCCCGAACCTGGGTAAACATCGTGTCCCCGTTCTCCTGTTACCATCGATCCTAGACACACAGTTCGGGACCCCCTAACCGAGATCCGCCGGTTTTGACACCGACATTGGTGCTTTCATTGAGAGTTTCGCTGTGCCGTCGTCAAAGGGCTCGATGGCCCCTTCTATCATCAGTAATGACGTTGTCCAGGGAGAAACCTTCCTCCCCGGACAGACCTTCGTATTCGGCGGCTTTGCATCAAGGGCCAACTTCGCAGCCATCTGGAAGCGAATCGACAGCTATGCCCCTGGCCATCAGGTCAGATTCGGAAGCTTGAACTACATCGCGAATATCCATGGAGACTTGATCTTCAAGGGATTTGAGCCCGCGGCGATCGCTCCCCCTCACCCCGATGAACGTGACCTAAATCTGCTATCGGATTACGTCCAGGAGTTGGATCCTATTGCTGCAATGGCTTCAGAACCGAAGCAGATCATGCCCTCCGAGGCCACAAAGTCCACGGCATTGGAGCTGCACACGGACTCGACATTCTGCAATGTTTGTGTCAATGGAACTCTGGACTCGTCTCCGGCTACACGTTCCGGACCAGGCACGCCTGTGGACACCGAGCTGGATCGGTTATCGATTTTCGAATTTAGCACCGCAGACATCTTCCAGCATTCACCTTTGGGTGACGTGCTAAACTCTTTACAGAACTTGTCCTTGGAAAAGGACTCACGACCGAACTATATTCGGTTCGAGCTAGAGGCGGACGACGAGGAATTTTGCTTCCCACCCGCTACCCACTTCATAGCCACCGTCGATGACTTAACCGCCGTGCTTGACTATGGCTCCGAAGACATCGGCGATATGGATGACGATGCCGACAAGGAGCAAGGCCAAGACCCGCCATTTACTGGACGTTGGACGGCCACCTCTTCGTACGACGTGTACATGGTTGATACACCTAAATAATCTGGCGACGACAAAGAAGAGCCAGGCGCGAATAAACACTCTGAGACACAGTCCAAGCGTCGGCGCCCCAAACGCCGCTCTAAGCCTCGTCGCTCAAAAGATAGCAACACTGGCACTGGAGAAAATAGTACTCCGGGCGACGCCGAAAACAACGAAGACCCTATCGGAGCCACATCCGAACAGGAGGAACATGACAACGGGAAGGACAACCCTGATGAACAGGCCATAGAAGATGACTCGGAGGACAATAGTTACCGTCCACCCTCCGAAGAGGAGACAAGCCTCGTCAACGAAGACTTCATCGTGCCTGAGGATCCTCTAGAGCAGGAGCGCTTTAAACTCCAGCTCATAGCCACTGCAAGGAGCCTGAAAAAGAAACAGCAGCAGCTTCAAGCCGAACAAGATCTGCTCGTCGACAGATGGACTGACGTCTTGACAGCCGAAGAATACGGCCTCAAGCGCCCAGCCAAGAGCTACCCGAAATGCAGACTACTGCCTCAATTCGATGAGGAGAGGCACCAGAGCACACATCTCCCTCGCTTAATGCGGAAGGACCACCACGTGGTAGAGACAGGGCGGCCGACCGGCCACCCCGCGGTCGGGATAAAGCAGCAACTCAGGCAGAACAGCAGCCTGCCCCACTTGCACCGCAAAAATAGAGACGAAAGAGTTTGGGGTCACGCATACGACCTCCGACAGACCCTAGACAGTAGAGTAGGACATACAAGATTGATCTACGAATCGCGAGACATGCCTCGAGGCACGACGGCGGCTACCTATTCGGACGTGATAAAACTAACCACGCCCGGGCCGAATGCCGCATACAGACTCCATCAGAGCTCCGCCGCGATGCGGCCTGCTATAGAGGCGCTGCACACCCTCTCTGCTTCACAGACGAGGTGCTGGATCACTAATTCCCCGAGGGGTTCAAGCCCGTCAACACTGAATCATACGACGGCACAACCGATCCTGCAGTATGGATCGAGGATTTTATTCTCCATATCCATATGGCTCGAGGAGATGACCTCCACGCCATCAAATACCTCCCATTAAAGCTCAAAGGACCAGCTCGACACTGGTTAAATAGCCTGCCTGAGAATTCTATCGGCAGCTGGGAGGACTTAGAAGAGGATTTCCTTGATAACTTCCAAGGAACTTATGTCCGGCCACCAGATGCCGATGACTTAAGCCACATAGTTCAACAACCTGGAGAATCAGCCAGAAAATTCTGGACTAGGTTCCAAACCAAAAAGAACCAGATTGTTAACTGTCCGGATGCCGAGGCCTTAGCAGCCTTCAAAAAAAGCATCCGTGACGAATGGTTACCACGCCACCTCGGCCAAGAAAAGCCGAAGTCCATGGCAGCCCTCACGGCACTCATGACCCGCTTTTGCACGGGTGAGGACAGTTGGCTGGCTCGTAGTAACAACACAGCCAGCGAGACAGGCCCCTCCAAGGCCAAGAATAGCACTGGCAAGCTCCGGCGCAATAGGCACAAACGCCAAAACAATGGCGACAACACCGATGACACCACAATCAATGCCAGATTCACTGGCTCCAAGTCCAGCCAACGGAAGAAGCCCTACAAAAGAAACAATGAAGGACCTACCAGCCTGGACCGCATACTCGACCGTCCGTGCCAGATACACGGTACCCCGGACAAGCAAGCCAATCATACCAACATGGATTGTTGGGTTTTCAAGCAGGCTGGCAAGTTAAATGCCGAAAACAAAGAAAAGGGATCACAAAGTGAGGACGAGGACGAAGAGCCCCGGCAGCCGAACACTGGGGGGCAGAAGAAATTTCCCCCTCAAGTCAAAATGGTGAACATGATATACGCTACACACATCCCCAAAAGGGAGCGTAAGCGAGCGCTTAAGGACGTCTACGCGGTAGAGCCAGTCGCCCCAAAATTCAATCCGTGGTCGTTGTTCCCGATCACCTTCGATCGTCGAGACCACCCAACTAGTATCCGCCACGGTGGTTCAGCCGCACTAGTCCTCGACCCAATCATTGACGAGTTTCACCTAACACGAGTCCTGATGGACGGTTGGTAGCAGCCTCAACCTGCTCTATCAAGACACAGTGCGGAAGATGGGCATTGACCCATCATGAATCA
This sequence comes from Aegilops bicornis, assembly GCA_021605145.1. Lineage (NCBI taxonomy): Eukaryota > Viridiplantae > Streptophyta > Magnoliopsida > Poales > Poaceae > Aegilops > Aegilops bicornis. Next base: position 271,050,521 of record CM038675.1, on the reverse strand, counting down.
AACCAACAAAGACTACCTTCAAAGGAGTCATACCAGGCATAGAGGCCTGCTGTACGGGCTCAATCACGCTGGAAGTGGTCTTTGGTTCTCCTGACAACTTCCAAAACGAGGAGTTAATCTTCGACATCGTCCCCTTCCGCAGCGGCTACCACGCACTACTCGGACGAACAACGTTTGCTAGATTCAACGCAGTACCACACTACGCTTATCTCAAGCTCAAGATGCCCGGTCCACGCGGCGTCATAACGATCAATACGGAACGCTCCCTCTGAACAGAGGAGCACACCGCCGCCCTAGCAGCAGAGGTACAGAGCGGCCTTCTCAAGCAGCACCATAGTGCGGCTGTCGAGCCCCTGGACATCATCAAGAGGTTCCGGACTACACTGCAGCAGGACAGCGCGGCTCGTCAAGAGCTCGATTAGCAATTCGGCCTCCGTCCCAGTCCCGATGAAGTAGTGGCATTCGCACCACGCGTACATAATTACGCACTCAAAATCCCATGGACATCGACGGAGGCAGAAGCTAACCCGGGATCTACAGTTCGGCTAGACCGATCCCGGACACACATACTTTTCACCTTTTTCTTTTTGTTCCAGGTTCCTTTTCCCACGGGCCTGCTAACCAGTCCCTTTGAAGGATTGGCATACAAGGGATGCAAGCAGCATAGGTGCGTAGAGTAACCTCTATACGTCTTCTTGACGGTATTTATATTTATTTCCCAGGACCCGCACGCTGCGCCCTCTTGATTCCGGCATGCTAAATAGCCCGGAGGCTTCTCGCACTATTTGTACAAGGTACGCCTGGATGTATATATCCACCCAGTTGTAATGAAAATGGCTTGCGGCCCAGTTTCTGTGGTTTTTGCCTCTTGCTTCATTTTATTTCGATCTGCTTATCGGCTGCATCGGTACTCTCATATTCGCCAGGGGCTACTTATCGCCCCACAATAAGGCAGCAAAGTCCAAACACTTCTTATATATAGGTTCGGCACCCCGAATTTAGCATTATATGCATTGGCTCCGAATCATGTCTTTGGTCAATAGTTGGGTTGCTCGGCTCCTGTGCTTGTTGCCCTACGTTCCGCTCTATCGGCTAGGGTAGTAAAGGGAGAACTACTGCGATTGTGCCCTGGCCTTGACCGGATGAGCAGCTCAGTAGAGAAAGCCGAAAACTGACTGTCATGATACGGCGAGAGCCGGTCAGCTGTTCGAGGCTCACAAAATCGTTGGAGATTTTTTTCCGTGTCATGCGAAGGATCGGCACTTCCCAATCAGATGCTGACAGCACCCTGGCTTGGATCAGGGGCTGCGCACTTGCTTAATTATAAAACTCCTATGGCTAAGTGAGGGCGTTTAAGTCGTATAGTCTGATTGCCTTGTTCGCGCTAAACAACTCCTCCAAAGGACCATATAATTGGATCAAGGTTGTTTAGATCCCATCCCGAACACCTCCGTACTACCTACGCGAGGGCAGAAGCCGACGACTGGCCAACCCTCAGATCACAAACAACACGGCCGCACAGGAGAAACAATTAAAGCATAACAAAATTATATTACAGGCTTTGTTTCCATAATACAATGCAAGGGCAACATGCATACATTTATTCAAATACAATGTCCTGCAAACATTGAGCTGCCACAAGTCGAGACCTTTCTATGACATCCGCAAAATATCTCTCGGGTGTGTGGTGCTCCTTGCCCTCCGGCGGCCCGCTGGCAACTTCAACGGCGTTCATCTTCGCCCACCACATCTTGCAACGAGCGAAGGCCATACGGGCACCTTCAATACAGGCAGAGCGCTTGACGACGTCCAGCCGCGGACAGGCTTCCACTAGCCGCCTCACGAGTCTGAAGTAGCTGTCGGGCATAGCTTCGGCTGGCCATAGCCGGATCATCAAATCCTTCATGGCTAGTTTGGCCACCCTGTGCACCTCCACTAGCTGCTTCAGCTAATCGGTGAAGGACACGGGATGCTCTGGCGTCGCATACTGCGACCAAAATAGCTTGTCCATAGAACCTCCTCCTTCGGCTTGGTAGAACTCCGCGTAAATGCGATCGCTGCGTGGTAGATCCGCAAAGCCCTGGGAACTCCGAACCCGGGTTAGTAAAAGGTACTGCTTCTCCGCATACTTGCTTTGCATCTTAAAAGCCTTACCCGCCGTGATCTTCTTGGCCTCCTGGATCTCCTTGAGAGCGGCCTGGGCCTCATTCCTTGCGGTCTCCGTGCTCTGACGAGCCTTGGTGAGTTCGGCCCCTCAAGCCGACGCGTCATGCTCCAAGGTCTCACATTTTTTCACAGCATCCTGGAGCTCCTGCTGGATTTCTTTGACACGGGCCTCAAGCTTCTTACGGGCGGCCTGTTGCTGGACAGCCTTCTCCTCGTCCTTGCCCAGGGCCTTCCTCAGGGCCTCGACCTCGGTCGCGGCTCCTGCACATATTACGACACTACAATCAATACACATCGCCTATGCTTTCCGAATACACAGCAAGTCGTTATTCACCTTGCTGCTCCTGAAGCCGAACCTTAACCTCGCCGAGCTCGCTCTCGGTCCGCTCCAGCCTCTGCCTCAGTTCAGAGACTTCGGCAGCATGCAAGGTCGCGGCCAACAGCGACGCCTGCTTATGCATACATATCACGTTAGTCTCCTACACTAAAAGATTGATCCTCTGTCCGTTTCTTCTCGACGAACACCGGACAGTGTCTCAGGGGCTACTGACTGCATGGGATTTTTCTCTTTCTATGCCACTTACCTTGAAACATGTCAACAGGTTGCTGCAAGCTTTGTTCAGTCCACTCTTGGTGGATTGAACCTTCTCGATCACCGCGCCCATAAGGATGCGGTGCTCGTCCATAACAGAGGCACCCCGTAGCGCCTCCATCAGGTTATCCGGCATCCCTGGATGGACAGGGACCGCCGGCGGAAGCGGTGCACCCCCTCCTTCAAAGCGGGCTGCTCGCTCGACCCCGGAGCCATATGGGTCTCCGGAATCGTATTCGGCTGAGGGCCAAACTGGATGCGGCCCTCTTCGCCAGTCTGCATGGGGATCGGCTCCCCCATGTGTCCGGCAGTGGAGGTCTTTCCTTGAGGCGCCTCCCGGACAGTGTCCTGGGCTCCTCCCTTCGGAGCGGTCCTCCGGGACAACACTTCGGTGTCATCCCTGGCCCCGGGGGAGTAACCATGCGGTGGCGACATGCTCGCCATCTCCGATGGAGCCAACGAACCTCCGAACGAGGATCGTTGGATAGGTCGTGGGCCGGACTGCAATAGTACTGTTAACTGTGTCAAGGTGATGGAGAGAAAGGGCCAGATGTGCGCACAAGCGAGCCATGTCACTTATGATGCGGCCTGGGGCTTAGCACGGGGGCGTTGTTCCGGACTACTGTCAACGTCCCACGCGGTGTTGACCGCCGGGACGCCCTTCCCCTTCTTGGGCGTTTCCGCCTCTAGATGCGCCGAAGCCGCCCTCTTCTTCTTCCTCTCCTCAGGGGGGAGGGTTGTTTTCTTCCTCCTCCTCCTCTTCCTCGTCATTGTCCTCAAGGACAGAGGAATGAGCTCGTCTTCGGACGCTGTGCCCTTGCGGCGGGGGCCACTCTTGGCCCCCTTTGCCTTCTTCTTGGCCTTCTTCTCCGGTGCCTTATATGGCGTCAGCACCAGCATCTTCGCCAGACGCGGGATGACTGGTTCTTCTGGCAGCGGAGCCGGACACTGGATCCGCTTCGCCCTCTCCATCCAGTCCTGAAAAAGCAACAGTAAAAGCTCAGGCATCATCCTTGAAAACAAACAAGTGGAGAATGCATGGAAAACGACATACCTCGCTAGCGGGGTGTTTAGGGTCGTGTCCGCGATATAAATCCGCGGCCACCGGTTTCTCATTGCCCTTGAAGAGCAACTTCCATGCACCTTCGTGTGTAGTCTCTAAGAGCCTCACCAGGGTCTGGTGCTTCTTCGGATTGAACTCCCACAACGGGCGGCTTCGGCGCTGGCACGGAAGGATCCGGCGAACTAACATCACCTAGATCACATCAACAAGCTTGACGCTCTTGGTTACCATGCTCGGAACAAGCGTCTGCAGCGCTATCAGCTCGTCAGGAGAACACCAGTCCGGACTCTTCTCGACCCAGGAGGTGAATCGCATAGGAGCGCCAGAGCGGAATTCGGCAGCTGCGGCCCAGGTGGTGCCGCGTGGTTCTGTGATGTAGAACCACTACTTCTACCACTCCTTTACCATATCCACAAAGGTGCCTTTGGGACAGGAGACGTTGGATAATTTACTCACCATTGCCCCTCCGCACTCCGCGTGCTGGCCATCCACCACCTTCGGCTTCACGTTGAAGACTTTGAGCCACAACCCAAAGTGGGGTTGGATGCGGAGGAAGGCCTCACACATGATGATAAACGCCGAGATGTTGAGGAAGGAATTCGGGGACAGATCATGGAAATCTATCCCGTAATAATACATTAGCCCGCGGACGAAAGGGTGGAGTGGAAACCCTAGCCCGCGGAAGAAATGAGGGAGGAATACTACCCTCTCGTTGGGCTCCGGCGTGGGGATGATTTGTCCCTTGACCGGCAAGCGGTGCGTGATTCCCTTCGCCAAATATCCGGCCGCCCGGAGCTCAGTAATGTCCTCCTCCTTTACGAAGGAGACCATCCACTTGCTCTGACCACCAGATCCGGACATGGTTGCTTGAGGGGATGAGAACTTGGGCGCTGGAGCTCGAGATTGGAAAGGCGGAGACAGAGAGAGAGAGAGAGCGTGAGAAGAGGAAGAGGGAATCCTTATCCCCTTATAAAGGCAGCATATATTAAACGCCTCCTCACTCGCCTTAAGATTCGCCTATTACCAAGGGATGTATAAACGGCATGGTTGGGTTACCCATGTCCGCATTGATGAGAATCCCGCAATAAGGGGACACGATCTCTGTTTCAACAAGACGTGCCAATAGCAACCGCGTCTTGAAACATGGGATGGCAGAAGAAAAACGGTTCGAAATTATGACCGGACGGGCGTGATGTTACGTTGCAGAAACTGTCAGCGGAGGGAACTCGTGTAAAATATATATATTCTCTCTGCGGTTGTATGGTGTGTGTAACAGGTCCGGACACAATCATCGCATCCGAAGACTATCTTGGAGTTCGGAAGAAGGGGAATCCGCCTTGCAATGCCGAAGACAATCTGCGTGCCGGAATCCTCGTCATTGAAGGCAGGTTCAGGGGCTACTGAGGGAGTCCTGGACTAAGGGGTCCTCGTGCGCCCGGCCTGTTATCCATGGGCCGGACTGATGGGCTGTGAAGATATGAAGGCCGAAGACTATACCCGTGTCCGGATTGGACTCTCCTTGGCGTGGAAGGCAAGCTAGGCGACCGACTATGAAGATTCCCTCTTATGTAACCGACCCCATGTAACCCTAGATCTCTCTGGTGCCTATATAATCCGGAGAGCATAGTCCGGATAGGGACAGATTCATTACCATATTCACATAGGCTAGACTTCTAGGGTTTAGCCATTACGATCTCGTGGTAGATCAACTCTTGTAACACTCATATTCATCAAGATCAATCAAGCAGGAACTAGGGTATTACCTCCATAGAGAGGGCCCGAACCTGGGTAAACATTGTTTTCCCCGTCTCCTGTTACCATCGATCCTAGACGCACAGTTCGGGACCCCCTACCCGAGATCCGCCGGTTTTGACACCGACAGTTCTTCTTCCACTGCCTCGACGATGATGCCAGGCTGCCCCGCCGTCGTCGTCGTCGCCCTGCCTCCGACGCCGTCGTCGCGCCCTGCCTCCGATGCCCTCGTCACCGTGCTCGCTTGCCCGACACCGTCGCGCGCCCGACCCGACGCCGTCGTCGCGCCGCCCTGGCCACCGCCTGGTCTCAGTGCCGCCCGGCGCTACGGTGAGGAAGAAGAGGAAGAAGAAGAAAAAAGAGGAGAAGAAGAAAACATATATATTTTTAGATTAAAAAAATATTTTTTTCTTCTTCTCCTCTATTCCTCTTCTTCTCCTTTTTTTTCTTAAAAAACTATTTTTTCTTCTTCTCTTCTATTCCTTTTTCTTCTCCTTTTTTTCTTTCTCTCCTCTTTTTTTCTTCTTCTCCCTCTTCTTAATTTTTTCGGGAACGAGGGTGTCGAGGATCGCCGAGGGGTCGAGGGTTGGGAACTAGGGTAGAGGCTCGAGGGTCACCGAGGGGTCGAGGGTCATCGAGGGGTCGAGGGTTCGAGGGTTGTCGAGGGGCCGAGGGTTCGAGGGTCGAGGGTCGTCGAGGGGTCGAGGGGTCGAGGGTCGTCGAGGGGCCATGGGTCGAGGGTCGTCGAGGGGTCGAGGGTCGAGGGTTCGAGGGTCGTCGAGGGGCCGAGGGTTCGAGGGTCGAGGGTCATTGAGGGGTCGAGGGTCGAGGATCGCCGAGGGGTCGAGAGGTTGCTTTGTGTCAAAGTATTGAAGAAATCCATGGCTACATCATTAGCCGGAAGTAATCGGGGCATGATGGTACGAAGTTCTCCAAAGTTGTTCTGGAACGGAGTCCCGGATAGGATAATTCGCCTTTTGGTATGAATTTCAGCAAAGGCCTTCCAAATAGCGATATTCGGAAGGCTCTTGCTGAACTTTGTACCAAAAAGCGAATTATCCTATCTGGGACTCTATTCCAAAATAACTTTGGAGAGCTTCGTACTATCATGCGCCTGTTACTTTCGCCTAATGACGAAGATATGGTTTTGTTGAATCCTTTGACACTAGACAAACATGACATGAGGGGGTCGAGGGTCGGGAACTAGGGTAGAGGGTCGTGGATCGCCGAGTGGTAGAGGGTCGTGAACTAATGTAGAGGGTCGAGGGCCGCCGAGGAGTCGAGGGTCGTCGAGGGGTCGAGGGTCCAGATTTATCAAGAATACCCCCATTATGGATGTGCACAAGTTGATCCAATTTTTTTCTGATCTCATATATATTCTTCTATATGTCACGTTGTCTGTCAAAGTATTGAAGAAATCCATGGCTTCATCATTAGCTGAAAGTAACAGGTGTATGATGCTACGAAGCTCTTCAAAGTTGTTTTGGAACAGAGTTCCTGATAGAATAATTCACCTTTTGGTACGAATTTCAGCAAATGCATTCCAAATAGCGATATTCGGAAGGCTCTTGCTGAACTTTGTACCAAAAAACGAATTATTCCATCGGGAACTCCGTTCCAAAACAACTTTGAAGAGCTTCGTACCATTATGCGCCTGTCATTTGCGGCTAATGACGAAGTCATGGTTTTCTTGAATTCGTTGACACTAGACAACATGACATATAGAAGGGTAGATGAGATCAGGAAAAATATGGACCATTTTTTGCACATCCAGAATGGCGCCATTTTGTTAAATCCCTTGTAGGTCCGGACGTCGGACAATCATGAGAGGCGGTCCGGCCCAAACCCTAGAAGTGCTGCCGAGGCCACCCAAATTTACCAAGTTAAAAGAGTATTGTCGTCGAGGCCACCCCAAACCCTAGAAGCGTTGCCGAGGCGACCCAAATTTACCAAGTTAAAAGAGCGTTGTCGTCGAGGCCACCCCAAACCCTAGAAGCGTTGTCGAGGCCACCCCAAATCATAGAAGCGTCGAGGCCACTAATATGATTCCTTGTTGTGATTAGCTAGCTAGGTCTACGTTTTCCACTAATATATTCATCTGTCATGTTTGTACATTAATTGCCATGTTGTAATATTTGCAGAAACTATGGAGCACCGAGACTTGGAAGCAGAACAGGTGTTGGGGGACATAATCCTCGGCGGAGGTGATGTCTTGTCGTATCTCAACGACACCGATGGTCTGGAAGGAGAGGGTGAAGCAGGCTCCGATGATCGAAGAATGGAGGCGGAAGGACATGATTATGATGGCTCCGGTGATGGAATGCCGGTGGAAGAAGGAGACCGTGATGACGGCTCCAGTGAGCGAACGGAGGAAGGAGTTGTTGCAAAGTTCGGCGAGGTATATATATTAATTAAGCCTGTGCTGACTAGCTAATTGATGCATTAATTGTTTTGGTATGTACACATATTAACTCTCTTATTTGTTCTTTTCTAGCCCTCCGGATCGAGCCAAACTTCGGTAACGATACGAGGCCCAAAGAAAAAGTTGCGCCAGGATGAAAGGTTCACGATCACAGCAATCAAGGGCGATAGCCAACCGATTGAACCCAGCCGGACCAAGGAAGCATTTTACGCTCGGTCTTGGGGTTCTTGTTAGGGACATGATCGATCAGCATCCACCAATGGTATAAGCCTAAGAACGAAGACCCTCAAGTGTCTTATGTCAACGATAGGCAAAAAGATGATCTTTGGACCGCGCTGAAGGCAAATTTCACCCTACCGCCAGAGGAGGATTCGGAGAAGCCAGTTATAGAGCCATTGGTCAAGGCTCATGCTCTTAAGAAGATGGCAGATCTATTCAGGAGGTGGAAGAATGAGTTGAAATCAACGTCTGTCAACAAAGGGAAGACTCCAGAATTCACCGGCTGATTTGAGAAGATAAGAGATCAATGGCCCGCATTTGTGGCCTACAAGACATCGGAGAAGAGTAAGAAGATGTCAGCGACAAACAAGAAAAATGCTGCAAAGAAGGAGCTTCACCATCGCACGGGGTCAGGTGGCTACCTCAAAGCCCGGCCATTGTGGGACAAGGCTGAGAATGACCTGCTTGATAAAGGGGTTGAACCAGAGACATTGCACTGGCCAGACCATTCAAGGACTTAGTTCTTCGGGGTTGGGGGAACGTTGGACACTGAAACAGGGAAGTGCGTTTGGACGAACCAGCAATTGGAAATACCCGTTATAAAGCTTCAGGAGTATATCGCCGCAGCGCAGCAAGGGATGTTCGTTCCCGACAGAGAGAACAACGAGCTCATACAGGCCCTCGGCAATCCCGAGCATCCTGGACGGACACGAGGCACGCCAAGCTCCGTTTCGTGGAAGGTTGGGTTTCCTGACGCAGGCGGTTACAAAACCCGGGAGAGGAAGAGGAAAGTGGAGCAGACCGAACTGCAGAAGCTAATGCAAGGGTACAAGCGCTAGAGGAACAAGAAGATCACAGCCAGCGACCTGCCGGAGCTACCCCGCCATCTCAGCGGAGAAGCAGCGTGGCTTCCACCAAGCTCCTCAGCAGCCTGACTTCACGGCTCCTGCTAGCTACCTCGTGGATGCTATCACGGAGGCTCAAGATTGCCACCTTATGACGCAATGAAAGAACTTCAAAGTCAAGGCGGCTGTCGGCTCTGTTGCACCTCCTGAACCCGACGCAACTTTTCACTGCCTTCCGATTCCACAAGGCTATGCTGTTGTGATGGTGGATGAAATAACGAAGGGATTTAAGGAGCTCGAGCTTAACCACCCTACCTGTGAAGGGGAGACTCGGCTGGGTCTTTCTCTGAAGACTCCATGTCTATGGCGGAAGGAGCTCATCAACCTTCCGAACTGGACTCCTCCGCCTCCTCCTCCGGCGAGTCAGGGCCTCCGCCTCCTCCTCCTGCGAGTGATCAGGGCAGTCCACCTCCTTCTTCGGCGCGTGGCGGCACTCCGCCTCCTTCTCCGCCTGCGTCGGTGCGTCCGAGCAGCCCGCCCCTCCTTCGCCTCGTCAGCAACAGCGGAAGACAGCCGCCGCCGCTCCGGCTGCTCCGGCGCGTCGTAGCACTCCACCTCCTTCTTCTCCGCCTTGTAAGCAACGGAAGAAGATAATCGCAGCCGCTTCGGCTGCTCCGGCGTCTAGCAGTACAACCAGAGGCGGGAGGCAATACAGATTTGGTCCATCTCTCAAGCCTCTAGAGAAGTTACCATACGAGATGACCGAGGAGGAAAACACGAAGATCTGTAAAGCCCAAGTGAATGACTTCTTTGAAACGCGAAGAGCTATGAGGCATCCACCTTCGGAGGAGAAGATAGATCCCATGAAAGTTCAGCGCACTGTCGATGCTTTGAAGCGACCACCACCGTCTCCGCCGAAAACCAACTATGAGCGCATTATTGAAAGGTCATATATCAAAGTGGAGCGGTCGGGAAGTACTTGCAGTGATCGAAGGTTAGCAGAACGAAGAAGTGGAAAAAATTCCCCAGCTCGGCGAACAAGCGAACCAATCGTGCCCCCCCCCCCCGCTCAAGGTGTCTAGCGATATCGTCGCTAATCATCCGAGGATGGTGCCCGGTACCAATCCTGGAGATTACCTGCCGACGATGCACATTTTGATACAACGGAGGTGGACGATTTCAAATACCGGCACGGGAAGCCTCTCGTCAAACCTGGTCATCCTCCTCTAACAATGATGATGCGAAAATTTCATGAGTGGTACATGAAAACCTGCAGCGAGTCTGGGAAGGATACTTTGACGCTGAGAGTTAAAGGGGAGCACGACCTCGTTGGAATTGATCTGTTGTCTGTTTCATTTGAGGAGTTCTTCCAGTTTTTTCAATCAAAAGGCCCTCGATAAAATAATCGTCACTTGTTGTCTGTAAGTACTACTTCTGTAATTAAGTCTCTATATATAGCTCAACTCTTTCATTGCATGTATATATAATTAGCCTCACTATATTATGCAGATTGAAGATCGTCGAATGCAGTAAGGCAGAAATCTATAATATTCGGTTCATTAACACAAATCTCATAGATGAATGGACGGTTAAATATGATGCCAAACAAACCGAGGCCAACTTACTACGATCGTTGCTTCAAAATCAAAACAAAGATAAAATACTCTTTCCTTACAACTTCAAGTGAGTGTTACTGTCTTGTGCATATTCGGTTTCCATTATTACTCAAGGTTATAGTAATGTAATTGATGAGTTATGCATGCGTGCGCAGCTTCCACTTTATTCTCCTAAAGATTAAGATTGAGCAAGGACTAGTAACCGTCTTAGACTCGAGACGAAAAAATCCCGAGGAGTATGCGACCATGACTAAAATGCTCGAGAAGTAAGTTCAATCGATCATTGTCGCACCATATCCGCAACTTTGTTCATTTCCTGATATCAAGTAATTGTTTTCTTTGTCTCGCAGGGTTTGGAAAGTATTCACTGCACAAGGTCCGGGACTGCCGGGGGAGCTGCGATTTACATACTCGAAAGTAAGTACTACTAGCTAGCTAGTTCCGCGCATCTCCGGTTGATTCTAGCTAGCTTCATCAATACCATTTATAATGCTTCATTATCAGTTTGATTGACCTCTATTTCTCGTAAAGTGCTTGTGGCACGAACCCGGGAATAATTACTGTGGATACTACGTTTGCGAGTTCATCTACAACGCGACTTGCAAAAACAATTGGGGCTACTCTAAAAGACAATTCGAAGTGCGTAAGCAATAATATTCATAATTTTATTTTATTACACCATCATTTGTGTTGAGTTTCATTCATATATATGTATTGACCCCCTTCTTCAAATTAGACGTGGCAGATGCGGAATGAACTCCTACCACAAGATCACATACGAGCAATTCAAGAGGAATTGGCGGGATTCTTTCTTGACCGCGTCATCAATAAAGCCAGAGAATACCATGTGGAACTTGAGTTCAGATGTTAGGGGATTGTAAGAGATCTTATATTGTATATATGTAGCCAGTAGCGTCGGATAGATATACGAAAACTTGTTGTTCGACCAATCTCTCGGAGAAGGAGAGGTCGATCACTTCTCTCTGTATATGTTCATGACGATCTTCTATACTTGATGGTTTCCTTCATTTGCTTACTAGCTAGCGTGTCGAGTCCTCTCTATACATATAATACATAGCGTCGACCAAGCACAAAGATAAGAGAGGACACTTCTTTCTATTAGCTAGCTAACACAATATATGAAACCTCTAAATAACCCCCACACCCCCCCCCCCCCCCCCCACCACCACCATTTCAAAAAAAAAATCAGCCCCTGAACTGCTGACGCGTGGATGCATTTCGGTCCCGGTTGGTGCTATCAACCGGGACAAAAGGCCCTCCTGCCTGGGCAAGCCGCAGCGGCCACGTGAAGGTCCATCTGTCCCGGTTCATAGCCGAACCGGGACTAAAGGTATTGGGCTTTAGTACCGACCGTTTAGTCCCGGTTCCCGAACCGGAACAAATGGGCCTTATGAACCGGGACAAATGGGCCTTTTTCTACTAGTGCCCTCTCGTTGCCTTGCATCTCCTAGATTAGATCTTGGGTGTTCGTAGGATTTTTTTTTTATTTTCATACTTCGTTCCCCATCACAAACCCCTGGTTTGATGCTTTGGTGTCCCATAAAGTTGGAATATTCTTTCAGGTGAAGGCGACGTTTCCGTCGATAGCGAGGTGCCTGTGGTGACTTCATCAATCTCAAGACCCGTCGGCTCAGTCTCTTCCAGATGTTTATAGGGAGAGTATGCGTACATGCATTTATAGGGGTGAGTGTGCGTACGTGATTTTAAGCGTGTGCATATGTACCGTGTTTCTCAGAAAAGATATCAACATTCAGATAGCCCCAATACCATTATCCAATTTTGAGCCTCAATATCAAGTTCCAAACGGTGCCTGATTTCTCTTTCTACTCGTGCACCGGCCGACCAAATGAACTCTGCATCTAAGTGTAACTGCCGTAGATTCGTCTGTTTGCCAGACAAGTTAAATTTTGTGCTCCCTAAGCAAAAGCAGTGCACAAATTATGCACTTATTAAACTGAGAGCGCGCCACATTAATCGTCAATAATTCAGTAATCACCTCGCCCAGAACATCGTCACCACAGATACTAATTTGTGTCCCTAAAAAATAATCATTTGGGTGGATAAACTCAAACGTATCTATTGTGACAAATTATGTGCGTTGAAAGCTACCGGAAAGATTCCAACGAACCACTCACACACACTATATAGAGGCCACAAGAACAAGCCTACTGAACGTCCTCAAGAAGAAGCAGACGCTTTTAGGCGGCAGCGCCATGGAGTTGTTGCTTCTCCTCGCATGCTCTCTCATCTTCCCTCTTGCCGCTCCTGCCAGGGAGATCACCAACGCCTGCACCTCACAAGCTAATGGTACTCCCATAATACTGAGTAATATTGGCAGTGTATTTATCTCTTCCTCAGTTGGTTTTTCATCCATGATAGCTTTTTTATTATACGTAGTAGTTTTCATCATCGTCACATACCATGTTGTTGCGCAGTACACAACCTAACTTGAACCGTTCATGGGACCATGATAAGTAGACGGATGGATGGCTTATGGTTGAATCAGGGCTGGATACCTATGTCCTTTGTTCTTTTGGAGTTGTAGAGCTTAGATAGAGAGGATGTGGCGGTAGATGGTGTGTCAATTGTCAGGTCTACAGAATTTTCCTTGTTTATTGGTTTACTGCTTATGGTATCAATTTTGTTTATTCTCTATGTAAACACATAGTACAACTCATGTGCTTCAATCCTAGCATGCAAAAGGGTGATAACTATTAACCGCCTTCGCTAACCATCTTATCAAGATTTGAGATTGCTAACCCGACCTCGCCCGGTTTCACTAACCATCTTAGAATCAGTTTGCATTGCAGATTTCAACTTTGTTAGAGATTAGCATACACATTTCCAAGAACACGTACAACATGTGAAATTCATAAGGCATATTTCTGTAGAAATTCAGGCGCCAGATAGCCAGCGAACCAGATAATTAGCAAAGATAGCAACCATTAAGCTACAAGAAAGCAAGCAACACTGCTTAGGAAAAGAGAAGGTGACCACTCAGAGCAAACCAAGCAGTGATAAGTGGCACGAATAGACACTTGCGTGAACCAGTCTGACTCTCCCTTCCCGTAACTGTCGACGAATCAATTCAGTTTACTCCGTTTGACGGGTTTCCTCTGGCGTTGGACTTTTGGGTAGTACAATCATGGACAAATTGGTAACCTGTCAATAACTGATAAAGACTTGAAAGTTGTGATGTGGAGACAAATGAGAGGGCATGGCATGGTGCTCCATGGGATGGGAGCATCATCTGTTGGTGCCTGGATGAGACCCCATTGATGAGAAGTTGAGAAAAAAAAAGAGAAAAAAAAAACAGGAGATTCCGCGACAAATTTCGGTTGCAGCTGGTGACAAACTGGACAGGGTTTTAGTTACATGGTTATGATTAATGAAGGTGTGCATAATTGATAAAATGGGTCGTGACAAAATTCGTCTTCATAGAATGTTAGGCCAGATTTTCCGATCCTGTTTGCTAATCTGCTGACGATCCCTTTCGTTTTGTAATTCTCCACGTCAACAGCAGACCGTGACTCCGTACCAACTTATATCCAAACATCGCTGGAATGAATAACCCGACGCGTCATGGTCGTGTGCGTCCAAAGTTACGTGCAGTCCGCTGCCACCAAAATATGCAGGGGCCGGACGGTTTGTACCCTACCACCGGTGAGCTAGCAATCACTGGTTGGACGGACGAGCTAGCTCCATCTGAAAGCAAACCACATTGAGTAGTCAAAAAATATGCAGGCGCCACTCCCTTAGCAACTCTACAGTTATAAGATAATGACGTGAGTAATAACACATTATGCGATGGTTTGTTGCAGTTTTTCAGCACGTGAACGGCACCGGCATGCACCTGACACTGCACCACCCGCAGAGCCCCTGCTCGCCGGCGCCTTTGCCGTCGGACCTCCCCTTCTCCGCCGTGATCGTCCACGACGAGGCGCGCATCGCCCGCCTCGCCTCTCGCCTCGCCAAGACACCCTCCAGCCGCCCGACGTTGCTCCGCAAGAGCACCGGCGGCGCCCACCTGGGCGACTCGCAGGCCACGTCGGTGCCGCTCGTGCCCGGCGCGTCGGTCGGCGTGGGCAACTACGTCACCCAGCTGGGCCTCGGCACGCCCGCGACCTCCTACGCCATGGTCGTCGACACGGGGTCATCGCTCACGTGGCTCCAGTGCTCTCCCTGCGTGGTGTCGTGCCACCGGCAGGCCGGCCCGCTCTACAACCCGCGCGCGTCCACCACGTACGCCGCCGTGCCGTGTTCGGCGCCGCAGTGCGGGGAGCTGCAGGCCGCCACGCTCAACCCGTCCGCGTGCTCCGCCTCCGGCGTCTGCATCTACCAGGCCACCTACGGCGACAGCTCCTTCTCCCTCGGGTACCTTAGCAGGGACACCGTCTCCTTCGGCTCCGGCAGGTTCCCCGGCTTCTACTACGGCTGCGGCCAGGACAACGAGGGCCTCTTCGGCCGGTCGGCCGGGCTCATCGGCCTCGCGCGCAACAAGCTGTCGCTGCTCTACCAGCTCGCGCCGAGCCTCGGCGACTCCTTCTCCTACTGCCTGCCGACCTCGGCGTCCACCGGGTACCTATCCATCGGGTCGTACACCCCGGCGGAGTACTCGTACACGCCCATGGTGTCCAGCTCGCTCGACGCCTCGCTCTACTTCGTCAGCCTCGCCAGCATGTCCGTCGCCGGGAGCCGGCTCACCGTGTCGCCGTCGGAGTATGGCAGCCTGCCGACGATCATTGACTCCGGCACGGTGATCACACGCCTGCCCACGGCCGTGTACACGGCGCTGAGCAAGGCGCTGGGCGCGGCCATGGGAGGGGCGCCCCGCGCGCCGGCGTACTCGATCCTGGACACGTGCTTCAAGGGCCAGGTGTCGAAGCTGCGCGTGCCGGCCGTGGACATGGCGTTCGCGGGCGGCGCGACACTCAAGCTGGCTCCAGGCAACGTGCTGATCGACGTGGACGAGTCCACGACGTGCCTCGCGTTCGCGGCCACCGACAGCACGGCGATCATCGGGAACACGCAGCAGCAGACGTTCAGCTTTGTCTACGACGTCGCGCAATCCAGGATCGGCTTCGCGGCCGGCGGCTGCAGCTGAAGAATGGACGAAATGAACCCCACCTGCATCGCATGCATGGACCCAGCTAGGTAAATCTGCAACCAGAGCACGCCAAGCTACTTGCAAATACAATTACACCAAAGAAGATAAACAATGTCATAAGGCAAGCATGTGAAATAGTACTGTGTTTGCTCTTCTTCTGTCTGTACAAGTGCTTCAACCACTGTATGTATTGTAAATGCACAAAAGTATTGCAATGGCCTAAAGATTTGGGATATGATAAACTTATGACTTGTTAATGTGCGTTCTCCAACGATTCATTGTTTTCCTGTTTCCATTCGACGAACAATTTCCTTATCATAAATTCTGCAACAAATGACAAATGCAAAACATTGAGCCAAAATATTCAATTGGTTTGGATGTTTCGCCGCCTCCAATAATTGTGACTCCCTCTCTTCACAAATATAAGATGTTTTGGATATTTTAGTACAGTTTTGCTAAAGCACATCTAGATGTGCCATAAGTATTGCACATCTAAGTCCTATATCATTGATCTTACGTTGAGATTCGTGTGGATATTTTCTTTTTCTTTTTTCTTTTCCTCTTCATGCTTGATTCACTCACTTAGATGTGCAATAAGTAGGGCACATCTAGATGTGCCCTAGATATTCCCATTTTAATATGGACCACATATGGGCTGACACGAGTGAACAAACACACTAAAACATTTCTATATACATCTGATTCAGAAAAAAGTTAAAACATCTTATATTTGTGAACAAAGAGAGTACATGAATGGATGACGAGTACTTCTCGATGTGGAGGGAGCTGCCCATGATGGAAGGCAAGATTGCCAGGACATGCATATATCGAAAGTGACAGCAAACCAAAGATACTGATAACTAACCGGTGTTATTCTCTTCTTCTAATAGAATTGCAATCTTCTTGATAAGGTTTCGTAGAAGAAAAAGGGAAACTAACACCAATTATATGAGAAAGTACAACTAGTTTACATTTACATGCAGATAAGGACTTCGTCCATTTATAATCTGTTAATCTCTTGAGTGAAGAAGACCAAAAGTTTGTGAAGCAGCACATTCCATGCAGAGCACAGATAGATGATCCAAGAAATCATCCTACATATAGAATAACCAATATGCTGTCATTTCAACGGTCTGTAAATCAGCTCTTCAAGGTCCAGAAATCCCTAATGGGCATCCATTACGTCTCCAGGTCTTCACTGTTACAAGGGTACAATCAGTGTCGGGCACTAGATTGTGGGTCCTCATAAGAAAAACAGTAGCTTCCGAATTGTAACTAAATTTATGCATACATGTTATAGTAATGTTGTTCATGTGTCATACAGTATGAGTTGGTTTCTGTATTACACAATGTTGGCCAACCAAGAACCAACTAACGTCATATGGTAACAGCATAAAAACTAACAAGGGAAAATTCAGAGGTCTCTGTATTACACAATTGACATGATGCTTTAAATTTATACCATGTATGTATCACAGAAGTAGTTGTAAAATGCCACAGGATGACCAGTTCTACATGATGAGTGATTGCTTTCTAGGGATTGACAGATCTCGCTGCCGATAAACTGATTTAATCATCTTTTGGACTAGAACTAAAAATGGAGACTAGGAATCCTTCAGAGCCAACTGGTAAGGGCTCGTGTCATGTCAATGGCTGGGGCCTGACATATATTGTTCGTCAGCATACACCACAGGACAGCTGAAAGGGACCATATGAGTCTTGCATGTGGGGTAATGGCAGCGGTGTGCAAGACATCCAAATGGCTTTGGGGTTTGCTTTGTCTTGGAGTTGGCTAGGACCTACAGATAGGATAATATGAAAGGGTTCTTCGACATTGACACGTGAGCTGTGAAAGTGGAACACTTCTACGTGGTACCCACCAGGCAACTGGCTTTGACAAGAACTATTTATGATATTCAGTTTCTTATTGTTGGATTCTTTATATGGTATTAAGTGAAGGCTGCACAAAATAAAAACAAAGAGCAACAAACATGTGCTGGTTGGTGTTTCACTTTCTGATGTTGCCACATTAAACATATTTTAGGAAGGTAACTTAGGGCCACGGTCTGAGTTTTGTGACAGAAGCCTATGTCATAATAATTTTGTCATACCTAAAACAATTTAGGTTACACGGTTCAGGTTCACAGAAAAATTTGGAAGAGATGACACTGCAGAGACCTAGACCCTTGTACCAAAAGTTGGATGAACCATGTTTCTGGTAGCGCCAACGACGACTCAGGACATGGATCAAAAGTGGGCTCCGGTTTTATTACAGTGCCCCAAATGGTCTTCAACTTGCCTGCAATCACGTTGATAACGCCAACGACGACCTGGGACATGTCCACAGTCATGACGACAATGACCTAGGGTGGCATGGAAGTCAGGATGCAAGCTGGACGGGACTACCCGCTCGGCCGCAACACCGCCCCGCAAAGTATGCCCGCTAAGCGCCGTTGGACAGACCGTATGATCATAAGCGGGCTCAAGCGATATGGCCGCTTTGTCCGGCGGGTGCCGCAGCGTCCCGCATCTCCAACTAAAATATAACTCGTACCATGAGCTCTATCCAACCGGGAGAATCCCTGAAAACTCACACCAGTAAACGAGCAAGCCGCATCTACTGTACATGCACAGTAAAGTCACACCCTGAAAATTGCGTGGCCGGCGGCGGTCTGCGGCAGGGCAGCGTTGCCTGAGGTGGCGCGGGAGATGGACTGTGTGGACGTGCAGTAGGGAAGCTGTGCTGGCTGCTGCGTGCTGCAGGTGAACTGTGCCCCAGACGTGAGGAAACGCCTTATGCCCTTACATGCTTTCACGGGTTGCATGATGTGGGCTGTATGCGGCTTTCACGGGTTGCCACTTAACCCACGAGGAAACACGCGAGCACATGCAAACCGCCACATGAACCCACCGGGACCACGACCACCCGCATTAGCAAGTGCAGGCTGACCGTTTCCCGCCCCGCCTACATCCTGACATGGAAGGCAAAATGGTCACAATCACAACACTCTAGCAGGTAGTCGTGGGGACGGTGGACAGACTCATGGTGGTCGCAGGCATGGCAGGTGCGTCCAAACGCATGCGGCCTTGGAAGGCTTAGACTGATGGGTCATGGCCGAGCATGGTCCCGTGCTCACCAAATGTCTCGGCGAGTCAAGCAGTAGATGCAGACTTCGTTATCCCGGTCTTAAAGGCCGCGGGCATGGCATGAACACTGGCCACCCCACTATTGGCCTGGACATGAATGTTGGCTTCGGCAGAAAACGATGAGCGACATGGCTGAGATGAAGGACGTGAGGGTAGCGGGAGTGGAGAGATGAAGGTTGTGAGGGCGGTGAGCTTGAACATGGTGGTGAGACTAGAGGGGAGGCCAAGAGGATGTACAAGGTCATAACAGCGCAGGTAATTGTGTACTCATGATTGTAGGAGCAAATGATGTACTCATGATGTAGGAGTAGAGATCATGGTCAGATTTTTGAGAATGTAGTAGTCAGCGTAGAGACCATGTTCAAGTCTTATTGTACGCACTTGGGGTACTCAGTATTTGGCACCAAATGAGGATGATCCCGATCACAATAAACAGAGCCACGGTTTTATCGAGAAAGCTATGTTCTTGATGGAGGTAGAAATGCCTCGACACGAAGTTGATGGTGCCATGACATTTTATTGGCAAGATAGGCAGTTGAGCTTTCACGTATGAAAAAATGGTAAAGAGTAGTAATAAAATCCATGAGGCGGGAATGGTCACCAAGGTTCTACTAGCAGATGTAAGTCATGATTACATGTTTTTTTTTAAATCGTCATGATTACATGGTTAATAGGCTTCTTCCGGCCATAAAGCAGAAAATAGTTAAACAACGGAACGCGACTGCACCACATACATACAACAAGACAACACTGTTAGGACCGAGAGTATATCGACCAAAGGGGGCAGAAATAAGTTCAATAGAGCAAAGGCTAAACATGCACTTCAGAGAGGAACAAGTCTTTCGAGGAAAGATGCGATAATTGTTCGTGCATAGTAGATCACAGGTCTGACTATTACGATGGTAATGCATGTTAGAGTTATAATATAAGTCATGTACCCCTTTGTATTTATCCCGTTGTATAAGGGGTTTCCTGCATATGCTCCACACCTGTACATGTATATATATCGGCCTATGGCTTCATGGGAATACAAGTTGCTTTCCTAACATGGTATTAGAGCCTAGGTTAATTTTTTTTCAGACGCCGCAACTTCGTGCTCGTCTTGATCGGTTCCAGATCGATCTCAGATTTTTTCTTGCCTCGCGACGTGATCCGCTCATGTCCGGTCAGCCGCTAGCTCATCTCCTTCTGGTCGCCCCGATCCGCTGTTCTCCAGCCGGATCCAGCCGCCGGCCGCCGTCTGTTGTGATCTCCAGTTGGATTCCGCCGCCGGGTGCCTTGTCTTCTACAGGATTCGGCAGCGGACGAGGATCGAAGCCTGCTTCGCCCGGATCGAAGCCGCGATCCAGCCGCCAGGCGCTGACCGATCGTCTCGTCGCTAGAAGCGCTCGATCCGACCACGCTGGCCTTCCCGCCGATCCACCGGGCTCGCTTTCCACCCGGTCGACCGCTTCCAGATAAATCGAGGCGGACGATCGCTCGACAAGGTCGCCTCGTTCCCACCGGCCCTAAGCGACGGGGCCACGATCTCTCGCTCACCGATCTACGCCTTAAAAAAATGTCCGGCCGATCGGGCTATGTTGTCCCTCGCTGTCCGGTGATCTTCGATGGTACTAACTACACCGAGTTCATCGGCTTCATGCGCATTCACATGCGTGGCATCCGTCTACGGGTGTTCTTTACGGCGAGGTCTGCTGTCCGCCACGTCCGGTTCCTCCGGTGGCTCCTATCCCGCCGACTCCACCGGTTCTTCCTCCGGATGCTAATCAGGCCGCCAAGGATGCGGCTAAGCTTGCCGATGAGGTCGCCGATCGTGCTTATGATGAGAGGGTTTTGGCTTATGAGGAGGCTCTTGAGACGTATCATGGTGCTCTGTCTGCTTTACACCCGGTGGCTTGATGATGATGCTCGTCTGCAATTGTTCTCACCGCTAGTGTTCTCGCCTCGGTTTGCTTCGAGTTTCGGGTCTTCCTACCGCCTTTTGAGATGTGGACTCATCTTCGTCGGCCGCTTATCGCCCTCTGGTGATGCCTTATACCTTCTACGTGATCCGTCAGAGCATGCTCTTCAACGGTGACTCTACTGTTGATGATTTCTATGCACGAGTTCTCGCTATCCGGCGCCAAATTGATTCTCTCCGCAAAGGTCGGGTTGTCGTACTTCGCCCCTGTTGCCGTCTGTCGAGCCAATTTGGAGTTTCATCGCGTCTATGAGTTCTGTCTCGGCTCGTAAGGAGTTTGAGCCCAGCGTGCTCATTGTTTGCTCGTGGTCGTATTTCTCTCACGGAGGCGCTTTACGAGATTCGTCTTTGAGGAGACTCGCCACGTGGTGCTGGGTTTGCCTGGAGGTTCCTTGTGTGCTCGCTACTCGTGCTTCGTGCTTCTACGCCGCACCGACCCCTTCTCGCCGAGTGCTCGCCGCTCTTGCCCACTCCTTCCGGAGGCTCAGTCGCCCCGTCCACATTGCGACTATTGCAACAATGATGGTCATCTTGAGTCTCGGTGCTACGAAGAAGAAACACTGCGCAAGGCGCGATCATCATCTTCGTGAACTTCGTCATCTACCTCGACAAATTTTCACCATTGCTTGACCGAAAGCAGATATTACGAGACTTAAGCGTGCTTTCATGGCTTCGTGTTCTTCCTCGACGGATGCTCTGGTTACTGTGATCGATGCTTCCTCAAGACCGAGCAATCACCCTCTACATACCAGTACATCCCCATGGGTTACGGACTCTGGAGCTTCTTTTCATATGTCTTCTCATTCTTCCACTTTGTCCTCTCTTCGATCATTGGATTCTCCTGTTCATGTCTTCACTGCTGATGGTACTCCACTTTCTGTTGCTAGTAGAGGCAATCTTACCACTCCTTCTTATTACATTCTGATGTTGCTCATGTTCCTCGCCTTACCATGAATCTGTTTTCACCGGTCAACTTATCGATTCTCGTTGTCGCGGCCATCCTTGACGTTGACTCTTGTTACATCCAGACCGTCACGCACACTACGGGTTGGGGCTGGCCTCGCCGCCGTGATTCTCGTGGTCTTTGGGAGTTGGACTGGCTTCATGTTCCTTCCACGCCACCACCATCGCCAGGTTCTTCCGCCTCTGTCGCCTCCGTTACTAGTTCCTTCCAAGAAGGTGGCATCATCGACTTAGTCATCTGTGTGGTTCTCGGTTGTCTTCTTTAGTTCGCCGAGGTCTTCCGGGTGCATCTCAGAGATGTCTCTTTAGAGTGTCGGGGTTGCCATCTTGGCAAGCAGATTCAGCCACCATATTCACATAGTGAGTCGGTGTCCAAACGTCCTTTCGATTTAGTCCATTACGATGTATGGGGTCCGGCCCCTTTCGGCGAAAGGTGGTCATAAATACTATATTATTTTCATAGATGATTTCTCTCGTTACACATGGCTTTATTTCATGACTTCTCGCTCGAGGTGTTGTCTATTTATAAGCGCTTTTGTCGCCATGGTTCATACTCAGTTCTCTTCACCCATTCGTGTTTTTCAGGCCGACTCATTTGGCAAGTAGTATATCTCTAAGATGTTGCGTGGTGTTCTTGCCGAGCAAGGGACTCTCTCTCAATTCTCTTGTCCGGTGCTCATGCTCGTAATGGTGTGGCTGGAAAGCATCGACATCTTCTTGAGAGCGGCTCGTGCATTGATGATTCTTGCCTCTCTCCCGCCTCATTTTTGGGCCGAGGCCGTCTTCACATCCACCTATCTTATCAATATCTGACCTTCCGCTGCTCTACAGTGGTGGTGTTCCTTTCGAGCGACTTTTTGATCGTTCTCCCGATTATTCGATGCTTCGCTTCGTTTGGTTGTGTTTGCTATGTTCTTCTTGCCCTCATGAACGCACCAAACCGACCGCTCGATCTGTTGAGTGTGTCTTCTTAGGCTCTGATGATGAGCATAAGGGCTATCGTTGTTGGGATCCTATCGGTGCGTCGGATGCGTATCTCTCGAGACGTGACCTTTGATGAGTCTCGTCCCTTCTATCCACGCCCATCTTCCTCGACTTTTTCAAAGGCAGGATATCTCTTTCCTCACTTTTCCCGACTCACCTATCACCCCTGGCCGAGCTGCACCTCTCCGTTCCACTTCCTCCCCTTCTCCACCTCTAGTTGCTTTGCAACCACCATCCTCTCCGGTCTCCTCGCCTAGCATGTCACCGGGTTCTTCACCTTCATCTCCGGTGATTTCCTCCCCGGTCTCCTCTCCCAGCATGTCACCGGATTCTACACCTTCATCTCCGGTGACTTCTTCGTCGCCACCCCCGATTCTACCTCGACGATTCCTCCTTCTATTATCCCATCTTTTTCTCAAGATTACACTCGTCGTCCCCGACTACCGATGCCTCTGTGGATGAGTCGTCATCTTCCTCTCAGCCTACTTATGGCTTGCGTTCTCGCCCTCGTCCGCTTTGTTGATCGCTTTGGATTTCCCACCGCTGGTGTCAGCCGTTCTTGAGCCGATTTCTTATCGTCAGCCGTTGTTCATCTGAATGGCGGTTTGCGATGGCGAGAGGAGATGCGCTCTTGAACGACCGGTACACGGGATCTTGTTTCTCTTCCTCCTGAGTCCGTCCGATCACTTGTAAGTGGGTCTACAAGGTTAAGACTCGCTCGATGGTTCTCTTGAGCGCCACAAAGCTCGTCTTGTGGCTCGTGGTTTTCAGCAGGAGCACGGTCGCGTGATTATGACGAGACTTTTTGCTCCTGTGGCCCATATGACCACTGTTCAGACACTTCTTGCCGTTGCCTCTTGACGCCATCGGGTCTATATCTCACTTGATGTTAAGAATGCCTTTCTTAATGGTGAGTCTGCGTGAGGAGGTCTACATGTAGCCACCACACGGGTATTCTGCTCCTGATGGCATGGTATGTCGTCTTCGCCGCTCTCTATGGCCTTAAGCAAGCCCCCCGCTACCGGTTTGAGCGCTTTGCCTCTGTGATCATTGTCACCGGTTTTTAGCAAGTGCTCATGATCCAAAGATTGTTTATTCACCTTTCTCCTCGTGGTCGGACTCTTCTTCTTCTCTATGTTGATGACATGATCATCACAGGGGATGACCCCGAGTATATTGCCTTTGTAAAGGCCCGTCTTAGTGAGCAGTTTCTTATGTCTGATCTTGGACCTCTTCGCTACTTTCTTGGGATTGAAGTCTCTTCTACCTGATGGCTTTTTTATATCTCGGGAAAAGTATATCCAGGATCTTCTTGCTCGTCTTTGCTCTTCATCGACGAGCGTTGTTGAGACTCCTATGGAGCTCAATGTTCACCTCCGTACTCTTGATGGTGATCCTCTCCACGACCCGACGCGATATCGTCATCTTGTTGGCGCCTTGTCTATCTAGCTGTCACTCGTCCGGACATCTCTTATCCGGTTCATATCCCGAGTCGGTTTGTCTCTACTCCCACCTCGGTTCACTATAGTCATCTCCTTCGTGTTCTTCGATATCTTGAGGCACGATCTCTCACCGCCTATTCTTTCCTCGCTCCAGCTTCTTTACAACTTGAGCCTATTCGGATGCTACGTGGGCTAGTGATCCTTCAGATCGCTGCTCACTTTCTCGCCATCGTGGTTTTTCTTGGTGGTTCTCTCATTGCTCGGAAGGCGAAGAAACAGCTTGCGCTTTCTGCTCGAGTGCCGAGGTCGAGTTGCAGCAATGGCTCTTTTGACAGCAGAGGTGACTTGGTTACGGTGGTTACTTGAGATTTTGGTGTTTCACTACACCGACTCGCTCTTATCTCGACAAGACAAAGCTATCAAGATTGGCGTGATCCTGTGAAGCATGAGCTCACCAAGCATATTGGTGTCGATGCTTTCTATGTGCGCTACCGGTGTGTGATCGAGTTATTGCTCTTCAAGATGTGCCTTCCGGAAGTTACAGTTGGCGGATTTCTGACGAAGGCCTGCACTAGAGCACAACATGGCTTTTATCTCTCCAAACTCAGTGTTGTTCATCCACCATGAGTTTGAGGGGTGTTAGAGTTATAATATAAGTCATGTACCCCTTTGTATTTATCCCGTTGTATAAGGGGTTTCCTGCATATGCTCCACACCTGTACATGTATATATATCGGCCTATGGCCTCATGGGAATACAAGTTGCTTTCCTAACAATGCAGTAGGTAAGCAAATATAGTAACATGGGAAGACATATGACAATAATATAACCGAGGAATACTAGCTAGGAAAACAGACACCAAATGGAAACAAGCTGAATAGATAGAGACAAGCACAGAGAAGATCATGTTCACAAACAACCTAAGTATGAATTAAAAGGATGCGAACCGATAGAGTGGAACAGAGAAAAGCATGAAATACTAAAATAGATCAGATAAGTCTATCGACACAGAGCACGAAAGTAAACTGCTAAGCGAAAAGCAGTAAAGTAAAATGAACCAATGGTGCTCGATAGCGACAGATGAATTTGATAGACCAGTTCGCCCTTCTGCCAAAGTACTATATCTAGTTGGAGGGACTTGTGATTGAACACAAGAGCAAACCTGATGCGGAGCATCCTACGGACATTACCATGTCAAGAGTCCGTTTGGCAAGTGACACATGCCACATCTACTCTACTTCACATACATAAAAGTGAATCATCTCCTTTACGCATGTTAACTTGACCCCTTCGAGGATGGTATACTACTTGACACCCCTCTCGTGTGCATACATAGGTATTGTCAGAACTTCACGGATGATGAGGAGTGCAAGCGCAAGGGAATGGCTACACCATCCAAGAAGGAAGCTTGGAAGCGAAGAAGGAACCGTCAAGGCCAAGTTCCACCAACACCGACACGAAGATCTCAAGGAAGCCGGAAGCCAACAACACGAAGGAAGAAGACGCGCCCAGGCGACCCCGTGCGCACAACCCCTCCAGAGAGCTACTGGACTCCACTGAACATACCTAGTGCGCACGAGCCCAGGACCCCATGCCAACGGTACAAGCCCATGCGCACAGGCTAAGTTGTCAGGCCGCTGGATACCCCGTGCGCACGGGCTCCATTTACCTCGTGTACACGAGGCTACGTGTGTGCAGCTGTTGGGCTTTGCCCATGTATTCCCATTTCGCCCCTCCTTACCCCTTCATGTCTTGGACCTATATATAGTCCTCCATTTAGGGATAGCTAAGAATAGATCTAGACATTAGAGCTTATCTCATGTATCTCCCCTTGTGGGATTCCTCTTGAGAGAGAAGACTACATTGGAGTTCAAGACATACATTGGAGAAGATCCTTACGGATTCAAGACCCCTTCAAGGGAAGATTCTACCATGGAATTCAAGACCCATCTCTCCTAGAGATTTGGATGAACTACCTTATATCTTTATTTCCCTTGTTGTCTTCGGATCTTGATGCACCTCTTGTATTGCTTGTGATTTGAGGAGTACTTGGAGTGAATCTTGCCCATTAGAGTGTTCTTCTTGTGTTTTCCCCTTGTGTTCTTGGTGTTCTTCCTCAAATCCACCTCCAATTCGTGAACATCGCGTGAAGGAGATGATTCACCTTTATGTATGCCAAACGGACCCTTGACATGGTGATGTCTGTAGGATGCTCCGCATCAAAACCTCTCTCTGTCCTATTCTCCTTCAACTAGGAGCTGATCAGACTCCAATTAATTTCACTTGTGGTAGATACTTGTTGACGATCTTCAAACCTTCGCCAGACTTCTTCGCGAACCATAATTACTCTTGGTTGCTGAAGACTTTGCTTTGTGAAGACAATTATTCTTCGTCACTCAAGCTAACACCTATCCGTCTAGAGTGTGTGCTACTCTAAGAGTAATAGGTACAAGAACCCCGACTCAAAACTACTATGACGGTCAACCATTGTTTCGACTCTTGGTTTTCTCTTGGTGGATTTTAAACTCAAATATCTCCGAGAGGGGATGCTCAATCAATCTTCTCAGAAATCTTAAACGGAGCAGCCAATGGACAACGTTGGAGCGAGGTGGCTATTTACAGACACAACCTTCCCTAATGTAAATGACCAAATTGGACATGCGAATCAGCTAACGGCCGAGCGATATGATTCCAAGGGTCAAAATTTGAGCACAATGGTAACATTCCTTGCGAAGCA
The DNA here is from genome assembly GCA_021605145.1 of Aegilops bicornis. Taxonomy (NCBI): domain Eukaryota; kingdom Viridiplantae; phylum Streptophyta; class Magnoliopsida; order Poales; family Poaceae; genus Aegilops; species Aegilops bicornis. The sequence goes on along the minus strand of CM038675.1, from coordinate 271,023,485 downwards.
AGAAATGCTAGCTCCTCAATCCGAAAGATACCTCCTGCAACGCCAAAGAGCAACGTCTTTTGCTGACAGGTAATCATTCTAAGCATAAAGAGATATTTCTCAGTTTTTCATAGGTTTCAACTAAGCATCACAGCGAACCTAATCTTCGATAACCTATACCCCTATTAATAGTACAGAGGTCCTATGACTTAAAGAAATGGAAGGAGAACAACGAAATGACTGCTACATCTTCACTTCGTCTTCAATCTATTTGATAGCAGTCATCTTTCCTCGGACACTCCGAACAGATATTGCTTTACATCATCAATAATTTTAAGAGGTCAATCTTCTTTGCCACAATCTTCTCGCAAATATGTCTTCACAAAATGTAGCTCATCCTTCTCTGCAACGCAGAAAGTCTTTGGTGAAGTTCCTCAAAATTGACTCAGAATACAACATTCTCCTCGAGCTTGCATGGACTATTTCTCTCTGTGTGCACTAGCAAACAAATCAGTCCATGCCTGTTTCTGGCAACAATCTCCAAAACACAAGGGGGCAAAACCTTGCACCAACAAACACAAAGAACTACATTCCCATGAATGATCTTTTGTTCTGTGTAGGGTTCAGGCTATGGATGTGATATTTGGTTTACATGCCATAGCCGCCGAACTCATTTGATATGAACATCTGCGGCACTGTAAACACTTTCTCAAAAATGTCTTCTGGTTCACTCACTAATATTGTTGCTAAGGTACGCCAAGCGCAAAGAGTACCCTACGAAGAGAAGCCATTATATTTTCCTTCATCTACAAGCATGTATGCGAGAGAGAATTGTTACAAGGTTCCCCACACGTGGAAGCAAGTTCTAGCACACAACATGTAACGATTAACTCATTTCTTCTTCAATACTTCTCACATGCATGCCCATATAGTAAGGAATATACAATTGGTTCTCTTTGTCGGGTACTCATACGCTTTTAACAACAATGTTAAAGAGTGAACCAGACGACATTTTTCTAAGTGTTTACAATGCTGCGAAGATTCATACGTCTTGGATGTTCAAATGAGGTGTGTTTGCGGATGGCATGTAAGCCGCATGTCACACCCATTCGCCATAAATGCTGGAAACGAAAGATCATTTACAAGAATGTGGGTCTTCACGTTGCATTGCAGCATGTATATGGCACAGCTACACTCACTTTGCTAACCACATATCTTCTTTATGGCAGGAAGAAGTACATTAACCAAATAATCATGGCTTACATTCCGTGTCAGTGCCAGTAGAACCTTATTCACCATTGATCCCACCTCACGTCTTTCACTACTCCTTTTCGCCAACTTTTCATACGAGAAAGGCCAAATGCCTATCTTCCAACAAACGTCATGGTACAATCAATGTCATATTGACCCTGCTACTACTGCCAAGACCTTAAATTTCTCAATAAAACCTTAGCTCTGCTCGCCGCGATAGGGGTCATCCGCAGCTAGTGCCCAGTTATAATCTAAGTACAACGAGTGCGGTACAACCATTTTTTATCAATGTGTATGACACTTTACATTCCTTTGAATACAGGCTCTCCTGTAATGCTATGCAACATCGATAAACAAATTTGTATCCTGCCTAACTTGTTCTCTCGGTCAACATGGGCTTGATGGCATTGGTGTGAGACATGAGCCTTCCTCCCTTTAATCTTTGCCACGAGGTATTATTTGCCATATGTAGCTTGTTACGAACATATTTGAAAGTTGTTCTCTTGCTCAACTCTACTTCCTTAACAGCATCCGAACTAAACTCTATCCTCTTGTAACCATAACTCTTAGCTCGTTTGCTTGTGACTCCGTGTATTCCACCTTCTTCCCTTTGTCTCATTCATATGTTCTACACCATATGCAAGGAACAACCATTGCTTGAGCCACTTCCAAACAAATTCTTTTTTTGGAGTACAACTCCCATTTAAACCACACATCTCACATCCTTTTTTCCATCGTCAAAAAGAAACCTCTAACAAATAACTCAAATAGAATAAAGCCCATCACAATAAATATCTAACAAAGATAGGGCAAAACATGTATGGCTGCTTAGCATTGAGCCGGCGGCGATAGCATCCCATGATTGTTTATAATCCTTTATCAATCGGAAAGCGTGGGTATTTCACTAGTTATGTGTAGTCCTCCACTTGACTAGTGTCATAAAGTGAAGAAGTCAAGCAATAACTTCATTTCCTTTTCGGGGCCATAAGTTAGTATTCCCCTAGGTGGTACGTGCATTCCTGGAAATGGTGAGATCATCAATTGTGCCAACATATGGCATGGCATCAAGGCTAGCAGCATGTAAGTCCTACCAGCGTTCAAGACCCCACTGACAAAACCAATTACCACAAGTATCTTATGATCCTTGCCGAATTCAGTTTTCCAAAAGTAGATTGGGCCTATGTTGTCTCAACATAGCCGGTCCCAAGCCCGGGTAAAGGAGGAGGGTTATGATAGGCTTGGCGAGCCAACGTAAAAACTCAGCCACTCTTATGGAGATGAAACCCAAAAGATTTTCGTTGGGGCGTAACCCTCTCAGCGACGCGCCACATCGGAACCTGGGTGTGGTGGAAAATGGGCAAGGTCCGGGCCGTCACCCCGGTGGCGCGTCGTATCTTGATGCGTATCACGGTGGCAAGTGAGCGAGGATCGGTCGTCGCATCCTTAGTGGTGCGCTACATCGGCGCCGGATGTAGTGGAAAATGAGCAAGGGTCTTCGCATTTGACTCGACGAGTGCGAAGGGTAAGGAAGCTAGCCGAGCCTAGGAGGATTCGCTTAGGTAGGCTGGAACGTAGGGTCTCCGACAGGAAGTTTCGGGAGCTAGTTGATGCAGCGGTGAGGAGAGGTGTTGATATCCTTTGCGTCCAAGAAACCAAATGGAGAGGACGGAAAGGCGAAGGAGGTGGAGGATACCGCTTCAAGCCGTGTGGTACACGGACGGTACCAAACATAAATGGCGTTGGCATCTTGATCAACAAGAGCCTCAAGTATGGAGTGGTAGACATCAAGAGACGTGGGGACCGGATTATCCTGGTCAAGCTGGTAGTTGAGGACTTGGTTCTCAATGTTATCAAAGCGTATGCCCCGCAAGTAGGCCACAATGAGAACACCAAGAGGGAGTTCTGGAAGGCATGGAAGACATGGTTAGGAGTGTACCGATTGGTGAGAAGCTCTTCATAGGAGGAGACCTCAATGGCCACGTGGGTACATCTAACACAGGTTTTGAAGGGGCGCATGGGGGCTTTGGCTATGGCATCAGGAATCAAGGGGAAGATGTCTTAAGCTTTGCTCTAGCCTACAACATGATTGTAGCTAACACCCTCTTTAGAAAGAGAGAATCACATCTGGTGACTTTTAGTAGTGGCCAACACTCTAGCCAGATTGATTTCATCCTCTCGAGAAGAGAAGTGCCTAGACTGTAAGGTGATAACTGGAGAGAGTGTTGTACCCCAACATAAGCTGGTGGTTGCTGACTTCCGCTTTCGGATCCGTGTCTAGCGGGATAAGCGTGCCAAAGTCGCTAGAACGAAGTGGTGGAAGCTCAAGGGGGAGGTAGCTCAGGCGTTCAAGGAGAGGGTCATTAAGGAGGGCCCTTGGGAGGAAGGAGGGGATGCGGACAATGTATGGATGAAGATGGCGACTTGCATTCGTAAGGTGGCCTCGGAGGAGTTTGGAGTGTCCAGGGGAAGGAGGAGCGAAGATAAGGATACCTAGTGGTGGAATGATGATGTCCAGAAGGCGATTAAAGAGAAGAAAGATTGCTTCAGACGCCTATACCTGGATAGGAGTGCGGACAACATAGAGAAGTACAACATGGCAAAGAAGGCTGCAAAGCGAGCTGTTGGTGAAGCAAGGGGTCGAGCATATGAGGACCTCTACCAACGGTTAGGCACGAAGGAAGGCGAAAGGGACATCTATAAGATGGCCAAGATCCGAGAGAGGAAGACGAGGGATATTGGCCAAGTCAAATGCATCAAGAATGGAGCAGGCCAACTCTTGGTGAAGGACGAGGAGATTAAGCATAGATGGCGTGAGTACTTCAACAAGCTGTTCAATGGGGAGAATGAGAGTTCTACCATTGAACTGGACGACTCCTTTGATGAGACTAGCATGCGTTTTGTGAGGCGAATCCAGGAGTCTGAGGTCAAGGAGGCTTTAAAAAGGATGAAAGGAGGCAAGGCGATGGGCCCTGATTGTATCCCCATTGAGGTGTGGAAAGGTCTCGGGGACATAGCGATAGTATGGCTAACCAAGCTTTTCAACCTCATTTTTCGGGCAAACAAGATGCAGAAGAATGGAGACGGAGTATATTAGTACCAATCTTCAAGAACAAGGGGATGTTGAGTTGTACTAATTACCGTGGAATTAAGTCGATGAGCCATACAATGAAGCTATGGGAGAGAGTCATTGAGCACCGCCTAAGAAAAATGACAAGCGTGACCAAAAATTAGTTTGGTTTCATGCCTGGGAGGTCGACCATGGAAGCCATTTTCTTGGTACGACAACTTATGGAGAGATATAGGGAGCAAAAGAAGGACTTGCATATGGTGTTCATTGACTTGGAGAAGGCCTATGATAAGATACCACGGAATGTCATGTGGTGGGCCTTGGAGAAACACAAAGTCCCAAAGAAAGTACATTACCCTCATCAAGGACATGTCACGATAATGTTGTGACAAGTGTTGAACAAGTGATGTCGACTCGATGACTTCCCGATTAAGATAGGACTGCATCGGGGGTTAGCTTTGAGCCCTTATCTTTTTGCATTGGTGATGGATGAGGTCACAAGGGATATACAAGGAGATATCCCATGGTGTATGCTCTTTACGGATGATGTGGTGCTAGTTGACGACAGTCGGACGGGGGTAAATAAGAAGTTAGAGTTATGGAGTAAATAGGAAGTTAGAGTTATGGAGACAAACCTTGGAATCGAAAGGGTTTAGGCTTAGTAGAACTAAAACCGAGTACATGATGTGCGGTTTCAGTACTACTAGGTGTGAGGAAGAGGAGGTTAGCCTTGATGGCCAGGTGGTACCCCAGAAGGACACCTTCGGTATATGGGTCAATGATCTTTGCGGAAGATGAGGGTATTGATGAAGATGTGAACCATCGAATCAAAGCCGGATTGGATGAAGTGGCGCCAAGCTTCTGGCATTCTCTTTGACAAGAGAGTGCCACACAAGCTAAAAGGCAAGTTCTACAAGACGGCGGTTCGACGCAATGTTGTATGGTACCGAGTGTTGGCCGACTAAAAGGCGACATGTTCAGCGATTAGGTGTGGCGGCGATCGTATGTTGAGATGGATGTGTGGCCACACAAGGAAGGATCGAGTCCGGAATGATGATATCTGAGATAGAGTTGGGGTAGCACCGATTGAAGAGAAGCTTGTCCAACATAAATGCGAGATGGTTTGGGCATATTCAGTGGGCCTCGAAGCTCCAATGCATAGCGGACGGCTAAAGCGTCTGAAGAATGTCAAGAGAGGCGGGGTAGACCGAATTTGACATGGGAGGAGTCCAGATTAAGAGAGACTGAAGGATTGGAGTATCACCAAAGAGCTAGCTATGGACAGTGCGTGGAAGCTTGCTATCCATGTGCCAGAGCCATGAGTTGGTTGCGAGATCTTATGGGTTTCACCTCTAGCCTACCCCAACTTGTTTGGGACTAAAGGCTTTGTTGTTGTTGTTGTTGTTGTTGAATAACTAAAATTTTGAAACTATCTTCGGAATATATAAGTCCAAATCAAGCATTCGATCAAATGTGAAATATAAAAGGGCTAGTGAGTACTAAGAGAAACCAAATTCAAAAAATTGACTTTTTTGACAATAGGGCTTTACCCATTCACAGCTACCATAAGGAAAACAACAAGTAGAACAAAATCTTGCTCACGAGTAAAACGTGGTATGGACTATATAAGTTTGCTACTGTAAACCATAATTTCTTCATGTAACATTATCTTGACTTCACCGCCGGTATAGTAACTAATCTTACAAAAGTAAATTCTAATATGAGAACATAAATCTTATGTACGCTATTTTAATCTACTCGTTGAGATCCAAGTAAGAGCTTACCAGTTTCCATTTGAGAGGCTTCCTTTGCAACAGATGACCCAAGTTGATTTTTCAGTATTGAAGCAACAAGCAAGCCCATCTCTCTCAAAAAGTTCAACTCATCTCCTCCACCATCAGCATCCACTACTACCTTAGATCTTCAAACCGTGAACTTTACTAACTCTCAATGTGAGCATCCCATAAATATGTTTATGGTACTTGATTCCTCATAGGTATAGCTCCTCTGGGTTCATAGTACTCCAGCAGTATAATAGCTCTTGAACTACTAACAGTCCCTTTTTCCATTTTATGAGGAAGCGTGAGAATCCTACACAAGGGCTATTGCAAAATTACAAGTCAAGCGTAATGGTTGTAAGGCAAAGTACAACAGATTCTAAAAGAGAAGGCCGCTTATTCTTAGGATCCTAAAATTAATGCAATGAAACTAGGGTTTTTTATCATTTATTATGCCACTAGTTGTGTCCCACTAATCAGTTCTGCCACTAGGAGTTTCAACTGCTCAAAAATGACATCGCTGCATGAGGCGCATGCTCAAAAATGCCACTAGACAACATGGTCAGCTCAAAGCCCGTTTACCATGTTATATGACCAAAATAACCATGGACCAAAATGTCAGCTCTCCCTCTATCTCACTACGATAAAGTGTGGGTCCCACTCGATCCCCAACAACGTTCTTATTTTCCTCTAAAATTATTTGCTTGCTTACTCATGACAAGTGGGGCCCACGCTTATCATTGTGAAATAGAGAGCTGACATGTGGGTCTAGAGGTATTTTGGTCATATAACATGGTCAACAGGTTTGTCCTGACAGTAACGGTGTCTAATGACATTGTTGAGCAAGCATCTAACGGAGCGATGACATTTTTTAGGTGTCTAATGGCATTTTTGAGCAAGCATCTCGCAAAACGATGGCATTTTTTTAGCAGTTGTAACTTCTACTGGCAAAACTTAGTGGGACACAACTAGTGGCATAAATGATAAAAACCCATGAAACTAATCATACCAATATAATCAAGCTGAACAGAAAAAACTAGTTTTTTACTCACTACCAGCCCTATGAAGATCAAATGCTGACAACATTGATGTTCAAGTAACAGATCTTTCATTAAATGGATGTATGAAATCCAAGGCCACATCAAGAAACAAACAAAGAACATTTGTACCAAGTACCTACCAACTACCCAGACTAGTAATTTCAAGCATAATACTCCTGAATATGCTACCGCTCTTTTTCTACCTGATTCCGAGCATTGAAGCGCTGTTTAATTCCTATTGCAACCTATCTGAGGGCAAGCTTCTCAATTGAGTATGAATATTAAGATCTGCATCTAAGGGCATGTTTGGCTGCCATCCATAAATTAACTCACTTTTGTGCCACAGGTATGGCAAGTGGCAGTTTTGTGGCGATCAAATTGGTCACCACATTTGTGGCAAAACTTGGGTAAATAAAGGTCTATGATAGGTGGGGTATAAATACAATGTTAGACAAGTGTGGCATGCCACAAATGTGGCTGCTACCAAACGTTTCTTGCACCTGCCAAACATTTGGAAGAGTGAAAAAGAAAACATGACATAAGTTTTTGAGGTAGATCTTCTCAAACCTTCATTGCGGAAAGAATATGAGATGTCAATTGAGGAAGAAGGCAATTCAATCGGTATCTGAGCTAGTTGTGAGGTCATCCACAGCTGAGTCTTCATTACTGATTTGCTCAGAAATAGCCCCTTCGCGCTTCTTAAATAAAGCAACGTGCTTCTGGTAATCTTCAAGCTCCTGTTCCAGTTGCTCAATAAATTTACTGGTATGTTCAAGAGACTGTTCATACCTATATTTCTCCAAGGCCTGTGGTCATGGAGCATAGATACATGATGTCAAGTCAACTGAACCAACTAAACGATAGTATGCTCAGATAGAAAAAGAGTACCATGAGAACAAGCAGATTTGTCGGTATAGGACTAGTGATGATTACCTTCTGCTTAGAAAGAGTATCAGGAGGTGACATAACCTTCGGCTGCACATAATTCTTCCCACGATAAAAGATAATGGTATTATTAGGTTTAATATCAATAACTGTCCCTTTGCTGAGCCTTGCCAGCTCCTCTGCGTACTCATACACTTGCCCGGGTCGACAGGGCTTGCAGACCACTTGCATAGTCTCATGCTTCTTCCAGTGGAGGTGCATGTTGAGAACCACACCACCAAACACCCCTCTCCTCCCAACAGGAACATAGTTCTTTTTCTTCTCCCCAGTCCGTTTCAGATAGAACTTCTCCTCCTCGGTCAGAATCTCAGGGTCGTGAACCGGCTCCGGGGCCCTCGGGGCCTCGTACTTCCTGAGTTTCTCAATCAGCCATTCTTCTTTCCTCTTGGCCTGAATTCATATGAGAAATTGACAATGCAGCATTTTCAGCATTTCTCCTCAATTATACATACTAAAGGGAACAGAGTGGTAATATAACATGCTAAAACCAAGTGACCTTTCCGAGCTTGTATCTTATCCTGACTTCGGGGTTGGGCGACTTCATCTTCTTTTTGGCCTTGAGGCGATACCACTTGAGCTGGTTGACCTTGGACTTCTTCGACATCTTCTTCTTCGCCGGCGGCTGATTCTGCCCGCCATTCTGCTTCATGAGCGGATCTCCCACCGAGAACCGCGCAAAGCGGCCGTCCGTGTTCAGCGTCACCGCCGTGCTCCCGTGCCTTACCGGCGAGAGAAACCACCATCTCCCCGCAGTTCTCGCGAATCCATCAACCCCCGGGGAAGGCCGGAACAGCGGGCAGGGGCGTGGGGGATTTGCGCCGTGGAAACGCATCCAAGGATCGCTGGTTAGGAGGCAATGGATAAATCAAACCCAAAATACAAGATGGCGATGGGGCCATTAACAGGAGGAGTGGCAACGAACCGTGGAGAGCGTAGAGCGACGGCGGGTTGCAGAGTCCGGCGGCCAAGGAGCCGGGGGACGACGGACGCCATGGCGACCGAGCAGTGAAGTTCACTGCTCCGGCCGCCGGACACCCGAGGTGTTTTTAGGGCCAACTGGGTTTGTTGGTGTGTTTGGGCTAGCAGGGCCTGGTTGGTTGGTAAAATCTTGGATGGGCTTATGATGGGCCACACGTCTGTTACACAGAACATGGGCCGGAGATCGTCAGCCCGAAACTCAAAATTACACCCGGCCACCGTCCGATCATGAACCGACGGCTGCCCAATCTCCTGCTGCGCAGAGCGGTTGCGGCCCAGCCAGGCCCGAGTTTTGCTGGGACTTTTGTCTCCTTCCTTCCTGCCGCCGCTGTCCGTCGTCGTCCAGGTGGGGAATGCCGCGGGGGGACACGAGGCGCGCCGCTCGCGTCCCTCCTCCTCGCCCCGCCACGACAGCACCTCGACCTCGGCGCCTCCCCGTCCTCATCAACGCCACGCGCCAAATGCGAGCCCCCCGCCGCCTGCCGCTCGTCACATTGCTCCCCCTCTTCGTCCGATCGGTCCGGTGGGCATGGGTACGATTTTCTGCTGCAACTTTTCGATTTCTGTACTTTTACTTTGATCTTCGAGCGCACGTCGAGTCCTCGTGGCTCCTTGCTGCACAAATATTCGCCGTATTTTTTGGGTTGATTTAAGCGTATGTGCTTTTAGCCCTCCTTTTCGTTTCCGCCGACGGCTAATTTCGACGTTGTGGTTCGTAATTCGGCGACTTAGGGGATCGGCTCTCACGTTATTTTGTAGGCAGTTCATGGAATCAGTTTAACTAAATCAAGCACTTTTGATGATTATGTGTGCAGCTACCAGCAGCAGGAATCCATTCAGCTTCGCCTTGAGGGGGCTCCGAGACCGCGATAGTGGCAATTGCGGCAGCTACTACAGCATCCCCGACCTAGGCGATCAGCGAGTAGGTATGCTGGGTTGGACAAAATAGCATTTCACATACAAAGTAATAATGCTTCCACGAGAGAACTGCCCGCTACCTCGGTGGCTAGAGCTTGCGGTGGTAAACTCGCCCACCGGGCGCTGTCGGCATGAAATCCACTGAAATGTTTGGACAAAACAGCATTTCACATACAATTAAATAATTAATGCTTCCGCAACCACGCTAACGGTCAAACCGCTTCATACAAATAATTCTTCCACGACCATGCTAACGGTCAAACTGGTTTGTTATTCGGTAACACATGCTTGTGTAAACTGCATGAAAATAAATATGCCATATTAAAGGGTTATAGATTGGAATATATCGTCGCATGCAAGAATGACATACAGGGCCAGGCGCATGTTACATGTGGGCTGTGGCTAATAGTTGTGTAATAATGATATTCTCCAACTTTTCTGTTTTAGCGTTTGTACCCTAGGCTTTTCTTTTTACAACAATTCCGTTGCAATTTTATTATAGCAAAATGTCCACTTTTAACCCTGAGCTATGGTGTTGGGTCCAACATAAGCTCTGAACTATGAAACCGTCTATATCAAACCCTGAACTTCTTAAATCATTTAAACTGAACCCTTCCATGGTTTTGTATAACGTTTTTGTAATTTCTTGTTTCCAAAAATGTAGAACAGCTGATATATGCAGTAAATGTTATGATATTATATTGTGCAAAAATATATTGTACAAAATGAGAATAGATGAACAGAGTCCTGTTTTGTTACAGAGGACAAATGCTCAGATGTTTGGATGAAAATTTGTAGTTTCTCAGTCTTCCATACTTCAAAGCTTTCTGAAGTTTCATAGGTGCAAAACCACCCTAAATATTGTGGGAAGGCTTAAAGGGTGGTTGGTCTCCAAGGGTTACCAATAATCTGAAACAATTCATGCCTAAGGGAAATGCTATAAAGTGAGAACCATCAAAACTTCATCATACAGTATAACTATTTGTGTTCTATACAAAAAAATACAAGAGATAAAGGAATTTGTCTTTTCACTTTTACACAGGACACATATATTCATACTGTTGATTGAATTTTTTCGCAGATTATCATTTCAGAGCACTCTCTACCCCTATGAATTTTATAATTTTTTAAAATCCTATAATACAAAATCAACTATCAAGTATAATGCTATGGCTCAGGTTAAATGGTTTTATAAAGTTCAGTGTTTATTATAAACAGATTGTATAGTTAAGGGTTCAAGTTGGACCAAACAACATATTTGCAAATATATTGAACATCACAAGAAAATGTTTGTCAAAGCTGCATTTAGGAACTGTGAAGGAAGTACATCACTTATTAGAGTGCTTGGTGATGCCTTCTCCAGATAAACTGCCATACACCATTCGTGTTCTTCTTGAATCTGCGGTGCGTAATTGTGACGAGTTCCAAATAACCAAGGAGGATGTAGAGAAGATCATGGGCTGGGAGAAGACCTCCCTGGAGCAAGTTGAAATCCCATTCAAACCCTCACGTGTGATACTTCAGGTACGTCTGTACAAGGATCTAACATTAGTTGATTTCCCATATAAAACCCTTTGCATACAGGATTTTCTAATGATACCTCGGCTTAGGATTTTACTGGTGTGCCTGTCCTTGTTGACCTTGCAAGCATGCGCGACGCAATGTCGGAATTAGGTGGCAATCCTGATAAGATTAACCCGATGGTATGAAATTATTTCCTATACTATATTTAGCCAGAGGGTATTTCCTTTCACAGATTGTTTGTAGTTAATATACAGTTCCATATTTCTGCTTTTAGGTTCCAGCAGATCTTGTAATTGATCACTCAGTAACTGCTAATGTGGTGAGGTCACAAAATGCGATACAGGCCAATATGGAACTGGAATTCGAGAGAAACAAGGAACGGTTCGCCTTCCTTAAATGGGGGTCTTCTGCATTTCACAATATGCTTATCATACCTCCTGGTTCTGGTATTGTTCATCAGGTGAAAGGAATAAAATCAAGAGTTCCCTTTTTTATGTCTGAACTCTTATCTTATTTTATCTAGTGTAGGTAAATCTTGAGTATCTTGCCAGAGTTGTTTTCAACAGAGATGGCCTTCTTTATCCCGATAGTGTTCTGGGGACTGATTCTCACACTACAATGATAAATGGACTGGGTGTTGTTGGTTGGGGAGTTGGAGGGATTGATGCTGAGGCAGCTATGCTTGGTCAGGTACATGCTCAAATTCTTTTGGCCTTGACATGTGCTTGCATATGCAATTTCCTGGAAAACAGTATGCTGAGTGATATTTGCCTGTTTCTTTTGCTTGTTTTTCAGTTTGAAACAATTTGTCGCAGTGGTAGAAACTAGGGTTCTACCCGGTCTAGGGCGTAGCCTGTAAGGGAAGGAGGGAGGAGGTTGGAGGAGATTGCGCGGCGGCCGGCGGCTGGGCGCCGTCCTTCTTGACTGGTCTTGGCGGCGGCGTACGCAAGAGGTGGCTAGGGTTAGGTCTCCCGGCTCCCTGAGGGAAGCCGAGCAAATACTTATTGCTTCTTGCTTGATTAGATTGATACATCTCCTCTCCTTATATAGAGAGGTTTACTCGACTCCAAAGCAAACGATCCTAATAGATAAGATAATTGGGCTAAGCCCCTAATTAAGATACTTGGGCCATAACCCACTGAGCTAAGCCCCTATGCCGGTCATAACACTTCTCCCCGCCTGCACAAACAGCTCGTCCTCGAGCTGTAAGGTGGGAAGCGCTGGTGAACTCCTCGAGGTGATCAACCAGCGCCAAACACCTTCGCGACAGGCTGGGCGGCAAGGTCGGCAGTGACGGGCGTCCTCCGGAATGTAGTCTGCAACCTCCGTGTAGAAGAGTCGCGGCAGGCGTGGTCGGGCGTGTAGGGCTCGTCGCAGTTGAAGCACAACCCTTGGCGGCGACGCCGAGTAGCTCGGCCGAGGTTAGCCGGGCGGAACGGCGCGCGCTGGTCGCGGCGAGGTGCCGGAAGCTGAACAGGCCGACCGGGCGGGATCTGGCCAGGTAGCGACTTCGATGGCGGGGCGGTGACTCCTGCTGGGCCACCACCGGCGCTTCGAACGCAGGCGTAGTACATGGCCGTCTGGATATCTTGGGGTCCTCAAGCTCCACATCTACACGGATGTGATCCGGAAGTCCACCGACAAAGAGGTCGGCCATTGCCGCTGCCACACGCCGACGCGGCATGCCAGGGCTCGAAACGGTCGGCGAAGTCTTGAACCGTGGAGGTGAAGGGAAGGCGGCCTAGCTCCGCCAGCGGCTCCCCGGATCGGGGCCCAAAACGGCGAGGCAGAGCTCGCGAAGCGCTCCCAAGGGCATGCTGCCCTCGCCCCGCCGAGGGCGTAGTACCAGTGTCCGGGCTGCACCGCTGGAGATGGTAGGATGCCAGCCTGCGCTCCGACGCGAAGGCGCTGTCCACGGAAAAACTGCTCACACTGCTGGTTGAGCGATTAAGCAGTGTCCTCCGTGCCGTCATAAGTGGTGAAGTCGATCTTGGCGAACCGTGGCGACGTCTGGGTCGGAGCGCCATGGCCGACCGGCTCGGCGGTGCGGAGCAGTGACGATGACGGCGCCCGGTCAACGGTGGGGAGACCGTCATAGGCCCCCGCGGAGCCGGACGAGGCCTCAGGCATCGGCAGCGTGGTACCGGTGGGTCCCGACGCCGTGTAAACTTGCGGTGGCGGCGTCGATTAGCGAGCCAGATCTCAGGGACGGTGACGGCGGAAACTCCGACTGCTTGGATCGGGAGGCCTCCCGGTGTGGTAGCCTAGTCCGGCTGGCGGCGGTAGGAGCTGGACCGGGCGCGCGGCGCGGTTGCGGCTGGGGCAGCCAGCGGGCGATCTTGACCCGCTGGCGGCGCGATGGCGCGGATAAGCGCGCGAAGCTGGCCTTGAACCATTGCGGCGAGGCAGGGCGGGCGGCGGCGCGGAGAACGGCTCTGTGATCCGGTGGCCGCCGCTGTGGCATCTATTTATGTGACGAGGCCCGCTGATGGTGGCGGCGCCAAGGGCGAGAAGCGCCGCAGGGAACGCCCGGTGGGGCCGCTTGGAACGGCAGCATCAGGGGGGCGCCGTACGGGGCAGCGCCTTGGGGCGGCCACGGCGTGTGGCCGTAGGCGGCAACGGGCGCCGTCGTCAGGGGCATGTAGGGCTCGGCCGCGTACTGCTGCTGCTGCAGGTGGAGGCTCTGGACGGCGGTGACGAGGTCCCGCAGGGTGGCCGTGACCTGCTCCGGTGTGAAGACGGCGGACGGTGGTGGCCTTGAGGAACCCGAGAAAGCGGCGCGGCGGGCCACAGTGAGACGTGGCCGCTTGGTTGTCCCGGCGGCGGATGTCATCGGCGCGGTGAGGGGCGGCGCCGTCGTCATCGGCTCGGTGGAGCCGCTGGAAAGCGCCGGCGGTGGTGGTGGCAGCGACATGATCGAAACTTGGTCTCTGATTACCAAATTGGTAGAAACTAGGGTTCTACCCGGTCTAGGGCGTAGCCTGTAAGGGAAGGAGGGAGGAGGTTGGAGGAGATTGCGCGGCGGCCGGCGGCTGGGCGCCGTCCTTGCGGCTGGTGCGGCGGCGGCGTACGCAAGAGGTGGCTAGGGTTAGGTCTCCCGGCTCCCTGAGGGAAGCCGAGCAAATACTTATTGCTTCTTGCTTGATTAGATTGATACATCTCCTCTCCTTATATAGAGAGGTTTACTTGACTCCTAAGCAAACGATCCTAATACGATAAGATAATTGGGCTAAGCCCCTAATTAAGATACTTGGGCCATAACCCACTGGGCTAAGCCCCTATGCCGGTCATAACACGCAGGGACCAAATCAAGTATGATGTTTATAATTGTTTGACTATTGCAACTAAAACTATTGCATAAATGGTGCAAGGACCCTGTTTTGCATGTTTTTGCCTTGCTCGGATATTCAGTTATCAGCATACTTTTTTAATTCCATTATCACCATACTTAATATAAAAGCATGACTGTTACTACAGCAGGAATTAAAAGTTATTAGCAACCTGGTACTCTGTAATATGGAACACATAAATTGCTTCCGATCAGAGTCTAGAGACCTCAACTTTCTGACTAACATGGTGGCCATTTGATTCTTCGTAAAGATAGTGCCTTTAGCTGATTCTTCATGTTATGTTCGGAGCTCGAACCACCTTCAGGGCAGATAGTTTTATTTGATCAGGAGCACAGGGTTACAAGAGATTAAATTATCAATATAACAATTAATTTTAGTCTAGGTAGTTGTTGGGAACATGTAAATGATCCTGTCAGTCTGTTGCTGCAGTTTTGATGAACATTAAATGTTCAGCGACTACCGAGCCATGAATCGATAGTACATGAGAACAAAATTTTCCCACAAGCTCAGTGAATCTTTATTACCTCTTCTATATTTTGTCCGCAGCCCATGAGCATGGTATTACCTTGTGTCGTTGGATTCAAGCTACATGGAACACTAAGGGATGGGGTCACAGCAACTGATCTAGTTCTCACGGTTACCCAAATGCTTCGGAAACATGGTGTTGTTGGAAAGTTTGTGGAGTTCTATGGTATTTTACTGTCTAGATCATTGGAAGATATCCTTTGTCCTGTCACAAACAGTTAGCAGCTATTATTAGGAACTTAGCTTTGTTACTGTGTAAGTGTAGGCCGAGGTATGGAAGAGCTTGCATTGGCTGATAGAGCAACAATTGCAAATATGGCACCAGAGTATGGAGCAACTGTTGGTTTCTTTCCAGTTGACCATATCACCTTAGAATATCTTAAAATGACTGGAAGAGAAGATGAAACTGTGAGTATAATGGTTGTTTGTTCTTTCAAAATGACTTTGCTACATATACATTACTATGCTCTGCAGATGCTGTTTGGAACAAAAACGTACACTAGTATATCCATGTCCTGATGGTTAACATAATTTCTACTGAGAATTACGTCCTTATTCGGTAATGCTGAATGCTTTCACCATGTAGGTATCAACAATAGAGGCATATCTACGTGCAAACAAAATGTTTGTGGATTACAATGAAGTAAGTTTAATTCTTCACTGTTATCAATATAGTGAACACCATGCAGTAATATTGACTCATGTATTCCATTACGATTTTAGCCTAAAATAGAACCGACATATTCATCATACATAGAATTGGATCTGGGAGATGTTGAGCCATGTATTTCTGGTCCGAAGAGGTAATTTATCCCGTTTTGTTGTGGTATACTTCCATTCTCTTACATGGTTTTAATACAAGCTCTTCTTGCAGACCTCATGATCGAGTCACCTTAAAAGACATGAAGGCAGACTGGCATGCATGTCTGGAAAATAAAATTGGTTTCAAGGTGCGGAGATCACCGGACAAATAAAATTTGTTTGCTCATACTAATTGAAGGAATCTTGATGCCTAGATTATATATTTAAGTCTATTCCAAGTGGTTGAGGTGTTGCGCAAGAAATCAAACACAATATATCAAAACTTACGTTAGACGTTAGTTATAGCCTATAAGTGTGCCTCTTGTCCTGTCTTTGCAAATAAATTCCAGAATTCTGGTCTCAAGTCTGTATTCATACAAAGTTCATGGGCTGTGCTGATACATTTGAAAATTACAATTTTTTCTCATTTTCCAATAGCTTCATGTGCTGACTAACATCCATGGTATGTTTAGGTCATAAGATATGTTGAGTGTGTTTGCTTTACCTAATGTAACTACTCTCTTGAGAAGACAGAAGCAAAAGGATGATTCATTCTATTTATTTCAGGGTTATGGTATCCCAAAAGATTTGCAAAATAGAGTTGTGAAGTTTGATTTTCATGGGCAAACTGCAGAGCTTAAACATGGGACTGTTGTCATAGCTGCTATCACAAGCTGCACAAACACCTCAAACCCCACCGTTATGATTGCTTCTGGGTTGGTTGCAAAGAAAGCTTATGAGTTGGGCCTCGAGGTCAGTACTTAGTTAAATATGGTCAATAGTTTATAGTTTCTCTAGGTGTGCAGCTTCCTTCTCTTCCCTTTTGGCTAGCCAGGGTACTCAATTGCCTACTTCTGTTTGGTAAGGTCAAACAATGGATTAAAACAAGTCTTGCACCTGGGTCAGGAGTTGTTACCAAATATCTGCTTAGGAGGTATTTTTCTACATGTCACTTAATTCATCATATGCCCCTTATTGCTGTTCCTGCAATCCTGGATGCAATTATGTATTGTAACCTCCAAACATACTGATCATGGATGCAATATAACATTTTCAGTGGTTTGCTGAAGTACTTAAGCGACCTGGGTTTCAATCTAGTTGGGTATGGCTGTACCACTTGTATTGGAAATTCAGGTGATCTTGATCAAATCGTTGCAGATGCAATTACAGAAAATGGTACTACCTTCTTGCATGTGCCTCTTCACTCCTTTCAAAGTATCATATTGAAGACACTAGTATAATTTTTTTTATCCTTTTGTTAGACATCATCGCGGCTGCTGTTCTTTCTGGAAACCGTAACTTTGAAGGGCGGATACATCCATTAACTCAAGCTAATTATCTTGCTTCTCCACCTCTAGTCGTTGTATATGCTCTTGCTGGCACTGTAAGTGGAAATATTGTAAATGTTTGCAATGATGCTTTCCAGCTAACGTAAAAATATGTAACTTATAGGGTATTTTGTTATGTATGATTTGCTATTAATTTCCATAAGCATAGTGGTTGTTTTGTATAGTTAAATCATGTTGCCAATTAGAAACTGTGATAATAGAAGAAAAGTGGATCCTGTTCCCCAAAACGTATGGATTCTTATGCTTAGAGTGTCGTGTTTAGGTTGATATCAATTTTGAAGAGGAGCCAATTGGAACTGGAAAGGGCAACAGACCAATTTTCCTAAGGGACATCTGGCCATCTAGCGAGGAAGTATCAGAAGTAAGTAAGTTCTCTTGTAAAGCAATTGATGCACATCACATTGCAAAGGTTGAATAGGCAGCATTCACATATGCACCTTTACTCAAACTAGATTCAATTTAGCAATGGAGCTGCACTCCTGTTGGACATTGGCGCTTCTAACTGTTAGAGACACACTCGGGTATCAACCTTATACACACGGGTGCTACCCTGGTATATATATAGTACAAGAGGTGGAATACCACGAATATCCTAACACACACACACGCACACACACACAACATATCCAGACACACTTGGGTATCACCCTCATACGCACGGGTACTGCCCTCACTACCTCTTAACACAAACGACGTACATGAATTTATTCAATGGTGATTCTAATTGCTGTGTGCTGACAATGCAAATCACAGATTGTGCATTCCAATGTCTTGGTTGATATGTTCAAAAGTACTTATGAGGCAATCACGAAAGGCAATCCCATGTGGAACCAACTGGTGGTTCCAACAGCAGATGTTTACTCTTGGGATCCTAATTCAACCTACATTCGTGAGCCTCCTTTCTTTAAAGGCATGAGTATGGATCCACCTGGGCCTCATAGTATAAAGGATGCCTACTGCTTGTTGTGCTTTGGTGACTGTGTAACCACAGATCATATTTCACCAGCTGGGAGCATCCACAAGGATAGCCCAGCTGCCAAGTATCTTGTTGGTCATTCTGTGAAGCCCGGGGATTTTAATTCGTATGGCAGCCGTCGCGGAAACTATGAAGTAATGATGAGGGGAACCTTCGGCAATATTCGGATTGTCAACAAGCTTCTGGACGGTGAACCTGGACCAAAAACAATTCACATTCCAACAAGAGAGAAGCTTTATGTCTATGATGCTGCCATGGTTAGTTCCTTTGCACAAAAAGACTGGTCTTGGTTTTTTCCACTGTCCATAATTCCGATATTCATGAATTAGTTGCTCGCTATTTCTCCTGCTGCAAAAGTTTTTAAACTTTCTATTTGTGAAAAAGAGCAGTTGTGCTACTCATGTTTCTTCTTTTCGCCATACTATTGATAGAGGTATAAGAATGATGGGCAAGACACAATTGTATTGGCGGGTTCTGAATATGGGACTGGAAGTTCGAGGGACTGGGATGCAAAAGGCACTATGTCGCTGGTAAATATTTTAGTACGGAAGTTTCGTGCCTTGCACGTCCTCACTTTGTAGGCTCATGGAATAATGTGTCGCCGCAGGGAGTTAAGGCTGTAATTGCCAAAAGTTTCGAAAGAATCCATCGAAGCAATTTAGTCGGGATGGGTGTAATTCCTCTGTGCTTCAAGTCTGGAGAAGATATGGACTCAATTGGTTTGACTGGACAAGAACAATACACTATTCATCTTCCAAGCAGTGTTCATGAAATGCAGCCCGGCCAGGATATTGTTGTTACCACAAGCACACGAAAATCGTTTACGTGTACGCTTCGCTTTGACACAGAGGTAAATGGAACCTTTACTTATTACTCCTTCCGCTTTTCCTGAAAGCTGTAATATTAGACATAGATATGATCTCTAAAACACAACTTTTACTAATAAAATATCATAATATATTTATTAAATCCAATAACAAATTACAAAGTACTTCTCAGAATATACTGCATATAATTTTCAAGTATCTAATCCTCTAGGAGCCTTTAATTTTCTGTAAACTAATTTCCTTCTAAGGATGCTAACTAGTGCTGCTTCTGTCTGTAAGGAATGTGAAATTGAGAAGTAAATTATTTGATATATATTCTGGAGTTGTTCCTGTACTGAAAATACTTCATGCCATCTAAAACCAGCCTTCTCTCTTTTGCTGCATCTATTTGTGCCCTATTATTGACGCCACATTAGGTCGATGTTTGATCATATAAAAGATACTGAGATAAACATAACTCAGGAAATTCTTGAAATATATTATGAAACTATAGAATATATTTATAAGAAATGTACAAAATAAAAAAATTGAAGGATTGGAGTATCACCAAAGAACTAGCTATGGACAGGGGTGCGTGGAAGCTTGCTATCCATGAGTTGGTCGCGAGATCTTATGGGTTCCACCTCTAGCCTACCCCAACTTGTTTGGGACTAAAGGCTTTGTTGTTGTTGTTGTTGTACAAAATTAAAAAAAACTGTTTAAATCTATATTTTTAATATCGTGTGAGAATTTATGCTAACAACAACAACAACAAGCTTTCAGTCCCAAACAAGTTGGGTAGGCTAGAGTGGAAACCTAAAAGATCTCGAAACCTAGTCATGGTTCTGGTACGTGGATAGCTAACTTTCGCGCACCCCTATCCATGGCTATTCTTTGGTGATATTCCAGTCCTTCAGGTCCCTCTTTATGGACTCCTCCCATGTCAAGTTTTGTCTACCCTGAGCCGGTCCCAAGCCCAGATAAAGGAGGAGGGTTGTGATAGGCTTGGCGAGCCAACATCAAAATTCAGCCACTATTATGGAGATGAAACCCAAAAGAACTTCGTGTGAGAATTTATGCTAACGAAAAAATACTTCAATCTTCCTGAGCTTTAATGCAATGTCTTCAACATTTCCTTATTTATAACATCTTAGGATGCAGTAGAACGTTGATTTTTGTATGATCAAATTTCATTTCTAATGAAATATGCAGAGTTTAGTAGACAGGCTGTATGATATCGCATTATTTTTATTATATATAATTTCTTTAAGTAGTATGCATACAGAATTTAAGATTTTTCCTTAAACATGATTTTGCAGGTGGAACTGTCTTACTTTGATCATGGGGGAATACTACAATACGTTATGCGAAAACTTATCAATTCAGCACATTAGTATCTTCGAGAGCACGTTTGCATGGGAAATTAAAGCATGAGGTCCAGAACTTTCTTCTTTTGGCGTTTCCTTGTATATATTAATTATGTCCTGTAGTATGAATTTTATGATGCTTTTTATCTTAGCTTTGAAATAAGGTGATTACAATAAACAACCGATGTTCAAGCATGATTTGTATGTACCTGACTATCCTTTAACATGTATGTGAGATCGGATAACAAAGAATACGTCACATGATAATACTCAATATGTTCATTTGCAGGTTCTTATTTATTTGACTTTACAACTGCACCATATTAATGAATATTATAATAGAATTATATTTTTGCATTATGCAGTAGTTTTTAGAAATCAGTAAGAATGTATATATGCTGTTCATTGGTCGATAAATCAAGTGTACTAGCCTTCAAAAATGATTCTACCATTTGGAAACTTTAGTCTGGAACTAATTCTGATCCATAGACGCAAACTAAAATTTACTCCCTCCGTCTCATAATATAAGAGTGTTTTTACACCACAAGTGTAAAAAATGCTCTTATATTATGGGACGTAGGGAGTACTATTTAATCTTTACTAGTATATATAGTATTCTTAGTGTGTCATGGTGGCGTATTTACCTGTGTTCACATGACATATTTTCTGCTGGGTATTGTTGGCAAGTATAGCTTTGGAGAGACATTATATAATATAGTTGTGAAAGTACAAGATTCTCTCAAGATACATGGTAATTTGCTTGCCTACAGAATGGCTTTATTTATTCCTTCTTTTTCCTAAAACACACAAAAGGTATGTGTTTGTTCTATTCCTTTTCTGGAGCCACGACATTGAGGTCAATGTCAAACGGCCTGCGCCTACCTCCATCCGCAAGGGGCGGCGCTACCGATGAAGAGCCACCATCCTCCTTCTCAGTGTGCTGCCTCTTGGACCCTCCAGCCTCCTGCCTGGATAGCCACCCCTGGTTGAACAGCTTGGTGTAGCGTTCCATAAGCAGTTCTCTAGTGGACATGAACATGCCGCCACCTTGCCTGGGTTCCTCGCAGCCACCTTTGGTTCCCTGCCTGTTTGGGTTCTGGTCTTTCTGGCTCTGATGTGCCTCCCATGCTGGTTTCATGCTGCTGGTTACCAGCCTGTTTAGGCTCCGGTCTATCTGGTGCTGATGTGCCTCCCATGCTGCTGCTGCTTGCTCATTCTGGGCCTGGATCCTCTTGTCCTTGTTGTGCGCAGCCATGTGCCCTCCCAGAGCTTGATGTGTGGGGAATTCTGCTTTGCATTGCTTGCATGTGTAAGAACGCTTGACCGTACTTGCACTGGGCACCTTCTTCTCCTTTCTACGTGCCTCTGTGCTTTCTTTGGACTTCTTCCTCCCCTTCTTCCTTGGTACCTCGACATTGCCATGTTCGTTGCGGACTACCGCATCTCCTGCCATCACTGCAACAGAACCGTGGTGCTCGTTTGGGAGCACCACGTCATCTCCTGCCATCTCTACAAGGGAACTGCCTTGTTCGCTATGGTGCACCGCATCATCATCTGGCATCTCAGCAACTGAGGTGCCATGTTTATCACCGAGCTCGACATCATCCCCTGCCATCTCTGCAGGGGAACTGCCTTGTTCGCTACGGTGCACCACATCATCTTCTGCCATCACCGCAACAGAACCGTGGTGCTCGTTCGGGAGCACCATGTCAGCTCCTGTCATCTCCGCAAGGGAACTGCCTTCTTCGCTACGGTAGACCGCATCATCTCCTGGCATCTCAGCAACTGAGGTACCATGTTTATCACCGAGCACGACATCATTTCCTACCATCTCAGCAACTGAGGTGCTATTTTTATCACCGAGCACGACATCATTTCCTGCCATCTCAGCAACTGAGGTGCCATGTTTATCACCGAGCACGACATCATCAACTGCCATCTCCACAAGGGAACTGCCTTGTTCGCTACGGTGCACCGCATCATCTCCTGGCATCTCAGCAACAGAGGTGCCATCTTTATCACCGAGCACGGCATCATCCACTGCCATCTCCACAAGGGAACTGCCTTGTTTGCTACGGTGCACCACATCATCTCCTAGCATCTCAGCAACAGAGGTGCCATGTTTATTACCGAGCACGACACCATCTCCTGCTTTGTTCCTTACCAAATCTTCTTCAGGAACATCTAGTTCGCTGGACTCATGCTTTCTCTTGTGAGACTGATCCTGCGCTACCCCATCGCCGCGTTGCTTAAGCGTGAGCATAACGTAAGCCATCATTACTTCAAATCTACTTAATTCGGGATCACGCTGGCTGTACCTGGCCACGCGAGTGCTGTCGTTGGCAGGTGGCGACAGATTACCGTTGCGGCTCGGAAGTGGCGACAGTTTACCGTTGCGGATCGGCAGTGGCGACAGTTTACCGTTGCGGTTCGGCAGTGGATTGGGCCTGGCAGGTGGTTTGTAGCCTTTGCTTGGACGGCTTTTGATATGACCAGAACCCTTTTTGTAGCCCCTATTGGGATGGCTTCGGAGATGACCGAACATGGACTTGTCGTTCCTGAAGAGCTTCCCGCACTCGGGGCACTGCACGTCGGCACTGCTCCAATGCTCTTCAGAGTTGTTCCTGCTAGGCTCAACTTGAGCACCTTGTTTAACGCTGAGCAACAGATCATCTCCGTCTTCCTCTTCTTCGCCTAGAGGCCCTTCTTCTTCAACAGATCTGTCGGGATCTCTTGAATATCCATCACCGGATAGCAGTTCATCTTCATCTTCTTTTGGGTATCTGTCACCGGATGAGAAGGCTTCATCACCAACGAAGCCCTCTTGGGCGAAGGCATCAGCAGGAGCAGTGAAACCCTGTTGGGTGAAGGCGGCAGCAGGAGCAGTGAAGCCCTCTTGGGTGAAGGCGGCACCGGGAGCAGTGAAGCCCTGTTGGGTGAAGGCGGCAGCAGGAGCAGCGGGGAGGCTGCTGAGCTCGTCGCCGGCATTGCTGGACATGACGCTGCTACTGCTGGGTCGCCCGATCGGATCTTGACACAAAAATTCGTCTCCAATCCGAGCAGCAGTAGCAACAACGACCAGCTGGCAGTTGCTGCCTGCGGCCGCGGGCAAGCGGAGAGAGGCAGCCTGAAGCAGCAGCACCAGCGACAGCAGCAGGACGCAGAGCAGGTCGCTCCGCTTACTCATGTAGAGACGGATCAGAGGAGGCGGCGGAGCGAGGGAGGGGAGTGGATCGGTTTGGTGGCTGGGTGGGGAGACGAAGGCGATGGCTGCTTATAGCTGGGCACCGCGGTGGTGGAGAAGTGGGAGGGATAGCCGCCGGCGCTTCGGGTGGTGGAGAAGTAGGAACGGACGCATATATATGATGAACGAACGCGTTCCTTCCTCGGTCGGGAGTAATGGTGGTGGGAACTGGCAAGCGCAAATCCTTATCTGCGAGACGAGGAGGAAGCCCACCGCGGCGAGTAGGTTGTGATCATGGCTCTCTTTTTTAGGAATAAAAACGGCTCCGATCTGATTTTGATCGGTTGCTATTTCTGTTTCTTCTGCTCATATCGTCGTGGCGCCAGGCCAGGCGTCGGGAATTTGGGTGGGTGGACCGCGGTGTGGCCCCCGCGGCCTGGCCATTAAACGCTGGCGATACACATCCTGCTAAAGTATTTAGTGTACTCGATTAATGAGTTGCCCTGCATACATGCATGCGGGGAGAGTGCAGCTCTCGGCCGGCCCGGCTGGGTATCCGTCGGTTCTCGGGGTTTTATTGCTTGTAATAGTGACTTTATGTAAAGCTCTTTTGCTCTCTCTATCTGCTTATTATTACGAATTATTATCGGCGGGATATGGAGTTCCTCGAGAGCACCAACGATGTTGTTTGCTTGCGTATCGTGTGGTAGCTGCCAAGGGCGCGCGCATCAGAAATGTCTCAAGGAGCCATTGGCATATGTTCTTTGGTTTGACTTTTGACCTCCGTATAGATATTTATTGGCATATATATGTAGGCATTAATTGCAAGATATGGCCAATTGTGTAGTGGCTTTTTATTGTGTTCTCTGTATAGTGCAAAGGGCTAAGAGAAAGCTATTTCCACCATCACACCATGCATGCTTTAACCGTCTAAAAGATAAGAGTAGATTGTGAAGAAAACTAGATGTACTTCTTGCACCCAAATCGAATACTTTCATAAAATCCAGGGTTAAATGCCTACCAAAAAAATATTACCATGTTTTGGTGGTGAGACGTAATTCCTGCTCGTCCTCGAGTAGGTAAATGATAAAAACAGAATTTTTGATGTAGAATGCTACCTAACATATTTATCCATGTAATTCTCTTTATTATGACAAGAATATTCAGATCTATAAGATTCAAGACAAAAGTTTAATATTGACATAAAAATAATAATACTTTAAGCATACTAACAAAGTAATCATGTCTTCTCAAAATAACATGGACAAAGAAAGTGATCCCTACAGAATCATATAGTCTGGCTATGCTCTATCTTTATCACACAAAGTATTTAAATCATGCACAACCCCGATGACAAGTCAAGCAATTGTTTCATACTTTTGATGTTCTCAAACTTTTTCAATCTTCACGCAATACGTGATCGTGAGCCATGAACATAGCACTATAGATGGAATAGAATGATGGTTGTGGAGAACACAAAAAGAAAAAGATAGTCTCACATCAACTAGGTGTATCAACGGGCTATGGAGATGCCCATCAATAGGTATCAATGTGAGTGAGTAAAGATTGCCATGCAACGGATGCACTAAAGCTATAAGTGTATGAAAGCTCAACAAGAGAAACTAAGTGGGTGTGCATCCAACTCGCTTGCTCACGAAGACCTAGGGCATTTTGAGGAAGCCCATCATTGAAATATATAAGTCAAGTTCTATAATGAAAGATTTTCACTAGTATATGAAAATGACAATATAGGAGACTCTCTATCATGAAGATCATGGTGCTACTTTGAAGCACAAGTGTGGTAAAAGGATAGTAGCATTGTTCCTTCTCTCTTTTTTCTTATTTTTTTATTGGGCATTTCTCTTTTTTTATGGTCTTTTTTTCTTTTTTTATTTTTTGTCCGGAGTCTCATCCCGACTTGTGGGGGGATCATAGTCTCTATCATCCTTTCCTCACTGGAACAATGCTCTAATAATGATGATCATCACACTTTTATTTATTTACAACTCAAGAATTACAACTCAATACTTAGAACAAGGTATGACTCTATATGAATGCCTCCGACGGTATACCGGGATGTGCAATGACTCATGATTGACATGTATGAAAGAATTATGAACGGTGGCTTTGCCACAAATACGATGTCAACTACATGATCATGTGAGGCAATATGACAATGATGAAGCGTGTCATAGTAAATGAAACGGTGGAAAGTTGCATAGCAATATATCTCAGAATGGCTATGAAAATGCCATGATAGGTAGGTATGGTGGCTGTTTTGAGGAATGTATATGGTGGGTGTATGATACTGGCGAAAGATGCGCCGTATTAGAGAGGCTAGCTATGTGGAAGGGTGAGAGTGCGTATAATCCATGGACTCAACATTAGTCATAAAGAACTCACATACTTATTGCAAAAATCTATTAGTTATCAAAACGAAGTACTACGTGCATGCTCCTAGGGGGATAGATTGGTAGGAAAAGACCATCGCTCGTCCCCGACTGCCACTCATAAGGAAGACAATCAATAAATAAATCATGCTCCGACTTCATCACATAACGGTTCACAATACGTGCATGCTACGGGAATCACAAACTTTAACACAAGTATTTCTCAAATTCATAACCACTCAACTAACATGACTCTAATATCACCATCTTCATATCTCAAAACAATCATAAAGAATCAAACTTCTCATAGTATTCAATGCACTTTATATGAAAGTTTTTATTATATCCCTCTTGGATGCCCATCATATTAGGACTAAATGATGCAGCTATGTACCTAGGGTAGGGTCATGGGCTTGTCCAAGATACCCTTCCCAAGGACATCACCCTAAAACCAGAAGCATTTGAAGAAGAATCATCATCCACTCGACCATGAAGCGTTCCACTCGGAAGACTTGAAGTCACTCGACCATGGAGACTGTCACCCGACCGTTAGAAGATCTAAAGCCACTCCGTACTGCAACGGTCGGTCATTACGTCGTAGCTTTAATGGTCATTATGTCACTTTATTACTAGCGTTATCAGTAACGCCATGTCTTAATGTACCTTAAACCATGTGTAATCGAGGGTCGGAGGGGTCTGGCGAACTCTATATAAGCCATCCCCCTCCTCAGTGACAAGGGTTCGCACCCTCTGTAACACACACGCATATAATCCAGTCGACCGCCTCCGGGCACCGAGACGTAGAGCTGTTACTTCATCCGAGAAGGGCCTGAATTCGTAAAACTCGTGCGTACAACTTCTTCATAGCTAAGATCTTGCCTCTACATACCTACCCCCCATTCTACTGTCAGACTTAGAACCACGACAGTTGGCGCCCACCTTGGGGCAGGTGTCTTAGCGACTTGTTGGAGAAGTTGTAATTTTTCCTATCCCCATCAGCATGGTTTCAGGCGGAGGATTGGCCGAGGGCCGCGAGATCCGTCTCGGCGCGCTAGTGTTCGTCACGATTTAATCCGCTTTGGCTCCAAGAGGCTCCACTCGACGTCGAGGCGCCCCGTCTCACGGGCAACGACTTTCACAGGCGTCAGCTGCCCTCCCCGATGACGACTGCCGACCCAAGATCGGTCGGCTCCTGTGGCGTCTTCACTCCTTGCTGCCCACCGGCGCAAGCGTTCCGGTCGGTCGAGGCTCCAGCGGTGGGTGAGGCACGCGGTGGCTTGCCAGTCGGCCACCACCAAGTCGCGGCACTCGAGCCCGACGAAACTCTCTACAATTGCTCGACCGCCTGGCCGAGATCAGATCCGAAAAGCGACAACAAGGACTCCCGGGCGGAAGTCCTGATGGTCAACGGACCGCGCAGTCCTTCTGGCTTCCCCGCGACGGTGGTGGTGATGGCGGAGGCGATGCGTCGTGCGTCCACGAGGAGTACCGCCCCGAGCCCCTCTCTTCGCAGCAGAGGGAAGAGCTTCGCCGCCATAGCATGGATGCACTTTACACTCCTATCGTTGGAGAAACCCCCGAGGCCCGAGCCTTGGAGGAGGCGCGCTTGGCCAACTTGGCTGAGCCCACTCGACTGGAGAACCTCCAGCATGCACTCGACGAGCGTGCTCGGCAGGGGGTTCCTGAGTCCAGTCGACGACAACTTTTTCCGCCTCCAACCCAGGTATATCGAACTCCGATCCAGAATCTCACAGCTGCGTCCCGAATAGCAGAGTCGATTCGCCCTTCCCAGTCGGAAGCTGGTAGAGGTTTGATGCAGATCCGAGCTTTGTTCCGGGCAGCGGGGGAGCAGAACACAACAGTGTCACAGTCTCGGAATAGGATTCATAGTGGATCTGTAATGGCAGACACAGTTCAGTCGGCTCACAGCCCAAGATAGCCTCCAAGGCATGAGGGATGTGGAGATCGACATGATCAGTACAGAAACCGTGAGCAGTATGATCGTCGTCGAGCGCCCACACCTCCCCCAAGGAGTGGGTCATACGCGCCTCGGCAACACGATGACAGACGCCCTTACAGTGGTGGGCGAAGGATTCCAGTCGACCCCCGGGAGCTGGGCTTTGACGCGAAACCCATTCTCGTTCAAGGTCTGGTTGACAGGAACAGGGCACACAGAGATGGCCATGATAGAGATTATCCGACCGGCAATAGAGTGCATGTTTCAGGTCCCGAGTGTTTCAACAGAGCCATCAGAGCAGCAGTGATTCCTCCCAACTTCAGGTTGGCGACTGGAGTCAGCAAATTCACTTGTGAGTCCAAGCCTGACACTTGGCTTCAGGACTACCGAGTAGCTGTGCAGATTGGTGGTGGCAATGATGAAGTGGTCATGAAGCACCTTCCTCTGATGTTGGAGGGCTCGGCCAGAGCGTGGTTGAATCAGTTAGCACCTGGCAGTATTTATAGATGAGAAGAGCTTGCCCGAGTGTTTGTTAGAACATCTGAAGGTACATGCAAACGGCCAACAGGGCTAACAGAGCTGCAATCCTGTGTGCAGAAGCCGAATGAAACTTTGAGGGATTATATCCAGAGATGGATCACGTTGCACCACACGGTGGAGAATGTGTCAGATCACCAAGCAGTTTGTGCCTTCAAGGAAGGTGTCAAGTATCGAGAATTGAATCTGAAGTTCGGTCGGACCGGAGATATGTCTCTAAGTCGAATGATGGAAATTGCCACCAAGTATGCTAATGGTGAAGAGGAGGATCGGCTCCGGAGTGGCAAGCACAAAACGGTCGCCCACGAAACCGGAGGAGGGAACTCCAGTCAGAAGCAGAAGCGCAAAGCCGAGCCAGCTGCTCCCGGAGAAGCCTTAGCCGTGACTCAAGGAAAGTTCAAGGGGAAGCCCAAAGGGCCATGGAACCCCTAGAAAGTAAAAGATCAAGATGGAAATGATGTGTTGGATTTACCATGCCACATTCTCACCAAAAAAGATGAGGAGGGTAATCTCATTTACCCGAAACATACCACTCGACAGTGTCGGCTCCTAATCCAGCAGTTCCGAGAGAAACAACCCAAAGAGAAGGAGAAAGAGTCGGACAAAGTTGAGGATAAGGAAGAGGACGATGATGGTTACCCCCACGTCAATTCCACTCTGATGATTTTTGCTGATGTTGAGAGCAAAAGTCGACTGAAATTCATCAACAGAGAAGTGAACATGGTCGCTCCGGCGACACCCAGTTATTTGAAGTGGTCTCAGACTGCCATTACATTCGACCAGTCTGATCACCCGGCGCACATAGCCACCCCTAGGAGGCAAGCGTTGGTGGTCCACCCAGTCGTCGAAGGTACTCGGTTGACTAAGGTTCTGATGGATGGTGGCAGTGGCCTGAATATACTGTATGTGGAGACTTTGAAGGGAATGGGCATTCCGATGTCCAGACTCAGTGAAAGCAATATGAGTTTCCATGAAGTTATTCCTGGCAAGAAGGCTGAGTCACTCGGCCAGATCGCCCTCGATGTGGTTTTCGGTGATTCCAAGAATTACAGCAAAGAAAAGTTGATGTTTGAAGTTGTGGATTTCCAGAGTGATTATCATGCTATTCTGGGCAGGCCGGCTTATGCACGTTTTATGGCTTGACCATGTTACGTATACCTCCAATTGAAGATGTCTGGTCCTAAAGGAGTGATCACTATCACTGGCAATCGGAAGAAGGCAGAAGAGTGCTTCCAAAAGGGCTCAAAGATCGCCGATGCGCAAATGGCAGTAGTGGAATTGCAGGAGTATCAAAAAAATGCAGATCCGAGTGATTTGTTGCGAGCTAAGAAGCCTGCCACAGATTCAGCATTTCAGTCGTCTGGTGAAACGAAGTCGATTCATATTCACCCGACCGATCCCAATGCTGCTCCTACTCACATTTCGATAACACTCGACTGCAAATAGGAAGAAGCGCTCATCCAGTTCCTCCGTGAGAACTGGGACATCTTTGCATGGAAACGTTCTGACATGCCTGGTGTTCCCAGGGGGCTGGCTGAGCACCGTTTGCGAGTCGACCAAAAGTGAAACCAGTCAAAGAACATCTTCGACGGTCCGCCGTACAGAAGAGAAAAGAAATCGGTGAAGAAGTGGCTCGGCTCCTAGCAACTGAGTTTATCCGAGAGATCTACCACTCCGAGTGGCTAGCCAATGTTGTCATGGTCCCCAAGAAGGACGACTCACTTCGCATGTGCATTGACTTCAAGCATATCAATCGGGCCTGCCCAAAAGATCACTTTCCTCTCCCCCGCATCGACCAAATAGTCGACTCGACTGCGGGGTGTGAGCGCTTGTCCTTTTTGGACGCTTATTCCGGGTATCATCAAATCCATTGTATGGACTGATGAGATAAAAACAGCTTTCATCACTTCATTTGGGTGCTTACATTATGTCACCATGCCATTCGGCTTGAAGAACGCTGGAGCCACATTCATGAGGATGATTCAGAAGTGTTTACTCACTCAAATCAGTCGAAATGTGGAAGCATACATGGATGACATTGTGGTCAAGTCACGTAAAGGTTCCGACCTGCTGGCTGGCTTGCTGAAAATTTTGCCAACCTCAGAAGGTATGATATCAAGCTTAATCCATCAAAGTGCACATTCGGAGTTCTGGGCGGAAAATTACTCGGTTTCCTCGTTTCCGAACGAGGGATCGACGCTAACCAGAGAAAGTTGGTGCCATACTCCGGATGAAACGCCCTGTGCGTGTGCACGATGTCCAGAAGCTTACTAGTTGTTTGGCCGCCTTAAGTCGATTCATTTCTCGCCTCGGTGAAAAGACATTGCTTCTTTACCGACTGATGAAAAAGTCTGATAAGTTCGAGTGGACTCCTGAAGCTGATGCAGCGTTTGTAGAGCTCAAAACCCTGCTTTCCACCCAGCTAGTGCTTGCTGCCCCAATCAGCAAAGAGCCTTTACTGCTTTACATTGCAGCCACTGGACAAATTGTCAGTACAGTACTTACGGTTGAGCCGGAAGAAGAAGGAAAAGCCTATAAGGTTCAGCGCCCAGTATACTATGTTTTTGAAGTTCTTACTCTGTCAAAGCAAAGATACCCACATTGTCAGAAGCTTGTTTATGGGATTTATATGACCACGAAGAAGGTTGCCCACTACTTCTCTGACCACTCCATTACAGTCGTCAGCGACGCTCCATTATCAGAGATTCTGAACAATAGAGATGCAACTGGTCGAGTGGCAAAGTGGGCGATTGAACTCTTTCCCCTGGATATCAAGTTTGAGGCAAAGAAAGCTATCAAGTCCCAAGCAATAGCATATTTCCTCGCCGAGTGGATTGAACAGCAACTGCCAACTCAAGTTCACTCGGAGCACTGGACCATGTTCTTTGATGGCTTCAAGATGCTGAATGGTTCCGGTGCTGGGGTGGTACTGGTATCCCCCCGAGGAGACAAGCTCGGGTATGTTCTCCAGATTCACTTTGATTCCTCCAATAACGAAGCGGAATATGAAGCACTCTTATATGGATTACGTATGGCCATTTCACTCGGCGTCCGTCGCCTCATGGTCTACGGCGACTCATATTTGGTAGTCAATCAAGTGATGAAGGAGTGGGACGTCGAAGCCCAGCTATGACTGAATTCTTGTAATGCGGTGAGGAAGTTGGAAAAGAAGTTTGAGGGGTTAGAGCTCCATCATATACCCCGACTGAAAAATCAAGCCCTGCCAGGATTCGAACTCGCGACCGGTCGCACAGAGGCTGGGCGTGCTAGCCACAATGCCACAGAGGTTCCAAGAGGGAAGCCATTCCCAGCAATGTGTTTTTGGAACACATTCATACACCTTCAGTTCAAGAAGATCCTTTCACTGAAGAGCCCCCGCAGCCTAAGAGTGCCACAGATCCGACTGAAGTCGAAGTCCCAGCCGTGGTAGACCTGATCATGGAGGTTTTGGTCATCACTCCTGACTGGACAATGCCATACATTGCGTATATCCTTAGGAAGGAACTCCCAGAGGATGAAGAAGAGGCTCGACAGATCGTCCGTCGGTCCAAAGCCTTTACTGTGATAAGAGGACAACTGTTTAGGGAAAGCGTAACCGGAGTCAGCCAGAAATGCATAACACCAGAAGAAGGTCGAGTGATCCTCAACGACATCCACTCGGGGACCTGTGGCCACCATGCGTCCTCTCGGACCATTGTGGCCAAAGCATACCGAGCGGGATTTTATTGGCCACGAGCAAATGAAATGGCGAAAGATATAGTCGACAAATGTGAAGGCTGCCAGTTTCTTGCAATATGTCCCACAAGCTGCGTCATACGAAGACCATTCCACTCGTCGGGGCCCTTTGCTGTTTGGGGATTGGATATGATTGGACCCCGAGGATCGGTAGGGCGGCTTCACTCATGTGCTTGTAGCAGTCGACAAGTTTACCAAATGGATTGAAGCCAAGCCTATCAAGAATCTTGAAGCCAGTACTGCCGTCAGTTTCATCAGAGAATTGACATTCAGATATGGAGTTTCGCATAACATCATCACTGACAACGGGTCGAACTTCGATTCTGATGAGTTCAGAGCCTTCTGTGCTTCTCAAGGCACACGAGTCAACTATGCTTCAGTTGCCCACCCCCAGTCGAATGGACAAGCGGAAAGAGCAAATGGTTTGATTCTCAAAGAACTGAAACCCTGACTGATGCGTGATCTCAAGCACGCAGCAGGCGCCTGGGTAACTTCCATCAGTTCTTTGGGGATTGAGGACAACTCCCAATCGGTCGACTGGCAGAACTCCATTCTTCTTGGTCTATGGAGCTGAAGCTGTTCTACCGAGTGACTTGCTTCACAATGCCCCCCCCCCCCCCGAGTCGAGCTTTTCTCTGAAGATGAAGCAGAACATGCCCGGCAGTACGCAGTTGATCTCCTAGAAGAGGAAAGAGAGATGGCCTTAATACGGTCAACCATTTATCAACAAGACTTGCGTCGATTCCACGCCAGAAACGTGAGAGGTCGAGCCTTTCAAGAGGGAGACTTGGTTCTTCGAGTGGATCAGCAGAAACCACACAAGCTCGCCCCTGCTTGGGAAGGTCCCTTCATCGTCACCAGAGTTCTCCACAATGGAGCATACCATCTTTACAATGTCGAGCATCAGAAAGACGAGCCACGGGCTTGGAATGCGGAGCTGCTCCGCCCCTTTTATACTTAAGTACTCATTCTGATGAGATGTAATAAGAAATACCTTTGTAGTTTGTTTATCAAAGACAAGAGCTTTACAGTCTTCTTAAACGATTGTTGTTGCTTATGTTTGCGTCTCAAATCCCCCAGCTGCGAATCCGTTTCGCCTAAGTTTGAAAAATCCTACCGAGTGATGAGAAAGCCTCTCACTCAGTTGCAAATCCGTTTCGCCTAAGTTTGAAAAATCCTACCGAGTGGTGACCAAGCCTCTCACTCGGGGGCTTAGCTGCGAATCCGTTTCGCCTAAGTTTGAATAATCCTACCGAGTGGCGAGGAAGGCTCTCACTCGGGGGCTTAGCTGCAGTCCAGTACTGGGCTAAGTATGAAAAATCCTACTGAGTGGTGTGCTACCCTCCCACTCGGGGGCTTAGCTGCAGTCCAGTACTCGCCCAAATTTGAAAAATCGTACCGAGTGGTGAGCAACCCTCCCACTCGGGGGCTTAGCTGTAGTCCAGTACTCGCCTAAGTTTGAAAAATCCTACCGAGTGGTGAGCAACCCTCCCACTCGGGGGCTTAGCTGCAGTCCAGTACTCGCCTAAGTATGAAAAATCCTACCGAGTGGTGAGCAACCCTCCCACTCAGGGGCTTAGCTGCAGTCCAGTACTCGTCTAAGTTTGAAAAATCCTATCGAGTGGTGAGCAACCCTCCCACTCGGAGGCTTAGCTGCAGTCCAGTACTCGCCTAAGTATGAAAAATCCTACCGAGTGGTGAGCAACCCTCCCACTCGGGGGCTTAGCTGCAGTCCAGTACTCGCCTATGTTTAAAAAATCCTACCGAGTGGTGAGCAACCCTCCCACTCGGGGGCTTAGCTGCAGTCCAGTACTCCCCTAAGTTTGAAAAATCCTACCGAGTGGTGAGCAACCCTCCCACTCGGAGGCTTAGCTGCAGTCCAGTACTCGCCTAAGTTTGCGGCTCCATCCCTATCCGTAGGGACGACGAGGTGCAGGTCGACTGCAACCTTTTCCTTCGGAGCTGCGCCACAAGTACAATGTGCGCTCCATCCCTATCCGCAAGGACGACGAGGTGCAAGTCAACTGCAACCTTCTCCTTCGGAGCTGCGCCACAAGTACAACGTGCGCTCCATTCCTGTCCGTAAGAGCGACGAGGTGCAAGTCGACTGCCTCCTCCTCAAAGCTGCATTTCGAGCACAAAGATTATTCCAAATGAAGAACAAGATTCACTCGACGACAAACACGAGCATATTCAGGGATAAACCAAGTTCAGATAAATCCTAAAGTTCCGGACCACGGATCGAAGTACTCGGGCTTCAAACCCGAAGGAGTTTAGCGATTGCAAAATCACTCGGCATTCCGAGGCAAATTTAAAGTGAGGCATAAAGTTTGTTCATTCCGCGGGAGGTGGGCTAGCAGGATCAAAGGACTCATCCAGGTCAATTCCGTCAGCAATCTGAGTGGCATCAGCGATGAAGGTCTCCATGAAGGATTGGAA
Organism: Aegilops bicornis; assembly: GCA_021605145.1. NCBI lineage: Eukaryota > Viridiplantae > Streptophyta > Magnoliopsida > Poales > Poaceae > Aegilops > Aegilops bicornis. Next base: position 270,988,589 of record CM038675.1, on the reverse strand, counting down.
GTCGTGCCTTTTGGTGTTGGCGACCTTGATTGCTGCTAGCTTGTCTTCTCGCGCCTCCTTGTAGTGGACGCGTACCAGAGACAGAGCCACATCGGCGCCGCACCGCGCAGAAGACTTCTTCCAATCTTGCACACGGCTTGGGATCTCATTAAGTCGAGTCATCAAAGACTCGAGGTCATTTGGAAGAGTCGCCCTTGGCCAGAGTGATGTGTCGATCCTTGACACCGCAACCTTCAAGCGAGCAGGATAGTCGACGACACCAACGACGCGGGATTCCAGTCGGAGCACGTTCATGGCTGCTTCATCCTTCACTGGAGAGTTGATGGGGTCCAAGCTTGTCTCAACATGCCCAGTCTCTTCTTCAAAGTTCTGACAAAATTCTGCATGCACAATTCAAAGACAAGTCAATGATTGTACATCGAGTCGACAACAACAAGTCAGTCGGAAGAAAGAAAATACCTTCAAGCATGATGAACAGCTTCTTGGCAAGATCTCCCAGATAATTTTCCAAGTCATTCCTCTTGCGGGCGGTTTCTTCAAACTTGTCGTTCAAGGATATCTTGTCCTTCTTCAGAAGAGTCACCTCCCTGTTGGCTTCATTCAAAGCAGTCTTCAGCTTGGTATTCTCTTCCTCCAGTTTGCCGACTGAAGCTAGCTTCTGGTCGGCGAGTGCAGTTTTCTCGTCAGCTGTTTTCTGCGCAGCTGCAAGGTCCAGATCCTTCTTTGCCAGAGCTTGGTTCATTTTCTCTGAAAGAAACAACGATAAGCTCAGAGGAAAAAACAAATGCCACCTGGATCAGAAACAAAACAGTCGAACGAATTCCTCTTACCGGCTTCATCCCGGGCCTTACGCAAGTCCTTCTTGGCCAGCTCGGATCGAGATTCAGCTGAATCTGCTTCTGCTCTAGGTCAGCGAAACGAGCTCCAAGGTCACAAGATTTCTGCAATCAAAGGGCAGTCAGTCAGTGGGTGAAAGGATCGAAATTCAACAGGCTCTAAGATTTTACTGCTGAATCAAACATCCAACAGTAGTCTCGGGGACTACACCCACTGGGTGCACTCAGCATGCCCCCACTGGTTCAGTTTCCACTCGACGTGGTCCGTCCAAGACGAGTAAAAAAAGGGAAAGTATTTCTCAGACCATAACCGACTGCCAGCAGTCGACTACGGTCTAGGGGACTACACCCAGTGGGTGCACTAAGAATGCCCCCACCGGTTCAGTTTCCACTCGACGTGGTCCGTCCAGGATGAGTGAGAAAATTTCAACTCTCAGACCATAACCAACTGCCAGCAGTCGACTACTGTTGGGGATATAACTACTGAGTGTGAACCGCCCCGGGAGGGCCGGTTCACGCTCGTTCATGATCCAGGCCCATGTGGACGCCTGGAGCCCAGAGGCGAATTAAGGTCCATGTATGTAAACCGCCTTAGCGTTATAGCTTGTGTTGTAAGACAGAAAGGAGAGATCAAGCGGACTCTTGTATGAGCGGATTGGGACTCAGTAAACCGGCCAAGGCGTCCATCCGTGTATATAAGGGGACGACCGGCAGCGAAGTTAGGGACAGAGATTTCGAGGCTAAGGCAAAGCTATTGCTCCCTAGTCGCCAAACCATATCAATCAACATCACAACTGGACGTAGGTTTTTACCTTCATTGAAGGGCGAACCGTATAATTCCCGTGTCTTGTGTCCGCTTTAACCTCTCTAGGTAAACCCGTACGATGGCCCTACGACTAAGTCCTTTCATGAGGACATCTGCCGTGACAAGTCCACGACAGTTGGCGCCCACCGTGGGGCTATCGCACGATGGTTTGATGATCTTAGAGGGCAAGTTCGAAGGACTCGAAGGCTATGCAGTCGGCCGGATGACTAAGAGTCGCCGCGGCAAGCTCTACATCGACGATGCGGATCGGGGCCCGAGTCCGGCTCGGTTGAGTCTGGTACCGGGTCCCCTTTGGCGGCATACACGTGTTTATCGGCAAGATCGGCGAACGAGCTCCTGGGCTGGGCGTCTGCACTTGACCTCGTCGAGACGGCTCAACGGGCGAAGAAGAGTCCTGCCTCAGCTAAACCGGCGGTCAAGCATGTTTTCGTGGGAGTCGTCCACGGAGACTACGAAGACGGATCAGCATCTGGTGACGAAACTGTTGTCTACTCTGGCGACGAATCGTCGGCCGGAGAAACTGAGTCTCTATACCAGCTACGAGATGGCGGATCGGGGTTGTTCCGACGGAGAGTATTCGGACCCTTCGATCTACCCACCGGGTTGGGATCTTCATGGCGGTATGCGCGGCGCTTCACTCTTCGACCATGGCGCCCCGGTCGCCCGGTTCAACAGCGGTGATGGCAGCGGGAAGGAGGCCTGTCCGCCCGCCGGCTCAAGTTTTGTCGAGCTCTTCGACGCGTTAGCTGTGCTCTTGGCGGAAGCTAATCCGCGGATCGGGACCTCGCACAACGTGGAGATTGCAAAGGTGAGGAACAGATCACTAATGCTAAAGCGGACTGGCAGCCGTGGGCGAAAGGATGGCAGCGTGAACGGGCCGCTTTGGATGCGCGAGCTTATAGGCTCAAATTTGGACCAGGCGCGTCACGTGAAGTCATGAAAAGGAAGTACAGGTCCCGTTTACCTTCCGTTTTCGAGGAAGGAGCTTTTCAATACCCAGGCGAGGACCAGAATCCGCCGCCATTGGTAAGCGGCCGGAAGCACTGGACGGCCGCACCGGTTCAGCCCGTATGATAGATCTATCTCGCCATCATACGGTGCGCCCGGACCGTCGCAGACACCTCCGGGTCACTACTCCAACCCGATGGATAACCTCGTGGCGGCTGCGGCACGGTTGGAGGCGATTCAATTGAAGGCGATTCACCGCAGCGGTGGAGACACGCCGGTTAAGGAGCTCCTCGGGGCGGCCTTGGCTCGGCAAGAAGCGTACTCAGACAGCCGAGATCGGGTCCACTCCACCCCCGCCCGAGCCGGAGCTACAGCCAGCGTCGATGAACCGGCCGTGTCGAGCAATGCGCGGCGTGGTCCGCCTCGCGGCAACAATCCGGCGGCGGCTTTGAAGATGCTCAAGTGGTAGTGGACCGCGCCAGAACGCGTGGGGAGGCCGAGTTAGTAGCACAAGCGGAGGATCATCCGCCTGCGCGGTTCGACCGACCACCTTGAACCGGGGTCACGTCCGGCTCTTTGGGGGTGCCTTGCCTTGTCCCCGCTTTGCGCAACATGCGATTGCCCAAGGACTTCAAGGGCCACGCAAGGTGCCGAATTATCTTGCCGACTTGGCTCCAGAGGCGTGGATAGAAAGCTACGAGATGGCCATGGAGATGCTGGGCGTGGATGAAGCCGCATGTGCGAAGTACTTCACAATGATGCTAGAAGGTATGGCGGACTTGGTTAAAAACTTGCCGCCTAACTCCATCAGCTTTCGTGGACCCGATTCGCGGACCCGGTTCATCCAAAATTTCAAAGACACCTGTAAGCAGCCCATGTCGGTGGTGGATCGGCAGCTTGTGTCCAGCGGAGGGAGAGTCTACAACCCATTGGATGCGCGCGTTTGGAAGTTTTACATTCTTCGACCGGATCAACCCCGATTCCGCGATCTTGACCTTGGAAGCCAATTGCGGTTCGAGCCATTGAAATTGAAGCTGGAGTCGCATGAAGCGTTTTGCCATGACATGGGCACTCTAATAGGCGTGTTGGTAAAATACGCTGATTACGATAGTACCAAGGATCCCGAATCGATAATGATGAAGTGGGGAAGGGAAAGCGAACGGCAGCTCCAGTGGTACAAAGAGCACCATTTGGCGTGCAATGGAGGAACAAGCGCCAAAGCGAAGCGGCACCACGGGTTTCGTAGCCAACACCAATGCGCAGGACAAGGGTCACGGGCGCAGGGGCAGGCAGTCAAACCGGGGCGGTCACAATCCGGATCGTTTGAACTTCATATTAAATCAACCTTGTCCGAAGCACGGGACGAAGGAGGTACCGGCGAACCACGTTTGGAAGGATTGTTATATTATGCAGGAGTTTAAAAACTCCAACTCTTTCCGGTATGATCAAGGGACCGGCGGCGGTTCCGGATCCGCTCCGGGTTACGATGGAGGAAATTCCGGCCCGGGATTCGGTGGTAATCCGGGCGGCAAGGCAATCAGAATAATCAAGGTAATCGAGCAGTCGAGCCAAGGGGCTACAATCAACAGCAGCGGCGATCGGGTTATCGAGCAACCCAAAGCAGTTGAATGGGGGCGATACCACGTCTTTACCACCAGTTTGGACCGACGGGACCGAAAACTTCGTGAGGCGGGCGGTCGGTGTTGTTGAACTGCTGCGCCGCATTACCTACGCTGGTCCGAGCAGCCGATTGTGTGGAGCGAGAGGATCATCCTCCCGGGTTTACAATCCGGGTCGATTAGCCTTGGTGGTGGCACCCGGTAGGAGGGTACAATTTTACCAAGGTTCTTATGGATGGAGGAAGCAGCATCAACATCCTGTACTACGAGACTTTCCGGCGTATGGGGTTAACAGATAGGCATCTTAGGCCGTCCAGCACGGTATTCCACGGAGTGGTGCCTGGTAAGTCGGCGTACCCGGTCGGTAAGATAGTTCTGGAGGTGACCTTTGGGGACGAACATGACTCCAGAACAGAAACGTTGACGTTTGAGGTGGTAAAAATTCAAAGCCCTTACCACGCCCTCTTTGGGCGGCCGGCTTATGCTAAATTTATGGCACGGCCCTGTTATGTTTACTTACATTGAAAATGCCGGGTCACAAAGGAGCGATAACGGTTCATGGAGCCGCGGATCGCTCTAGAGTGCGAGGAAGGTGATGCGACTTCTGTGAGTCGGTTTGTGCCACGGAAGAGTTAAAGTATTATAAAGATAATGTTGATCCGGCGGATATGACCCCTTTGAAGAAGCCAACTTCTGAGCATGATCCGGACTTGAAGTTCAAATCGTGGTGAGGCGAAGCTTGTTGATTTTGTGCCCGTGATTCATCCAAACAGTTCGACATCGGTGCCAACCTGGATCCGAAATAGGAAAGCGGCGCTCATCGAGTTCATCCGTGAGAATCGGGACATTTTTGCATGGAAGCCGTCGACATGCCGGTGTGTACCGAGGGAGCTCGTGAGCACACTCTTAATGTTGACCAAATACAGACCGGTAAAACAGTTTCTTCGCCGGTTTAATGAGGAAAGGCGCAAGGCCATCGGAGAAGAAATTGCTAGGCTGTTGGCAGCAGGGTTTATCATCGAAGTCTTTCATCGAGTGGCTCGCCAACCCGGTTCTGGTCCTTAAAAAGAATGGCACTTGGCGCATGTGCGTAGATTACACAGATCTTAACAAAGCTTGTCCAACAGATCCTTTCGCCCTCCCCCGCATTGATCAGATTATTGATGCGACGGCGGGTTGTGAGCGTTTGAGCTTTCTGGATGCGTATTCCGGTTATCATCAGATTAAGATGGCGGTTAAGGACCAGGGAGAAAGCGGCGTTTATCACCCCTTTTGGAGCCTATACGCTATGTGTCCATGCCTTTTGGGCTCAAGAGCGCCCGAGCAACTTATCGGCGTTGCATCTGTAATTGTTTGCATAAACAGATCGGCCGTAATGTGCACGCTTACGTGGATGATATCGTGGTGAAATCAAGGCAGAAGGAAACATTGATTGAGGATTTAAGGAAACCTTCGACAACTTGCGGGTGTACAAGATGATGCTCAACCACCTTAAGTGCGTCTTTGGTGTTCCAAAGAGCAAATTGTTGGGTTTTCTCGTGTCTAACCGGGGATTGAGGCTAATCCGGAGAAAATTACAGCTATCACCTCCTTAGCCAAGCCAAAATGCATCAACGATGTCCAACGCTTAGCAGGCGGATTGCTGCGCTAAGCGGTTTATCGATCGCCTAGGAGAGAAGGCCATCCCTTTGTACCAGATCTTTGAAGAAGACGGATCAATTAAATGCGGAGTTAAATTCTTGATGATGCATTGGAGGACTTAAAGCGGCGGTAGCCAACCCTTTGTTCTTGCTGCCCCTATTGACGAGGAGCCGCTCCTGTTATATGTTGCTGCCAATGCTAGGGCGATGAGTGTAGCCATTGTGGTGGGCGCAAGGAGGCGGGGAAGGAGTATCGGTTCAGCGACGATTTACTACATCGGTGAGGTTCTCATTGAATCTAAGCAAAGATATCCACATTGGCGTAAGCTGGTATATGGGGTTTTTATGGCAAGTCGGAAGCTGAAGCAATATTTCCAAGGGCACCCCATCACGATGGTCGATTCGGCTCCTTTAGGCGATATCATCTTGAACCGGAAGCAATGGCGGATTGCTAAGTGGGCTATAGAGCTTGGGCATACGGTTTAAAGTATGTGCCCGGACGGCTATAAAGTCTCAGGCACTTGTGGATTTCATTAATGATTGGACGGAGTTGCAAGCACCAGAAGAGAAGCCGGATCACACCTATTGGACCATCCATTTTGATGGATCCAGGCAATTGGAGGGCTCGGGGGCTGGAGTCGTATTAACTTCCCCACGAGGTGATAAGTTATGTTATGTTCTCCGCCTAATGTTCCCTTGTACTAACAATGCAGCTGAGTATGAGGCTTTGCTCCATGGCCTCCGGATGGCCAGAGAAATGAACCTCAGCCGGGTTAAATGCTTTGGTGATTCGGACTTAGAGGCCCAAAGCAGGTATCCGGCACTTGGGACTCCAAAGATCCACTCATGGCTGCATATCATCGGGAAGTGGGCGTTGTGGCAGGTGACATTTTAAGGGTACCAGGTGGACCATGTGGATCGTCGGAAGAACGAGGCGGTGATGCTTTGAGCCGGTGGGGTCCCAACAGAAACCGTCCCGCCTAACGTTTTCCTTGACGTCTTTGCATAAGCCGCCGCTTAAAATACTGATGAAATTGATTTGGCTATCCTCGATCCGGAGGCTCAATTGGTGGCGGCCTTGCACATCATTCGGATTGACGCTCCCTTATTTGGCGTACATGAATCGGGGCGAATTCTGGGAGGATGAGACGTTGGCCCGGCAGATAGTTCGCGGTCTAAGTCTATGACCATTGTTAATGGCGAAGTTGCACCGTCGCAGCGTGTCGTATGCGTTTCAGCGTTGTGTGTCCCCGAAGAGGGCCGTGAGATATTGCGAGAGATTCATGAAGGGGATTGTGGTCACCACGCCGGTTCAAAATCCCCGGTGGCCAAAGCTGCCCGCCATGGCTTCTATTGGTTGACCGCCCATGCCGATCTGAAGGATCCGGTCGACGGTGTGATGGTTGCCAAAAGTTCTCCAGCGTGCTCATGTGCCAGCCCAAGAATTGAGGATGATTCCAATTACTTGGCCGTTTGCGACTTGGGGGCTGGATATGGTTGGACCTTTCAAACGATCCAAGGACAAAAAGACCCACCTGTTGGTAGCAGTGGATAAATTTACCAAGTGGGTCGAGGCAGAGCCTGTTAGCAAGTGTGATGCGGCCACGGCGGTTCAATTCATCAAGCGGGTGATTTTCCGGTTTGGGTTTCCGCAAGATCATCACGCATAATGGCACCAATTTGTCCAAAGGAGCTATGAAGGAATTTTGTGAACGGGAGCACATCCGCTTGATGTTTCTTCCGTAGCCCACCCGCAATCCAATGGTTAAGCGGAACGAGCTAATCAGGAAATTTTGAAAGGTATCAAACCCCGCTTATGGTCCCTTTAGAAAGGACGCCGGGTGTTGGGTGGAAGAGCTACCATCGGTGATATGGAGTATAAATACTACCCCCAACCGATCCACCGGATACACGCCGTTCTTTATGGTCTATGGAGCGGAGGCGGTCCTTCCCGATGATATCCGTCCACGACTCGCCCGAGTAGCAGCTTATGTTGAGGCGGATAAGCGAGGCAGCACGGCAAGATGATTTGGATCGACCGGACGAAGAGCGCGATATGGCAGCAGCTTCGCTCGGCGGTCTACCGCCAGGACCTTCGTCGGTATCACAGCCGGCGGGTTAAAACCAGAACCTTTCAGGAAGGAGACTTGGTGCTGCGGCTCATTCAAGATCAGAAAGATATGCACAAGCTATCCCCACCTTGGGAAGGGCCTTTTGTGGTTAGTAAGGCTCTATGCAACGGGTCCTACTATCTGATTGATGTTCGAGAGCGAAAAGACTCACGCACGTCAGAGGAGGAGACCAACAGGCCATGGAACATAGCTCATCTTCGGCCTTATTATACTTGAGCCATTGGCTCCACTTATGTACATATCAAGGCGATGTATATATTATGAATAAAAGCAATAAACGGATCCTCGGCTAAAGCGGGGTATACATTACGTACATAAAGGACCGGCTTGGGTACATGGAGATGATGTCGTAAAAGCGGCCTCGGTTTAACCCTTGGCCTTGTTTTTAGAAATTTTTGTCATTTGGGGGCTTGGTCGTGTCTGAACCAATGCAACACCTCTTGGCAAGCGAAAGCCACCAGATCATTTGGGGGCATGGTCACGTCTGAACCAGTCACACCTCTTGGTCGGCCTAAGGCCATAGAATCACTTGGGGGCTTTGGTCGAACCCGAACCATCGCAATGCCATTTGATCGGCGTCATGCCATGAAGTTCGAGTTGGGGACGGCTGACTTGAACCACCGCTACACCGTATAGGGGCTTGGTCATGTCCGACCATGGTAGCGCCATCTCGATCCGCTCAAGGCAGCCTTTCCTTGCAAAGTGATTTTCCTCATTGATTTTGCTTCCATGGGGTCTTTATGCCTGTCATTTGGTTTTTGTTGGCCTTCTTAAACCGACAAAATTCTTTAAACCGGATTTATGTTCCGCATTCAATACCTTTTTTAAAAGTTGGCGATTTTTTGTTCCGGTTTGATTTTGCTGTTAACATCCCATTATGGAGTAACAGGGGGCTTATCATGCCCGACACGATTTACACGGTAAATCGGTTTTATACGCAGAAGGACTGTTCTCCTGTGACAGTAATGGTTTATAAGGCCTTCACTTCGGGTTTGACTAAAGCCAACTGTGTGCCTAATACTGGCAGGTATGTTTGTATCACATAGCTTTGATCATATACCTCGGTATTATCTCATATCAATATATTGGTATCAGTTTGGCTAGCGGCGTAAACCGCCAAGGCGGTTTAAGAACTTGTGATTGCAGGCAAAATATGTTGCAGGATTTACTACGAAAGCCAACGGGTCCCGCATCGCCATGCAAAAGTTCTGTTGAGATTGTACCGGCATTGTTCAAAGAAAGACACTTGCTATCCTATTACTGAGCCTTTTGAGGCCCGGCGTTTCACGTGAAGTTATGCCTTGAAAATTTGAATATGTCGCCCGGCTTGGCGGATTACGCCGCTTCACCGGGTTGGCGCGAGGTGGAGGGCACGCGCTGGCGTCGGTTCAGCTTCCTCTTCTTCTTCACCCAAAGCCGGAAGTCATTGGTAGACGGTCAATCCGGGTTAAGGCACGAAGACAGCTTCTTCACTTATCGGCTCGGCGGATCAACGTCGGGCGTAAGTGTGCTTCTGGATTGGAGGAATCAGGCTCGCGACTTCGGGATGACAAAATCCACCCGTTTGTTGTTTGCGTCATAAAAGATCGGTGAACTTCCAGATTGGCTTGGCGGCAGTTGACTTCGCCCGGTGACGCATTTCCTTTGTAATCCGTTTGAGGGCATCGTTATCGAAGGCTTCGCCGTTCTCTTGAGCTGGGAAAACCTTTAGCTATGTCGGCGGATCAAGATCCGCTATCCATGCCTTTGGCACGAGTCGAAGCAATGAGCGCCCGGCCGGGCTGCGGATTGCTTCATCTCTTCAAGCTGTCCGGAATCATGGACAGCCGGTCCAAAGATCTCTCGATCAGGGGCGGCGCCGTGTTGTCGTATGAAGTGGCGCATATGGCATTGGGCGCCGGTATATAGCTGTTCAATCGGGTGTACGAAGCCTTGAGCTTTTTTCGCGCGTCGAGCCTGGATGAGCAATACGCTTGCTCGCACCAGGTTTAGACAGCCCAAGTTAAACCGGCGGGAGCGTTAACACAGGCATATTCAGTATAAACTTACTTACCAAAGACGGCAGAGGTCATGGCATGCACTTGGCGTTTGAGTCCGGTAAGCTCTTCAGTCACCGGTTTAAGGGCCGCCTCCGCTTCCTCCGCCCGTTTTACTAAACCGGCTTTCTCGGTGTCCCGATTGACCCGCTTCGGTTGTACCACTCCTTCACTGCTCCATGGTGGTCAGGCGGTCTTTAGCTCATCCTTGGTTTTGGTGGCTTACGCTATTTGGGTTTCAGATTGGTTCGGAGGTCCTTGAGTTGCACTGACTTCTTTGGTGTATTTCATTCGATGACAAATAAAGCATGTTAGTGGTTTCATTATACAAGTCCCAAGCTTAATACAAGTATTCAACTTGGCACTTGGGGCTAATGGCTAGTTGATCTCACTTTGCTAAGGAGACGCAACTTAAGTCCCGGTTTAACTTTGCAAAATTAAACCGACCCTTGGGGCTACTATGCAGTGAAAAGATGAGAAAGGTCAAATTATTACCTCATAGCGGTCCTTCATGCGATTTACTAGACCGGCTTCAAGGTCACGGCTTGTGTAAAGCCGTTTAAGAAAGCCGGATTTAAGTTGTTGGGCGGATAATTTGTCTTAAGCAGACATGTCCTTCTTCCCCTTGTTTTTGGTGATTGTAGTGGAACTTTCTTTTATGCTTTGCTTGGCTAAAGCGACCGGTTGGCTAGGAGCGGTGTAGCCAGTACTGTCACAAGAACATCGTCATTTTCAGCGGTCTTGTTTGGGCTTGATGTCATCTTGCTTTGGCTCGGCGGTTCAACAGTCACGATCCGCTCGGTGGGCCAGGTTTGGTGGAGCGGTGTGAGGTTTCCATTTGGACCTCCGGTTCAACTTCTGGCGGATCAGCAGTATCATCCTTGTACAACTCGCCGAGCTTTCCTTGGCGGCTTGAGGATTTTCATGTGGCTGTTACGGGGTTTTTCGGATCACCATCCGGAGTAGGATCAAGAGTTTTCGCTTTCTTGCTCAAACGAGCCTTGGTGCTGCAATATTCAGAGTTGGATCAAGACAAATTGACCAAATTAATAGGGAATCGAATTGTGACGGTAATTACATACCTGCGGCGATGTTCACGGAGGCGGTTGTGTGGTGGATGAACCGCCAGACGAGTTGGAAGAGGCACGATAATTCGAGTCGACGGATTGAGAGAACATCGGAAGAAACCTTTTAAGGGATAACGCTTTTCAGGAGAGCAAGTCACCTACGGACGACGCTTCCGGATTGGGGTGTCTGGTAAACCGGTGAGGTAACCTGTTGACCATCGTGCGGGTTGTACGACGCTCTTGATCTGCTGTGTCTTCAAGAAAAGATTTGGATTCAAATAAGCACGGGAATGGTATTTTTTCACTTTCCGGACGGTAGCGACGAATTCTCTTAACAGCGCAAGCTCAGATTCGGAAGAAAGAAGGATTACCTCAACAGGATCGGCATGACCGGCTTCAAAGCATCATCACAGGAAGAAAAAGTGTCGGTAAAAGGAAGGTAAAGAGGCCAAGCATATGCAAGATGAAATACAAAGCGGACAGCCGGTTTATGGCGGCTCCCTCGTAAAGGTCAAAGTTTTACCTCGGCTTCTGATTCTTCGTCCTCTGGCGGTTCAGAGGACTCGGTGGTCTTTTTCTTGCCAGTTTTCTTAGTGGCCTTGGACTTTGCACGTGGCGCCGGACGATGCAGTGCGTTTCGAATGAGCTTTCAGCACTGGAAGCAGCAAGCATTAGCATATGTCAACAGTATTACGAGCACGAAAGGCGATGAAGAAGAGCTTACGCCCGGCGGTTTGTTGGCGGCGCAAAATGGAGCCAACCGGTGAGGCTGCAGACGGAGATTGGCTCATCGAGCATCTTCTTGACGATCTCGGTGGTCTCCTGTTCGGTTATGGGTAGCTCGTGGCGCCTTTGAGGATCTTTGAGGCTGCCGGTGTACTCGTGCATCAATCCGGGCGGCGGCTCGGTGGCAACACGCCCCAAGAGACCCAAAGAACGCACAAGATCCACGCGGTTAAGCCATTGGCCATTAGAGCCCGGAGCTTGATTATTTGTGGCGCGAAGTTTTCCGTTCATGGCGGTTAAGCGTGAAGGCGGTGGATGATGGTTCTTGAGCGGTGAGGACGGTAACCCGGCAAGGGGTTTTCGTTGGCGGCGCGGTGTTCGGCGATAGAACCAAGTTTGGTTCCAATCCTTTGGATGGCTGTGGTGCTTGGCGTGAGGGAAATCAGCTTCCTTCCTCTTACGAATTGAAACGCCGCCCAGCTCCGTGTTGGGACCATCGAAAATTACGTGCGGCGACGGTTCAAATGGAAAAATCCGGAACAACTCCACAGACGGTTCTTCTTGAAGATAGACTTCACGAAGACTTGAAAGTTGCATATGTTGAAACGGAATTGGGCCGATATCCTGCGGATGGAGTTGCAAACTGGCAAGGGCGTCCGGAAAAACTTTGAACCGGTAGGCGAGAACCCCGGTCTAGGTGCTGCATAAACACAATTACTTCCCCGCTTTCGCGCTCGGGAGAAACTTCGCCCTCGGAACACGCCAATGGAGGACGTCTTTGGGAGCCAAACCGCCCGGTGGTAGCGTAGCCGTTGAGCTGCGTCTCGGTGATTTTGGACCGGACCCGATTGCAAGCGGCAAATTGAGGAGCCATTCCGGAAGATTAAGGCTGCGAAAGAAAGGAAAGCGGTTCACCATTGAACAGGTCAGGAGTTACAGATAATGTTAAACCGGCAATCCGATGGCCAGAATTCCGGCTTAACTAAGGACTAATGGGTGACGGATTAGATATCAGTAGTTAAACCGCGAGGAGGCAGAGCTGAAAAAAGTTGCTAAGTATAGGCGAAACAGGTTTCCCATGCAAAAGGAAATAATCTAGATCTACCGGGGTTGATGAGGAAAATTTCTGCGACCTATGCGGACCTCCTATAAGCAGAAAGGTTCGGGCATGTTAAAGCGAAGGATCTGAACAAAGGGGAAGATGCCTAGAGTCGGGTAAACGGGCGAAAGCAGCCGTTTGCATATGAGGAGCGGTACGGCTGAGCCGCACGGCCATGGTGGAACTGGTATGAAGAATCGGCATGAACGCCACGAGCTATGAGACGAACCGAAGTTTCGAGATGAGATCTAGGGTTTAAAGAAAACCTTACCCGACGGCGGGAACCACGGAGGAGCGCTAAAACTCTGGTAAGATCGAGGTTGATGCAGCCCGGCGGGAAGCGTCGGTCGAAGGTTGAGGGCGACGGCAAGAGCTTGAGGTCGGCGGGTCGCGAGGAAGAAGAAGAGAGGAAGAAGAAGAAGAGAATGGCCCGACCGATCTATTTATAAGGGACCGGAGCAATCAACGGTAGCGAGAATCGAGGAGTCAAAAGCGGCGGAAGGTGCAGCGGCCGCCTCGATTTCGGAATGGCATTAAATGCAGGAATCTTCTTGTTTGGATTTCTTTATTAAGGATGACGTCGGGGACGCTCGACACGCGAATCGGAAGATGACATCACGGCGGTTCAAGCGGTGGCGGTTCTGAAAGGAGGAAAGAGATCAAGAGTTTCTTGAGGGTGTGAAGATTAACATGAACGGTTCAAGTCAATCTGGGGCCTAATGTTGGGGATATAACTCACGAGTGTGAACCGCCCGGGAACCGGTTCACGCCGTTCATGATCCAGCCCATGTGGACGCTTTGGAGCCCAGAGGCGAATTAAGGTCCATGTATGTAAACCGCCTTAGCGTTATAGCTTGTGTTGTAAGACAGGAAAGGAGAGATCAAGACGGACTCTTGTATGAGCCGGATTGGGACTCTGTAAACCGACCGGGCGTCCATCCGTGTATATAAGGGGACGACCGGCGGCGAAGTTAGGGACAGAGATTTCGAGGCTAAGGCAAAGCTATTGCTCCCTAGTCGCGAAACCATATCAATCAACATCACAACTGGGCGTAGGTTTTACCTTCATTGAAGGGCCGAACGATATAATTCCCGTGTCTTGTGTCCGCTTTAACCTCTCTAGGTAAACCCGTACGATGGCCCTACGACTAAGTCCTTTCATGAGGACATCTGCCGTGACAAGTCCACGACAACTACGGTCTCGGGGACTACACCCAGTGGGTGCACCAGCATGCCCCCACTGGTTCGAAGACTCAGTCGACACAAGATTAGTCGACCCAAGAAGCAAGACTATTCACAGCAAATTCAAACACCCACTGGGTCTACAAACACAAAAGCAGACTAATGAAAAGACGTTCAAAAGAAGTTTTCAGGTACCATATCCTAACAGAACAAGCGACAAGCTAAGAGATCGGTCGATAATCAACGGACCTGGACGTTGCTTTGGAGAGCTGAGCTGGCATTGTAGGCAGCTTGGCTAGCATCTCGAACCACCTTCAGTTGCTCCATCATGATGCCCGCTTGACGTATGGCCTCCTTGGCGGCGCCCACTTGGTCCTCTGGGACGTGATGCACAGCGAAGAGCGAAGAAGGATCGACCGAGGCCTGTGCAGTCGACGCTGAGGGCTGGGCACTCGACAGTGGCATGGCGAAGGAGACGGAAGTCCGATTGACGTCACCACCCTCATGGACCACTGGTTCCACCACCGGCATCGACTGAGGCGTCTTTCAAGTTGATGTCTTCCTGTTCCTTCTTCCTGAAGGCCTCAGCGGCACGTCCTCGTCAACATCTAGAAGGGTAATAACATTGGGAGGAGCTGCAAAAGCCTAGTCGTGGGAAATCAGTCAACTACAGTTCAGTCAACAAAACAGAGACAAAATTACAAAGATCATACCTGGGGTTGAAGTAACCGCATCTTCCATCTCCTCGTCCTCATTCTTGTAAGCAGAAGTTCGGAGGTAGCATCCATTGGGTTCAAGATTCATTTGATCAAATCAAGGAAATGATGAATAGCACAAAATCTCCAGCAAAGACAGAACACTCATGCAGAAGCAACAGGTATGTCGATTTTGATTCAGGGCAGAGTCTTCCGAGACTTTGGTGACTCAACTTTGGTTTGCTTTGGGGCCTTCTCAGTCGGCACCGGAGAAGACGTTCGAGGACGCTTGGAAGTTTGCCCAGTCGACCCAGACACTTTGCCACGAATACTCACTGGATCATGGGAGTTCTTGGATCGCCTTTCGTTGTGAGGAGGCGAGTCGACTTCCTCACCATCACTTGAGTCGTCGCTCTCCTCGTCCCCTCCTCCGTCGGAATGCCATTCACCGCTCTCATCCGCACTCGCCTCCCCTTCAGGGTCCTGTTCCTGCTCTCCATTGGGCATCGAGTACATCTCAGTGAAGGTCTGAAGGACAACAAGTAAAACAAATATCAGCCAATTGATAAAAAGCAATTTCATGGTAAATCAAGATAACACTCGGCGATTCAGAATTGGACCTTGTCTGTCTCGTACGAAATGTCGAGCGGAGGGATTCTCCTGGACCCTCTGGGGTTGTCCTTGTTGCCGGTGATGCCCTTCAGCCACTTCTCCACCGTATCCTCGTCAACCTCTTCTGGGTGGATCTGAGTGGAATCATCAATGCCCGAATACATCCACATCGGATGGTCACCAGCTTGAAGCGGCTGAATGCGTCGTCTGAGGAAGACTTCCAACAGATCCATGCCAGTCACGCCGTCACGGATGAGTTGGACCACTCGCTCAAGCAGCACCTGCACCTCCGCTCTCTCCCCCGGGGTCACTTTCAAGGCGGAAGGTTTTTCTACTCGGGCCATGGAAAAGGGTGGAAGCCCAGTCGACTGACCCGGAGTCGGCTGGTCTTTGCAGTAGAACTAGGTCGACTGCCACCCTCGGACTGACTCACGAAGGATTATGGCTGGGAAAGAACTCTTACCCCTCATTTGAATCCCAAGACCCCCACACATCTGGATCACTTTCGTCTTCTCGTCACTCGGATTAGCTTTTTTGATCGACTGAGAGCGACACGTAAAAATGTGCTTGAAGAGACCCCAGTGCGGTCGGCAGCCCAAGAAGTTCTCGCACATAGACACGAAAGCAGCAAGATACACGATGGTGTTGGGGAAAATGGTGAAGTTGTGCTCCAAAGAAGTTCAAGAAAGCTCGAAAAAAAGGATGAGGAGGCAAAGAAAACCCGCAGTCAATGTGAGTGGCGAGAAGGACGCACTCACCCTCCTGCGGACGAGGCTCGGTCTCATTCCCCGGAAGCCGCGCAGATCCTTGAGGAATCAACGCCTCCTCAGCCAGATCGTCGATGTCGTCCTGGAGAATCGTCGACCGGATCCAATCGCCCTGGATCCAGCCAGCCTTGGCGAGCCGGACCTCGACGAAGATCTGCCCCGGCTGGATTTCTTCCCCTTCGCCTTCGCCGTCGCCTTTTTTGCGCGCTCCAAAGCCACCGTCCTCTCCTTCCCCATTGCGGCGAGCGGAGCTTGGGCGGAGCAACGGCGCTGAGAAGGAAGCAGATACGGCGAGGAAGAGGAGGAAGGGAAGGAATGGGAACGCACTGTGCAAAAACCCCCATCTGGTGCTTTATATGGACTCTATTCCGAGTGGCTGACTCGTCTGTCCAGACTATCCTGTCAAATCGCGCAAGAGCCGCGCGCGCAGTACGTGGCAAAAAAGGGGGCGCAGAGATCGAGGCGACCTTGCCTAGTCCGTCCCGATTACTGCGGCCTTTCCCGTCCCGTGCGCTTCCCCAAATTCGAATCCTGGAAGATCCGCAAGTAGCAAAGCAACCTGACAGGCAGAAGATTTTCTCCACATCAACACTCAAGGCTTTTTCAGCAAAAGTTCACTCGACAAAATCAAGAACGGACCAAGGCGAGTGAAAAAGAAGTTGAAGTCATCATGTTGTTCTCTGATCCTAACAAGGCGCTTCCGGAGCGCGAATACTGAGTCGGGAGTATTTTCAACTCCTTCTCCACTCAAACCCTGATCCATTCGGGGGCTAATGATGAAGCTATGTACCTAGGGTAGGGTCATGGGCTTGTCCAAGATACCCTCCCCAAGGACATCACCCTAAAACCAGAAGCATTCGAAGAAGAATCATCATCCACTCGACCATGAAGCGTTCCACTCGGAAGACTTGAACTCACTCGACCATGGAGACTGTCACTCGACCGCCAGAAGATCTAAAGCCACTCTGTACTGCAATGGTTGGTCATTACGTCGTAGCTTTAATGGTCATTATGTAACTTTATTACTAGTGTTACCAGTAACGCCCTG
Source organism: Aegilops bicornis (assembly GCA_021605145.1). Lineage (NCBI taxonomy): Eukaryota > Viridiplantae > Streptophyta > Magnoliopsida > Poales > Poaceae > Aegilops > Aegilops bicornis. Next base: position 270,971,356 of record CM038675.1, on the reverse strand, counting down.
TCTTAATGTACCTTAAACCCCGTGTAATTGAGGGCCGGAGGGGTCTGGCGAACTCTATATAAGCCACCCTCCTCCTCAGTGACAAGGGTTCGCACCCCCTGTAACACACACGCATATAATCCAGTCGACCGCCTCCGGGCACCGAGACGTAGAGTTGTTACTTCCTTCAAGAAGGGCCTGAACTCATAAAACTCGTGCGTACAACTTCTCCATAGCTAAGATCTTGCCTCTACATACCTACCCCCATTCTACTGTCAGACTTAGAACCACGACACTAAATTCATAACCAAAGCACCATGCTGTTTAAGACTCTCAAAATAATATAAGTGAAGCATGAGAGTTCATATATTTATTCAAAATAAAACCACCGCCGTGCTCTAAAAGGATGTAAGTGAAGCACTAGAGCAAATGAAAAACTACTCCAAAAAGATATAAGTCAAGATCATGAGTAGTTAAATAATTATGTAGCTATGTGAAGACTCTCTAACATTTAAGAATTTCATATCTTGGTATTTTATTCATACAGAAAGAAAAACAAAAGAAAATAAAATGACGCTCCAAGCAAAACACATATCATGTGGTGAATAAAAATATAGCTCCAAGTAAAGTTACCGATGAGTGAAGACGAAAGAGGGGATGCCATCCGGGGCATCCCCAAGCTTAGGCTTTTGGTTGTCCTTGAATATTACCTTGGGGTACCTTGGGCATCCCAAGCTTAGGTTCTTGCCACTCCTTATTTCATAGTCCATCGAATCTTTACCCAAAACTTGAAAACTTCACAACACAAAACTTAACAGAAAACTCATAAGCTCCGTTAGTATAAGAAAATAAATCACCACTTAGGTACTGTTGTGAACTCATTCTAAATTCATATTGGTGTAATATCTACTGTATTCCAACTTATGTATGGTTCATACCCTCCGATACTACTCATAGATTCATCAAAATAAGCAAACAACACATAGAAAACAGAATCTGTCAAAAACAGAACAGTCTGTAGTAATCTATATCAAACGTATACTTCTGGAACTCAGAAAAATCTGCCAAAATAGTAAGGCCTAGATAATTTGATTATTGATCTTCTGCAATGGGAATCAGTATTTTATCACATTCTGGTGATTTTAAACAATTGTTTTCGTGAACAGATAGTTTCTGGAATTTTCAGGAAGATCAAATAACTATCATCCAAGAAGATCCTATAGGTCTTACTTGGCACAAACACTAATTAAAACATAAAACTACATCTAACCAGAGGCTAGATATATTATTTATTACTAAACAGAATCAAAAAGCAAGAAACTAAAAATAAAATTGGGTTGCCTCCCAACAAGCGCTAACGTTTAACGCCCCTAGCCAGGCATGATGATTTCAATGATGCTCACATAAGACATAAGAATTGAAACATAAAAAGAGTAGCATGAAACACATGGCAAGAACATTTAACTCTAACCCACTTCCTATGCATAGGAATTTTGTGAGCAAACAACTTATGGGAACAATAATCAACTAGCATAGGAAGGCAAAACAAGCATAACTTCAAAATTTTCAACGCATAGAGGGGAAACTTGATATTATTGGAATTCCTACAAGCATATGTTCCTCCCTCATAATAATTTTCAGTAGCATCATGAATGAATTCAACAATATAACTAGCACATAAAGCATTATTTTCATGATGCACAAGCATAGAAATTTTATTACTCTCCACATAAGCAAATTTCTTCTCATGAATAGTAGTGGGAGAAAACTTAACAAAATAACTATCATGTGAAGCATAATCCAATTGAAAATTAAAATCATGATGACAAGTTTCATGGTTATCTTTATTATTTATAGCATACGTGTCATCACAATAATCATCATAAATAGGAGGCATGCTTTCATCACAATAAATTTGCTCATCAAAACTTGGGGGACTAAACATATTATCTTCATCAAACATAGCTTCCCCAAGCTTGTGGCTTTGCATATCATTAGCATCATGGGTTTCAAGGAATTCATACTAACAACATTGCAATCATGCTCATCATTCAAAATTTTAGTTCCAAACATTTTAATGCATTCTTCCTCTAGCAATTGAGCACAATTTTCCTTTCCATCATTCTCACGAAAGATATTAAAAAATAAAGCGTACGAGGCAAACTCAATTCCATTTTTTTGTAGTTTTCTTTTATAAACTAAACTAGTGATAAAACAAGAAACAAAAATATTCGATTGCAAGATCTAAAGATATACCTTCAAGCACTAACCTCCCCGGCAACGGCGCCAGAAAAGAGCTTGATGTCTACTATGCAACCTTGTTCCTGTAGACGTTGTTGGGCCTCCAAGTGCAGAGGTTTGTAGGACAGTAGCAAATTTCCCTCAAGTGGATGACCTAAGGTTTATCAATCCATGGGAGGCGTAGGATGAAGATGGTCTCTCTCAAACAACCGCGCAACCAAATAACAAAGAGTCTCTTGTGTCCCCAACACACCCAATACAATGGTAAGTTGTATATGTGCACTAGTTCGGCGAAGAGATGGTGATACAAGTGCAATATCGATGGTAGATATAGGTTTTTGTAATCTGAAAATATAAAAACAACAAGGTAGCAAGCGATAAAAGTGAGCACAAACGGTATTGCAATGCGTTGAAACAAGGCCTAGGGTTCATACTTTAACTAGTGCAAGTTCTATCAACAATAATAACATAATTGGATCATATAAATATCCCTCAATATGCAACAAAGAGTCACTCCAAAGTCACTAATAGCGGAGAACAAACAAAGAGATTATGGTAGGGTACAAAACCACCTTAAAGTTATCCTTTCTGATCGATCTATTCAAGAGTTCGTAGTAAAATAACACGAAGCTATTCTTTCCGTTTGATCTATCATAGAGTTTGTACTAGAATAACACCTTGACACAAATCAACCAAAACCCTAATGTCACCTAGATACTCCAATGTCACCTCAAGTATCCGTGGGTATGATTATACGATATGCATCACACAATCTCAGATTCATCTATTCAACCAACACAAAATACTTCAAAGAGTGCCCCAAAGTTTCTACCGGAGAGTCAAGACGAAAACGTGTGCCAACCCCTATGCATAGGTTCATGGGCGGAACCATAAGTTGATCATCAAAACATACATCAAGTGGATCAATAGAATATCCCATTGTCACCACAGTATCCCACGCAAGACATACATCAAGTGTTCTCAAATCCTTAAAGACTCAATCGATAAGATAACTTCAAAGGAAAACTCAATCCATTACAAGAGAGTAGAGGGGGAGAAACATCATAAGATCCAACTATAATAGCAAAGCTCGCGATACATCAAGATCGTGCCAAATCAAGAACACGAGAGAGAGAGATCAAATACATAGCTACTGGTACATACCCTCAACCCTGAGGGTTAACTACTCCCTCTTCGTCATGGAGAGCGCCGGGATGATGAAGATGGCCACCGGTGAGGGATCCCCCCTCTGGCAGGGTGCCGGAACAGGGTATCGATTGGTTTTTGGTGGCTACAGAGGCTTGCAGCGGCGGAACTCCCGATCTACTCTGTTCCCCGATGTTTTTAGGGTATATGGATATATATAGGCGAAAAAATTCGGTCAGGGGAGCCACGAGGGGCCCACGAGGGTGGAGGGCGCACCCAGGAGGGGTGGGCGCCCCCTGCCTCGTTCCTTCCTCTATGCTTCCTTTACATGCACTCCAAGTCCCCTGGATTGCTTCCGTTCCAAAAATAACTCTCCCGAAGGTTTCATTCAGTTTGGACTCCGTTTGATATTCCTTTTCTGCGAAACACTGAAACAAGGGAAAGAACAGAAATTCTCACTGGGCTCTGGGTTAATAGGTTAGTCCCAAAAATAATATAAAAGTGCATAATAAGCCCATAAACATCCAAAACAGATAATATAATAGCATGAAACAATAAAAAATTATAGATACATTGGAGACGTATCAAGACGCAAGGAAATCGGGGCAACTAGTTGTGCCCGGCCATTGTACTAGATGGTCAACAACTCAACATACCTATATCCAGCTTTTTATGAGCTTTTGTATTATCAAAGGACCAGGCATTTGTATGATTATATGGGTAATTTTTTGGTAACTTTTTCTCAAACTCGTTAGTTCCACGCAATTGGCCACCAGAGTATTATAACTAAGCCCCCCTTCCCTTTGAGTCACTCTCGCAAGCGACTGAGGGGAAACCCTAGCCGATCTACTCAACTGGGCGGGCGAGCCCGGCCAGCGTCGCATTAGCGGGGCCTTCCCTCTTCCCTCACTCAAGGTGGCTTGGTGCGAGACAAGGTAGTCGGGTGGCAGTGCAGCGCTTGCACGGGGTGCAGGGACGCTTCTTCAGGAGATAATAGTGGGCTCACGACCTTCTGGAGGCAGCGTGAAAGGTCGGTGGCGGCGTTGTGTAAGTGTCTCGGGGCTTCAGGAAGTTCTTGAGAGGGTGGAAGGCAAATGATGCTACTGATAATAGAAGAAGTAAATCCAATCTAATTATTGCTATATGTGTGTCATTGATAGCAAAGCTGAAACTATAGAGCTGGCCTTGCGTCGTCGGATCTGGTGCTCAGCTAGATTTGGTGGCGAGGGTGGCCTCGTCGGCGGTGCATGGGCGTGTTGCAGCGGCACTTAGGCTAGAGCTCGTTGCATGTTGCAGGTCCGGGCGATGCGTGCTTGTCAGATCATGCCGGATATGGCGCCTGGTCATCAGTGGGCATCACGGGGTGGTGGCAGAGGCCATCGGCCCACTGCATGGGATGTGGTCCATGGCTGCACGGTGGCCTTCTGGCGGTGCGACGCTCCAGAGAGGTTGGCGGGTCACGTCGTCTCGCCTATTGGCGGGCCTTATGGACAATGCCTAAGCTCTTCTGTGGTGACGTTTGGTGGCCAGTCCGACTCTTCCCACCGGTGGGCGGGTGGAGACCAAATTTCGTGTTTTGACCCTTTTTGGGGTATAAAATCGAGATTTGACACACGTTTGAAAAAATTTCGAGATCTGACCCGGCTACCGCCAGGGTCCCTGGCGGTAGGGTGTGACAGAGGGCGACGACGGCCGTTTGCCCGAGCTGACGTGGATAAGTAGACTACCGCTAGGGAATCAGGCGTAGCCTGTCTAACCCTACCTCTAGGGTCCTTGGCGGTGGGATCCTGTGTTTTATGGTTTCCAAGTTTAATTGTTTGCTTCTTTTCAAAAACAATATCACCGGTTCTTTTGTAAACTTGGGCATCATATACACATTAATAAACCTTTAGTGATTGTTTTATGGTTTAGGTTTTTACAAGTTTTAGTGATTGTTTCTTTTGTAAAGTTTATCACATAGCTTCATAGTTTCACAAAGAAAGCAAAATATGAGCTCACATATTAATAAAGATTCCACATAGCAAATAGCAAATAACAAATAGTAAACTTGTCCACATAGTTTGACAACCCCAACTAACGCAAGTAGTTTCGCAATAAGCTTTCGCAAAGCCAACAAATGGTGCAAAAATTTCTTAAGACAAGTTTATAGGGCGGGTAAACATCCCCCTCGTATGTTAGGTCTGGCCGTGGAGACAGATACAGCAGCGGATCCACCGGTTCAGGCAGAGGCGGAACACTGGTCAGCATTCGACCGTTCAAGCACTCCCACCTTGCCTTGCCCGCTCAAGCACTCCCACCTTGCCTTGCCCGTTGGAGTTTTCGCCTCCGCCCTTCCCCAGTTGATGATATCGAACGCCGATGCACTTGGGGGCGACATCCTGGCTCTCTCCTCCTGTAGCGACCAGACCTCAAACAGTCTGATCTCTGTGCATCAGTGTCATCCCTGGATCGGTAATGCTGACACGCACAGTACTTGAGGGTTTACAACAGAGTAGCAATCACACACTTATTGCATCGAATGTCTCAAAAGAGAACTTATTACAATAAATATGGCTTAAGGCCATCTAAATAGATAACAACGGAAGGCTTGGAAGATAAAGTGAGTCCATCAACTCCAGCGGCATCACTAAGTGAAAGACAATGACCTATGGCTCCTTACTGTCGTAAATGCGAAAAAGTACGCAACATGATACGTTGCAGCCCGAAACGGGTCAAAGACATGGAATATCTTTGGCAATGTAACACAAGAGAGTAATGAATAGAATAAATGCTATCACTACATGCATATTTGGCTGGTGGAGGCTGTATGGTTAATATGTTTTGCGAAAAGCCAATTTTTCCCGACAACAAAGGAATATATTTTATTTAACTACCATGGTGGTTGTTAAACATTGAGAAGGTTCCCCCAACTCAATCCCAATTAAGCATCATCATTAAACCCAATCAAATTATAATAAGAGTGATGAGATCCACATGATAATCCAAAAACTAGATACTCAAGATGTCCATAACTGGGGACACAGCTAACCATGATTAGTTTATATACTCTGCAAAGGTTTGCGCACTTTTCCCCAAAGACTCGAATACATCCATGGTCGGATTCGAGACACAGTCTGTCTGAAGCATTAACTCTCTACTTTGGATAGACAGTACCAGCTACAACCCACTACATCTGCTAGTCTACCTCTTCAAGAGCTTCACACAAATTACTCAACTATGCCAGAGCCCATATTGGCTTGTGGCTGCACACGGAAGTTTCTAGCATGAATAATCTTATGATCCCTTTGAGCCTGGGTGGCGGGCCATAGGATGATCACACGGGTCCTCCGGGATATCCTAGGACAACACTGGATTCTCCAGGTACCCACAAGCAATCCACCCAGATGTGTATTAAAGTTGCCACCTTAAGTTGAACCATTAATTAACAAGCTCACATCTGTCATGAATACTCTCAAACCCAATCCACGTCTACGAGCATAGCATAGCAATATAAGCAACGTAGAAGTAACTCCCATAGGTTTGAAAATAAACAGGTGAATAGGTACTACCTCATCTACTTCCCAAAAACCCACAAGTTAATCAGATCCTAACCATGCAATTGTTTGAGGATTGATCTAATGCAATAAAACTGGGTAGTAAAGAGGTATGATCAAAGTGTTACTTTCCTTGCTGATGATCCGCGAAACCTAGAGACTCGTAGTAGCATGCTTCACACTCCGGGTACTCTATCGCAACCAAACAAGCATACAATAAGCACTAAACTAGAAGCACGGGTAAAACTAAAATAAGAGAAACTACCGGAAAGTTCAACTTAAGAACTCCGGTTTGCAAAAAGAATTAAATAAAACGAAGCAACGAAACTCAAATTGCGAAAGAAACAAGTTCCGTTTACTAATTTGGACTAAAGTCAAATTTTACAGTAGCAAAATCTTGTTCAAGTTGGTTAAACAGAAAGAGGGCTTCGAGACGAAGATCTAGGCGCTTGAATCGCCTGATTCTGATAAACGAGCGAAAAGTTATACTAGAACAAAGATCGGGTCAGAAATCGCGATAGAAAATAATCACGGAAAAACCCTGGAAAAAGAAAAACTGACGGACAGACTAACGAACGAACGTTTGCTGTCTGCGGTTAACGGGTGAAAACCATTCGTTAAGACGGACGTACGAACGGGCGTTCGCTAAATAACTAAACCTAAAAAATAATCGAACCGATCTAGATCTAGGGTTTCAAAAAAACCGATCGGTTTTTCGACGAAAACCGGCGGCGGCGGCGGGGTTGGTGGCGGCGGTGGTGGCGGCTGGCGGCGGCGAGCAGCTCCGGGCGGCGGCGGCGAGACAGTGGCGGCGGCGGCTGGCCGCAGCAATGAGGCGAGCGGCGGCGGCGGGCAGCGGTGGATCGTGGTGGCGGGCTGGCATCGGGTTCAAGGGGCTGGCAGGTGCCTCGGCTTATAAGGCCGGCCGGGTCGGAGTCCTAGTCCGGCACGGCTCGACTAAGTCGGTTGACTTTTTTTTAAATAATTCTAACGCGCAGAAAAGCGAAGAAAAGAAATACTAAACGGACTCCAAAAATCCTAAAATAAATTTTCCCTGTCCTCTAAAAATCTACCGGACAAGGTGAACATTTATTTGGGCTTCTAATGCAATTTTAGAAAATGCATATTTTTTCTAATTCAAATAAAATAGCGATAAAAACTCCGAAAAAAATCTTATTTGATTTTAATTTTAAACCTCCAATATTTATTTATTTTGGGGAAGTCATTTTATCCCCTCTCTTTTATTTTCATAAAAGAAATATTCGAAGAGAAAATAATTAAAATCAAATGATCCTCTTTTCAAAATTAAAGAAAACTCAAATATGAAAAATAACGAAATCTCCAACTGTCTCCGTGGGTCCTTGAGTTGCGTAGAAATTCTAGGATCAAGCCAAAATGCAATAAAATATGATATGCAATGATGATCTAATGTATAACATTCCAAATTGAAAATTTGGGATGTTACAAACCTACCCCCCTTAAGATGAATCTCGCCCTCGAGATTCGGGTTGGCTAGAAAATAGGTGATGGTGATCCTTCCGTAGGTCTTCCTCTCGTTCCCAGGTGGCTTCATCCTCGGTATGGTGGCCTCACTGAACTTTACAAAACTTGATAACCTTGCTGCGTGTGACTCGGCTGGCAAACTCGAGAATCTTCACTGGTTTCTCCTCGTAGGTCAAATCGCTATCCAACTGAATCGCTTCCATTGGCACTGTATCTCTCAGAGGAATATCAGTCATCTCTGTGTGGCACTTCTTCAACTGAGAAACGTGGAACACATCGTGAACTCCTGACAATCCTTCGGGAAATTCCAACTTGTAAGCAACTTCTCCCATGCGTTCCAAAACTTTGTATGGTCCCACAAAACGTGGTGCTAACTTTGCCTTAACTCCAAAGCGCTTCACTCCTCAAAGTGGTGATACACGAAGATACACTCTGTCTCCCACTTCGTAAACTGTCTCCTTGCATTTAGAATCCGCATAGCTCTTCTGCCTGGACTGGGCTACTTTGAGTCTATCGCGTATTAGCTTAACCTTCTCTTCAGACTCTTTAATCAAATATGGTCCAAACAACTGACGGTCTCCAACTTCATCCCACAACAACGGTGTCCTGCACCTCCTTCCGTACAATGCTTCGAAAGGGGCCATCTTCAAACTGGCTTGATAGTTGTTGTTGTAAGAGAACTCTGCATAAGGCAAATTGTCGTCCCAACTAGATCCATAGTCTAGCGCACAAGCTCTCAACATGTCCTCCAGAATCTGATTGACTCTCTCAGTCTGTCCATCTGTCTGCAGGTGAAAGGTTGTACTGAACTCTAGCCTGGTTCCCAAAGTCTCATGCAACTGATTCCAAAACTTTGAGGTAAACTGGGTTCCTCTATCTGATACAATGGTCCTCGCAACTCCATGTAGACATACGATCCTGGTCATGTATATCTTTGCCAACTTAGCACTGGTGTAAGTGGTCTTCACTGGGATGAAATGAGCTACCTTCGTCAAACGATCGACTACAACCATTATCGAGTCATAGCCTGAACGAGTCCTGGGCAATCCCGTGATAAAGTCCATGCCTAGTTTATCCCACTTCCATCCGTGTATCGGCAATGGCTGTAACAATCCAGCCGGCTTCTAATGTTCTGCCTTCACTCTCTGACATACATCACAAACTGCTACATACTCCGCAACATCCTTCTTCATTCCAGTCCACCAGAAATTATCCTTCAAATCCAGACACATCTTGGTATTTCCTGGGTGAATTGAATACGACAAATCATGGGCCTCCTGCAGAATCAACTGCCTGACCTCCGAATCATTAGGCACATAAACGCGGTCCTCAAACCATAAGGTATCATGCTCATCCTCACGAAATCCTTTAGCCTTTCCTTTGCTCATTCTTTCCTTTATCTCGACAATCTCCTTGTCCGTCTTCTGAGCTTCTCGGATCTTATCCATCAAAGTTGATTGAATCTCCAGTGCGGCTACAAAGCCTCTCGGAACTATTTCCAAACATAGCTCACGAAGATCCTCTGCCAACTCCTTGGGTAATCCTCCGGTCTTGAGTGTATTGACATGACTCTTGCGGCTCAATGCATCGGCTACTACGTTAGCCTTTCCGGGATGATAATGCAACTTCATATCATAATCCTTAATGAGCTCCAACCATCTCCTTTGCTTGAGATTCAACTCCTTCTGCGTGAAGATATACTTCAAACTCTTGTGATCCGTGTACACCTCACAATGGTTTTCGATGAGAAAATGTCTCCATGTCTTCAACGCATGCACTACGGCTGCTAACTCCAAATCATGGGTAGCATAATTCAACTCATGGGGTTTAAGCTGTCGTGAGGCATATGAGACAACTCTTCCCTCCTGCATAAGTACTACTCCAAGTCCTCGAAGAGAAGCGTCGCAATACACTTGATAATCCTTGCGTTGATCTGGCAGAATCAACACTGGAGCTGTAACCAAGCGTTTCTTCAACTCCTAAAAACTGGCCTCACATTCCTTAGTCCATCTGAACTTGGTGTCCTTCTTCAACAACTCCGTCATGGGCTTTGCAATCTTCGAGAAATTCTCAATGAACCTCCTGTAGTACCCTGCGAGTCCAAGAAAACTCCAGATCTCTCCAACTGACGTGGGTGCTTCCCAATTTGTCACAGTGACAACCTTGGTAGGGTCTACTGCTATTCCTTCTCCGGATATAACATGTCCAAGGAATCCAACTTCCTTCAACCAAAACTCACACTTGCTGAACTTGGCATATAACTGATGTTCTCTGAGCTTCCCAAGTACCAAACGCAAATGCTCCTTATGTTCCTCTTCATTCTTCGAGTAGACCAGAATATCATCAATGAACACCACGACGAACTTATCCAAAAACTCCATAAACACCTTGTTCATCATGTTCATAAAATAGGCAGGTGTGTTAGTCAGTCCAAATGACATAACGGTATACTCATATAGCCCGTACCTTGTGGTAAAAGTTGTCTTAGGTATATCCTGCTCTCGAATCTTCAGCTGGTGGTACCCTGATCGTAGATCGATCTTGGAAAACACCTTAGCTCCTTGCAGCTAGTCAAACAAATCATTTATCATCGGCAGTGGGTACTTGTTATTGATCGTCACCTCATTCAATCCTCGATAATCAACAACCATCCTCAACGATCCATCCTTCTTCTCCACTGGAAGCACTGGTGATCCCCAAGGTGGCGAACTTGGGAGAATGTAGGCTTTATCCAGTAACTCCTTAATTTGCTTCTTAATTTCCTCTAAATCCTTAGCGGGCATCCTGTACGGTCTCTTAGATATTGGCCCTGCGCCTGGCAAAAGCTCGATCAAAAACTCAATGTCTCTATCCGGTGGCATGCCTGGCAACTCTTCTGGAAATACATCTGGGAAATCCTTCACCACTGGTACTTCCTCTTGTACAACTCCTGATAAGGAATTCACTTGAGTCCTATTCAGCACTTGTCGGGATACATACTTGATCCTTCTTCCTTCTGGGGTGGTAAGAAAAATCGACTTACTGGCGCAGTCAATGTTCCTTCCATACTTCGATAACCAATCCATGCGTAATATCACATCCAGTCCTTGTGACTCCAATACTATTAGGTCTGAGGGAAATAGGTAGTTACCAATCCTTAATGGTAACCGATCACACCATAGGCTAGCCATATACTCTGCTCCTGGCGAGGTTACTAACATGGGTGACCTAAGGGCTTGGGTTGACAGTTTAAACTTATCCACAAATCCCCTTGATATGTATGAATGCAATGCACCAGTATCAAAAGGAACGATTGCAGTAAATGACTTAAGCAAAAACTTACCTATTACTGCATCGGGTTGCGCTTCAACCTCCTCCACGCTAACGTGGTTCACTTGTCCCCTGTTGAAAGGGTTGGGCTTCTTCCCAGAGCTTCCATTGCCATTTCCATTCTTTGCTTCAGAATACTCCGTGGCATAATGTCCATTCTCCCCGCACTTGAAACAAGTAATGTGACTTAGATCCTTCTTGGCAGGCGTTGCTGGGTTGGAACGGTTCTATCCGTTGCTTCCTCCATTACCATTCCCATTCTTGGGGCCACTATGGTTGTGCGAAATCCCTCCATTGTGATTGTGACCTCCATGGTTATGTTGAAGGGGTCCTCCCGAGTTTGGGGTAAAACGGGGTCTCTGCTGAGCTCCAGAATTGTACTTCCCTTGTCCATACTTCCTCTTGCGGTTGTCAATCTGCTGCTGCTTCCCTTCAATAATGAGAGCTCTATCTACCAACTCCTGGTAGTTATTGAACGTTGCCACCAACAACTGCATGCTCAGCTCATCATTCAGTCCTTCCAGAAACTTCTCCTGTTTAGCTGCATCCGTAGCAACGTCATCCGGAGCATAACATGCTAGCTTACTAAAGTCATCCACATACTGGCCAACGGTGCGTCCTCCTTGTCATAAGTTGCGAAACTCGCGCTTCTTCATGGCCATAGCTCCTGTTGATACATGGGCAGTGCGAAAAGCCTGCTGAAACTGGTCCCACGTAACAGTGTCGATGGGGTAAGTGGCTGTGAAATTCTCCCACCATGATGTGGGTCCATCAAGCTGATGTGCTTGACAAAACACTCTCTCTGCATATGTGCATCCTGCAGTGGTCAATTCCCTTCCAATCTTGCGGATCCAATCATCTGCAGAATTCATTTCGGTGCTCTTTGGAGAACACCGCGGATTCAGCCTTAGAAAAGCGGGCTAAGTGATCAACAAATGGTGGTGGTGGTGGGTTGTTGTTGTTGTTGTTGTTCCCCGATTACGATTACGGACTAGTATCTGCATCAATGCATTATGCTGCTGGATCAACTGAGTGAGCTCCGGCGGGAAAGCAAATCCATTGTCGCGTCTCGGAGGCATCTGCTGGGTTTAGAAAAGGTGAAAAAACATAGTAGAACACTACAAAAAAAAGACACATCCGTGACATTTTGGGCCGAACGAAATTTTTTTCTGTCATACATATGACACTTCTATGACGATAATTGTGACAACACCCGGTATCATCATAGATGTGGTGGGCTCCTACTTCTATGACAAAAAATCATGACAGAAAATGGGCTTTTCGTCCTGGGCGGGCGGGAGAGCAGCTGCATGGCATTCTTTGGGCCGTCCATGACGGAAAAAACCGTGGTAGAAGCGAGGCGAGGAAAATTTCGGGAGTTGTCGGTTACGGTGGGAGGTCGGGGCGAGCGATGTGCGTTTCTCGTCGTCTGTGGCGTGTGTATGCGGCGTTGGCTCTAATCGAACCCGAGCGAGGCGTTGGGCTCTAATCGAGCGATTACCTTTGCAGGCTACGCGTTCATCGAACCCGAGCGATCGATCGATGGCCGTTAATCGAACCCGATGGAGCGATTCTTCGCCGCTGCTGCTAATCAAGCCGATCGATTGGATAAACAGTGAGCATTGCGGGGGGGGGGGGGGTTTGATGAGTAGTGAGCCGTTGCGTTGCCTCTGGATGAACAGGACCCCGTGGTGTGGAGGGCTAGATGAACAGTAGACGGTGGAGGGGTGGCTGTGGAGGGGTGGTTGAACAGGACCACGTGGTGTGGAGGGCTGGATGAACAGTAGATGGTGGAGGGGTGGTTGAACAGTAGCCGGTGGAGTAGCGCGCGGTGGAGGCTGGATGAACAGGAGCCCGTGGAGGCTGGAGGAGGTCGACGGTAGCCCGTGGAGGCTGGAGGAGGTTGACGGTGGAGATGAACATGTAAGTGCATCTAGTGCCCCTTAGTGATTTTGGTGTATTGAAGACTTATAGGTTAAGTAACTAATGCGTTTGTGAGTGTACACAGGTCTATAAGTCTATGAGGAGTTTGATATTCTGAGAGAAAGTCGACCCTAAAAATGAAGTTCTTCATCCGAAGACTTTGATATTCGAAGACTTTCAAGACTTTGAAAGTGAAGAAATTGGTGTGACCTTGAAGACTTGGTATTCATTTGAGGAACATGAAGCGTGAAGACTTTTGTTTTCGTAGTTTCATTTTCTCTTTCTTGAGTCATAGGAAACACCGTCTTTGTTAAAGGGGTCGAGGAAATACTAAGGAAAAATTTCCATTTGATGCTCAACTCAAAATCCTACACCTACCAATCCCTTCGAGTGAAGCTTTTGGAAATCTCATACAGATTCAGTCAATTTCTTGATGGCGAGAGACGAAGCTCTTCCGGTGGCTGAGGAATTTGTTCTCGATCGAGGAGTTAGGAATTCGCCTGGCGAATTGCCTACACAAAGGAGGAACATGATAGCCCCGAGGAATTTGAGAGTCAAATTTCCGACCGTTCTTTGTCTTTGCCACTGTCCCAAAATATCTTATCCACCTAACGGTCATATCATTGAAGGGCATTTATGTCTTATCATGTCGGGCTGCTCCCTAGGCTATAAATAGCCGCCCCTACAACCACTAGCTGGTTGGCTGCTCGAGAGAACTTGACACTTGTCATTTGAGAGCAACCCATCCTCTCGAGGACTTTGAGAGAAAATCATCAAGTGAGGAAAAACCCAAAAGTGAGGAAAACCCAAAAACCAAACCCCAACAAACCCAAAGTGATTGAGCATCATCAAGAAATTGATCCTGCGTGGATCCGACGCTTGTTACCTTTGAAGACATGCTTCTTCCAGACGGTTAGGCGTCATGGTCTAGAGCATCCAAGAGGAATTGTGGATCGCCGAGTGACCAAGTCTGTGAAGGTTTGGAAGTCGCTGAAGACTTACCACGGTAGTGATTGGACGAGGTCTGTGTGACCTTAGTTCAAGGAGAATCTGATGAGGACTTGGTGTCTGAGCTGCGTGCTTTCGATGGATCGGGTGTCCGGGGCTGTGTGTCCTCGAGTTTAAATACTCGGCCCGCTCCAACAAGACGTACAACTGAGACAGCAGTTGGAACTGGTCTACAAAATCATTGTCTTCACCAACATAACTGGATCTATTTCCTCAACCCTTTCATTTCCTCATTATTGTGTTTAGTTGTTGTTCATATCTGTGTTTGAAGACTTTGTTGAAGACTTTCTCAATTTCCTCAGCTCAATTTCTTGATCTGTTTGTCTTCATCTGTGTTATCCTGTGATTACGCTTTACAGACTCTATGATTGTCTTCATTTCATCATGATGACTATGCTTGTAATATGTTATGCTTACTTCTGAGTACTTATTCCGCTGCAAGTAGTTCTTCGCTAAGGAATTTCCTCACCGGCAAATTCCTCAGTGAAGAATTCATAAAAATCGCCTATTCACCCCCTCTAGTCGATATAACGCACTTTCAATTGGTATCGAGCAAGGTACTCCCTTGTTACGTGTGATTTTAGTTTAACCACCGGAGTTTTAGTTATGTCGACCGCGGTATGATCAAGGTCTCGGCGGGTGTCCTACCTTCGATGGGACGGACTACCCCTCTTGGAAGAACAAAATGCGAATGCATCTTGAAGCAATTGACAACGATCTACGGTATGTTGTGACAAAAGGTGTTTCCTCGGTCACACCTTGTCCGAATGATCTTGATGTGAAGAGATTCAAGCAACTCGATTCTCAAGCGAAGAATATCATATGTGGCCATCTCGAGCAAAGGTCAATATGGAAGAGTGAGTGCTTTGGAATCGCCAAACTCATCCGGGACAGGCTGTCCAAAGTAAATGAAGGTGTTTCAACTCAGCGTGACTCTCGAGTTGATGTTCTTGGAATCTCTTCAACCGCTTCAAAAGACTCGACAAGCGAAAATGTTCAACAAACCTTCGATCGCCTCACTGACATCTCAAATGAGCTTCAAGCACTGGGTGCCACTGACATCACCGACCATGAGGTGGTGAAGAAATTGCTAAGATCGCTTGATTCCTCATTTGATACTCTGGCACTAATGATACAAGAACGAGCTGACTACAAGTCTCTTGATCCTGCTGATATCCTCGAAAGGCTAAATACTCACGAGTTCCAGCTTGCTGAAAAGAGAGATCTCTATGGTTCTGGCTATGGAAAAACACGTGCCCTGAAGGCCAAGGCTGTGTCCGAATCTAAGAGTGAAGACTCTGGTAGTAGCCTCGGAGATCCTGAAGAATTTGGCCAGGAGCTAGCACTGCTCGTGAAGAAATTTCAGAAATTCTCAAGACGTGGTCGCTTTGGAAAATCCTCAAGAAGCAGTGATTCCTCATCTAGTGACTATAAGAGAAGACTTTGTCACAAATGCAAGAAACCTGGTCACTATATCCAAGATTGTCCTCAGTGGGAAAAGGAATTAAGAAAGAAGAAACACAAGGATTACAGTTCTGATGACGTGAAGAAGAAAAAGAAATCATCAAAATCTTCATCATCAAAATCCTCAAAACCTTCTTCTCACAAGAAGAGCAGCTCCAAAATGGCTCGGGCATTCATTGGCAAGGAAATGGACTCTGAAGCTGAATCTGAGGAAAATGAGGAAGAGGAGGAGTCTGAAGAATCCGAATCTGGTGTGGCTAGTCTGGCTCTTGCTCGCTTTTGTTAGCAAGTCCATCTTCAACACCGAAGAAACCGACTACCGACAAGCCCGACGAGGATGATGATGACTACGCTCCCACCTATTGCTTCATGGCAAAAGGTGCTAAGGTACTAAATTTCACCTCCTCTGAATCTAGTGAAAATGAATCGATGAGGATCTCAAGCCCAGCTACTCTAAACTTGCTAAGATTGCTATAAAACAAGAAAGGGCTTTTGAGAAGGTTCAAAACATGCTAGATAAGAGTGATGATATGTTAGGTGAAGAAATGGATCGCACTCAAGCCTTGACTGAAAATCTTCAGAGACTTCAGTCTAGGCTTGACAACCTTCAAGGTCATCATAACACTCTCTTATCGATCATGAGAAACTTTCTTATGAATTTCTTCAAAGAAAGCAAGATCTTGAGAAGCTGAGAGTGAGTTATGAAGATCTTCAGAAGGAGCGCGATTCATTACTTGCTCAACAAATCAGCGCTTCTCAAGAAGAATTTGTTCCTCCATGCTTAAAGTGCATTGAACGTGAAACTGCTAATTCTTCACTGAATGTTCAAATGCTTCAATCGTTACAAATTCTTCACCTGCCTCGCTATCACTTATTCCTCATCTGAGGACATTGCTAGTATCACTGACGATGCAGGACTGAAGGAATTGTACATGACAGGCTTGTACAAAAGCCTCAAAGGGCATCAGACTCTTTGTGATGTGCTTAAAAAGCAGATCCTTAATAGGAACCCTAGGAAAGAGGGCATTGCCTTTGAGAGGAAACTCAATGCTGATGGAACGTATTGGAAGCCTCGAAAGCGGTATCCCCAAACCTCATGGGTTGCTTTGCAAAGGGACCTCCAGTTGATCCATCTACCTTATCTGGTTTTACGATGCGAATTTTCTCATTCTCACTGGCGATGAGTCATTTGACTCCAACTATAAACTGTTCAAAAATCAGAATGGTGAAGTATTTGCTAGATATGTTGGCACTAGCTGCGAGAACGGTTCCCCTATGAAGAAAATCTGGGTTCCCACGAAGTGCCTTGAAAGTCTTCAGGTGAATGTCCTCATGACACCACCAGTGAAGAATAGGAACCCCAGATCAAATTCTTCATATGGACCAAATTCTTCATATGGATCCAAGTCCTCATACGGACCAAATTCCTCACGTGGATCAAATTCCTCAAAAGGATCAAAGTCCTCATATGATTATCATCGTGCTAACAACTTTCTGTTTGAGGTAGAGCTAAGGGCTATGAATATGTGCATTATTCTTCAAACCAATATGTTCATAAAGTCCTCGAAGAATTTCTCTGCTTATTCATATGCTTACCCTAACCCCTCTTATGTGAAACGAAATGGTTTGGCCTCTATGCCACCATTCTCGTATGGTGCTCGCAGAATGATGAACTCTTTGCCACCCCTTCAGATGTGGGTGGTGAAGAAAAAGAACTAAACTCTAATGCAGGATCAGGTCTCGAGGCGTGCCTAAACGTCTGAAGAATTTGCTAGGGGCACGACAAAATGCACGAAAGGACGCAGCTAATCATGATGAAATGAACTTTCATTTCACACGTCCTCCTCTTGCTTATCTAAATCTTGGTGATGAAATTCATCGATGAACTTGATATCATATTCTTCACTGATGAAGTATATGAGATTGTAAGTTGTACTAACTCATCTGCAGGATGATCAACCCAAAGCCACTGAGTGGGTTCTCGATAGTGGATGTACAAATCACATGACTGGTGACAAGAATCTATTGATGGATGCTACCTTATCACCGTCACATCTGAAGCATATCATCTTCTTGACAAAGGCAAAAGTCGGTATTGGGAGTTGATAAGGTTGCTATCTCTAAGGACATGCACATGGACAAAGTCATGCTTGTTGAGTCTTTAGGATATAACCTCATGTCGGTCTCAATGCTTTGTGATCTTGATATGGTTGTTATCTTTGGCAAGTATCGTTGTGTTGTGATTATGGAAGCTGACAATTCCAAAGTCTTCGAAGGCTTTAGGAGAGGAGACTTGTATATTGTTGACTTCTCTACAGGACCACAACCAGCCGTGGTGCCTACTTGCAAAAGCTCTCGGAAAGGCTGGCTATGGCATCGACGACTTGGTCACGCAGAGCATGAGGAATTTGCACACGCCATGCGAAGAAGAAGCATGTCATTGGCATTGAGAATGTCAAATCCCTCAAGGATCACCTATGCGAACTGTGAAGCTGGAAAAATGACCAAGGCCAAGCATCCAAATGAAGACTATCATGACCACTACTCGTCCCTTCGAATTGCTTCACATGGACCTCTTTGGTCCCAATCATTATTCAACTGTCGTTAATGAAGCATCACTATATGGCTTTGTTATTGTTGATGATTACTCTCGTTACACATGGGTACACATTGTTACTTACAAAAATCAAGTGCAGGAAGTCTTCAAACGATTTTCCTCGAGGGCTTCAACTAACTTTGGTGTGAAGATCAAGCACATCAGGAGTGACAATGGAACTGAGTTCAAGAATTCCGGTCTTGATGACTATCTTGATGAACTTGGTATCACTCATGAGTTATCAGCTCCTTATACTCCTCAGCAAAATGGCATCATGGAGTGCAAGAACAGAACTCTTGTTGAGATGGCTCGCACTATGCTTGATGAATACAAAACGCCTAGTCGTTTCTGGATTGAAGCAATTGACACTGCGTGCCACATCATCAACAGAGTATATCTTCACAAATTCTTCAAGAAGACTGCCTATGAACTCCTCACTAACAAGAAACCTAATGTAAGTTATTTCAAAGTCTTGATTGCTAAATGCTGGATTAGAGATCCTCACCACAACTCTAAATTTGCACCGAAAGCACATGAAGGTTTTATGCTTGGTTACGGAAAGGACTCGCACACCTCTGAGTCTTCAACATCGCTCTTCACAAGATTGTTGACCTTTGTAGATGTGCGGTTCGATGAAACTAATGGCTCGCAAAGAGAGCACCTACCTACAGATTAGGCGAACCAGCACACTGAGGATTCTATCGGGTTCAAGGCAACCGAGGATGTCATTCCTCTTGAAGAAAGCTGCTGAAGAATTCATTCCTGACGTGAAGAACGTCGGCTGATGCACTGAAGATAATGCCGAAGAAAATGGTCTTGAGGAAAATGATCAAATTCCTCGGCGACAACCAGCTCATCCTCGCGTTGCAAAAGAAGTGCAAGTTGACAAGATCATCGATGACATTGAAGCGCCAGGTCCTCTCACACGCTCAAAAGCTTCACATTTATCTAACTTTTGTGGGCACTATGCTTTTGTCTCTATCACAGAGCCCTCTAAGGTAGATGAAGCATTTCCGGAGCCGGAGTGGATTCAGGCCATGCAAGAAGAATTACATCGATTCGAGCTCAACAATGTCCGGGAACCGGTCAAACGTCCGAGATCCTCGCAAGCATAATATCATTGGCACAAAGTGGATCTATCGCAACAAGCAAGATGAAAATGGTCTTGTGGTGAGGAATAAGGCACGACTAGTAGCTCAAGGCTACACGCAGTTGAAGGAATTGACTTCGATGAAACTTTTGCACTGCCGCTAGACTTGAGTCTATTCGCATATTACTCGCCTATGCTAACCATCACAATATCACTTTATATCAAATGGATGTGAAAAGTGCATTCCTCAATGGTAAGCTTGAGGAAGAAGTATATGTTGCTCAACCCCTGTGTTTTGAAGATCCAAAGAATCCTCGACAAAGTCTTCAGACTCAATAAGGTCCTCTATGGCCTCAAGCAAGCCCCTCGGGCGTGGTATGATACATTGAAGGAATTCTTCGTGAAGAATGGCTTCACACCTGGTTCACTCGATCCTACTCTCTTTACTAAATCTTATGATGGTGAACTTTTGTGTGCCAAATATATGTTGATGATATTATCTTTGGCTGTCTTGACCAACGCTTCTGATGATGAATTTGCCTACATGATGAGTGAAGAATATCAAATGTCTATGATGGGGAGTTGAAATTCTTCTTAGGTCTTCAAATTCGTCAACAACACAATGGCATATTCATATCTCGGGAGAAATACCTCAAAGATGTCTGAAGAAATTCGGCATGCAAGGCGCAAAGGTGTCAAAATTCCTATGCCCACAAATGGCCATCTATGCACTGATGAAAATGGTATTGAGTTCGATCACAAGGTATACCGCTCCATGATTGGTTACTTATTGTACTTATGTGCATTTAGGCCAGATATAATGCTTAGTGTTTGCATGTGGGCCCGATTTCAAGCTACACCGAAGGAATCACACCATAAGGCTGTGAAGCATATTCTTCGATATCTAGCTCACACACCAACACTAGGATTATGGTACCCCAAGGGCTCTACTTTTGATCTCATTGGATATTCTGACTCGACTATCTTTGGTGATCGTGTGGACATAAGTCAACATCTGGTACTTGTCATTTTCTCGGACGATCTTTGGTGCATTGGTCCTCGAAGAAACAGAACTGCGTATCCTTTGTCGACTTGGAAGCTGAATACATTGCTGCTGGCTCGTGTTGTGCTCAATTGCTATGGATAAAGCAAACCCTCAAGGACTACGACATCAACGTGAAGAATGTGCCTCTCTATTATGACAATGAGAGTGCCATCAAGATTGCTCACAACCCAGTTCAGCACTTTCGAAGACAAAGCACATTCAAATTCGTCATCATTTTCTTCGTGATCATGTGTTGAAGGGCTTACATCTCCATCGAGCACGTGAAGACTGAAGAACAACTAGCTGATATCTTCACTAAGCCCTTGGATGAGAAGAAATTTAGCAAGTTGCGGTGTGAGCTGAATATCTTAGAATCTTGAATGTTCTTTGAAAAGGACACACATCCTAACACCTATGCAAAATTGATGACTTAGATGTGCAACACATGAAGAAACGTTTTTCTTCAATCAATGAAGAATAACACTCTAAGTGTGAAGAAATTAATGAAGAAATTGATTCTCAGAACCCTACGACAATTGTACGCGGTGCGTGAAATCATCATTCTTATACGGTGGGTCACGCCACCACCAAAGTTGAAATCTTCAATTTGAGTTTTTCCTCAGTTTTGAAATTCTTCAGTTTTTCAAATTCTTCATCTTTGCAAAATCTTCACTATTTCCGTCGTCTTTCTTCATTGGCTATATATATATATATGGGTTTATGTCCTCTGTGACATTCACTTATGGCTATTTCCTCAAGTCGCTTTTATGCTAAGTGAATGTGATCGGACCTTCGCCCTCTATGCTATACTCAACCCAATCCATTCACAAATTCTTCATGTGCGTTCTACTTTGAAACTCGTTCAAAATCTTCTTTGTGTCCTTGATAAATGAAGAAATTATGAACGGAACTTTAAAAGCGAATCTTATCCAAACCTTCGTTTTTGCCGCTCAAACCGTTCCACATCCCATGATGCATTACTTTATTCACCCACGATCGTACACGATCTCCACTACACAGTACGTGGGTGACACATGTCGTGAGAAGGGAAATGGTCAGGGGCATGTTCGTCCTAAATCTTCGGGCGACCCGTTTTTCAATGCGTCTATAAATATCCCTCTCCCCTTCCTTACTCTTTTACTCTGCTCGACCTCTCTCTCCCGCTCGAGCTCCTCAAACCCTAGCGCCGCCGCTACTCCATCGTCGCCGGTGAGGAAAAGCTTCACTGCCTTGACCTCGTCGCCGACGTACTCGCGCCGACCGCGAAAATCTTCACTCCGCCGTCGCCGTAGCTGTCTTCCTCCGCCAAGTTAGGGCGTGGAAGATCTGAACAGACGAACTTCCCAACTGTTCTTCTCAGTTCGTTGTGTTCTTCACTTCGGGTAATTAAAAGTTACTTTTATTACTCGCTTTGATTCTCAAATTTTCTTCAAATTCTTCAAAGGTGTTTATTCCTCAAATCTTCACACATATGAACACCTCAAATCTCTTGACTCGTTTCTCTAAGCTATGATTTTCTTCAAGATTCCTCAATTGTGTGGATCCTCGATCTATACAACTCTGGAACCTAAGACAAAGAATGCTTAGTAAAATTCTTCAAGGCTCATCTGGTCAAATCCTCAAAACTTGTTTTTTTTAAAAACATTCTGAGAACGCATATGACCTCTCCAAATTCCTCGCACCTATACTCTGTTCACAGGTACAAATGTCCGTCTTTGAATCCCTAGGTTCTCATCAACTTAACTCATTTGCAGCGTTCCTCGAAGAAAAACTGCACACTTCTTCAGAGAACTCAATTGTTCAATTTCCTCAACTGAAGAAAATGGCAGATGGTAAGAAGCCACAGAAGGAAGGAAAGAAACCTGAGGTTATGACTGCGTTTGAAATCCCTGAGGAAATATATGCTGACTACTACACACCGGATGAAGAAAGCAAAAATCAATGCAAGGTGCATATTCAGAAGATTGAACGGAGATGGGCACGGGAATGGAGGGAATATAGATATGTAACTCCTAAGTACATGAAGAAATTCGCTCTTAATCCTCCATGCCCAAGAGCTCCTTTGGCACCTGGCCAAATAGCTGATCCCACAAGCATCAAACGAGGTGAGGACTTTCACGATGAATGGGCTAAACGCCAAGCAAAATTGGCAAAGCAAGCAAAGGAGGCAGTGAAGAAATTCAATGAGGATTACGCCATTGCCATCGCCACAGAGGTCTCGGTCAAACCGAGGAAATCAATGCAAAAGAAGCCTGCTCATAAGCCAAGTGCTTCATCATCTGCGCCCTCACGGCCAAGTTCCTCAACAACACCTTCCAAGCAAATTCCTCAAATTCTTTGCTCCACCAAAGTCCTCAACAGCTCCGTCAAAACCTTGAGTTCCTGTGCACCTAGCTACATGTCAAAGGACTGCTGGCTTTTCAATTGCCTCGGCGTCTCGCAAGTTCTCACAGCTCCCATTTCTTCAACTGGTCCGACTCAAATTTGAAGACCAAAGCAACAAATGGACGAGGTCCTCGGCCTAGCCCAAAGAAGAAAATGGTTGCATTCCATGTGCCATCGATGATGAGGCATCGATGAAGAACTCGCGGGAATCATCGAGAGACCGTCAAGTAAGGGCCGCTAGAGCCAAAGGTACATCTGTACATCGCTATTGGACCCAAAGAAAGTCCTCGACTTTATTGATCTACGGCACAATGATCCCAATACCCCTCCGCACGACCTTCATTTGACACTGGACAAAGTCATATGTTGACTCACTTCATAGCTGAAGAAAAATGGAAGTATGAAAAGGCGAGGGAATTCAAAAGGCTCAATACAGAAGGAGAAGTTCCTGAAGAAAAACATTGTCAAGATGACACCGAGGAGCTTCTCCGTGTCCAGACTGAAATTCAAAACCTCAAAGAAAACTTGATTCATACTATGCCGATTGGCAAGGAGCCAAGGTCGATTCGTCAACCTCGACGAAGAAACTCACAAATGTTGCCGTCCCAATGCAACATGAAATTCCTCAGTGGAGCCTCGGCTCAGCCCTCTTGAAGAAAATGCCGGCACCGGCGATGACGTTCAGCCTGGCGATGAAAGCGTTGATTCGAGGGCTGATGATCCCATTCCAAATTACCGAAGAAATTGCACAGGCACCCACTAGTGGTGCGCTGAAGAAATTGCTCAAGGCAGAGGAACTGCATCGGTTGCTCTGAAGAAAGCTGAACCAAATTCCTCGGCTCCTCCTGCCTAACTCCAACTCCAATTCTTCCATCCGCTTCGATGTGAAGAAAACCAAAGGCTGCAGAACGAGCTTTGTGAAGAAAAGGAAAGCATCAGCGTCATGATTCTTGGCTGTGAAGAAAATGAAGCCAATGACCAGCTCATTCGAAAATCCAATTGATGCTTGTTCCAATTTCCTCCATACCATCAAAGGAAGTTGTTCCTTTTGGAGAAGACTATGAGATCCCAATCGGATCCGATGAAGAACATCAGTCTGCTGCTTCGTCAGAGCAGCTTGATGAAGAAATTGAAGTGGATGCCATCCCTTCAACCCCAGTTATTCCCTCATCAGACTATGAAATTCCTCAGGCTGGTGCTGAGGAAATTGAAGATGAAGATGTGGATATAGGATGCACCACACCAGTGATCAATGATGACTTTTGGGAAAGTCCGCAGCCCAATACTCCTCTCTTCACCCCGCTCCAACAGATTCCTCGGTCCCACCGCACAAACAGTCCGAATCGACTCAAGAAAATCAACCCACTGGTTACGTGCATGAAGAAATTCCAGCCACTAGTCTTGATGAAAGCTACTGCTTGCTAATCCACGAGATCGCACCTGTTGAGGAACAAGAAATTCCTCAGCCTGATGAACCTGAACTTACGATTCCTGAGGTGGTGATGCAACTCACTGACACCCCTCTGCCCAAGCAAAAGAATCCGTTCTCAACCAAGAAAAAGTTCAAGGCTGAAGATTTCTTTGTCGAGCACGTATTCTTCACTAAATATAATCCTTATGATTCTGCTCGCATTAGGAAGAGGCGCTTTTGGACTGCCAGCCAAGCCAACTTCTATTCCTCAGTGCTCTTCAACAAGGATCAAATCTTCGATCATGCTCATATTCCTCATGTGGATATGGAGTCCTTTGCTGTGCTTTGAGCCAGTCCTCGGTGTTCTTCACGATGCGGGACTTCTAAATTTCTGCACTAATATCTCGTGGACTGGAATGAAGAGCTAATTCTTGATTTTATGCAACACTTGCACATCACCGGAGACGCTGAAGATGTGAACTCATGGGTCTTAGATTGGATGACCGAAAATACTCACTACAAGGCACCAACAACTAAATTGCTTTCGTGCCCTACCACTCGATCCTCCACTTGATGGTGCACGTCGTATCTATGATGAACCGTAACTTACAAATCACTATATGCAAGTCTTGATGAAGCCTTTGAAGCCAAGGCAGGCCCCAAGAACCAAATTCCTCGTCAAGGAATTATTATATGTGCCTCGGACGGTCTATCGTGATACAGCGAAGACAATGAGTCCAATCGAAGGTCATGACTCGAATGATGAAGAAGTCGTTGGCATCATGAAGAATATGCTTTTCAACATCATCCATGGCGTTCCAGTCAACTTCCATTATTTATTCATGAGGACTCTGGCAAACATTGCTATGTCACCATTTGAAATTTGAAGCCTTATGCGCCTTGGATTATGAGATTCATCAGACAAGGTCTTCACTCAATTACAAAGTCGATACTTTGAACCACTGCAGCTACTTGCCCCGATTGAAGTCCTCAAGCGGACATTTACCTCGAGATGATGACAAGGGCAAGGCTACTGCTGTGATCGATGAAGGCATTCGTCCATTGGATGGACAGTTTAGCAAAGCAGCATCCTACTCCACCAATGATGACTCGCCACCCATGACTCTGCCATAAATACCTCGGTCAAGCAAAGTCCTCAAGCTCGCACCTGTGGTGATGATCGATCGTGAGTTACTCCTCGGTCTTCATCGGAAGGTTGATCGCAATCATAAATGGGTCAAGCGTGGGTTTGGTTCAATTCTTCACAACATGACCTCAACACACAATGCGGTGAAGAAAAACCACTACTACCTTCATGAAACCTTCAAGCGCTGGGCTGTTCTTTCACATGTCTACGATGAAGAAGAAGCCCGACTTCAATGGGTCTCAAGGAAGAATTTGGTGGTCTGCACCTCCTCCGAAGAAATTCAAGAAGGTCAAAGTTCCTTCCTTGGTGGCCAGCTCCTATTCTTCATCTCGCGACATCGATGAAAATGAAGACTTGGAAGACACTGCTGGCTGGTCCTACTTCAACAAACAACCCCGACAATCTTTGGCGCTCCGTCTTCAACTTGAAATTCTTCAAGAGCGTTAGTCCTCAGTTTCGATACTTTTGGTCATTCGATGACAAAGGGGAAGAAATTTGAGTTAGTCTTCAAGCGGGTCTAGCTTTTGTCTATATACCGTATTTTATTAAGTTACAACTCTCGTTCTTCTGAAACCTTTTATTGGATCGAGTTGTAATCTTAAACCCGATGGTGCTTTGATACTTTTGATGCATTATGCTCTTGCTCTATGTTCTGATTCTTGTGAGGTCCTTGAAAATCTTCATAGCAAATCGATTTGAGCTCTGATATTCTTGATGCGTTACTTTGCATAATATCAAGCACCATATTTCATCATGCATTTCAAATTCTTCATATTATATGTTAAATGCATGTATGAATTACAAGATATAGGGGGAGATCTCCATGACTCAATTCTTCAAATGTGCATTGCCTCAAAAGCAAATTCCTCACTATGCACATCTTCAGGGGGAGTTCTTCTATATCTTGCAATCAAATTCCTCATTATCAGTATTTACAATTCATATGTTTATCCCGTTGAAAACTTAACCCATATTGTCATCAATCACCAAAAGGGGAGATTGTAAGTGCATCTAGTGCCCCTTAGTGATTTTGGTGTATTGAAGACTTATAGGTTAAGTAACTAATGCGCTTTGTGAGTGTACACAGGTCTATAAGTCTATGAGGAGTTTGATATTTCTGAGAAAGTCGACCCTAAAAATGAAGTTCTTCATCTGAAGACTTTGATATTACGAAGACTTTACGAAGACTTTGAAAGTGAAGAAATTGGTGTGACCTTGAAGACTTGGTATTCATTTGAGGAACATGAAGCGTGAAGACTTTTGTTTTCGTAGTTTCATTTTCTCTTTCTTGAGTCATAGGAAACACCGTCTCTTGTTAAAGGGGGTCGAGGAAATACTAAGGAAAAATTTCCATTTGATGCTCAACTCAAAATCCTACACCTACCAATCCCTTCGAGTGAAGCTTTTGGAAATCTCATACAGTTCAGTCAATTTCTTGATGTGAGACGAAGCTCTTCCGGTGTTGAGAATTTGTTACGGCCGAGGAGTTAGGAATTCGCCAAAGGCGAATTGCCTACACAAAGTGAGGAACATGATAGCCTGAGGAATTTGAGAGTCAAATTTCTGACCGTTCTTGTCTTCTTGGCGCGGCTGTCCCAAAATATCTTATCCACCTAACGGTCATATCATTGAAGGGCATTTATGTCTTATCATGTCGGGCTGCTCCTAGGCTATAAATAGCCGCCCCTACAACCACTAGCTGGTTGGCTGCTCGAGAAGAACTTGACACTTGTCATTTGAGAGCAACCCATCCTCCGAGGACTTTGAGAGAAAATCATCAAGTGAGGAAAACCCAAAAGTGAGGAAAACCCAAAAACCAAACCCCAACAAACCCAAAGTGATTGAGCATCCTTGAAGAAATTGATCCTGCGTGGATCCGACGCTTGTTACCTTTGAAGACTGTGCTTCTTCCAGACGGTTAGGCGTCATGGTCTAGAGCATCCAAGAGGAATTGTGGATCGCCGAGTGACCAAGTCTGTGAAGGTTTGGAAGTCGCTCAAGACTTACCACGAGTGATTGGACGAGGTCTGTGTGACCTTAGTTCAAGGAGAATACGGTGAGGACTTGGTGTCACAGCTGCGTGCTTTCGATGTTGGGTGTCCGGGACTGTGTCCTCGAGTTTAAATACTCGGCCGCTCCAACAGACGTATAACCGAGATGCAGCTTGGAACTGGTCTACCAAATCATTGTCTTCACCAACATAATCGGTTCTATTTCCTCAACCCTTTCATTTCCTCATTCTTGTGTTGAGTATTTGTTCATATCTGTGTTTGAAGACTTTGATCAAGACTTTCTCAATTTCCTCGGCTCAATTTCTTGATCTGTTTGTCTTCATCTTGTGTTATCCTGTGATTACGCTTTACGTACTCTGTGATTGTCTTCATTTCATCATGATGACTATGCTTGTAATCTGTTATGCTTACTTCGAGTACTTATTCATTTGCAAGTAGTTCTTCGCTAAGGAATTTCCTCACCGCAAATTCCTCGGTGAAGAATTCATAAAAATCGCCTATTCACCCCTCTAGTCGATATAACGCACTTTCAGAGCAGTATCCCGTGGAGTCCCGCTTTGCGGTACGCCACACCCTCCCGATGAACAGGACCCCGTTTCGACCAGAAGCGCTCCAACACAAGTCCGTTTCGTCCGCTTTTACGGCACGCCACACCCTCCCGATCAACGGGACCCCGTTTACGACCGTAGGAGGTCCGTTTCCTCCGCTTTTGCGGTACGCCACACCCTCCCGATCAACAGGACCCTGCTTTGACCGTAGGGACGTCCGCTTCCTCCGTTTTGCGGCACGCCACACCCTTCCGATCAACATGAACCTGTTCCGAACGTAGGAGGTCCGTTTCCTCCGCCAGCGGCACGCCAGCCTCGTTCCATCGCCTGTTCCGTCCAAGCCCTCCCGATGAACACGACCACGCATTCCGTTCCGACCCAGCCGGTTGGATCCCCATGAACATGACGACGACGATGTTTCTCCGTTCCGACCCAGCCATGTACGTATACGTGAGTAGGCGTTCGAGACCCTGCTCGTATGTACGTACGTGACCGTATTTTCTTTCTTGCACCCTCGCCGCTGTACGTACGTGTACATGCTACGTGCGCGCCTCTACTATGACACGTGCGCGCCTCTACATCCACCAGTATATATGTACGTACACGTTCGCGACCAGAATGACAATGCTACGTACGCTTCGACCAGGTGGGTCCCGACTGTGAGGCACTTCCTCCGTTTTGCGGTACGCCACACCCCTCCCGATCAACAGGACCCTGTTCCGAACATAGGAGGTCCGTTTCCTCCGTTGTGCGGTATGCCAGGCCTCGTTTCCATCGCCTGTTCCATCCAAGCCCTCCCGATGAACACGACCACACATTTCGTTCCGACCCAGCCGGTTGGCTCCACATGAACACGACGACGATGTTGTTTCTCCGTTCCGACCCAACCATGTACGTATGCGCGAGTAGGCGTTCGAGACCCTTCCCGTATGTACGTACGTGGCCATATTTTCTTTCTTGCACCCTTGCCGTTGTACGTACGTGTACATGCTACGTGCGCGCCTCTACTACGACACGTGCGCGCCTCTACATCCACCAAAGATATATGTACGCATTCGTCACCAGAATGACAATGCAATGTACGCTTCGACCAGGTGGGTCCCGACCGTGCACTTCCTTGCTGCGAAGATGTAGCTGGTGGGTCCCAGCAATGGGGGTAATTGTTTTTTTTTTTGCCGGACGCACTTTCTTGCGTGCGAAGATGTAGCTGGTGGGTCCCGCAGTGGGGAAATGTTTTTTCGCGAAATATGGTGGCCCGTCCGGTGGGTCCCGCTTTCGGTGGAGGAATAATTATTTTGCGGCGTAATAAGGAGGCACTTCCTTGCCGTGGCCGTGGACCCGGTATCGAGCTCTCCACGTCTGATCCCACGTCCGATGGAAGCCGTTACTTGACCATGTTGACCACGCCAAGCCGAGAGTACCAGGGCGGTGGACGACGGCGAGGCCTAGGAAGGGGACGACGCGGAGCCGGGGAAGACGCGACAGTGGATGCCCACGCGTAGAGGAGTACGAGGGTTCACTGGTTCGCTGCGGTGTGAGGCTGCCATCACTGCAGAATAACAAGGGGTGTGGGTGAGTAGAGGGATGACCTGGCCAGCGGTGGGAGTAGTAGGGGGCGGTGAGGCCTCCGCCGCATCGCAGCCGGCCACGGGAGGCGTGGAGCACGAGGCACGACCGCGCTGGTTTGGGCTGCTGGAGCAAGAAGACCAGAGGTTGAAGAAGCACTACGACCGTTGGATGGACATCGTACGGTCACCGGAGCTAGAATCGTGCATATTGACTAAGTTGACAAAGCCCTCCGTCCCCGTCAACTTATTAGGCCCACAAGTCAGCCTGCCACTATACTGGGTCCCAGCTAACAGGGGGAGTATTCATTTTTTTTGTGCGTAATAAGAAGGCACTTCCTTGTGTTCGAAGATATAGCTGATGGGTCCGAGCTGTCAGCGGCGGTAACATTTTTTTCGTGAAATACAGAGGCCCTTTCGGTGGTTCCCTGATGTCAGCTGGAGGAATCATTATTTTGCACGTATTAAGGAGGCATTTCCTTGCGTGCGGCCGTGGACCCAGCTGTCGGCCTCTCCACGTATAGTCCACTTCAGATGCATGTCGGTCGTTGACCATGTTGACCAAGCCACGCCGAGAGCACCAGGGCGGTGGACTACGGCGAGGCCTAGGAAGGGAACGACACAGAGGCAGGGAAGACTCGGCAGTTGTTTCCCACGCGGAGGGGAGTACGACTGCATGAGGGTTTACTGGTTCATCTGCCGTCGCCGGAGAATAACAGCGAGTGTGAGTGAGTAGAGGGATGGCTAGGCCAGCGATGGGAGTACGGTGGGGTGGTGAGGCTTCTTGTGGCAAGACAGCCTGGCCTTGAGGAGGAGGGAAGCGAGCAGTCCCTTGGCGCTTGTTTGAGCGGCCGGAGCAGGAAGAGCAGAGATTGAAGAAGACGACGGCCGTTGGATGGACATCCAACAGCCATCGCCAGGCGTCAACCTTTTTTTAGGAAAGCCTCAAATCTGTGGAAAACAGAATATAGCCCATCTGCCATTATTTCTAATAATTTACAGCCCATTTGCTAATTCTTAAGATTTTTTTGGAGGCCATATTCTTTTTGTTAGCATTACAGCCCATACTGTGGCCATGGTTAAAAAATTATACGAAATTTTGCATATTTCGGTGCGGTTCGAACGGTTTTAATCCCGAAATTTCGTCTCATATTCAAATTGATTTTAAAAATAAATGTATATCAATATAAAATCCAACAAATACTCCACGCATAAAAATTAATGTAATTTAAAATCTCGAAATAAAAAAAAGGATATTTGAAACTAATTGCCGGTTTGATGTGTTTTAAAAATGTACAACCCATTTCTCATTACTGATGGGCCATTTTCTCGCCAAATTAATGAAAGCTCTCCTTGTCTTGAAAGATTTGCAGCCCAACAGGCCTGACAAAGCGACTTACTTGGCAAATCACAAAAAAACTGGGCTGTGGCCGTGGACCCAGCTGTCAACCTCTCCACGTACAGTACTCTTCCGATGGAATGTCGTTGACCACATTGACCACGCCACGCCGAGAGCACCAAGGCGGTGGACGATGGCGAGGCCTAGGAAGGGGACGACGCGGAGACGGGGAAGATGCGGCAGTGGATGCCCATGCGTAGAGGAGTACGAGGGTTCACTGGTTCGGCTGCGGTGTGAGGCTGCCGTTGCCGCAGAGCCTGGCTAGCGGTGAGAGTAGTAGGGGCGATGAGGCCTCAACGGCAGCACAGCCGGCCACTGGAGGCAGGAGCAGGCGGTTTCCCCGGCGCTAGTTTGGGCGGCTGGTGCAAGAAGAGCAGCAATTAAAGAAGCGGCAGGACCGTTCGATTCAAATCCAACGGTTACTGCTGCTAGAATCGTTTGTTGACTAAGTTGACAAGCCCTGCGTACGCGTCAACGTAGTAGGCCCACATGCCAGCCTCCCAACCGATGCGCCCCAGATGTCAGTGGGAGGAATAATTCTTTCTCGCGTAATAAGGAGGCAGTTGATTGCGTGCGGCCAGGCCAGTGGAGGGAGTAGGGTGGGCCGGGGAAGCCTGCGCGGTATCACAGCGGGCCACAAGAAGAGGGAGCAGGCAGTCCCGCCGGAGCTAGTTTAGGCGGCTGGAGCAAGAAGATCAAAGATTGAAGAAGCACGTCGGCTGTTGGATGGACATCCAACGATCCTTCGCTGCTAGAATCGTGTGTTCACCGACAAAGCCTTGCGTAAACAAGTCAGCCTCGAAATCGTGGGCGTGTACAGCCCATTTGCTATTATTTTTATAATTTTTACTCATTTTCTAATTCGTATGAAATTTATTGCAGCCCGCTTTTCCATTTTTAGAATTGCCGCCATTTTCTCGCCGTAACTGTGGTCAAAAATTAACTAAATATATGGTAAATTTTGAAAATTCGCAAATTTTTCTTTGAACGAAACATTCTTAATCCAAAAATTAATAGCCATACTAAAACAAATTTAAAAATAAATTAGTACTATGTCATGTTAAATCCAATGAAATACGTATAAGATATCCTTGAAGAACAAAATAAAAAAACTAATATCCCATTTGCTATAATTTTTTGAATTTTCAACCTTTTGATATTAGTTTTAACAGACATTGACCATACTCTTTGGCCAGGACGGAATGCATCCCTCCTCGTCTTGAAAGATTTGCAGCCCAAGACTGGAGAAAACAAATAGGCCTAGCTTGGGTATTCTTCAAAAGAAATATCCGGGCTACCTATTTTCCCAAAGAACTGGTGCATGAGCATTTAGCTTTATTTATTTATTTACTTATTTATGTTTAGGGACCATGAGCATGTACAGGGCCCGATTCATGTGAGAGCCTCCTTCCGGTTAATTATGGGCTTCTCTATTGGGCCTTCATCAGTGGGCTGCATGTTATCAACAAGTGGAAAATGTGTTCCGTACGAAAAATAGTATGAGCTACGTACGGTATGGGGCACTAAAGGACCGAACCATGCAACGACTTCCAAAAAAACACATTTATTCAACCAACAGACGAAATATACTACTAATTGTACATTGAAAACAACAGCGACAACTAGGGCTGGGGGTGCAATGAGCGATAAGCAGGCCAGAAGAGTGAAGACGCAGCTCTCTCTTCCAAACCAAACATCAGCCATCATTACAAAAGGGCTACCAAAAAGAACAAGTGTATGCATCAAACTAAATAAAGATCCTACTACACCAAGTGTACGCATCTAACTAACTGGCTCAGTTAGACATTACTATTTATTAAGCTTATGAGATTGGCTGACGGCTTGAACCAGATGGGTGCCTGACGGGGGAAACTCCAGCCAGGAGGTCGAAGTCTGATACTTGCGACCCTCTCTCCTACTTTGGGCTGCAGAGCATGGCGGCACATATCAGGGTATGGTGCATGCAGAGACGCATGGTACTTGTGTACACACGCTTTTGCACGATGAACGAAACCGTGCGCCATCATGATCCTTGCCGTCGGTTATCTCCTGGTTAATCGGATAATTCAGTCCGACAAACAGAGAGCGTTTACCAAGGCTACTTACCAGCCTCGATCAAAAAATTCCTCAAGGCCCAGAGAAGCTGGGATCCCGCTCAAAGACTGGCAATGGATCGTGATTGTATTCCATGAAACAACACGTCCGGTACGTGCGAACGATCATCAATCTTTCGCCATCGTCTGATCGAGCTAGGAACCACCTGCAACTGCCATGCCGCTTTTTTTGAAAGGTTCTGGGATTAGGAAGGGTAGGGACACCAGGTGGCCTACAACATCATATCTAGTTGGAGTCAAATAAAAAAGGGCTCTTGATTTAGTCAATCTTAAGAACAACATGTTATGAGCATGAATATTTTTTTAGTAAATGTTGACAGTAATATAAGCAAGCCATCATGATATCATAGGAAAGTAACATACTGTTGTAACAACCGTTTGTAGTGATGAATGGAGTAGGCCAGCAATACGTCCAACCATAGAAGAGTCGACAACGTAAATGAAGCCCTTGTGTTCAATGGCATCAGAGAACCATGGAGGATGTATGATCCTGCGATGGACGTGCAGATTTATCCACTTACCGCAGTGACCTGTCAGATAGGCGAGACCGCGGTTGAAGAACGCAATTAGCCTGAAATCTTTATAACTCGCAGATCTTGTGGGCACTTGGAAGATTACAACCTTGAGCAAATCAAACTTGGTATCATGTTGGCTACTGTAAGATTCCGAGTATTACGGGCGCGGTGCCAAAGCGGCAAAGTGTTAATCGAAGGAAGGGGATCAATAGCCGGTGTAGACCTCCACGAGCATCCAGCTACCGCGACCGTCGACGAGCACCATCCAAGACGTGTTCATGCCGACCCAAAGACATACCATTAATGTAGCTGAGGTCGACGGGGTCGGATCGCAGTGAATGGGGTTGATGCTCGCCACCCTACGATCGTTATGCTGCGTGACACGCTGTTTCTGAAAATCAGGCGGCATCAGCAAGCAAGGAGCTGGCTTAAAAAGCTCCGGCCTGAGTAAACGGTACATCCCCGACGAGCACGCGGCGAGCGGCATGGTACTGAGATTGTCTACACGCGAAACAATGAGCTTGATTACCTCTGTGGGAAGCGAATTCCAGCCACTCTTTCGGCGGACGCTGCTCAGTTCTGCCATTGTTAGTGCTTGGGTTTCGGACGAGGGGGGAGGCGCCTTAGTGGGGATGGAAGCTTGGACGAGATTATGTGCGGATAAAGATGGAGAAGTGAATATGTGCTGCGGGAAGTGGACATGTGATGATGACTAAAACATGCTGCTTGACTTACGAGACACATACCAGCAATGTAGGGTCATATCGATGCCAGACAACTTGCTTGAGTGATCATAGTACTGGTACTCCCTACAGTACCTACTACAGTACTATGCCCTAGCTTGCTAGAGTAGAGTAGTAGAGTAGGACTCTGCTCTACTACTAGCACCGAAGGAGTAGTATATTCTAATCTAAAATAGTTACAAACTTCAATGCCTGAGCGTGGAACGACTACGAACCGTGCTCAAAGACCATGTCTACGTGGTGTTTGGACTTATATGCAAAAAAATAGCAAGATGCCCGTGCATTGCACAACACACCATCATCACCAACTCAGTTTTTTCTCTACTCCTACTCCTATAAAAGACTCAGTTGGTGATGATGGAGGCGAGGAGGCGTGTTCAGCCCGGTGCGTGCAATGGACGGCGCAACACTATTCGATTTGTTATTAAAAAAGTAGTAGAGATAGAGACATAGGGAGGAGCACGAGGTTGTGGGAGATAGGATGAACGAGGCAAGGCCTTATCTGTAAATGTGGAGAGAGGTGCGGGTATCTTTTGTAAAATTGTCATAGTTGGCTTTCTATCCGCCGATATAGATCGGATGGTCTATATTACAAGATGGCAGGCATACCATCATCACCAACTCGGTTTTCTATAAGAGTAGATATATATAGATATAGATAGATAGAGACTAGGGAGTACTAGTAAGGACACCATCTACTGCTTTGTGTGCTACTCCTGCGCTCCATTCGTGACATAACGTCCCCTACAGCCACTCCCTCCTGCGCTCCATTCAAGGCTGTTGAAATCTGGGAGCGCACTCGCGATCTTGGCAGATACGACTTCACCGACGACGACTTCTTCCCCGACCTCGGCAACCTCTTCCTCAACGACATGGGCGACAACCTCAACGCCAACGGTGCTGCTCCCGTTGCACCGTATGTGTTTGTGTCCTTCCTGTTTGAAATCATGGTAGAATTCATGTTTCTACTCTGTATCCTACTACTATGCTAGTCCACATGATTAGCTTCATCTCTGTTATAGCCGTCATGATTTATTTTGTGCTTATTCGGATTAAATCTCATAGTAACTTTCTCACATATTGAATTGGCGCAACGTCCCCTACAGCCACTCCCGTTTCATGGACGGCCTGGTCGATGCCTCCAAGGAGCCCTTCGTCCACTGCTATGAGTGCCCGATGCCGTTTTGTGGCTCGCCGCGGACATGGTGCATCACCTCACGGATGCGTGCAGCGGTCACTGCTGGCCCTTGGCGGAGAACATCAAGTACGACACGTGCTACCGGTTCACCATGCCGGAGTCGCTGGAGGATCACCGCCGCCTGCTAGTCTCGGAGGAGGACGACAGCGTCTTCCTCTTGATCGTGGGCATCGGCGAGGCCCGCGCAGGCCGCCGCCCCATCTTTGTAGCGTGCGTCAGCGGCGACACTGACACGAGGCAGATGTACGGGTGCGAGGTCAATGTTACTACCCCTCCGGGTGACGTGGGCGGCGAAATCGGCCTCATCGGACAGACTTGGAATCTGAGGAGCTGGGACTATCCCGCCAATGTGGACTTGGAAAACCCATGGCATCCGTTCTATCCTTTACCCGTCGACTCGGTGCATGGGGAGGAGGTTCACCTGGACATACGCATTATCAAGTGCACTTATAAAACATGTAGTGTGTGTGTGTGGGCGCTTATGGCCCGTGTCTTTGCCTCTTTTGATTATGTAAGCTTGTCGTTAAACTTGAGTGGCTTTCGCCGCAGTCCTTCCTTTGAATTGCTCCTCTCAGTGAGCTGATGTAAGACACTTTGGGTTTCATTTGATAATGGAACCGGGGAGGAGCCTCCCTGTTCTTCTAAAAAGATACGCATTATCAAGTTAAATGTTGATCATTAGTCTTCGCTCAATGTAATCCGCTGTCTAAGCATGTGGAGACTTCCATGCAGGATCTTGCTCTATTGGAGTATCGCGCATGAATGAAAGTGTATCCGTTTATGGTTTAGTCTAGAATCTTCCATGTATGAATTTTTACTACAGATCTTGGTGAAAGACTTACGATGAACCATTTCTTACATCTCCTCCGCCTTTGCAAGTCATCCTGATTTAATCCTCCGTCTAGGTGTATAAGGGCATGGTTAATATTACTTAATAGTATAGCCAACTGTTGACTATAAGAAAGTGCCATGTCATCTGTAGCCAACATGTATAACAATCGATACTCAAAAACTAATTCTTAAAGATCATTTCTTGCAAAGCACAATAAGTGTTATTTCTTCACAAGTTTTGGATGCAGGTTGAACAGTTGAACGCTTTAGTTTGCAAAAGATACCTTTTTATCTATTTCACCCGGATGTTTGTGAGCTCTAGAGATGAGATAATATCCTAAGAAACCTATCGATACCGTTACTACACATGAGATGACCCCACATCCTTTGTCAAAATAAACAACTCCCCGATCAATGCATTTCACTCTTGATTACGCATACGGGCACCTTACTACTATAGATTAGTACGACCAAAAATTGAACTAACATTATATATAGTACGATAAATACTGATGCATGTCACCTAAAATTATATCATTCAGAACTATGTTCAAATACGAATCCAACGATATAGTTTTTGTTGACATGCACTAACATTTTGTCAGTTAAATCTTCACCAAATTCAATGGGGACTAATAAACCACGACCGATGTAGTACAAGTGTAGAGGGCGGCGCTGGACGGAGTCTCACCTCTCACTCGTGGCGCGGCAAAGAAAGCCGTCATATCACAAAACGCAACCACTCCCAAAGTAATAAGTGGCCTGGTAAAATAAGCGGACAAGCAACCATCACATCCCTCCGTCTTTTTTGCATTTCATCTCTCGCATTTACTTTCTCCGGTTCATCTCCCACACTCGATCCCTAGCTACTACTCCTAGGGCCAGTTCTTTTGGCGGCTTCCCAGCTTTTCCCACAAGACTAGTCACAGTGAGAGTAACAATAAGGCGCCTCACTCATTTATTTAGGCTTCTAAACTACTACTCCGTCCTGGTTTATTCCTCACCATTGTAATTTGTGCTAAATTTTGACCAAAGATTTAACTGATAAAATGTTACTCAAAACACTTAAGCGCGGTGCATCTAGGTGTGTAAGTCATCTTACGAAAACCAAATAATCCCAAAACACTTAGGCGTGGTGCATTAACTTCTACCTCGTTTCTTGTTTCTTGACATATCAACCAATAAGAGATAAAGAGTGTGCATGCTTAATGACTTGAGATATCAAACATGACCTGCAGTGGTTAGTTCATTGCATGCAATACTATTAATTAGAAAATAAACATTAACGCTTTCTCGCTTTTCTCCTCCTCCTTGGTCACGGTGCACAGCCTAAGATGACTTACTCACCTAGAGCGGATGGAGTAGTGCATGTGACATGCACTAACATTTCATTAGTTAAATTTATGATCAAAATTTGACACAGATTACAATGGGGACCAATAAACCAGGACGGGTAGTAGTTATGGGATTACTAATCTAGAAGCCTAAAAGAATTGGCCCCTGGTACTCCTACTAGTAGTAGTACTCACGTTGGAATCGTTTCACAAGCTTGACTAGTGTTGTTTTTCTACTTTTACAAAAACCGCATCGTAATGTTTAAACGTGCATTTGCACGTACATAAGTAATAGTAGTACTCCCTCCGTCTAGGTGTACAAATCTTCCCTCCTTCTTGGTCACCGTGCACAACCAAAGATGACTTATTGACCTGGTCGGTGGGAGTAGCAAAGTCTGCAAGCATATATCGAGAGAGACGTGTAGTCCGATAGTCTATAGTAAAGTTTGTGCTATATGCACGTACTTACAAAATGCGTAATAATACACAACGTTTCCAAACTTTCCCTTTTACATACTTA
Source organism: Aegilops bicornis (assembly GCA_021605145.1). Classification (NCBI taxonomy): domain Eukaryota; kingdom Viridiplantae; phylum Streptophyta; class Magnoliopsida; order Poales; family Poaceae; genus Aegilops; species Aegilops bicornis. Next base: position 270,932,797 of record CM038675.1, on the reverse strand, counting down.
ATTAAGGACGCTAAAAATTCATGAACATTCGGGATTTATCATTTTGCGTTCCAAAACTAATGAGATCGCCTTTACTAAAACAAAATTATACTACTCCTAAAATCCACGGCGCTCAGAGCGCTATGCGCGCGCCACGAGTGCCACAGTGCGCGATCGCTTCCCAAATAGCGCCCGACACAACGCCTCTTCCTCAGCCTCACGACTCATGAGGTGCTAATTGGCGGCTTGCCGGTGGCAGCGATCTCACGGTTTGGTGATCCGCGCCAACAGGTACTCCTCCTGGCTGGAAGCATGCACCCGATCCATGTACCGCCAAGCGTAGATGAGGCGCTTGGGCCCGACTGCACTCAGGGCGTCGGCACGGGCGTCCTCCGCCACCCTCACGGCCCTCGCACGAGCCTTCTGCCAAAGAACCAATTGCTTGACTCTCTCGGACGTGACATAGATCTCCTAGAAAGCTTGTTGCGCGGTGCGCTTCTCTTCCTCGGCCTTCTTCTCCGCCTCTATTTTGGTGCGCTCTGCTGGAGGCAAAGCCTCCCACAAGGCGACATCCATTTCTTGCCAAAGCTCCTCAAGGCTGGGGGGCTCGGCGGGCGGCGCGGCGTTCTCCTCGTAGCGGGGAGCCGACGCGTCCTCCGACGCGCGTGCTGGGGAGATTGGGAACGCCGACACGTCCACCTCGACACATCGCAGCGAGGAGCGAAACGCCGACGCGTCCTCCTCGACTAGTGGCGGCGAGGAACGGAACGGCGACGCGTCGCCTCATGGCGAGGAGCGGAACACCGACGCGTCCTCCTCGACTAGTGGCGGCGAGGAACGGAACGGCGACGCGTCGCGTAGCGGCGAGGAGCGGAACACCGACGCGCCCTCCTCGACTAGTGGCGGTGAGGAACGGAATGGCGATGCGTGACCGTCCGCGCGGTGCAGCGAGGGGCTCCTAGGGCTTGGGAGGGGCGATGCCATGGTGGTCAACGTGAGAGGGAGGGGGAGGAGATAGCGATGAACGTGAACATGAGGGGGAGGAGATAGCGATTTCGTGGGAGGCGCAATATTTATAGCGAGCAATGGCACACCACTGTAAGATATGGACTGAGCTGCAATGACTTAACTGCAGGTCCAGTTGCGTCACTGACATGTGGGCCAGTACACTGCTGGGCCCGTATGTCAGTGACCTAATGCAACTGAAGTTAAGTAAAAGCTACGTGGGCATATTTGTTGGAGTAAATTACGGGGGAGCGAAGGGGTGGAAATATTGCTGGTCACAACGAATTGGATGAGCGTGGGGGAGGAGGGTCATGCATGCAGATTTTTTCACACGGGGTGGAGTGGTGGGACCGCCGGAGGGAGAAGGAGAGTTTGGCAGGCATATTGTTTCCACACATGGAGAGGAAAAGATTTGGAGATGAACGGGCTTCCTGCAGGTATGGGGAACGGTGCATAATAAGTCATCTTGCATGCCGGGCTAGGTATAGTCTCAAATCATTAAAAACATACACGCCCCACACATGTTCATATTTCAAGGTGCACTAAATTATTGCATGCGATGATTAAGGCTGGCCATAATGGTGGTATCTTATCTGGTATCATGCACACGGGAATAGCAAACATGCTGATGTGGCAAAGAATTAAAGAAGAGAGGGGGTTAGAGTAACTAGTGTTCATGCATGCATTGGTAAACACATTTTTTTGTGAAGAACGACAACATTAGTTGAGTACTTTTGCAGACTTCAAAAACTATTCCACTGCTTCTACTATCTTGCTAAGAGTAGGTGAAATTTTTGAGTCGAGCCCTTTAAACTAGAAGGGAGGTAGTGGTACTCTATTAGCTAGGTGTGTAAGTCATCTTACGAAAACCAAATAATCCCAAAACACGTAGGCGCGGTGCATTAACTTCTACCTCGTTTCTTGTTTCTTGACATATCAACCAATAAGAGATGAGGGTGTGCATGCTTTTAATGACCTGATACTATCAAACATGACATGCAGTGGTTAGTTCATTGCATGCAATACTATTTAGTTAGCAAATAAACATTAATGTCTCTCGTTTTCCCCTCCTCCTTGGTCACGGTGCACAGCCTAATATGACTTACTCAGCTAGACGGAGGGAGTATCAACATTCACAATGTCAAATCAATATTTTTACACTCATTATAAAACGTAATTCTTATACTCACTATAATAAGTATTGTAGATATTGATATTTTCAGTATAAATTTGGTCGTGGGATTTCATTGATGCCTGTCAAAGCGTGGAGGAACCGGAGCTTAGGGCTTGCATTGCCGGTCTCTACATGGGTATTTCTCTTCATAATCCTGTAATTTTAGAGACTGATTGCGCTTTTGTGGTAGCGTCTCTTGCATTGGGGGACTATGACAGGTCTGCTATGCGTGACCTGAAGATGAAAGCATTGAGCATCTCGAAGTTTATCAACAATCTTCAATTGTCAAAGATTAGCTGCTCGCCAATAAGGTGGCACCCTTTAATCGCTAAGTATAGCTTTGACAATAGATTAGATGGTATTCTTGTAAATAACATACCGCCTTTGTGTGGTGAATATTGTATCGAATGAGTGTACTGGTGTGGCTGGTTAATTAATAAAAGGTGGTGTTAAAAAAGTATATATTTGGTCAAACACTTTGCAAACGGTTGACGGGAGTAAAAAGGACCAGAGGGAGTATCATGCATGCGGAGTAGGCAAAAAATTGCTCATTTATAGCCGGTCGAAGTCTCAAAGGGCGCGACCGCGCGAGGGAGGCGAAGGTCGGGGGGCGCGATGGTTGACGGAATTAAGTGAAGTTACATCCACGCCACGGCATGGCTTAAACAAAGCGAGAAGCTATACCGTCGGGCCCTACGATATGGGTCTAGTAGACATGACATCTAGTGGGTCCCGCATAGTTCTCGAGAACTCTTTGGGGGCTTGCAGCCGTTTATCCACCGGCAAACCAGCAACCCCACGCCGTTCGCATGCCCTACTCGTCCCGTCTTCTACCTCACAACAGTTCGCTCCCGATCGTCTGTCCTTTCACATTAGTTCGCTCCTAGTTTTTGCGGGTACAACAGTTCAACTTCTCCTAACCCTCCTCCAAAATCCATGGCCTCCCAAATCTCTATGGTCGCCATTGAGTACCAGGTTAGAGCCATCACCGCGAACAGTTCATCGTCATATACACACGTGGATCCGCGACGGTGAAAGCATGGCTTGCTCGCTTCCTACGCATGTTCAACAGTTCAACGGATGAGTGGGTCGCTGGGCTAGATGTTGAGTACACCACAGTCCTGGGACGAGAGAAGGACCTAAAGGATGAAGAGTGGAAGAAGCCCGCCGTGATCCAGGTTTGCGTACATAACATTTGCTTGGTCTACCACATATGCCATGCCGACGTTGAGTGCCAGGATTTTAAGAACTTCCTCAAGGACAAAAGAGTGAAATTCGTTACTGTAGGCTTTAAGAACGACAGAGATGTCTTGCGTCGGATAGGTCTCGTTGTAGGCCAGCCCTTCGATCTCCAGAAGGCAAGCCTGGTGTCCTCCTCTCAACCTTCAATGCTAACCTGGCAGCAGCCATGATTGATCCTTCATACGCTAAACTGAAGAAACCTCATCACGAAGTTTCATCATGCATGGGAGTCGAAGACATTAGATGAAGATCACATCCTGTGACGCAGCAATGGATGCCTACCTTTGTTTAAATATCTACATGGGTTGGATGAAGAAGCGAGCCCAAAGGTCCTGGTTCAAGCAAAGAAGCGTCGGTGAAGAGGAAGAGGAAGTGGACGAGGACGAAGTCGAGGACGTGGACTCGGACTCCGAGTAGGTGGCGATGCCGTCGCTCATGCTGGTTCTACCTGCAGTGTCAAGCGGACTAGTTGCTTAGTTTATTTTCAAGGGTGTGTTGTCGAGGCCCCAGAGAACTATGTTTATGTTCTTTCTCGTTATTTGAACTCTTTAGTACGTAGAGTAGTACTAGTACTATGTCTTACTACTGTTCTTCTTGCAGTTGGTACTACTGCTCGTATGTTCGTGTTCCTACTGTACTTAATACATTCGTACTAGTAGTATAATTTGGGTCAGTCGATTTGTGAAAGAAGTTCGATGGAGCGAAGGAAGAAAACGGCAGAAGAGGTGGAAGAAGCCCTTCTAGCCATCCATGTTGCATCAAACGGCTCACATGAGTCGACTGACCCAAATTGCTCCTTCAGATTGCAGGATCCACGTGGCATTCAAGGTCTCAAAGGTAGATTCCGCGTCCGCACACGGTTTGCGGGCTCGACGTGCGCGCGACCGGCTTCCGCCGTGACAGCCACCATGCGCGCCTCCTCCGCACGGGCGAAGACGACAATGACACGCTAGTTCCTCCTCGCCGGCATGCTGGAGCACACGCTCGTCCTCCTCTTCGTACGCTGCGTGCATAGACGCGGCTCCACTAGCTGCTCGCGTGCTAGGCAGTGCGACGGCATGGCAAGGAGGGACTGCAGACGACGTGAGCGGGCGAGCCTTCGGCTTCATGGCACAGGGATGGCGGCGACACGGCGGTGATGGGCGAGAAATTGTTGGCCGGAGCAGGCGGGCGCCGGCATGCGCAACGACAGCGGAGGCATATTGATGAGTGCGTATGGGAGCTTACTTTAGTTTTATATAAGGCTGGTCAAACTTAAAAGAAAGGGTCTGCCTATGTCACATCTAGATGTGAGATATTATTTCACATCTAACTCCCTCACCCTTAAAATCCATGGGAGACTTTAAAAAATCATGGGTGAGTGAGTGGAAGACTTAAAAAAAATCAAGGGTGAGTGAGTTAGATGTGAGATAATATTTCACATCTAGATGTGAAATAGCAAACCCGTAAAAGAAAACCGTACTAGTACACGTAAACATTAGACTTAGGCAGCGCTTTTATTAATTTTTTTAAGTTAGTACCACAGCCAGTGCAAGCGTGAACTGCTGCCGCCATGGGTCGATCGAACGCAAAAGGCCACCGTGTCGCGCTCGAAGGACATCCACAGAACCTTTTTGTGTGTGTGAAAACAATCCTCCAATATTACTCAAGTTTTTTTTCCTGGGAAAGTTCTTGACGCTGCAATATTTCCATATATTTGAATTTAGCTCCAGTTCGTGTTTATTTGGATTTAGACGTTTTAGGTGCGCCCTAGTTTTTTAATACTTATTTTGTGTGTGTGACTGAGAGAGAACGTGTGTATGTGTCCATATGTGTGTTGTGGCGGAAGGGCAATGTGGAGACGGTGTGCGTGTGATACAGACATAGAGAGGTGTGAATGTGCAAATGATCATGCATGAGTGAGACATAGACAGATGCCGATACGTTCTGTATACATGAGAGAACGGTCTTCTAGTTTACTTGTGTGTGTGTGGGAGAGAGAGAGAGAAAGAGAGAGAGACAGAGAGAGAGGAGCATCCGTAACACAACAACCATCTCTCTCGATTCGTTCGTCCCTCGCACGATCGCATGCAACACATGCATCAACGCGCACATTTTGACACCCTCACTCGGGCCCTGCCTACCTCAAGGCCCGCACAATCTCTTCGTGAATACCCATTTCTCTCCTTAGGTTTGTTTTCGCTCAATATCTGACACACACACACGCACGCGCACACACACACACACACACACACATCACAACACACACGCACACTCCCCCGAGCACACAATTCATCCCCATCCAAGGTTATACGGCGACCACTCTCACTTGTGCTTCTTTGCACCCCAACATGCACAACACCTCAATCTTCAAAGAGGGCATCGAGCAGATCGAAGACGGCGACCACATCGCGCTTAGAGAATGCGGGGTCATTTGGAAGCGGGTGATGTGATGACGGGCCGACTCCTCCCCACCCTCTCTCTCTCTCTTGCACAAAATTACCAATCCCTCTCTCCCCGCACAAAATTGTCAATCCCTCAACCCATGAGATCCTTCCTCTCGTCCATGTTTTTCCAGCTCTCTCATCAAACATGTTGTCTCTTCTCCTTCCACGTATACAGAATCCGGATGCACACGCATCTCACGTATATTACATGTCTCCATCTTTCTCACATACCTAACTTCTTCCTCTCTCTTTCTCTCTCTCTCTCTCTCTCTCTCTCTCTCTCTCTCTTTAGGTTTGTCTCCTACTCTCTCGTCCACATACATACAATCTTTCCCGCCTCTATCTCGCTCCATCTTCAAAAGCTCTCTCTCGCACGCTTTCATTCACACAATGGGATATGTCAAAATGTTGCTTCTATAATGGCTGATGTAGAGTTTTGGTTGTTTTTGTTGCATCCTACAAAGTAATAACTATGAAATGCATTTAGATTCTCATTTGACTGGGATTATGTGAGTTTGAGCATGTTGTGAAGTACTATAGACCTTGTATACATCTTGGGATTCGACAATGATTGTAACTATTGGATTGTATAGACCATTACATTCAAGTCAATAGCCTAATATATTTATTTCACAATTTCAACAAATGATTAGTTCACTACAAACTAAGAAAACAAATGTGTACTCCCTCCATTTTTATTTAAGTCCGCGATTAGCATTGGTCAAAGTCAAGTTTTGTAAACTCACGAAAGTTTATAACAAAAAATATTAACATATACAATAACAAATAAATACCATTAGATTCATTATTGAATGTACTTCCACATCATACATATTTGTTATGGTAAATGTTCATATTTTTATATAAACTTGGTCAAACCTTAGGAAGTTTGACTTCGGTCAAACCTAATATGCAGAGTTTACTACTACTACTTGCTAGTTGCTTAGCCGAATCACTCAACACGCCACACGGGAGTCCGTGTCACAAAATTTTGAGGTCGGCGGAAAATCTCCTGCGACCCTGATTCGAGCAGTGGGAAGTTACCATCATAGCCTTCGGAACAGGCCTACGGATGACGCTTGGTAGGGGGCTGTTTTCGTAACTTCAGGTTCACCCTACCCAGCCAACCCCACCCTAGCAGAACTATGTTTATGTTCTTTCTCGTTATTTGAACTCTTTAGTACGTAGAGTAGTACTAGTACTATGTCTTACTACTGTTCTTCTTGCAGTTGGTACTACTGCTCGTATGTTCGGGTTCCTACTGTACTTAATACATTCGTACTAGTAGTATAATTTGGGTCAGTCGATTTGTGAAAGAAGTTTGATGGAGCGAAGGAAGAAAATGGCAGAAGAGGTGGAAGAAGCCCTTCTAGCCATCCATGTTGCATCAAACGGCTCACATGAGTCGACTGACCCAAATTGCTCCTTCAGATTGCAGGATCCACATGGCATTCAAGGTCTCGAAGGTAGATTCCGCGTCACACGGTTTATGCGGGCTCGGCGTCTTGTATGACCGGCTTCCGCCGTGACAGCCACTATCGGCGCCTCCGCTAGCGGCGGAGACGACAATGACACGCTAGTTCCTCCTCGCCCGGCATCTTTGGAGCACGCGCCGTCCTCCTCTTCGTATGCTGCGTGCATAGGCAGACGGCTCCACTAGCTGCTCGCGTGCTTGGCAGCATGGCGGCATGGCAAGGAGGGACTGCAGACGACGTGAGCGGGCGAGCCTTCGGCTTCATGGCACAGGGATGGCGGCGACACGGCGGTGATGGGCGAGAAATTGTTGGCCGGAGCAGGCGGGCGCCGGCATGCGCAACGACGGCGGAGGCATATTGATGAGTGCGCGTATGGGAGCTTACTTTAGTTTTATATAAGGCTGGTCAAACTTAAAAGAAAGGGTCTGCCTATGTCACATCTAGATGTGAGATATTATCTCACATCTAACTCCCTCACCCTTAAAATCCATGGGAGACTTTTAAAAAAATCATGGGTGAGTGAGTGGAAGACTTTAAAAAATCAAGGGTGAGTGAGTTAGATGTGAGATAATATTTCACATCTAGATGTGAAATAGCAAACCCGTAAAACAAAACCGTACTAGTACACGTAAACATTAGACTTAGGCAGCGCTTTTATTAAATTTTTTAAGTTAGTACCACAGCCACGAACGGACTCTTGTGAAAGCGCGTGAATCATGGGCCTTGGTCGATCGAACGGCAGTGCGTCACCGTGTCACGCTCGAAGGACATCCACGTAACCTTTTTGTGTGTGTGAAAACAATCCTCTAATATTACTCAAGTTTTTTTTCCTGGGAAAGTTCTTCACGCTGCAATATTTCCATATATTTGAATTTAGCTCCAGTTTGTGTTTATTTGGATTTGGACGTTTTAGGTGCGCCCTAGTTTTTAATACTTATTTTGTGTGTGTGTTGAGAGAGAATGTGTGTATGTGTCCATATGTGTTTTGTGGCGGAAGGGCAATGTGGAGACGGTGTGTGTGTGTCTGAGACATAGAGAGGTGTGAATGTGCAAATGATCATGCATGAGTGAGACATAGACAGATGCCGATACGTTGTGTATACATGAGAGAACGGTCTTCTAGTTTACTTGTGTGTGTGTGTGTGTGTGTGTGAGAGAGAGAGAGAGAGAGAGAGAGAGAGAGAGAGAGAGACAGAGAGAGAGGAGCATCCGTAACACAACAACCATCTCTCTCGATTCCTCCGTCCCTCGCACGATCGCATGCAACACATGCATCAACGCGCACATTTTGACACCCTCACTCGGGCCCTGCCCACCTCAAGGCCCGCATACAATCTCTTCGTGAATACCCATTTCTCTCCTTAGGTTTGTTTTCGCTCAATATCCGACACACACACACACACACACACACGCGCGCACACACACACACACACACACACACACGCAGCACAACACACACGCACACTCCCCCGAGCACACAATTCATCCCCATCCAAGGTTATACGGCGACCACTCTCGTTTGTGCTTCTTTGCACCCCAACATGCACAACACCTCAATCTTCAAAGAGGGTATCGAGCAGATCGAAGACGGCAACCACACCGCGCTAGAGAATGCGGGGTCATTTGGAAGCAGGGGTGATGTGATGACGGTGGCCCGACTCCTCCCCACCCTCTCTCTCTCTTGCACAAAATTACCAATCCCTCTCTCCCCGCACAAAATTGTCAATCCCTCAACCCATGAGATCCTTCCCCTCTCGTCCCATGTTTTTCCAGCTCTCTCATCAAACATGTTGTCTCTTCTCCTTCCACGCATTATCTGAGAATCCGGATGCACACACATCTCACGTATATTACATGTCTCCATCTTTCTCACAGACCTAACTTCTTCCTCTCTCTCTCTCTGTCTCGTTCGGTTTGTCTCCTACTCTCTCGTCCACATACATACAATCTTTCCCGCCCTATCTGCTCCATCTTCAAAAGCTCTCTCTGCACGTTTCATTCACACAATGGGATATGTCAAAATGTTGCTTCTATAATGGCTGATGTAGAGTTTTGGTTGTTTTTGTTGCATCCTACAAAGTAATAACTATGAAATGCATTTAGATTCTCATTTGACTGGGATTATGTGAGTTTGAGCATGTTGTGAAGTACTATAGACCTTGTATACATCTTGGGATTCGACAATGATTGTAACTATTGGATTGTATAGACCATTACATTCGAAGTCAATAGCCTAATATATTTATTTCACAATTTCAACAAATGATTAGTTCACTACAAACTAAGAAAACAAATGTGTACTCCCTCCATTTTTATTTAAGTCCGCGTATTAGCATTGGTCAAAGTCAAGTTTTGTAAACTCACAGAAAGCTTATAACAAAAAATATTAACATATACAATAACAAATAAATACCATTAGATTCATTATTGAATGTACTTCCACATCATACATATTTGTTATGGTAAATGTTCATATTTTTATATAAACTTGGTCAAACCTTAGGAAGTTTGACTTCGGTCAAACCTAATATGCAGAGTTTACTACTACTACTTGCTAGTTGCTTAGCCGAATCACTCAACACGCCACACGGGGAGTCCAGTGTCACAAAATTTTGAGGTCGGCGGGAAAATCTCCAGCGACCCTGATTCGAGCAGTGGGAAGTTACCATCATAGCCTTCGGAACAGGCCTACGGATGACGCTTGGTAGGGGGCTGTTTTCGTAACCTCAAGTTCACCCTACCCAGCCAACCCCACCCTAGCGTAACTATGTTTATGTTCTTTCTCGTTATTTGAACTCTTTAGTACGTAGAGTAGTACTAGTACTATGTCTTACTACTGTTCTTCTTGCGCTTGGTACCATCGTCAGATATGTTCGGGTTCCTCAGTACTTAATACATTCGTACTAGTAGTATAATTTGGGTCGGTCGATTTGTGAAAGAAGTTTGATGGAGCGAAGGAAGAAAATGGCGAAGAAGAGGTGGAAGAAGCCCTTCTAGCCATCCATGTTGCATCAAACGGCTCACATGAGTCGACTGACCCAAATTGCTCCTTCAGATTGCAGGATCCACATGGCATTCAAGGTCTCGAAGGTAGATTCCGCGTCCGCACACGGTTTGCGGGCTCGACGTGCGCGCGACCGGCTTCCGCCGTGACAGCCACTATGCGCGCCTCCTCCGCGCGGGCGGAGACGACAATGACATGCTAGTTCCTCCTCGCCGGCATGCTGGAGCACGCACTCGTCCTCCTCTTCGTATGCTGCGTGCATAGACGCGGCTCCACTAGCTGCTCGCGTGCTTGGCAGCGCGGCGGCATGGGAAGGAGGGACTGCAGACGACGTGAGCGGGCGAGCCTTCGGCTTCATGGCACAGGGATGGCGGCGACACGGCGGTGATGGGCGAGAAATTGTTGGCCGGAGCAGGCGGGCGCCGGCATGCGCAACGACGGCGGAGGCATATTGATGAGTGCGCGTATGGGAGCTTACTTTAGTTTTATATAAGGCTGGTCAAACTTAAAAGAAAGGGTCTGCCTATGTCACATCTAGATGTGAGATATTATTCACATCTAACTCCCTCACCCTTAAAATCCATGGGAGACTTTAAAAATCATGGGTGAGTGAGTGGAAGACTTTAAAAAAATCAAGGGTGAGTGAGTTAGATGTGAGATAATATTTCACATCTAGATGTGAAATAGCAAACCCGTAAAAGAAAACCGTACTAGTACACATAAACATTAGACTTAGGCAGCACTTTTATTAATTTTTTTAAGTTAGTACCACAGCCACGATACGGAATCCTGTGCAAGCGCGTGAACCGCGGACGCGCGGTCGATCGAACGGTGCGTCACCGTGTCACGCTCGAAGGACATCCACAGAACCTTTTTGTGTGTGTGAAAACAATCCTCTAATATTACTCAAGTTTTTTTTCCTGGGAAAGTTCTTCACGCTGCAATATTTCCATATATTTGAATTTAGCTCCAGTTTGTGTTTATTTGGATTTGGACGTTTTAGGTGCGCCCTAGTTTTTTAATACTTATTTTGTGTGTGTGACTGAGAGAGAATGTGTGTATGTGTCCATATGTGTTTTGTATGAAGGGCAATGTGGAGACGGTGTGTGTGTGATCTGAGACATAGAGAGGTGTGAATGTGCAAATGATCATGCATGAGTGAGACATAGACAGATGCCGATACGTTGTGTATACATGAGAGAACGGTCTTCTAGTTTACTTGTGTGTGTGTGTGTGTGTGTGTGTGAGAGAGAGAGAGAGAGAGAGAGAGAGAGAGAGAGAGAGAGAGAGGAGCATCCGTAACACAACAACCATCTCTCTCGATTCGTCCGTCCCTCGCACGATCGCATGCAACACAAGCATCAACGCGCACATTTTGACACCCTCACTCGGGCCCTGCCCACCTCAAGGCCCGCACAATCTCTTCGTGAATACCCATTTCTCTCCTTAGGTTTGTTTTCGCTCAATATCTGACACACACACACACACACACACGCGCGCGCACACACACACACACACACACACACGCAGCACAACACACACGCACACTCCCCCGAGCACACAATTCATCCCCATCCAAGGTTATACGGCGACCACTCTCGTTTGTGCTTCTTTGCACCCCAACATGCACAACACCTCAATCTTCAAAGAGGGTATCGAGCAGATCGAAGACGGCAACCACACCGCGCTAGAGAATGCGGGGTCATTTGGAAGCAGGGTGATGTGATGACGGCTGACTGACTCCTCCCCCCACCCTCTCTCTCTCTTGCACAAAATTACCAATCCCTCTCTCCCCCGCACAAAATTGTCAATCCCTCAACCCAGGAGAACCATCCCCTCTCGTCCATGTTTTTCCAGCTCTCTCATCAAAAATGTTGTCTCTTCTCCTTCCACGATATCAGAATCCGGATGCACACGCATCTCACGTATATTACATGTCTCCATCTTTCTCACAGACCTAACTTCTTCCTCTCTCTCTCTCTCTCTCTCTCTCTCTCTTGTTAGGTTTGTCTCCTACTCTCTCGTCCACATACATACAATCTTTCCGCCCTATCTGCTCCATCTTCAAAAAGCTCTCTCTGCACGCTTTCATTCACACAATGGGATATGTCAAAATGTTGCTTCTATAATGGCTGATGTAGAGTTTTGGTTGTTTTTGTTGCATCCTACAAAGTAATAACTATGAAATGCATTTAGATTCTCATTTGATTTGGGATTATGTGAGTTTGAGCATGTTGTGAAGTACTATAGACCTTGTATACATCTTGGGATTCGACAATGATTGTAACTATTGGATTGTATAGACCATTACATTCAAGTCAATAGCCTAATATATTTATTTCACAATTTCAACAAATGATTAGTTCACTACAAACTAAGAAAACAAATGTGTACTCCTCCATTTTTATTTAAGTCCGCCAGATTAGCATTGGTCAAAGTCAAGTTTTGTAAACTCACGTAAAGCTTATAACAAAAATATTAACATATACAATAACAAATAAATACCATTAGATTCATTATTGAATGTACTTCCACATCATACATATTTGTTATGGTAAATGTTCATATTTTTATATAAACTTGGTCAAACCTTAGGAAGTTTGACTTCAATCAAACCTAATATGCAGAGTTTACTACTACTACTTGCTAGTTGCTTAGCCGAATCACTCAACACGCCACACAGGGAGTCCAGTGTCACAAAATTTTGAGGTCGGCGGGAAAATCTCCTGCGACCCTGATTCGAGCAAAGGAAGTTACCATCATAGCCTTCGGAACAGGCCTACGGACGACGCTTGGTAGGGGGCTGTTTTCGTAACTTCAGGTTCACCCTACCCAGCCAACCCCACCCCGTCACCCAGAGTAGTACACCTGAATACTCCCCATTTTCTATCCCCACTGCAAAATAGACTTCTCCAAGGCACCGCAGCCTTCGTGCTCCTCCCCTTTACATCGGCGCACTCGTCCACCGCAGCGCATCTGCCTCATCGACGACCTCGTACGCCGCACTGGAGCCGGTCCACCGTCGTCGTCGTAGACGGAGCCTCTTCCCCGACATCGTCTTCCACGGTCTCGGATCTGCTTCCCGGAAGCCGACGCCAAGCGCAGAAGTACCACCGTCGTGGACAATGAACTGACTCCCATTGCCGACCATGACTCACAGAGGCCGCCGCGACCATCGTTCTCCTCCTCGATTGGTAATGTGTGTATTGAATCACTTAGCAGTACATGTGCAGTTACAATTTTGTTCATACCTACCCTTCAATTTTCCTGGGTGCTATTGTTCCCGTAAAAGTAATTGGTTATAGCCTCCATTGTCCAACAGAATATCAGCTGGTAATTGTGCGTCGCTCCTGTATCGCGCTGTGCTTGGGTAGGTTTTTCATGTGCAACCTGTAGTGTGGCAAATGATGGAAAGGTTTTAGAAGTAGCAAGATGCCCATGCGTTGCACGCATTAAGATGCATTTGTATGAGTAGTTTATCTTGTGGGAGAAAAGGATGAACGAGGGAAGGCCTTATTTGCAAATCTGGAGAGGGGTATGGGTATCTTTCTGCAAAATTCCCATTTGCTTCCTTCCTATCTGTCAGATATAAATCGGACGACGTATATTGCAAGAAAAAAAAGTACAGAGAAAAAAAGTAGACAGTAAAGGAAGTAGAGATAGATATTAAATATTAAATATAAAATAAATATAACCGTAGAGAAGAGAGTAGAGATAGCATAGACGTCGGGAAAGGATCGCGCGCGCGCGGGAAAAAGCGGCCGGGCGTGCGCTAGTTTTGGCGCGCGGCGTCCGGCGCGCTTTATAAAATCCAACACCCTCCCACCGCTCTGTGCCTCGCCACTGCTCTCTCGCCGCTCTTTTTCACCTCGCCGTCGCCGCGCCACCATGCCGCCGCGTCGCCGGGAAACTTGGGGATACCGCGGCGTCCGCGCGCGCCCCTCCGGCGGCTTCTCCGCCGAGATTCGGTCCACGGGATGCGCCTCGGCCTCGGCAATTTCGACACCGCCAACGAGGCCGCCCGCGCATACGACGCGGCGGCGTGGCGCCTCTGGTGGTCTCATAGAACATTGAACTTCCCCAACGTGCCGACGCGGGAGCGGGCGCAGGAGCTCGCGTCTCTGCGCGGCTTAGCACCGACGAGGATCGTTGCGACAAACGGAGGCGGGAGCACCGTCTCGGCATCGCCGAGATGGACGAGGAAGCTATGGCGCTGTGGCGCCAACACTTCCCGTAGGACATCATCAACGAGCGCGAGTTCTACGTGCAAAGGAGGGCAGAGAGGGATAAGAGGAGGGCGGAGCGAGCCGCCTATCGCGAGGACAAGCGTAGGAGAAAAGCAGACGCTCAATTCAACATGAGGCTAGGAGCAGCGTCATACAGGAATCCGGCGATGATCGGTATCTTCACGCCTCTGATCGGGGCGTGGAGGAGGACATCACCGAGGAGGAGTCGAACCACGAGGAGTAGTTGAATTATCTTTTTTTATCTATCTATGCTGAGAACTATCCTCTACTCTCTAGTATCTACTTCTCGATCTCAGCACTGTAAACGCTTTTTTAAAAGCGCAGCGTTGCATTCTGTTGGAGATGCTCTAACATGGCGCACGAGTGCTTTAATGTTGCCCACAAGATGCGTGAGTATTACTAGTAGTATTTTCTTGCCATGTTGAGATTTTAAAACCACGAGTGTGAACATGCAGAGGAGCAATGAAGACCAAACACGGGATATTCGGGACATCTTAAAGGAGCGTGGCAAGTTAAAGAGGAGCTGCACCGAACCTATAAAATGAGCTTTGGTAAGTAACACCCTTTCAATTACTTTCGTTTAGCCTCGTGTTCTTCGATGTGTATATGTTGTAGTTTCTGTTTCTCTTAAGCGTGGTGTTCTTCGATGTGTAATAAGAAGAGTCTTAATTGTCCTAATTCTTTCGTTTTTAACTTGATGTAGGAAGTGGGTGTTCTCACCTTGTAGTCTGTTTTTATATTTCTTTTCCTTTTGAATTCACTTCTCCGAGTTACATTTTATCGGCTTCTACTAAATGAATCTAGGTTTCTCTGAGTATTGATCTAAAAAAGAAGTAACTTCATGTCAGGATGCAGTTCCTGCGAGGAGGGAAGTATGGTCAACCTCGAGATCATGTTTCCAAAATGAGGCTGGATTACACACAAGGTGCCAGTTCCCTAATGATGCTGGATTAGACACAAGGTGCAAATTCCCAGATGATGCTGGATTACACTCAAGCCAGGGGGAGTCGTCAGCTGTTCGTGTCCTCGTGGCATTACTAAAGGCTAAAAGAAAGCGTGCAGTATCCCTTGAGAATGTAGCTGAGTTCCTAAAGAAGCGAAAAGAGCAATCCGACGCTCTCTTCACCCAAGCAAAAGAAGAGATGGAAGAAGCCAGAAATAAGCTAGCAGAGGCAGAGCAGGCTAGGCGTCTCCTGCTATCTAAAACTGTTGTCAATACAAAATTTCCTTCATAATAGCTAGGTTCAAATGTTTATCCAGTCAGCATGCCTATTGTGATGTCTGTGCATCTACTGATGTGGCACAAAATGTTTTTTTCCAGGTCATGTAATAACAGCAATTACTTTCCAAACAATAATGCATTTAAGCATTGGACATGGTATAGTTCACGCCAAGAAGCCCGACATTCCAACTTCAACTTCCACATCAAACTCATGTTCACATATATCTGCACATTCATACATAATGTCCACAACCATGATTCACTTCAAAGCCAAAAAAAAGTGAGGAGAGTTATAAATAAAGAAAAACCTCTACTAGTTCCTCGCTACGGTGGGAGCACAACAAGTCAAGACCATGAGTATATTTTAGTCATGTTTTCTGTTCTAAAATGCCTGCCGGCTCGCGGAAGGACGTGTTGCCAGCACACGCGCGGATTCAATAAAGGCAGGCGGGGCAGTCTTAAGCTGGTTGCATGCGGCGAGGAGGCGTGCTCAGCCAGGCCTGCAGCGAGTGCGGCCCTCTTGGCCGGCGCGTCGGTTCAATGCCTGCGCTATGAGAGGTCGCGTCCGTGTCAGATCAATCACTCCCTCCAGTCCTTTTTTGTATGGGTATAACAAAATCTCATTTTCCATTCACATTTTACAAGTAAAATTCATGGACAAACTTTGACCCAAAGTATGATGGGGACTAGTAAACCAGAATGGAGGTATTAGGTTTTTAATCAAAGAAGGGTTTCCCTTCCGACATCGAAAACCAGCATCTAAATCTAAACAATAGTATTTGCCCTAGAACTACCAGGTTCAACATCTCGCAACATAAACCCATACAACCGTACGCCAAGGAGGTACGTAGTACTATGAATTCCATTTTCGCTCCATATCAATCGTTCTAAAAACTACTTACTACTTATAATGTGCCATTGAAAACCGGAACTCTTAACCCCGCTAAAAAAACGATATTTTAAACGTGGCTACTCGACCGTGGCAACCGGGCGAGCCACCGCGCCCAAGTCGTTCACCTGTGGTCCCGACCATCAACTCCTACAAAGGTGCTCCACAACGCATGCGGTACCATGAATGCAGCAATCGTATGCGCCTAGGGTTTTAGGGTTTATTTGTTAACGTCGCCTTTACGTAACACTCATGTGTGCGAGACTGCGAGATGCCAACTGCGTGTGTGCGCCTCTTCTCTTCATATATGTACTCCACCGTTTATCTGGTGTCCAAAAAATTACAATAACTACTAGCAATGTGCCAATGCGTTGCCACACGATCAAAGTAGATTAATACATATTCACCGATTTGATAGAAAAAAAGTCTAGTTTTGAAATACGTATATCACTAAAAATATGTTATGTTTCACTCAAAATATATTCCTTTGGCGGTTTTGATGAGATAAGGGAGGAATGTTGTTGGTTTCAAGATTCGAGAAGTGGTATATGTCTAATTTGTACTCTTACTAGCAAGATGCCCGTGCATTGCACGGAACATCAAGATCTTGTGGGAGAAAAGGATGAACGAGGGAAGGCCTTATCTGCAAATGTGGTGAAGAGTGGGTAAATTGCCATATTTTCCTTCCTATCCGTCAGATATAAATCGGACGACCTACATTGCAGGATGGCAGGCCCACCATCATCACCAACTCTATTTTTTATCCCTACTCTTATAAAAAGCATTGTCGGTGATGATCGTGTGCCCGCCATCCTGCAATATAGGCCGTCCGATCTATATCCAGATAGGAAGGAAACTATGGCAATTTTGGTAAAAACATACCCACACCTCTCTCCACATTTGCAAATAAGGCCTTCCTCGCTCATCCTTTTCCCCACAAGATAAACTACTCATACAAATGCATCTTGATGTTCAGGTAACGCATGGGCATCTTGCTAGTTGTTGCAAAAGGCCCATGTGTGTGTGAGAGAGAGGGAGAGTGGAGGAGGGCGGAGTGCATGTGTGACAAAGACACAAGTACTGTGTGTGCGATAGGTATCAGCTTAAAATGAGGCGATAGTGTGTGTGTGCACGATCGAGAGGGCATGTCTCAAGAAGGGAAGAAAAAGCTACATAGATACAAGGAGCGGGAGAGAGACATGTATGCAATGGTGGAAGCACGAAAAGGGTGTATAAACCTATCTAGAGGCTAGCCAGGTCGATCAATGTTTGTGAGAGAAATACAAGTCGGGGGTGCGAAAGCGAGAGTTTTGTGTGTGAGAGAGAGACGGTAGTCAGGAAGGGGCCTGGAAGCAGGAGTTGTGTGTGTGTGTGTCTGTGAGAGAGAGAGAGAGGAGACGGTAGTCGGGGTTGTCTCATCGGTAAACAAATGAATAATGTCGATCTGGGATGGAGATTTAAAAGGAGACCGCAACAAATGTTGTGTCTACAGGAGATATAGAGAGAGTAATTTTAGTGGTATGAGTCATATGTAGAGACATATAGGGTGTGTGAGAGAATCCCATAGAGAGAAAGAAAAGTGAAAGACGAGTGGAGACTGTGTGCTTGGCGGTGAAAAAGAAAGCTTAGGTACCGAGTGATACCAGAGAATAGTAGAGACGTGAGAGATAATGAAAACCGTGTAATGTATAATGATAGGAGAGTGTGACACTTCTCAAGGGAGACGCCGAGAGACCATGTTTGCGAGGATAGGAGAAACATGAAGTGAGCATGCGGGTGAGCTGGAGAAAAGAGAGTGATAGCTACCGAAGGAGCATGCATGCGAGAGAGATGGGCGTGAAAGGAGTGAACAAAAAGGGATTGAAATATTTGAATTCGAGATGATGATACATGTAATCCATACTCGAACCAAAATTGATCTATCAAACATGCATACTCATATGAATTCACGCACATCTATGTTATTTAATATGTAGATATTATTGATCCATACATTTTAGTAGAACATAATTTGGTTAAATTTTTTCGAATTCAACCTTAAGATTTCGAGATCGTTGTATTTGTAAATCATATTATACATATAAACGAGCATAATTCTTTGTTGTGCTTTTGAAAGTATATATATATATATAAATGATGTATATAGAATGTAATTCCAATTGAAAATGGATCCCGCCCGAAAAAAATAGTAGAATACAAACGGGATTCGAATTGAGTTGGCACGGTAAACGCAGCATCGTGCAAAATTTGAATGAAGCAGGGAAAGTCGCATGATAACTCCCGAAACCAAAATCTGCGAGATGGAAATCACTATCGCCTATCCCTGCCACGCATAAAGCCTATGTGATGGATTTATATAGGTTTCGATAGGGGTAGGTTTGTAATTTCACCCAAACGTGACGTAACCGCCTCTCACCCGGATTCATACACGATGGGCGCCAAAACACAGTGTGCCCTCGGCCGAAATCGACTCCCTCCCCAATTCATATTCATACACGGTGGGCGCCAAAAACAAACTCTCGTCGGCAAATATTCGGTGTATGCGAGATTACCGTCCTATCCCCAACCGACTAATGTTGCTGTGATGTAGTAGAAATTTGAAATGGGGGCTAAGTTTGTAAATTTCCTCGCATTTGAGACAAGCGCGCCCTGAATACATGGTCCCCCATTCCTCTCTACCTCCCTTTTCCCCATTCGTACTCCGTGGGTGCCAAAACACCCTCTCCACCCCACCCTCCTCCGTCCGCCGCCGTCCGCCACCCCATCCACCGCCATCCTCCTCTCCACCATGCCGGAGCTGATACCCCGACGCCGCCGTCCATTACAAGAGATCGACCTCTCTCATCCACGCCTTCGGACCGGGATCCTTGCATCCCGTCCTCTCGCTTCATCCCCGCCGTCGTCCACCTTGCCGGTGCCGCTCCTACGACCGTCTCGTCCACCGCGCCCCGCCGCCACCGTCTACCCTCCTAGATCTGCTTCCACGCCGCCGACAGCCATCGCTACCACAGCACCGTCAAATTCTCAACAGATGCAGACACGGGCGCCGCACTGCAGAGGCGGTACTCTTTCAGATTCTGCTCAACTTATTTATCGCAAGACGAAAAATAGATCGCCATCGCTTTACTCTGATTTCTTGTCTTGGTTGCGAAGTTGCCTTTGTCCGGGTTTGCACCTTCAGATCCGCCATGGCACGCTCAACACTATACTCCCAATGCTTATGGTTTTCCCTTTCATATTCCACACTAGTTAAATCACAAGAGACTAAATTTCAAAATTGGGTCGATCGATTTTTAGAGCTCACGGAGTTCGCCGGTGCGATCCAAGGGGCTCGGGTGGTTGTGGGGCCTCGCGAACGAAGAAAACTCGGCCGGGTGGGGGGTGGGGGTGGTGGAGGAACACAAAGTGGGGGGCGGTGGTCGGCCCGTCTGCAAGGTGTAATCTTGTATGGGAAGAATTAAGAGACGAGGAAGAAGAAGGGTTAGGAGACGAGGGATCTTCATCCAACACTTTGAAATGGTCGAGAGACAACTTGGAGTTTCATTCTTAATGCGCTCTGGTTGATCTTGTGTGGGCACTGCGCAACCAACATTTTATTATCCAAAATCTGATTGCTCTTCTTTACCATGTTCCTCTTCGGTTCTTCTTTAATATGTACTCTCTCCGTTCCTAAATACAAGTCTTTGTATAGATTCCACCATGGACTACACATGGAGCAAAATGAGTGAATCTATACTCTAAAATGTATCTGGAAACATCTGTATCTGATCCATAGTGGAAATCTCTACCAAGACTTATATTTTGGAACAAAGGGAGTATGCTAGTAGTACAGTATGTTCCTTGTACTGAAGATGAGCAGGGACATTTGCAGTGTAGAGGTCTATACGTTCGGTTGTGATGGACACTTTGAGCCTCTTTGATTCGTAGGATCTTGTAAACATAGGAATAGGATTTGTAGTGGCCTGCCCACTTGAATCCTATAAGAATAGCAAGGAAATACGCGGAGCTGTGTCGCCTTTGAGAGTTACATCGATATTAACAAGACCGCACCTTCACTTGAAGAGAGCTGGCATGAAGTTTTCTAGCCGCATCGGCAATACTAGCACATATATTCCAGCAAGTTCCACTTTGCTGATTTTACTCGATGCTTAAGGTTTTCCTGTGATATCTACACTATGATCCGTGTAGCTGCTTTGTGTCGCACTAGCAGCAGTCCACTCTTGAAGCTAAACACTGCAATGACTTATAAAATTGGCACCAAGGCATTGAGTGCCATTCTGGATGCAATGAAACTCATACGCTCCCCACCTGTTGACTCTTGTTCAGAATATGATCCTAATGACTATTCTATCCTCGAGGAGTCAAAGGCAGATGGCATGTCCTGTTCACCCATCAAGGTGCCTATTCTAATTTGGCAATGTTTTATTGATTGCGGGTATCTTGCATATGTTGTCTTGCATTTCTTCTACTTTGTTGCACCGCCATCTGCTTAGTTTACTCATCATATATGTCGAGATGCCATGCCCATCCATTATCAATACATATTCCATCATCATCATACCATGTTTTTCCACTCAGATGTTGTTCGTGCATCGGACATCAAAAAGGAAGAGGGTGATTGCCGAACCTGAAGGAGCACCAAGAAAGTCCTTGAAAAACATGGTGGTGCCGGAGAAATCGACAAAGACACCCCACTTATATTGGCTGTACAACCAAAGTGACACAAAGCGTGGGACCGACTCCAAAGCAGACTGTACCCATACTTCATTGGCCACACCACTAGCCCCACCACACAGGACCTGCACTCCAAAGAAAAGGTATACCGATTTCATTTGCCATAGCACCAGCTGTACCACAGAAAAATCCCACTCCAGCAAAAAGTACAGCAAGTCGACCGGCCGAAGACCTATCGCAACTGCAGAGACGGCCAATTCTTGCATATTGGAACCCCATTCCATTTATTCCCAGTTTAAAAGACAATGCTTTCAATGTTGTTAGGGACTACGTGCATATATTCCCATCATGGGAAGATTATTGTGAAGACAAACACCATTTTCACATCTTCCTGTCCAACTTACGTGTAAGTGCTATTATTCATGGTTATTATTTTCCTGTTTTCTGCTGATTGAACACATCAATGATTTACATTACATTGTTGTAACTAGGTGAGGGTCAATCTGGATAGTCATGACGAGCAAAGCTTGCTTGTGCTTTTCAAGGAAGCATTGCAGCAGTATTGGTGTTACCTGAGGAAATCACACTTTGGTGGCAAGTCTATAAACGAATTTCCGGTGAAGTCTCCTGTGCTAAATTTAGAATACATTGAATGGTAAAACCTTGTTATTCAATCGGTCTTGTTCCTGGGATGAGGTACTGTCTATGAAATCACATGACAATTTGAACTTCTACTTTTCCGCATGTGCCTTACGGATCTTTTTTGCAGGAAATCTACTCGAAGAAGAATTCCGGTTTGAAAAGAACGACAGGATATCACAAATATGCTGCCCGCTACTTTGCTCTTGTTAGTACCTGTTGTCCTGTATCACAGTACATGCATACATACTTGGTTCATTATGTGACAGCAGTATTTATGATAGCTTGCTTATCAATTGTTCGCTCCAAATTATCTGATCTGTATGAATGGTTACATTAGTGTAGAATATATCCAATGCCAATGTTTTTTTAGCTCTGCATTGTTCTTGTAAGTACATGTTGTCCTTTATCAGTGTACTTATAATGACAGGTAGTTGTTCATGTACCATCACTCTTCAGCTTATTTTCCTTTGCCCTCCATTTTCTACACATCAGATCTATATTTACTCTTACCATAAGGTTGGTACTGAAGAAGTTTAGCTGTGCATTGCTCTTGGCTGTACCTTTTGCCTTTAGCTGGGCCGACCCATTATGGTCCGCAATATCTCGTGGGCCTTTAGCTGGGCCGACCCATTATGGTCCGCAATATCTTGTGGGCCTTTAACTAGGCCGGCCCATTATGGTCCGCAAAATCTTGTGGGCCTTTAGCTGGGCCAGCCCATTATGGTCCGCAAAACTTTTGGGCCATTAATTGGGCCAGCCCAATTAAACTCGTTGGGCTGTGCCACGTGTCGACATCTGTCCCAGCGGTGAGCCGACACGTGTTTCCTCCAGCCAATGATGATTTTACACGTGGAAAATCCCCATTGGTCGGGGCTGTTAACGGGTTATCGGATCCAAAACCTGACCCGATAGCTTAACGACGTTCCGTTACGGTGGATGCCACGTGTCGGTCACCCTTGACGAAAGCACTTCTGTGACGCGCGATTTATCGTCATGGAAGTGGACACTTCCGTGATGATAATTTTCGTAATGTCACGGAACACTTCTACGACTTCCGTGATGATAATTTTCGTAATATCTTGATTCTGTCATAAATTTGTCATGGATGTACATGCATGACAAAAAACGCGACCTACTGTGACAAACATGTATCATCACGGAAGTGTATTCTTTTTGTAGTGGAATGAGGTCTAGGGGGAAAACACTACCCATATGCACATGAGACAAACACAATCATATCACTTTAATCAATTCAAACATGGGCATACAATCGATTTAACTATCGTTATAAAAGTGCTCGGACTATACTATATACATGGGGGAGTTCTACTACTGATATGGTGGTCGACTAGAAAAATTGATCGGTGGAAGACTCCATAATATCTGCTCTAGCTTCATCAACAAAGTCATCATCGCTATCGTCGGGGTCCGAGTCGGTGTCGTCGATGATGATGTAGTTCTCCGGGCAAGTGGAATCGTCGTCTTCTCCTCCTGGCGCGGGATTTCCCATGAACACTCTGATTTTCTTAATCAGGTCGTCATTCTTCTCCAATAATGTTGTGATTTCCTCCTCATATCCATCGCGTGTAGACTTCAGTTCTTCTTCTAGCTCGGTGATCCTTGTCATCGCCTTCTTCAAATCTATCATGCTTACAAGACATCCGGTTCTCCAAGGCCGAATGTGCTGGTTTAACTCCTGGATGAAAGCTGCAATAGATCTATCCTTCCTGGTGCTGATCATCTCCCATTGCTCATCTCGGCGCCCACAAATCTGGTAGATAGTATCCTTGAGATCCTTGTAGTAAACTTCTCCAATGCATCCCATGGTGATGTGGGCTGCCATGCTCTTGCCTAGACTCCAGGTTGGTGCATCAAAGGAAAACTCTATGGGCTCGGTGACTGGCGTGAAGGTCCTTCCTGAAACTTGAACTTGAATCATCCAGCGCTCCTCTTCTGGTAAAGTGGCGTTGTAAGTCCCGGTGAAGCTTGGTATTCTGATGTTCAGGTATCTAGTAACTTCCTTCAAGTGCCGTCCAAAGGGTGTATCTTCATCCGGTTGTGCAAACTTGTTCCTTGCATCCGCCATCCTAAAGAGTAGAAAATGGAGAGGAGTCAGAAATGAGAAGAGAGCAGTGATCTAGGGTTTTAGCTTAGTAGTCGTGTCCTACAGTCAGCGTGTGCTCTGATACCATCTTGTAGTGACCAGACCTCAAACAGTCTGATCTTTGTGCATCAGTGTTATCCCTGGATCGGTAATGCCGACATGCACAGTACTTGAGGATTTATAACAGAGTAGCAATCACACACTTATTACATACGCACGTTAAAACGAACGTACGCACGGGCGTTCGCTAAATAACTAAACCGAAAAATATAACCGAACCGATCTAGATCTGGGGTTTCGAAAAAAACCGATCGGTTTTCTGACGAAAACCCTCAGCGGCGGCAGCTACCTCGTCGGCAGTGGGGTTGGTGGTGGCGGCGGCGAGCGTTTCCGGCGACTGGTGGCTGCGGCTCGTGATGGCCGCTGGCGGTGGCAAGGCGGGCGAGACGGGCGGCGGCATTCATGGGCGGGCGTGGCGCTAGGGTTCGGCGGGGCTGGCGGGCCTCGACGGCTTATAAGACCGTCCGGGTTGGAGTTCTAGTCGGGCACGGCTCGACTAAGTCGGTTGACCTTTTTTTTAATAATTCCGACACACATAAAAACAAAGAAAAGAAATACTAAACGGACTCCAAAAATCCTAAAATAAATTTTCCCCGTCCTCTAAAAATCTACCGGACAAAGTGAACATTTATTTGGGCTTCTAATGCAAGTTTGAAAAACGCATATTTTCCTAATTCAAATAAAATAGCGATACAAACTCCGAAAATAATCTTATTTGATTTTAATATTAAACCTCCAATATTTCTTTATTTTGGGGAAGTCATTCTATCCCATCTCTTTTATTTTCATAAAAGAAATATTCGAAGAGAAAATAATTAAAATCAGACGATCCTCTTTTCAAAATTTGAGAAAACTCAAATATGAAAATAACGAAATCCCCAACTCTCTCGGTGGGTCTTTGAGTTGCGTAGAATTTCTAGGATCAAGCCAAAATGCAATAAAATATGATATGCAATGATGATCTAATGTATAACATTCCAAATTGAAAATTTGGGATGTTACACCTCCGCATTGCTCTCGAAGTAGATCCTCCGGCCCAAATTGTGCAGCTCTCAGTTGGAGTGCTTCTTGGCAGCTTCAATGGTCCCTTCCTGGCGTTCACGGGAGATAGTTGGATCTCCCTCCATCTCTGCAGTCACTCTCTTAAACTTCTTCACACTCTGCAACCAACACTTCACATCGTCGGAGATCCGCTCTGCCCTCTCGTGCCACCGCACTGCCCTCTCGTGCCACCGCACTGCCCTTGTCGCCTCTAGGAACTCGTCTGAAAAAGCTCCCACCGGCTGCAGAAGCTCGAGAAAGGACTCGTACATGTATGGAAGTGGCAAGGTGGACGGGTCGTGTTGGAGATGAATTGGCGATGGTTACGCCACAGTTGCAGACCTAAACATATGGATGCATAACAAAAGTTCATCATTAACTAAATAAAATACATATATCAAGATGGTTTAAATGCAATATCATATCATATCATATTTACTCCAACCAAATCCACTACTTGCATCATATAAATTTTATTTACTCCAATATTCATCGTATCATAAATTTTGTTAACAAAAAAATTGAGAAGTTGATGGTTCAACATTTGTCAAAAAAATCTAAACCTAAACCTAGGGTTCATCAACTAGGGAGGGTTCCTCATATGGTCAAAGAAAAACTAAACCTAGGGTTCATCAACTAGGTTCAATATGATGCTATCACCTAGGTTCATCATATTAATTAGGGTTCATCATATCAACTAGGGATCCTCATGATTTTGAACATGAACATGAACAAGAACAAACCTTTTTAGGCCAAAAAAGCGGATAGATTTGACTCGAACTAATTGGGGGATGGGAGGAGCTTACTTTCCTCTTTCCGGAGCCATCTCGATCCGCAAAATCCGTGAATAAACGAAGAAGATCGGAGGGGGAAGTGGGGGAGATGAGAAAAGGGGCGAGAGGAAGAAGAAGGCGGCTGGGTGGGTGGGGATAAGTGGGTGGGGTGGGTTGGGGGTGGTGGCTAGGTTTACAAATGCCCAAACCCTACCGCCAGGGACGTCGGCGGTAGGGGTAGACAACCTACCGCCATAGGGCGCGGCGGTAGGGTCGGAGCATGTGTGTTATGTTTCTGTGACAAAAACAACTAGTGGCTCAGCAGTAGGGTTGCACACCCTACCGCCGAGGCCTTCGGCGGTAGGATCCTACCACCAAAACCCCTGGCGGTAGGGTGTGCAACCCTACCGCTAAGCTGCTGGCTGTTTTGGTTACAAGAGGGGGTGTGGGGGAGGCACCCTACCGCTGGGTGTCATGGGGTATCTTGGGGATGTAACTACTGAATATAAACCGCCCTGAAGGGGCCGGTTTACCCTCGGCCATAATTGGGGCCCATGAAGACTCAGAAGGTGGCGATTTCTGTAGAGCTTAGAGGCCCGGAGCCCAGGGGCGAGTTAGGGCCCATAATGGTAAAACCGCCATAACCATGTAACTTGTGTTGTAAGATAAGAGAAAGAAGAGACCGAGCCGGACACTTGTATGAGCCGGCCTCGGGACTCAGAGACCGGCCGGACGTCAACCCGTGTATATAAGGGGACGATCCGGCGGCGGTTTGAGGACAGACAACAACAATTCGAGGCTTAGGCGAAGCTATTGCTCCCTAGTCGCCGAATCACATCAATCCCATCACAAACTAGACGTAGGCTTTTACCTTCATCGAAGGGGCCGAACTAGTATAAACTCTTGTGTCTTTGCGTCCGCTTTAACCCCTCTAAGTTAACCCGTACGATGGCCCCGCGACTAAGTCCTTTCATGAGGACATCTGCCGTGACAATTCCATGACAGTTGGCGCCCACCGTGGGGCTATCGCACGATGGTTTGATGATCTTAGAGGGCAAGTTCGAAGGACTCGAAGGCTATGCTGTGGGCCGGATGACCAAGAGTCGCCGCGGCAAGCTCTACATCGACGATGCAGCCGGGGCCCCGAGGCCGGCTCGATTGAGTCTGGTACCGGGTCCCCTTTGGTAGCATACACGTGTTCATCGGCAAGATCGGTGAGCCAAGGCTGAGCCGGACATCCGCACCGACCTCGTCGAGACGGCTCAATGGCGAAACCTGCCCTCGCTAAACCGGCTGTCAAGCGTGCTTTTCGTGGGAGTCATCCACGGAAGAAACTATGAGAACGGATCAGCATCGGTGGCGAAACCGTTGTCTACTCGGATGACGAAGTTATCGGCGGAGAAACTGAATCTCTGTACCAGCTGCAAGATGGCCGGATTGGGGGCTGTTCCGACGGTGACAGTATTCCGGACCCTTTTAATCTGCCCAACCGGGTTGGAATATTCATGGCCGGTACACAAGCGACGCTTCACTCAACCGCTGCGACAATGGTCGCCGGTTCGACAGCGGCGGTGGCAGCCGGGGCAGGAGGCCATGTGCGCCTGCCGGCTCAAGTTTTATCAGAACTATTTGATGCGTTGGCTGTGCTCATGGCGTAGCTAACCCGGCAGATCAAGATCTGCATAAATACGTAGATTGCAACGGTGAAGGAGCAAATCACTCAAAGCTAAAGCGGATCCGGCAGCCTACAGACGCTAGGATGGTGGCAGAGCGGGCGCTTTGGATGCGCAGGCTTATAGGCTCATCTTTGGATCAGAATGCGTCGCATGAAGTCATGAAAAGAAAGTACAAATCCCGTTTGCCCTCAGTTTTCGAGGGAAGAGACCTCTTCAACACCCCAGGAGCAGGGACCAGTAACCCGCCGCTAGTGGTGAACCGGGCGGAAGCACCTGGGACAGGCGCGCCGATTCAGCCTCGTGTGATAGATCTACCTCGCCATCATGTCGGCGCGCCTCAAGCTGTGCAAACACCTCCAGGTCACTACTCCAACCCGATGGATAACCTTGTTGCGCGGCGCGCGGTTGGAGGCGATTCCAATCGAAGGCGATTCACCACAGGCGGTGGAAACACGCCGGGTCAAAGAGCTCCTTAGGACGGCTCTGGTCCAACAGGAAGCGTATTCAAACAACCGCGATCGGATCCACTCTACCCCCCGCCCGAGCCGGAGCTATAGCAGGCATGCAGATGAACCGGCCGTGTCAAGTAATGCGCAGCGCGGTGCACCCCGCGGCAACAACCCGGCGGGTGGTTTCGAAAACGCTCAAGAGGTGGTGGACCGGCCAGGCACGAGGGGGCTGAGGTAGCAAAGACATCATCAAGATTATCAGCTTGCGTGGTTCGACCGACTATCTTCGAGCACAGGAGTTACATCTAGCTCTTTGGGGGTGCCTTGCCTCGCCCCGCTTTACGCAATATACGCTTACCCAAAGATTTCAAGGCCACGCAAGGTGCCCGATTATATCGCCGATCTGGCTCGAAGCATGGATAGAAAGCTATGAGATGGCCATGGAGATGCTGGATGTGGATGAAGCTGCATGTGCAAAGTATTTTACCATGATGCTTGAAGGCACGGCCCGTACTTGGTTGAAAAAGTTGCCACCCAATTCCATCAGTTCATGGGCCCAGTTGCGGACCCGGTTCATTCAGAATTTCAAAGACACCTGTAAGCAGCCCATGTCTGTGGTGGACTTGGCGGCTTGTGTCTGTGCTGAGGGAGAATCCACAACCCATTGGGTGAGCCGCATTCGAAGTTCTACATTCTTCGACCGGATCAACACCGATTACGCAATCTTAACCCTAGAGGGCAACCGCCGGTTCGAGCCTTTAAAATTGAAGTCGGGTCGCATGAAGCGTTTTTGCAATGACATGGGCACTCTCATGGGCGTCTTAGTAAAGTATGCTGATTCCGATAGTACCAAGGATCCCGAGTCCGAGGAGGATGAAACAGGAAGGGAAAATGTAACAGCAACTCCAGAGGCCAAAGAAGATCATCGGGCGGGTAATGGAGGAAACGAGCGTAAGGCGAATGGTAACATGGGCTTCGTAGCCAACACCAACGTGCAGGACAAGGGTCAACGGCGCAAGGGTAAACATCCGAACCGAGGTGGTGCGCCTAATCACTATCCGGACCGGTTGAATTATCTGCTGAATCAACCCTGTCCGAAGCATGGGACGAAGGAGGCGCCAACAAACCACCTCTGGAAGGATTGTTACATTATGCAGGAGTTCAAAAGTTCTAATGCTTTCCGGTATGATCAAGGGCCCGGCAGCGGTTCAGGGTCCGGCCCGGGTTACGGTGGAGGAAATTCCGGTCCAGGGTTTAATGGTAATCCGGGCGGGCAGAGCAATCAGAACAATCAGAACAATCAGAACAATCAGAACAACCAAAGTGGTTACAATCAGCAGCAGCAGTCGGGTTATCAAAGCAATCCGGGCGGTTGAATGGTGGGCGATATCACGTCTTCACCACTAGCTTGGACAAGCGAGACCGGAAACTTCACAAGCGGGCAAATAACGTTGTTGAACCGCCATGCCGCATTACCTACGCTGGTCGAGCAGCCTATTGTGTGGAGTAGAGAGGATCATCCTCCTGTGGTTGACAATCCGGTCAGCTAGCCCTAGTGGTGGCGCCTCAGGTGGGAGGATACAAGGTCACCAAGGTGCTTATGGACGGAGGGAGCAGCATCAACATCCTGTATTATGAGACCTTCCGTCGTATGGGGTTAACGGATAAACATCTCAAGCCGTCCAATACAGTGTTTCATGGTGTGGTGCCTGGCAAGTCAGCATATCCGGTTGGTAAAATAGCTCTGGAGGTGGCCTTTGGGGATGAACATGACTCCAGATCGGAAACATTGACATTTGAAGTGGTGAAAATTCAAAGCCCTTACCACACGCTATTTGGGCGGCCGGCTTATGCCAAGTTTATGGCGCGACCTTGTTATGTCTATTTGCAGCTAAAAATGTCGGGTCACAAAGGGACGATAACGGTTCATGGGAGCCGCAAGATCGCTTTAGAGTGTGAGGAAGGTGATGCGGCTTACGCAGAGTCGGTTTGTGCCACCGAAGAGCTAAAGTACTATAAAGACAATGTTGATCCGGCAGATATGACCCCGTTGAAGAAACCAACTACAGAGCACGATCCAGATCTGAAGTTTAAATCGGCGGCTGAGACTACACTTGTTGACTTTGTGCCCGGTGATTCGTCCAAGCAGTTCATCATCAGTGCTAACTTGGATCCTAAATAGGAAAGTGCGCTCATCGAGTTCATCCGTGAGAATCGGGACATTTTTGCATGGAAGCCTTCTGACATGCCAGGTGTACCGAGGGAACTCGCTGAGCACACTCTTAATGTTGATCCCAAGTACAAACCGGTAAAGCAGTTTCTTCGCCGGTTTAACGAGGAAAGGCGCAAGGCCATTGGAGAAGAGGTTGCCAGGCTCTTAGCAGCAGGTTTTATCGTTGAAGTTTTCCATCCAGAGTGGCTTGCTAATCCGGTGTTGGTCCTTAAGAAAAACGGCACTTGGCGCATGTGTGTGGATTACATGATCTTAACAAGGCTTGTCCAAGCAGATCCTTTCGCCTCCCCCGCATTGACCAGATTATTGATGCTACGGCGGGTTGTGAGCGTTTGAGCTTTTTGGATGCACATTCGGATATCATCGATCAAAATGGCGGTTAAGGACCAGGAGAAGACAGCGTTTATCACTCCCTTTGGAGCCTTCGCTATGTGTCTATGCCTTTTGGGCTCAAGAGCCCAAGCAACTTATCGGCTATGCATGTAATTGCTTGCATGACAGATTGGCCGTAACGTACATGCTTATGTGGATGATATTGTGGTTAAGTCAAGGAAGAAGGAAACACTGATTGAGGATTTGAAAGAAACCTTTGACAACTTGCAGGTGTACAAGATGATGCTTAACCCGGCCAAATGTGTTTTCGGTGTTCCGGCAGGCAAGTTATTGGGTTTCCTTGTGTCCAACAGGGGGATTGAAGCTAATCCGGAGAAGATTACAGCTATCACCTCCCTGGCTAAGCCAAAGTGTATCAATGATGTCCAGCGATTGGCGGGCCGGATTGCCTTATTGAGCCGGTTTATCACCGCCTCGGAGAGAAGGCCATTCCTTTGTACCAGATCTTTGAAGAAGACAAATCGGTTTATGCGGAGCCCAAATTGATGAAGCGTTGGAGGACTTGAAGCGGCAATTGGCCAACCCGCTGTACTCGCCGCTCCCATTGACAAAGAGCCGCTTACGCTATATGTTGTCGCTAATGCCGGGCGATTAAGCGTAGCCATTGTGGTAGAGCGGAAGGAGGCAGGGAAGGAGCATCCGGTTTATTATATCAGCGAGGTGCTTATTGAGTCCAAGCAGAGATATCCGCATTGGCAGAAGCTGGTGTATGGAGTTTTTATGGCAAGCCGGAAGCTGAAGCAGTATTTTCAAGGGCATCCCATCACGGTGGTCAGTTCAGCTCCCTTAGGTGATATCATCTGAACCGGAGGCGATCGGCGGATTGCTAAGTGGGCGATAGAGCTTGGGCCGCACGGTTTAAAGTATATGCCTCGACGGCGGTAAAATCGAGCACTTGTGGATTTCATTAATGATTGGACGGAGTTACAAGCGCTTACCGCAGAAAAGCGAATCATACTTATTGGACCATCCACTTTGACGGGTCCAGTAGTGGAAGGCTCGGGGTCGGAGTCGTGTTAACTTCCCCACGAGGTGACAAGTTTTGTTACATCCTCCGCCATCGTTCCCTTGTACTAACAATGCAGCTGAGTATGAGGCCTTGCTCCATGGTCTTCGGATGGCTAAGGAGATGAATCTAAGCCGGGTTAAGTGCTTCGGTGACTCGGACTTGGTGGCCCAGCAGGTGTCTGGCACTTGGGATTCCAAAGACCCACTCATGGCCGATATCGTCGGGAGGTGGATGTTGTTGCAGGTCATTTCAAAGGCTATCAGGTGGACCATGTGGATCGACGGAAGAACGAAGCGGCGGACGCTTTAAGCCGGTTGGGCTCTCAACGCAAACTGGTCCCGCCCAATGTCTTCCTTGACGATCTTGCACAACCCGTCGGTACCAAGCTCCTGATGAAGCAGATTTGGCTATTCCTGATCCGGAGGCTCTGTTGGTGGCAGCCCCGCATGTCATTCGGATTGATGCTCCCTTATTTGGCGTACATGAGCCGGGCGAGTTACCGTAAGATGAGATATCGGCCCGACAGATAGTTCGGGCGGTCTAAGTCTATGACCATTGTTAATGGCGAGTTGCATCATTGCGGTGTCGTGGGGGCGTTTCAACGCTGTGTGTCCCCTGAGGAAGGCTGTGAAATATTGCGTGAGATCCACGAAGGGCACTGTGGTCACCACGCCGGTTCAAAATCCTTGGTGCCTAAGGTGTTCCGCCATGGTTTTTATTGGTTGACTGCCCATGCTGATGCGGAAGATCTGGTCAGGCGATGTGATGGTTGCCAGAAGTTTTCTAGACGTGCTCATATACCGGCCCAAGAATTGAGGATGATTCCAATTACTTGGCCATTTGCGACTTGGGGGATGGATATGGTTGGACCTTTCAAAAGGTCCAAGGACAAGAAGACCCACCTGTTGGTGGCGGTTGACAAATTTACAAAGTGGGTAGAGGCGAACCTGTTAGCAAGTGTGATGCGCCACGGCGGTTCAGTTCATCAAAAGGTGATTTTCGGTTTGGGTTTCCACACAGTATCATCACAGATAATGGTACCAATTTGTCCAAAGGTGCCATGAAGGAGTTTTGTGAACGTGAGCACATCCGGCTTGACGTTTCTTCAGTAGCTCACCCACAGTCCAATGGTCAAGCAGAACGAGCTAATCAGGAGATCCTGAGAGGTATCAAGCCCCGGCTTATGGTCCCTTTACAGAGGACGCCGGGCTGTTGGGTAGAAGAGCTACCATCCGTGTTATGGAGTATAAATACTACCCCTAACAGATCCAATCGGATACACACCGTTCTTTATGGTCTATGGAGCGGAGGCGGTCCTCCCCAGCGATATCCGTCATGACTCGCCTCGCGTGGCAGCCTATGTTGAGGCAGATAACGAGGCAAAGACGACAGACGCTTTGGATCGACTGGATGAAGAACGAGATATGGCGGCTGCTCGCTCGGCGATTTACCAGCAAGATCTTCGTTGGTATCACAGTCGTGGGTCAGAACTAGAACCTTTCAAGAAGGAGACTTGGTGCTTCGGCTCATTCAAGACCAGGCAGATATGCACAAGCTATCCCCACCTTGGGAAGGGCCTTTTGTGGTCAGCAAGAATGTGCACAACGGGTCATACTATCTGATTGATATTCGAGAGCATAAAGACTCACGACGCCGAAGAGGAGACCAACAGCCGTGGAATATAGCTCATCTTCGCCTTATTATACTGAGCCATCGGCTCTCCTTATGTACATATTATGACAATGTATATATTATGAATAAAAGCAATAAAACCGGAGCCTCGGCTAAAGCGGGGTATCCGTTCTGTAAGCATCCGGTTTGGGTACATGGAGTGATTGCCTTAAAACGGCCTCCGGTTTCCCCCCTGAGCTTCCTTTTCGGAAGCTTTTAGATGTCACTTGGGGGCTTGGTCGTATCCGAACCAATGCCACACCTCTTGATGGGCGAAAGCCACCAGATCACTTGGGGACATGGTCAAGTCTGAACCAACACGCCTCTTGATCGGCCTAAGGCCATAGAGTCACTTGGGGGCTTGGTCGAACCCGAACCATTGCCACGCCCACTTGATCGGCATAATGCCACGGTTTGATTGGGGACCTGGCTGACTTGAACCATATCTACACCTTATTGGGAGCTTGGTCGTGTCCGACCATGGTAATGCCGTCTGATCGGCTCAGTAAAGCCTCTTTCTGCAAATTGTTATTTGATTTTTTGTTGCGTTTTTAAACCGATAACATTTTTTCAAACCGGTTCAACCAGTCAATTGACGGAATTTGGTTTATTTTTTAATCCGGAGATAACTTTTCCGGTTTGGCTTTTCCTATTAACATCCCATTATGGAGTAACAGGGGGCTTAACATGACCCGGCATGGTTTACATGGTAAACCGGCATTATAAACACTGGAGCTGTTTTCTCCTTTAACGGTAATGGTTTATACAACCTCCGCTTCTAGGTTGGCTAAGCCAACTTCATGCCCGACGCTGGCAGGTATTTTTGTATCACAAAATTTTGATCATATACCTCAATATTTCCTTACATATACATATGAGTGTCACAAGCCGGCTGGCGACATAAGCCGCCGTGGCAGTTTAAGAATTTGTGATTGCAGGCAAAATAGATTGAAAGTTTCGATTATTCAATCAAAAGTATCAGCACCTCTGTGCGAAGGTTGCAGACTGAAGGCATAAAGGCATATTCAAAAACAAAAGTGCTGGCTATTCTATTACAAGGCCTTCCGAGGCCCAACATTTCGAAATGGTGTTATGACTAGCAGCTTATGATGCATCAACCGGCTTGACGGCTTAAGCTTCCTCGCCGGGTTGACGTGAAGAAGATGGGTCGTCTGGCGTCGGTTCAGCTTCTTCCTCTTCATCACCCAATGGCGGAAGTCATTGGTAGACGATCAATCCGGTTTAAAGCACGAAGACAGCCTCTTCACTTATAAGCTCAGCCGGATCAACGTCGGGGGCATAAGTGTGCTTACGGATTGGAGGAACAAGGTTACGCACTTCGGAATGACAAATTCCACCACCGTTGTTTGCATCATAGAAAGAGCGGTAAACCGCCAGTTGGCCTCTCGCTGCCGCTTGACTCGCCAGAGGACGCATCTCCTTTGTTATTCGTTTGAGGGCGTCATTATCAAAGGCTTCGCCATTTTCTTGAGCGCTGGGGAAGCCCTTGGCTATGTCAGCCGGGTCAAGGTCCGCTATCCATGCCTTGGCGCGAGTTAGAGCCAATAAAGTGCCAGCCCGGGCCGCGGATCGTTTCAACTCTTCAAGTTGTGCCGGAATCATGGATAGCCGGTCCAGCGTATCTTTGATCAAGGACGGAGCTGTGTTATCATCTGACGTGGCGCGCATATGACTTCTTTGGGTGCGGTATACAGCTGCTCAATCAGCGTGTATGCAGCCTTGAGCTTCTTCCGCATATCGAGCCGGATGAGCAATACGCTTCCCTATACCGGTTTAAGACAGCTCGAGTTAAACTGGCGGAAATATCAAACGGAATAGTAATCGGTGAAAAATCTCTTACCAAAGATCGCAGAGGTCATGGCATTAATTTGGCGCTTTAGTCCGGTGAGCTCTTACATCACCGGTTTAAGAGCCGCTCAAAGATCTTCCGCCTGCTTTAGCAAACCAGCCTTCTCGGTGTCCCAGTTGGCCTGCTCGGATTTATACCACTCCTTGAGCTGCTCCATAGTGGTCAAGGCAGTTTTCAATTCATCCTTGGCATTGGTGGCTTCTGCTTGTTGAGTGTTCAGATTGGCACGGAGGTCCTTGAGTTGTACGGTTTGCTGGTATATCTCACTCTGATAAAAAATGGATCACGTTAGTTGTTTCATTATGAAGTCCCAAGCTCAATACAGGTATTCAACTTGGCACTTGGGGGCTAATGGCTAATTGATCTCATCTTGCTATGGTGATACATGTTAAGTCCCGGTTTAACTATGCTAAGTTGAACCGGCCCTTGGGAACTCTGACCAAGTTTGAGACGTATGAGTTTTATATTAAGTCCCGGTTTAACTATGCTCAGTTGAACCGCCCTTGGGGCTACTACACAACAAAAGTACAAGAGAGGCATAACTCCTTACCTCATAGCGTTCCTTCATACGATTCACTGTGCCGGCTTCAAGTCACGACTTGTGTAGAGTCGGTTCGAAGCCGGAGTGAAGTTCTTGGGCGGAGAAGTTATCATAAGCGGATCAGTTTTTCCCTTCTATTTACTAATGGCAGTAGACTCTTCATTGGCGCTGTTTTTTGATAAAGCGACCGGATTGCCAGGGGCGGTATAGGCGGTGCCCGTCACTACGACATCATCATCTTTGGCGGGCGGGCGGATTGGCGATCTTCCTTGGGCTTGGTGTTTTCATACCCAGGCTCGGCGTTTCAAAGAATGCTACTGTTCCGCTGCAGGACTCGGTGGAGCAGGATGTGAGGTTTCCACTTGGGCATCTGGTTCAACCTCTGGCGGATTAGCATTGTCGTCTTGGTTCAACCCGCAGAACTGTTTTTAGCAACATCGGGCTTTTCGCCATGGTGCTCTGGAGTCTTCTCGGATCGGCATCCTGATGAGGGTCAAGGGTTTTCGCCTTCTTACTTAAGCGAGCCTTGGTGCTGCAATATTCAGAGTTAGAATGTGATGAACCGACAAATGCGAAGAAAACAAAAAAGAGCATTATGCTTACCCTACAGCAACTTTCAGAGGAGGCAGTTGAGTGGTTGATGAACCGCCAGATGAGTTGGAAGAGGCACGATAATTCGGATCGACGGATTGAGAGGACATCGGAAGAAACCTTTCAAAGGATAACACTTTTCAGAGAACAAATCACCTCACGGACGACGCTTCCGGGTTGGGGTGTCAGTAAACCGGACGATGTAATTTGTTGACCGCTGTGCCGGGTCGTACGGCGCTCTTCAGCCTGCTGTGTCTTCAAAGAAAGGTTCGGATTCAAATGAGCACGGGAGTGAGATTTTTTCACTTTCCGGACTGTGCGGCGAATTCTTTTAACCGACACAAGATCAGATTCGGAAGAAAGAAGGATTACCTCAACAGGATCGGCATGACTGGCTTCAAAGATCATCCCGGAATTGAAACTGTCAATAGGATGAAGGATAAAAGGAACAAATTAAATCAAGCTTTACCTCGGCTTACGAATCTTCTTCTTCCGGCGGATCGAAGACTCGGCGGTTCTCCTCTTACCAGCTTTCTTGGTGGTCTTGGACTTTACACGAGGAACCCGGGCGGTTTGGTTCGTTTCGTATGAGCTGTTAGCCTGAGAAGTAACAAGGATTAATATATATCAATAAGGAATTAATATCATAAGAGCGATGAGCGGAGCCTTACCGCAGGCGGTTTGTTGGAGACACAGAATGGGGCCAACCCGGTTTGGCTGCAGACGGAGATCGGCTCATCGAGCATCTTCTTCACCGTCTCGGTGACTACAAGCTCGATTATTGGTAGCTCGTGACGCGTCTTTGAGGGTCTTTGACGCTACCGGTGTATTCGTGCATCAATCCGGGGCGGCAGCTTAATGGCAAGATGCCCCAAGAAACCCAACATCGAACAAGGTCAATACCAGTTAAGCCATTGGCCATTAGAGCCCGGAGTTTGATAATTTGAGGCGCAAAATTCTTCCGTTTTGCGGCTGTCAAGCGTAAAGGCAATGGGTGATGGTTGCTAAGCCGGTGAGGGCGGTAGCCCGGCAAAGGGTTCTCGCTGTTAGGAGTGGTATTCCGGCAATAGAACCAGGTTTGGTTCCAATCTTTCGGATGGCTATGGTGTTTTGCGTGAGGAAAGTCTACTTCCTTCCTTTTCTGGATTGAAACGCCACCCAGTTCCGTGTTAGGACCATCCGAAAACTCCGTACGGCGGTTCAAATGAAAGAAATCCCGGAACAGCTCCACAGATGGTTCTTCTTGAAGATAGACTTCACAGAAAACTTGGAAATTGCATATATTGGACACAGAGTTTGGACCAATATCTTGTGGATGGAGTTGGAAACTTGCGAGGACATCCCGGAAGAATTTTGATCCGGGCGGGCTGAATCCCCGGTCTAAGTGCTGCATAAATACAATTACTTCTCCTTCTTGAGGTTCAGGAGGGCATTCGGCATCCGGAACACGCCAATGGAGGACATTTTTGGAGGCTAAAGCGCCGGTGGTGACATATCCATTGAGTTGCGTCTCAGTGATCTTGGACCGGACCCAATTGCAAGCTGAGAATTTTTTGGCCATTCCGGAAGAAGAGACTGCGAAAGGAAAAGTAAAAAACGGTTCACCATTAACGGTTCACCGTTAACGGTTCAGACATATTATACAATGCTAAACCGGAAATTTGGCAGTCAGTTCCAATTTCCGGTTTAACTGAGGACTAATGGAGTATGGCGGATTAGCTATCAAAAAATTAAACCGCCCTTAGGAGGAAGAGACAGAACTGGAAAATCTGCTAAGTGTGGACAGAAACAGGTTTCACATATGAATGGAGTTAATTTGGATCTACCAAAGATTCAGTAAGGAAAAATTTCTGCGACCCATGCAAGCCTTATAAAGGGCAGGGAAGTTCGTGCGTTCTAACAAGAGGGTCTGAACAAAAAGAAAGATGTGCAAAGTGCTAAACTGAAGGCGGGCGATTACTACAGGATATATGCTACGGTTGGATTAAAAAGCCATGGCAGAGCAGGTATGAAGAGACTAGGGATGAACACCTATGAACGACGATATGAACAGGAGCCTCAAGATGCAGATCTAGGGCATGAGGAGGAGCCTTACCCAATGCACAGAACAGCGAAGGAGCGCCGAAAGTCTCTGGTACAACCAGGTTGATGCAGCGGCCTTGCACTGACGTGGCGTTCGGAGGTCGGAGGCGACGGCGGAGCTTCAGAGCTGGAGCGTCGCGAGGAAGAAGAAGCGCGGAAGGAGGAAGAAGAGAAAGGGCCTTCCGGTCTATTTATAATGGGACGGAGTAATTAACAGGCGCGAATGGAGGAGTTGAAAGCGGCGAGATGGCGCTGATCGCCTCGATTTCTGGATAGTATTAAATGAAGGGAATCTTACTGTTTGGGCTTCTTTAATAAAGATGACGTCAAGATGCTCTGCTGCTTTGTGGTCGGAGGATGACGTCCACGGCGGTTTAAGTAGATGGCGGTTACTGAAATATGAAGGAAGAGATTCAGAGTTTCCTCAGATGTTGAAGATTAACATGAACATGTTCAAGTCAATCTGGGGCCTAATGTTGGGGATGTAACTACTGAATATAAACCGCCCTGAAGGGGCCGGTTTACCCTCGGCCATAATTGGGGCCCACGAAGACTCAGAAGGTGGCGATTGTTGTAGAGCTTAGAGGCCCGGAGCCCAGGGGCAAGTTAGGGCCCATAATGGTAAAACCGCCATAACCATGTAACTTGTGTTGTAAGATAAGAGAAAGAAGAGACCGAGCCGGACACTTGTATGATCCGGCCTCGGGACTCTCAGAGACCGGCAGACGTCAACCCGTGTATATAAGGGGACGATCCGGCGGCGGTTTGAGGACAGACAACAACAATTCAAGGCTTAGGCGAAGCTATTGCTCCCTAGTCGCCGAATCACATCAATCCCATCACAAACTAGATGTAGGCTTTTACCTTCATCGAAGGGGCCGAACTAGTATAAACTCTCGTGTCTTTGCGTCCGCTTTAACCCCTCTAAGTTAACCCGTACGATGGCCCCGCGACTAAGTCCTTTCATGAGGACATCTGCCGTGACAATTCCACGACAGGGTAGGTTGTATAGACCTACCGCCTTAGTGTTTGGTGGTAGGGTGGCCCAGAGTGCATTTTTTGCACCTCCTAACTTTTCTTGTCTTCAATTTTTGGCACGCAACAATTAAACACTTGTAAATAAGATAGGTTGGGTACATAGCAAATAGACATCCACAAAGGTTTTCACCAAGTTATACATAGCAAATTAATGAAACAGTTTCACGAGCAAATCCATATGGTTCACGAAGCAAACATGCAAGTTTTTAGTTCAACGGCACGACAGCAACTTCAGTCCTTCCTTCCCCTCTTTGTGGTCCGGTCCTCGTTGTTCTTTGATCGCTTCTCGGCCGCCTTCTTGCGATGAGTAGGACGCGCTTTCTGAAACGGGGATGGACTCTTCCAATCCTTCTTCGGCACATTTCTCTTCTCATGCTGGGTTGTCTGAGTTGGTGGAGGTCCGTCGGGATCATTGTACTCCTCCTCCTCATCGTCCTCTTCCTCTTCTTCACCAGTTCTTCTGCTCCCTCTTCCTCGCCTTCTTCTTCATCTTCCTCTTCATCATCATCGTCCTCGCCCTCCTCATCCTCATCTTGAACCGCCATAGACGATGAGGCGGCCTGGCTCGATGAAGCGAGGCTACGCATCAGTGCTGCATGAGCAATCACATCAGTGGAGGAGGTGGCACACCAAGCAGGCCCACAAGCTTGCGACATTTTTTGATGAACTTCTGCAATGAGAAAGAAACAATAAGCACAATATGGATCAACTTCATGATGAGCATAAGCAAATGAACTCCATGTTACCTTCACCGTTCCCCTCAACTTGTTCTCACTAGCTCGAGTCCTGGGGATAGAACTAAGCGCATCAGAGGCATCAAAAATGCTTTTGTTCAGC
This sequence comes from Aegilops bicornis, assembly GCA_021605145.1. Taxonomy (NCBI): domain Eukaryota; kingdom Viridiplantae; phylum Streptophyta; class Magnoliopsida; order Poales; family Poaceae; genus Aegilops; species Aegilops bicornis. The sequence continues at coordinate 270,892,450 of CM038675.1, read as the reverse complement.
TCCGAAGACTGCAATGGAATAAAATGAGTCAGTAGCACTAAAGTTGATTTCATCCAAAGGTCGGTTGAAAACAGATAAAATTAACTTACCACTCTGTTCGTGATGGGTCTGTAATCGGTGATAGACTGATTCTTCCTCCTGCTCAGCCTTTAAAGCACAAGAAAGATTGTAAAACACCATTAGGAAGAATATGAAACATCAAAACGGAAGTTGGTGACGATGAGAATGGGCGGTGGTACTCACAAGTGCAGGTCGTAGCCACCGGCATCTTTGACGATGACGGCTGGTGGTGTACGTTGCGCCTTACCAAATTGCACGGCAACGCGCTGTGGCAAGTGGTACTCAACGGCATAGACACAAATCATGGGCACGATGCACCGCCAGAGAAGCCGGTCCTGCTTGCACATCATGTTTAGCTCGAACCCCCACTCTCGGTCGTCAGTATACGACCACCAGTTAACCTAGCACCAAAAGTGGTAAGCTCAAGTGAAAGTGTTGTCGACCACATTCGAAAGCTAGTTCTTATACCTGGAGATGCGTTAGAGCATCAAGCTCGTTGATGAAGATCTTGTACAAGGTCTATTGTACACACCACGTCCCAAGCGTATGCGGCGGTCGGGTATCAAGCATCGTCACCATCTTTGCCATAGTCAGTCCATGTACGCGCTCTAAGCTTCTCCGGACGACCCACCGGGATACGCTCCCACATCCAAATGGAGAGGCCCCACACACATCCACACATACCGGATGTAGCTTCCGTCCTCCGGGTTGCATCGTCAAGCTACAAAACAAGTGTAGATGATAAGATGCCAAAATCCAAAGCAGCACACGTCCATGATATTTGAAACAATAATGTGATATTCACTTACCGAACGGTATAGGTAGGCGAGGCCGGCGGCCCCCCAGCTGTACCCCGCATCTCAGTCCGCCAAGAAGTTGAGATACATCCAGAGGGCAGTGTTCCCAGAGCAGTCTGGAAACACTACCTCCGTGAGAAGATACCACAGGTAGGCCCTGGCGTACTGCTCCACCACCCGGGGTTCGGCCCCTTCCGGGCACTTGCTTCGGTACTTCAGGAGCCAGGGCAGCAGGACGCCGGAAGTCCGATTCTTCTTATCTAGGGGGCAGTCGCCGATGAGGGCGACAACCCTGTCATGCCAGCTCTTCCTCTCCACTCGTCCTGTCAGAGCATGACCCTCGAGTGGTACGCGCGTAATCGTCCCCCAGTCCTCGAGTGTAACCGTCATCTCCCCACATGGAATATGGAAGTTGTGCGTCTCTGGCCGCCACCGATCGATCAAAGCCGTGAGAGCTGAGTGAACGAGCATCGGCGGCCTGCGCTTGAACTGCAGGACAAAACCCAGCAGTCGGGTTCTCCTGTAGAACGACGTACCGCTCGTCGTACTCCATCTTCACGGTCGTCCCGTGACCCCTCATCCACAGTGGCGGGAGCATCTGTCGTAATGAAGACCCAAACAATTAGTAACTTTTTTTCATCGATCCGAAATATTTGTTTTAAGAAAGTTACTTACCACTCCGTTCTCAATAAAAACGGGCACGATGGCCCTTGTCGAACGTAGGGTCAAGCATAGTATACTTGATGCCAATGTCATCTGCAAGAGGTGGCCTCCTAAAAAAATTGCATAAACATAAGCATAAGCATAACAAAGGCTCGTCAAGGTTCAAATGCATCATGTCACATATTTCTCCAACAACATCCAACATGCATCATCTCATATTTTCTTAAAAAACAAAAAACATGAACTAGGGTTCATCTTGAGGGGTTCACCATTTTTACCCCGACAAAATCCAGTATTTGCATCATCTAGCATACACTACATGCAACAAAAATCTCCAATATTCATCATGATAACAAAAAAATATGAACTAGGTTCATCTTGAGGATTCATACCCTACATATAACAAATATCTCCAATATTCATCATATACTACATCCAATACTTGCATCATAGCATAGGAACATGCATCATCTATCACAACAAATGCCTCCAACATGCATCATATCAAAAAACAAACATTCAAATCAAATATGAACTAGGGTTCATCTTAACACAACCATACCAACTAGTGAATAGAGTTCACATCTAACACAATATAACATCTAGAATCAACCTAAATCAATCCTAGGGTTAAAAAAATCAATCTAGTTCAAAAAAGGAGTGATTTGAATCGAATAATGCGACGAATCGAAAGGTGTTTGATTAAAACTAATTGGAGGGATCGAAAGAACTTACTTTTCTCCCTTTGGGGCCATCTCGAACCGCAAAATCCATGAAGGAACGAAGACGATCGGAGGGGGAGTGGAGGGGATGAGAGAGGGCGAGTTGGAGGAACTGCTCTGTTCTTCGTGGTGTGGGGGGCGGCTGGGTGGGGGGAGAAGGGGGTGGGGGTGGCTGACCCGCGGTTTATATATGTCCATGCCCTACCCCAGGAGGAGCGGCGGTAGGGTGTGACTAAGGGGCACGGAGGCCGTTATCGCTGCTGACGTGGATAAGTTTGCTACCGCCATAGGCGCTGGTGGTAGGCTATAGGATCCTACCGATGGGCCTCGTGGCGGTAGCAGAAAGGGTCAAATCATGAGAAAAATTCATATGGGGGTCAGATGTTGATTTTATATCACAAAAGGGTCAAAACATGAAATTTTGCCGCGGGTGGATGTTACTTACCATGTGCGGCGGCGGACAGGGAAATGTTGTGGGGCCTCATAGGGGTGACGTTTGGAGTGGTGGACGGAGAGATGGGTGGTACTGATGGGGTTATCCCACCTGTCGCCGACACAGGCGGTGTCAGTCGTGGACGTGGTCCGCGCCTGCAAAGTGGCTCTTGGTCCTAAACCGCTCTGGTCTAGATGGTCGGTGGCGGCTCCGTTGGTGGCCAAGGCATGTCGGTCGGGCTTGTTATGAAACTATGGTTGGTCTCTTTGAAGCCAGGCAGCCCTGGTGGTGGGAGTCGCGGTGCTCGTGGGCTGAGCCGGTGACTTTGGTGCGAGCTAGTTACCATGGCCGCATGGTCGGTGTGGGTGGCTGGTGCTTGACGATAAGTGGTGGTGGTGCGACATTTTATGAGGGCAAAAACCCTGCCTCACGTGGCCGGGCCGACGGAGGTAGTGTCCATGGACATTGTCATCTTCCTGAAGTCTTTGTTGTCGTTACTTTGTGTGCTTCGAGGTGCTCCGGATGAAAAGCTTGATCCTTTGGATCGGGTGGTAGCGGCATTCGGGTGTCGTATCCTTCTTGAAAGCATTGCCTTGGGGCTCAAAGATGGACGACATTGGCCTGTATCCTTCTTGAAAGCATTGCCTTGGGCTCAAACATGGACGACACTGGCTTGTTCCCCGTTGAGAGCTCCTTCTTCATAGTGAGGCTTAGTGTGTATCCGTTGTTGACTTGGAGTTGTATTGGGCGTGATGGCTGCTTTTTAGCACCTTTGTATCTTGCCTTGGGTGGATGTGGGTGCTGTGTTATATCACTGGTTCTAAGTTGGTTGGGGCTTTATATATAAAGCGGGATGAGAGCCTTTTTTATATAGTATTATCTTGAATATGTTAATTCACACAGTTGCATGCACTAAAAAAGAACACACTTGGTGTTATCCCATTATTTCTATATATGTTTTCTGGCCGAAGCAGAAACAATACATAGTTTCTTTTTTGAGGAAAGGCCATCATGGCTAACTTAATTGCAACTTAAAGGGGTAAAACATCATCCACAAGTCTAGAGACTAGACAGCCCGGGGGCTCGTCCGTCCAACTACTAGAAATCTTATTACAGAAACTATGTTTAGCTAGCACATGTGCCGCATCATTACACGACCGAGAGCAATGATTAAAAATGGCCTTCCCAATAGACGTAGCCGTATCCACACACTCCGTGAAAATTGCCGCAGTAGCGTCCCACCATCTTGTTTGTCCTGAGCAGTAATTAATCACCATGAGTGAATCAGACTCTGCTTCAACTCGAGAAAAACCCAAGGTATTAGCAAACACTAACCCATCACGCATAGCCAATGCTTCTGTAGTCACCACATCTGCTGCAAAAGGAATATAGCGACATTGTGCAGCCAAGAAATTTCCTTTAGGATCTGTGATGACCGCCGCCGTAGCTCCAGCTCCCTCGTCCAGATTAAGACATGGTAAAGCAGGGTAGATAAGACATTTCAAGTCACATTTGACGGTGTTAACAGCAAAAAGTGACAGAAGTGTCATAGAAGGAATAAAATGAATTTATGATGTCAAAAAGGGAAAATTGAAATTTCTAGGGCCAAATAGGGAACCAGATTTTAACAAAGGGCCAAATAAGGAATTCTATCTTTACAAAATTGGGCTCTGGTTTTCTCCATCTATGCTCCTATATAACACGATTCTTGGATTCATCTGCTGAAAATTATTAGCTATAGCTAGGACAGAGAGGGGCCATCTCATAGAAGGAGGGGGAGCTCCTCCGTGCGTTAGCTCACGCCGAACCCACCATAAATACCAGGATCCAACAGCTAGCACCTACTTCACATCAAGACTAGGTTTGAGAGGAAGTGGCATGTCCTCTGCCAACAGAAGATGTTCTAAGATGATAGACCCCGACCGGTCCACTATCATAGCTTCTTCAATGATATCAACAATGCCTAGTCTTTGCCAGAGCTCATGTGCATGTGTACATTCAAAGAACATGTGGCGCACATCTTCTGTAGCCTAATGGCATATCGGACAAGACCCATTAGAGCCTACATATGCATTTTGCAAGTATTGACTTCAAGGGAATTATTCCGTGGAGAGTGTGCCAACAAAAAATCTGCACCTTACATGGGACTTGCAGTTTCCAGACTTCACTCCAGATTTCCGCTGATCTTGAGCCAGACGGACGTGCCAAGATAATTGCATGCTACCGGTAAATTTGAAACCATTGTATGTGGTAAGCCGATCACACTGAAAACACCCCTCTCCGATCGTGGTTCCAAGCAATAAAGTCCTCAAACGCTGCAGTATTCAAAGGAAATTGCAAGATCCTTCGGACATCAACAGGGTTGAATACAGAGCAGATTAGTGGTTCATCCCATGCACGAGTGTAAGGATCAATTAGATCACTAACCATATGGAGAATAGATAGTCCTCTGCTCGACATTACTCTCCTGTTAGGACTCGATGGTACCCAGGGGTCAGTCCATATTTTGACATTCTTGCCTATTCCTATTCGCCAAATATATCCCAATTTAAATGTCTCTAATCCCTTCATTATACTCTGCCAAGTGAAGGAAGCTTCAATTTTTAAAGTTGCTTGGAGTAGACTTCCATTCGGGAAGTACTTTGCTTTCAGCACCCGAGAACATAACGACTCTGGGTTGGTAATGAGACGCCAACATTGCTTCGAGAGCATAGCCAAATTGAAAGAATGGGTTGGTAATGAGATGCCAACATTGCTTCGAGAGCATAGCCAAATTGAAAGAATAGAGAGATCTGAAGCCCATTCCTCCTTCACTCTTCGGATAGCACAATTTCCACCATGTGTACCAATGCATTTTTTTGTGATCTTCATCATCACCCCACCAAAATTGAGCTATCAAATCCGTAATATCCTTGCAAATTCCCTTTAGGTAAGCTGAGTACTGACATGGCAAAAACAGAGATTGCTTGAGCTACAGATTAATAAGTATTTCATTACCCCCAATAGATAGTTGCTTCTCCATCCATCCTTTCAAACTTTCTTTTATTCTTTCACAGAAGTGCCTAAAACAGTCGCTCCTATCTGCTCCCACCATTGCAGGCAGCCCAAGATATTTGTCAGACTAGATTTTTGGGCTGAAATACACACTAGATTTTGATAGACTCACCAATTGTCCCGAACTCTGACAGTAGGTATCCAGAACATGTTATAAGGAAGCCGCATTTAAAACATTTGCTTTCATGAGAATCAGAGAGTCATCAGCAAATAAAAGGTGTGATACTGATGGTGCATTTCTGCACACTCTAATTCCCTCAATGCCATCAGCTTCTTCAACAAACTCCAATAGACTGGAAAGACCTTATGCACACGAAAGGAACATATATGGGGAGAGGGGGTCACCCTGTCGAATACCCTCGTAGGTGTGAATGAGTCTGTATCATGAGAATTAAATCTCACTTTGTAGCTGACCATACTTACACATGACATCATCATCTCAATAAATTGGTCATGAAAACCCAAAGCAACCATCATATCACGAAGAAAAGACCACTCCACCCTATTGTATGCTTTATGCATATCTAACTTGACTGCACACAACCCTGTTTGGCCAGCTCTTTTGTTCTTAATCTTGTGTATACATTCATATGCTATTAAGATATTGCCAGTGATCATCCTCCCCGGAACAAAGGCACTTTGAGTTGGCGAATAATATCAGGTAGAATACTTTCAGACGAAAGGCTAACATCTTGGACACAATTTTATATAGAACATTGCAAAGACTAATTGGGCGAAATTGAGTTACCAGCTCTGGTGTGTCAATCTTTGGGATCATAAAAATCGTTATCTCATTCCATTCGGGTGGAATCTTCCTGGAATTAATCTCTAGCAGGACTTCTTTTGTAATATCATCTCCCAAAATATGCCAATATTTTTTGAAGAAAATGGCGTGAAGTCCATCAGGGCCTGGGCCTTAAGATCACCGATGATAAACACGACCTTTCTTACATCATCAGCCGTGTACTGGGCTATTAAGAAGTCATTCATCTGAGGAGTTACTTTGCGTTGGACTTTCTGTAGGACACTAGGGTCCGTGTGCTGCACTTCGGATGAAAACAAATGAGAGAAATATTGCTGGATATGTGAACTCAAGTCTGGCATACCTTCCATCCAGTTTCCCCCTTCATCTTTAAGCCTTTTGATAAAGTTTTTCTTTTTACATGCCAACGCGAAAGCTTGGAAGAACCCGATATTTCGGTCTCCACTCGCCAACCAAGTGTCCCTCGAACGTTGCATAACCTGTATTTCTTCCAGCTCCAGAAGGTACTCAATTAACTCAGCAATCTCCTTTCTTTTTTACTTCACTTTCCTCATTCAACGGACCAGCCATTACTTTCTCTAGTTCTCTTTGGGCTCTGCGCAATCGGTTCTTTGGCTTTTTTAGTACTCTTTGATCCCAATCATGAAAAGTGGTGTGCATCTTGTTAAGATTCCGCGATATGGATTCCATGCCTCCATGACAACATTATTAAAAGTTTCTTCTCTTAGCCACCTTGCTTCAAATCTCTTTGGTTGCGCAGCTCCTGGACCCATACCATTAAATTATAATATTCACTATTCACCAGTAGAGGTCGATGATCAGAGTGGTTATACTCCAAGTTTTCGAGAGCTGCATGAGGAAACAAGGCCGCCCATGCATAGTTAACCAGCCCTCTGTCTAGTCGTTCTCTAATTCTTCCTCGATACCACGTGAATATATCTCCCACATATCCAAGGTCATGCAATTCACAGACCTATATACATTCTTGAAATGCTTGCATGTATTGGATTGGGTGAGGATTGCCTCCCTCTTTTTCATGTAAGAATTGGATTTCATTAAGATCTCCAATAAGGAGCCAGGGGATATTCAGATTTTGATGGAGCTGTCGCATACGGCTCCAAGTTAGGTGATTGTTTTCCCATCAGCACTCCCCATACATCCTAGTCAAGCGCCAAAAAACATTATTGCGTTCTTCAATTTTTACATCAATGAACATAGGATCAAGTGCTAGCCTATAAACCTTAATATTCTTATTCCAAAACAAAACTAAACCTCCACTTCTACCACCACTTGAATAGACAAAACTATGATCCATCTTCAATCTCTTACGAAAACATTCAGCTGGATACATGTCGAGGCGAGTCTCCGACAAAAACATCACATCGGGGAAGCATCTTCACTGGACATCCAGCAAAGCTCTAACCGTCGGGGCATTCCCGAGTCCCCGGCAGTTCCATGCTAGCAGTTGCATTGCATCCGGTCATCCCCCTCCCGGGAGGACGCTGATATCTCTAAAGTTTGTAACCCACTTGAACTATCCACAGAATCACCATCTTTCCCCTTGTGCTTTTTCCTGTTGGCATTTTTCTGAGGGGTGCCTTCACTAGTTGCGTGGGCCTCAGGCCGCTCCGCCCCCTCTATTCGATCAACCAGATTAGCTACAGCTGATGGTTTTGCTGCTGCAGCCAGAACGACCGCCTATTCTGTCCCCACAATCCTGGGCGCGGTTTGTGAGTCTGCTGATGTCCTTTTTCCCAACACATTGTTTCTGGCGTCCTGACTAGAGTTCTAGTGTAGTAGAGCATCTCTATCAGTCTCCATGTCCTGCAACCCATCCTTGTTGAAAAGTGTGTTATGTCTCCAGCTGTTCATCGTACCTCCTCCAGCACCAAAAGGCTCTTGTCCTCTTCCACGACCAGGTCCAAAGGGATTAGATCTCTCGGACCCCCTCTCCCACGGCCCCTGCCTCTGCCAACACCGCGGCCTCTTCCTCCATCAGCAAGCATGAAATCATCCCATCCTAGTTTCGATACGTCATGTTCCCCTGTTCCACACTCCTCATACCAATGTCCCATTAGGCCACAGTTTCCACAGAAGATAGGAAGTTTCTCATATTGCACTTGGTAGTAATCAGTGACCTCATTCCTCGTGATACCCACAAATCTGATCAGTTTCTTCGTGACATTCAGCTCCACTCTAACTCGAACAAATTCTCCTGCGAAACCAGCCGGAAGAGTTGTTTGTACCTCAGTAACATTGCCCATCTTCCTACACATCCCTTTGATGGCCACTGGAATCAGGTAGTTATCTGGTAGTTTCAGAATTCTAGCCCACACCGTTATCTTGTTCAGAACAACAGATTGTGGGTTCTTAAATCCATCATATTCTTCGATAAGAAGCCCTTGATCTCAAAATAGGAGGGACCCATATTCATGGCAGTGTTCCAACCTCCTAAGCAACCGAATTGGACCATGAACAGATTCCTCGATCTTGCGCCACCGTGGTTCTTTCGTCGGGTTCCATGCCGATCTCATGTCAGCATACAAGGCAGACAGGTTGAATCCCTTCTCTGTGTGCACCTTTGCGATCGTCAACCACTTCACCACGACCTGCTCTTCCTGGAACTCTTCTTCCCATACAAACTGGTCCTCCTCATCCTCTTGTAGTTCCAGACGCTCCAACGGGTCCTCGATCGGCTCAGCGTGCTGTTTTGACCCTCCTGCTTAAGGAATAAGGAAACAATACATAGTTAGCAAAAAGGAATAAGGAAATAGATATCGTCAAGAATGAATACATAGCATGAGGAGGAGGGTGAAGGAAATCATGTGGAAATAGAGGTCAAAGATACCATGGCTTAAGGAGGGACATCAGAAGAAGACGGAGCTTTTCTATCGAAAGGAGACTTGGAGAGCAAAAATGTACAGGGTCAAGAAACTAAAGAAAGACAATCGGTAGTACATGGAAAACGAGGAAGAAATGAAATCAATGGTAGTGGAGTATTTCACAGGCATGTATACCAAGGATATGGCGGGCCTGCCTTGACCGGCAGCGGCGTAACGGCTGCCTCGGCCTAGGGCAGCGATGGTGGCGGGTGCGGCGGCCGGCCCTGCTTCGGGCAGCGGCCTTGGCTGCGTTCGGTGGCGGCTGCCCGGTCTGCGGCGGCGGACCATCTGACCTTGGATCGGCGGTGGCGGCATGGAGGGCCTGGTGGTTCGGTCAGCGCCATGCGTGGTTTGCCCTCCGGACAGATCTGATCTGGCCGGTGCGGCCTGCTCGATGTGTCGCGGCTCAGATCAGCGGTGACTCGTGCACATGATGCTTGATGGAGGTTCTTCGAGCAGATCTGGGTGAAAACCTAGTTCTCGGCTTGATGCCAAGACCGGCGTTGGCGGCGCTCTTTTGTGTCATTAACTTCTTGAAGGCATCGCTGTGGCGAAGCTCCAGACCTCTATTCGCTACCTCTTGGGAAACCCTAGATCAGTAGATCGGATGACGGTGACGCGTTGGTGTCGTTTCCTCCTTGGGGGCGTCATTCTTGGAGGCGTACACAGGATCGAGGGACCAGTGGGCGGCTTTTTTGGTGGAGCGGTGCTTCATCCTACACATTGATGATGGTGGATCTCGACGGCGTGGTGCAGTGGAGACTCGACGCTCGATGCGAAGTGATGGACTCGTGTAGGAGGAGGTAGTTGTGTGGCGTCATGGTGGCGTTGATGGCAGAGTGGCCTGACAAGGTAGCAGCCTCAATATCTGCTCTGAAGACGGACCTGTGGAAGATGGCAGCAATGACACATGTGAGTGCGTCAGACCAGTTTATGCCCCAGACCCGGTATGTGGCTCGGCTGGGGCTTCTGGCTTTTGATGACAGGCTTGGGTGAGTGGTTTGAGTATTTGGCCCAGCTAGCACCCCTTCATCATATGGATAGGAGTAGTGGCATATGTTGCCAAGATGGCGGATTCAGGCATATTGATGTAATATTTAGTAAGGTCCTCGAGAATAATCAATAAAGTGGTCGCATGCATCTCCCAGATGCAGAGGCAGGGGTCATCCTCCTTTCTAAAAAATTTATACCAAGGATATATACAAATATCATGAAGGGGCCAACATAAAAAACACCACAAAACATCGCCAAGATTATATAGTACTCATCCAATCCTACAAATATCATGAAGGGGCCAACATAAAAAAACACCACAGAACATCGCCGACACCTCCATCTTCTCCATCAACAGCAACCCTAGCTACCACCATTTCCCATCTTCATCACCATAGCCATCTCCACCACCATCACCATAGCACTCATCCAACTAGTCATACTGTGTAATCGTGAATCGTATCTGGCAACTATTGTAAGACATATTATCAATCAATCAATCTTCATGGTGTGTTCTTGAATGCTTTATTGTGATCTGATCTCCATGTGTGAGTAATTCGGTAAGGCCATGGGTTGAGGCATAGCCCTACATCCCTATGTATTTGTGGTGGTATCAATGGAATTATTTTGATGTCTTGTACGTGTGAAATGAAAAAATTTCGTAGATGTATCATGTCTTGTTCACAATCCTTGTCCATGTAGGTACCTAAGATTACAGAGATCAAACCATAGAGAGTCTAAGGGCACCATGAAACGTCATTCTTAACACCAGCAATAGAGATTTCAGAACGGTGGCGTGAATCCTATCTCTAGGTATAAAATAGGTGTAATCATTAAATGCTCATTTTCCTTTACCCTCCATTTTCTACACATCAGATCTATATTTACTCTTACCATAAGGTTGGTACTGAAGAAGTTTAGTTGTGCATTGCTCTTGGCTGTACCTTTTGCCTGTATCGCTGCACTTACATTTATAGCTACTTGGTTATGTAGCATCACTCTTCATCTTATCTTAAATATTCTCCATTTTTTCGTATATTATCACATCTATATTTACTCTTAACAAAATGTAGAATAAAGGCAATGCTTTTGAAGAAGATTATGTGGTAAACTTCTTGAATTGCCCCCCATCAGCATGGACAAGGCCTTTATAGAGCTGTCTTCACCAATAATGTATGTTTGTCCATCTCAAGCCTTCAAACTTTGTTGTATATATTTGGTTAGGCATGACTGCAAATAACTGTTTATTTTTGGGGTTTGCATCAAATTGCTTATGTAAAGTTGATAATGTAGTGCATAACCAAAAGTTGGTCCTTCCTCACTTTAAGTTATCAGTTGTACAACCAAGGTCCTTCTTCATACCATGTAAATTAAACTACTACTGAGCAAGTGATATTCTTTTGCCTTTGCATGTATGCTTCTGTTCTTCATCCGTAATCCAGTGGTGTGGTGAACCTACCCACTATAGCACAATGTCATATTCTTCAATGTCTTAACTATGAACAATGTCATATCATTCTACTATTATTAAAACCGTCTCTTTATTTGCCAATCTGAAATGGTATAAATTGACAGCACACTAACCATTGATACTTATGAGTTCTTGATCTGTAATCCAGTGTTGTCGTGAAGCTGCCAACTCCTTGACAATGTCATTTCCTGCCATGTCTTGACCTGAACAATACCATATTGTGTTAACGCAATTTTAAATCGTGTCACTTTATTCACAAGAAGAAATGTTATGAATTTTCAAGCATCGATACTTTTACGTGCAAAACCCGTCATCCGTCTCGCTTGTTTATCTTCAGAGTGAGGAAGATATAAGTGTTGAACAAGCGCAGCCTCATCATCTTGCTTTCGCTTGCTATGCAGCTCCCAAATAGGCTAACCTTTCTTGAACTCTATTGAAGTGCTATCGGTTTTGTATATTATTTTCTCGGCGTGTTTATTTGCACTGGTGGCGATCTTTGATGCCCAGTGTATGTAATCTGCTGTCTTCTTATGCTTTATTATCATAGTGGCAAACTTTGATGCCCAGTGGATGTAATATGCCGTAATTTCTTTATTGTATAGTCTAGGTTCTTTCTTATTCACGATGATGCAATTATTTTACTATATATATATCATGTCTTCGCAGTAAACCGGCCAAACCGTAAAATTACGGTACATAATCGGGCTGTCATGCAATCACGATGTAGGTTGGGCCTGAAACAGTTTCAGACTGCGGCAGCCGAAATGAACCCCGCCCATGATTGTGCGAATCAAATCACGGCTTTTAACAGTCCAAAATTGTCTCGGTCCTTGTTTGGCCCAATCGAGATATCGGTCATGAAAGCGGGCCGGATGCAAATCGGGCCGTAGTTAGGCCCAACTATATGACGGGCTTTTAATAGCCGAAATTAATATAGGGCCGAAATGTTAAACAGGCCAAAACTAATATCAGGCCGAATTACTAAGTGGGCCTTTAGCAAGTGGGCCGAAAAGTATAGTGTCCAGTTGCCGGGCCGAATTTAATATGGGCCATATTGAGCCCAAAGCCTCTTAAAGGGCTGGACCAGATCTGGGCCGTAATTTGGCCCAAAACGTGGTAGGCTTATAACGGGCCGGATCTCATATGGGCCACTTTTAGGCCCGGGACATGGCAGGCCGTTAATGGACCGGCTCAGATATGGGCCGGCATTTGGCCCAAAACATGGCAGCCAGTTAATGGGCCGGCCTACTAGGGTCCTCAAAATCTTGTGGGCCTACAGCTGGGCCGGCCCATTAATGTCTGCAAATCTCGTGGGCCTTTTTTGGTCGGCCCATTATGATCCGCAAGAATCTTGTGGGCCTTTAGCTGGGCCGGCCCATTATAGCACACAAAAATCTTGTGGGCCTTTAGCTGGGCCGGCCCATTATGACCTGCAAAATCTCGTGGGCCTTTAGCTGGGCCGACCCATTATGGTCCGCAATATCTTGTGGGCCTTTAACTAGGCCGGCCCATTATGGTCCGCAAAATCTTGTGGGCCTTTAGCTGGGCCGGCCCATTATGGTCCGCAAAACTTTTGGGCCTTTAATTGGGCCGGCCCAATTAAACTTGTTGGGCCGTGCCACGTGTCGACGTATCATAGGCGCCTTCTGTCCAATGAGTGGATGACATCTATCCCAGCGGTGAGCCGACACGTGTTTCCTCCAGCCAATGATGATTTTACACGTGGAAAATCCCCATTGGTCGGGGCTGTTAACGGGTTATCGGATCCAAAACCTGACCCAATAGCTTAACGGTGTTCCGTTACGGTGGATGCCACGTGTCGGTCACCCTTGACGAAAGCACTTCTGTGACGCGCGATTTATCGTCATGGAAGTGGACACTTCCGTGATGATAATTTTCGTAATGTCATGGAACACTTCTCTGACGACAGGTATGACTATCTTGATTCTGTCATAAATTTGTCATGGATGTACATGCATGACAAAAAACGCGACCAACTGTGACAAACATGTATCATCACGGAAGTGTATTCTTTTTGTAGTGGAATGAGGCCTAGGGGGAAAACAGTACCCATATGCACATGAGACAAACACAATCATATCACTTTAATCAATTCAAACAAGGGCATACAATCGATCTAACTATCGTTACAAAAGTGCTCGGACTATACTATATACATGGGGGAGTTCTACTACTGATATGGTGGTCGACTAGAAAAACTGATCGGTGGAAGACTCCATAATGTATGCTCTAGCTTCATCAACAAAGTCATCATCGCTATCGTCGGGGTCCGATTCGGTGTCGTCGATGATGATGTAGTTCTCCGGGCAAGTGGAATCGTCGTCTTCTCCTCCTAGCGCGGGATTTCCCATGAACACTCCGATTTTCTTAATCAGGTCGTCATTCTTCTCCAATAATGTTTTGATTTCCTCCTCATATCCATCGCGTGTAGACTTCAGTTCTTCTTCTAGCTCGGTGATCCTTGTCATTGCCTTCTTCAAATCTATCATGCCTGCGCACATCTGGTTCTCCTGGCGTCGAATGTGCTAGTTTAACTCTTGGATGAAAGCTGCAATAGATCTATCCTTCCTGGTGATGATCATCTCACATTGCTCATCTCAGCGCCCACAAATCTGGTAGATAGTATCCTTGATATCCTTGTGGTAAACTTCTCCAATGTGTCCCATGATGATGTGGGCTGCCATGCTCTTGCCTAGACTCCAAGTTGGTGCATTAAAGGAAAACTCTATGAGCTCGGTGACTGGCCTGAAGGTCCTTCCTGAAACTTGAACTTGAATCATCCAACGCTCCTCTTCTGGTAAAGTGGCGTTGTAAGTCCCAGTGAAGCTTGGTATTCTGATGTTCAGGTATCTAGTAACTTCCTTCAAGTGTCGTCCAAAGGGTGTATCTTCATCCGGTTGTGCAAACTTGTTCCTTGCATCCGCCATCCTAAAGAGTAGAAAATGGAGAGGAGTCAGAAATGAGAAGAGAGCAGTGATCTAGGGTTTTAGCTTAGTAGTCGTGTCCCTACGGTCGGCGTGTGCTCGATACCATCTTGTAGTGACCGGACCTCAAACAGTACCGATCTTTGTGCATCAGTGTCTTCCCTGGATCGGTAATGCTGACACGCATAGTACTTGAGGATTTATAACAGAGTAGCAATCACACACTTATTACATCGAATGTCTCAAAAGATAACTTATTACAATAAATATGGCTCAAGGCCATCTAAATCGATAATAGCGGAAGGCTTGGAAGATAAAGTGAGTCCATCAACTCCAATGGCATCACTGGGTGAAAGACAACGACCTATGGCTCCTTACTCGTCGTTTGAAAAGTCTGCAACATGATACGTTGCAGCCCGAAACGGGTCAGCACATGGAATATGCTGGCAATGTAACACAAGAGAGTAATGAACAGAATAAATGCTATCACTACATGCATATTTGGCTGGTGGAGTCTGTATGGTTAATATGTTTTGCGAAAAGCCAATTTTTCCCTACTACAAAGGAATATATTTTATTTAACTATCATGGTGGTTGTTAAACATTGAGAAGGTTCCTCCAACTCAATCCCAATTAAGCATCATCATTAAACCCAATCAAATTATAATAAGAGTGATGAGATCCACATGATAATCCAAAAACTAGATACTCAAGATGTCCATAACCGGGGACACGGCTAACCATGATTAGTTTATACACTCTGTAGAGGTTTGCGCACTTTTCCCCACAAGACTCGAATACATCCATGGTCGGAGATTCGAGACACAGTCTTTCTAAAGCATTAACTCTCTACTCTGGATAGACAGTACCATCTACAACCCACTACATCTGCTAGTCTACCTCTTCAAGAGCTTCACGCAACTTACTCAACTATGCCAGAGCCCATATTGGCTTATGGCTGCGCACGGAAGTTTCTAGCATGAATAATCTTATGATCCCTTTGAGCCTGGGTGGCGGGCTGTAGGATGATCACACGGGTCCTCCGGGATATCCTAGGACAGCACTGGATTCTCCAGGTGCCCAAAAACAATCCACCCAGATGTGTATTAAAGTTGCCACCTTAAGTTGAACCATTAATTAACAAGCTCACATCTGTCATGAATACTCTCAAACCCAATCCACGTCTACAAGCATAGCATAGCAATATAAGCAACGTAGAAGTAACTCCCATAGGTTTGAAAATAAACAGGTGAATAGGTACTACCTCATCTACTTCCCAAAAACCCACAAGTTAATCAGATCCTAACCATGCAATTGTTTGAGGATTGATCTAATGCAATAAAACTGGGTAGTAAAGAGGTATGATCAAAGTGTTACTTGCCTTGCTGATGATCTGCGAAACCTATAGACTCGTAGTAGCACCCTTCACACTCTGGGTACTCTATCGCAACCAAACAAGCATACAATAAGCACTCAACTAGAATCACGGGTAAAACTCAAATAAGATAAACTAACCAGAAAGTTCAACTTAAGAACTCCGGTTTGCAAAAAGAATCAAATCAAACGAAGCAACGAAACTCAAACTGCGAAAGAAACAAGATCTGTTTACTAATCTGGACTAAAGTCAAATTTTACAATAGTAAAATCTTGTTCAAGTTGGTTAAATAGAAAGAGGACTTCGAGACGAAGATCTAGGTGCTTGAATCGCCTGATTCCGATGAACGAGCGAAAAGTTATACTAGAACGAAGATCGGGTCAGAAATCGCGATTGAAAATAATCGTAGAAAAACCCTGGAAAAAGAAAAATTGACGAACAGACTAACGAATGAACGTTCGCTGTCTGCGGTTAATGGGTGAAATCCGTTCGTTAAAACGAACGTACGAACGGGCGTTCGCTAAATAACTAAACCGAAAAAAATAACCGAACCGATCTAGATCTGGGGTTTCAAAAAAACCGATCGGTTTTCTCACGAAACCGGCAATGCGGCAACTACCTCATCGGCGGTGGGTTGGTGGCGGCGGCGGCGAAGCGTTCCGGCGATCGGGCGGCGGCGAAGCTCTCGCGACGGTACTGACGGCGGTGGCGGCGGCGGCGACACGGGTGGCGGCGGCTCATGGCGTGGCGGGCCGGCGCTAGGGTTCGGGTCAAGGGCCTCGACGGCTTATAAGGTCGGCCGGGTTGGAGTTCTAGTTGGGCACGGCTCGACTAAGTCGGTTGACCTTTTTTTAAATAATTCTGATGCGCACAAAAACAAAGAAAAGAAATACTAAACGGACTCCAAAAACCCTAAAATAAATTTTCCCCGTCCTCTAAAACTCTACCGGACAAAGTGAACATTTATTTGGGCTTCTAATGCAATTTTGAAAAACGCATATTTTTCCTAATTCAAATAAAATAGCGATACAAACTCCGAATATAATCTTATTTGATTTTAATATTAAACCTCCAATATTTCTTTATTTTGGGGAAGTCATTCTATCTCATCTCTTTTATTTTCATAAAAGAAATATTCAAAGAGAAAATAATTAAAATCAAACGATCCTCTTTTCAAAATTTGAGAAAACTCAAATATGAAAATAATGAAATCCCCAACTCTCTCGGTGGGTCCTTGAGTTGCGTAGAATTTCTAGGATCAAGCCAAAATGCAATAAAATATATGCAATGATGATCTAATGTATAACATTCCAAATTGAAAATTTGGGATGTTACACCTCTGCATTGCTCTCGAAGTAGATCCTCCGGCCCAAATTGTGCAGCTCTCAGTTGGAGTGCTTCTTGGCAGCTTCAATGGTCCCTTCCCGGCGTTCACGGGAGATAGTTGGATCTCCCTCCATCTCTGCAGTCACTCTCTTCAACTTCTTCACACTCTGCAACCAACACTTCACATCGTCGGAGATCCGCTATGCCCTCTCGTGCCACCGCACTGCCCTTGTCGCCTCTAGGAACTCGTCTAAAAAAGCTCCCACCGGCTGCAGAAGCTCGAGAAAGGACTCGTACACGTACGGAAGTGGCAAGGCAGACGGGTCGTGTTGGAGATGAATTGGCGATGGTTGCGCCACAGTTGCAGACCTAAACATATGGATGCATAACAAAAGTTCATCATTAACTAAATAAAATACATATATCAAGATGGTTTAAATGCAATATCATCTCATATCATATTTACTCCAACCAAATCCACTACTTGCATCATATAAATTTTGTTTACTCCAATATTCATCATATCATAAATTTTGTTAACAAAAAAATTGAGAAGTTGATGGTTCAACATTTGTCAAAAAAAATCTAAACCTAAACCTAGGGTTCATCAACTAGGGAGGGTTCCTCATATGGTCAAACAAAAACTAAACCTAGGGTTCATCAACTAGGTTCAATATGATGCTATCACCTAGGTTCATCATATTAATTAGGGTTCATCATATCAACTAGGGATCCTCATGATTTTGAACATGAACATGAACATGAACAAACCTTTTTAGGCCAAAAAGCGGATTGATTTGACTCGAACTAATTGGGGGATGGCAGGAGCTTACTTTCCTCTTTCCGGAGCCATCTCGATCCGCAAAATCCGTGAATAAACGAAGAAGATCGGAGGGGGGAAGTGGGGGAGATGAGAAAAGGGGCGAGAGGAAGAAGAAGGTGGCTGGGTGGGTGGGCATAAGTGGGTGGGTGGGTTGGGGCGGCGGCTAGGTTTATAAATGCCCAAACCCTACCGCCAGGGACGTGGTGGTACGGGTAGACAACCTACCGCCATAGGGCACGGCGGTAGGGTCGGAGCATGTGTGTTATGTTTCTGTGACCAAAACAGCCAGTGGCTCAGCAGTAGGGTTGCACACCCTACCGCTGAGGCCTTCGGTCGTAGGATCCTACCGCCAAAACCCCTGGCGGTAGGGTGTGCAACCCTACCGCTAAGCCGCTGGCTGTTTTTGTCATAGGGGGGGGGCGTGGGGGAGGCACCCTACCGCCGGGTGTCATGGGGTAGGCTGTATAGACCTACTGCCTTAGTGTTTGGCGGTAGGGTGGCCCAGAGTGCATTTTTTGCACCTCCTAACTTTTCTTGTCTTCAATTTTTGGCACGCAACAATTAAACACTTGTAAATAAGATAGGTTGGGTACATAGAAAATAGACATCCACAAAGGTTTTCACCAAGTTATGCATAGCAAATTAACGAAACAGTTTCACGAGCAAATCCATATGGTTCACGAAGCAAACATGCAAGTTTTTAGTTCAACGGCACGACAGCAACTTCAGTCCTTCCTTCCCCTCTTTGCGGTCCGGTCCTCGTTGTTCTTTGATCGCTTCTCGGCCGCCTTCTTGCAATGAGTAGGATGCGCTTTCTGAAACGGGGATGGACTCTTCCAATCCTTCTTCGGCACATTTCTCTTCTCACGCTAGGTTGTCTGAGTTGGTGGAGGTCCATCGGGATCATTGTACTCCTCCTCCTCATCGTCCTCTTCCTCTTCTTCACCATGTTCTTCTGCTCCCTCTTCCTCGCCTTCTTCTTCATCTTCCTCTTCATCATCATCGTCCTCGCCCTCCTCATCCTCATCTTGAACCGCCATAGACGATGAGGCGGCCTGGCTCGATGAAGCGAGGCTACGCATCAGTGCTGCATGAGCAATCACATCAGTGGAGGAGGTGGCACACCCAAGCAGGCCCACAAGCTTGCGACATTTTTTTGAAGAACTTCTGCAATGAGAACGAAACAATAAGCACAATATGGATCAACTTCATGATGAGCGTAAGCAAATGAACTCCATGTTACCTTCACCGTTCCCCTCAACTTATTCTCACTAGCTCGAGTCCTGGGGATAGAACTAAGCGCATCAGAGGCATCAAAAATGCTTTTGTTCAGCTCCGAAGACTGCAATGGAATAAAATGAGTCAGTAGCACTAAAGTTGATTTCATCCAAACGTCGGTTGAAAAAAGATAAAAATAACTTACCACTCTGTTCATGATGGGTCTGCAATCCCTAAATCTGCCCTTTAGCTCACTGATGCTGTCATTGTAGGCTTCATTCTCGGAGTCATCGTCGTACAGACTTTCGCCGTCTGCCGTCTTCCACTGTGGCCTTAGGCACAGACGATGCTTGATGCCATCGTCGAACCACAGTAGGTGATCCGAGTACTCCTCCCAGTCAATCACTCTTCTCTCCACATCTTTGCGAGTTTTCCACTGGTTCCATTTAGTCACGTATTTGGCATGTTGCTCTCCCGAATCGGTGATAGACTGATTCTTTCTCCTGCTCAGCCTGCAAAGCACAAGAAAGATTGTAAAACACCATTAGGAAGAATATGAAACATCAAAACAGAAGTTGGTAACGATGAGAATGGGCGGTGGTACTCACAAGTGCAGGTCGTAGCCACCTGTATCTTTGACGATGCCGGCTGGTGGTGTACGTTGCGCCTTACCAAATTGCGCGGCAACGCGGTGTGGCAAGTGGTACTCGACGGCATAGACACAAATCATGGGCACGATGCACCGCCAGAGAAGCCGATCCTGCTTGCACATCACGTTTAGCTCGAACCCCCACTCTCGGTCGTCAGTATACGACCACCAGTTAACCTAGCACCAAAAGTGGTAAGCTCAAGTGAAAGTGTTGTCGACCACATTCGAAAGCTAGGTCTTATACCTGGAGATGCATTAGGGCATCAAGCTCGTTGATGAAGATCTTGTACAAGGCCTTGGATTCACCCGATATTGTACCCACCAGGTCCCAAGCGTATGCGGCGGTCGGGTATCGAGCATCGTCGCCATCTTCGCCATAGTCAGTCCATGGACGCGCTCTAAGCTTCTCCGGACGACCCACCGGGATACGCTCCCACATCCAAATGGAGAGGCCCCACACACATCCACACATACCGGACATAGCTTCCGTCCTCCGGGTTGCATCGTCAAGCTACAAAACAAGTGTAGATGATAAGATGCCAAAATCCAAAGCAGCACACGTCCATGATATTTGAAACAATGATGTGATATTCACTTACCGAACGGTATAGGTAGGCGAGGTCGGCGGCCCCCCAGCTGTACCCCGCATCTCAGTCCGCCAAGAAGTCGAGATACATCCAGAGGGCAGTGTTCCCAGAGCAGTCTGGAAACACTACCTCCGTGAGAAGATACCATAGGTAGGCCCTGGCGTACTGCTCCATCACTCGGGGTTCGGCCCCTTCCGGGCACTTGCTCCGGTACTTTAGGAGCCAGGGCAGCGGCACGCCGGAAGTCCGGTTCTTCTTATATAGGGGGCAGTCGCTGATGAGTGCGACAACCCTGTCATGCCAGTTATTCCTCTCCACTCGTCCTGTCAGAGCATGACCCTCGAGCGGTAGGCCCGTAATCATCCCCCAGTCCTCGATTGTAACCGTCATCTCCCCACATGGAAGATGGAAGTTGTGCGTCTCTGGCTGCCACCGATCAATCAAAGTCGTGAGAGCTGAGTGGACGAGCATCGGTGGCTTGCGCTTGAACTGCAGGACAAAACCCAGCAGTCGGGTTCTCCTGTAGAACGACCCGTACCGCTCGTCGTACTCCATCTTCACGGTCGTCCCGTGACCCCTCATCCACAGTGGCAGGAGCATCTGTCGAAATGAAGACCCAAACAATTAGTAACTTTTTTTCATCGATCCAAAATATTTGTTTTAAGAAAGTTACTTACCACTCCGTTCTCAATAAAACGGGCACGATGGCCCTTGTCGAACGTAGGGTCAAGCATAGTATACTTGATGCCAATGTCATCCGCAAGAGGTGGCCTCCTAAAAAAATTGCATAAACATAAGCATAAGCATAACAAAGGCTCATCAAGGTTCAAATGCATCATATCACATATTTCTCCAACAACATCCAACATGCATCATCTCATATTTTCTTAAAAAACAAAAAACATGAACTAGGGTCCATTTGAGGGGTTCACCATTTTTATCCCGACAAAATCCAGTATTTGCATCATCTAGCATACACTACATGCAACAAATATCTCCAATATTCATCATATAATAAATTTTTTGATAACAAAAAAAATATGAACTAGGTTCATCTTGAGGATTCATACCCTACATATAACAAATATCTCCAATATTCATCATACACTACATCCAATACTTGCATCATAGCATAGGAACATGCATCATCTATCACAACAAATGCATCCAACATGCATCATATCAAAAAACAAACATTCAAGTCAAATATGAACTAGGGTTCATCTTAACACAACCATACCAACTAGTGAATAGAGTTCATATCTAACACAATATAACATCTAGAATCAACCTAAATCAATCTTAGTGTTAAAAAAATATTCAATCTAGTTCAAAAAAGGAGTGATTTGAATCGAATAATGCGACGAATCGAAAGGTGTTTGATTAAAACTAATTGGAGGGATCGAAAGAGCTTACTTTTCTCCCTTTGGGTCCATCTCGATCCGCAAAATCCATGAAGAAACGAAGAAGATCGGAGGGGGGAGTGGAGGGGATGAGAGAGGGCAAGTTGGAGGAACGGCTATGTTCTTCGTGATGTGGGGGGCGGCTGGGTGGGGGGAGAAGGGGGTGGGGGCGGCCGACCCGCGGTTTATATATGTCCGCGCCCTACCCCAGGAGGAGGGGCGGTAGGGTGTGACGGAGGGGCACGGAGGACGTTATCGCTGCTGACATGGATAAGTTTGCTACCGCCATAGGCGCTGGTGGTAGGCTATAGGATCCTACCGCCGGGCCTCGTGGCGGTAGCAGAATGGGTCAAATCATGAGAAAAATTCATATGGGGGTCAGATCTCGATTTTATATCACAAAAGGGTCAAAACACGAAATTTTTCTGCGGGTGGATGTTACTTACCATGTGCGGCGGCGGACAGGGAAATGTTGTGGGGCCTCATAGGGGTGACGTTTGGAGTGGTGGACGGAGAGATGGGTGAAATCGATGGGGTTATCCCACTCGCCCGACACAGGCGGTGTTAGTCATGGACGTGGTCCGCGCCTGCAAAGTGGCTCTTGGTCCTAAACCGCTCTGGTCTAGATGGTCGCTGGCGGCTCCGTTGGTGGCCAAGGCATGTCTGTCGGGCTTGTTATGAAACTATGGTTGGTCTCTTTGAAGCCAGGCAGCCCTGGTGGTGGGAGTCGCGGTGCTCGTGGGCTGAGCCGGTGACTTTGGTGCGAGCTAGTTACCATGGCCGCATGGTCAGGATGGGTGGCTGGTACTTGACGATAAGTGGTGGTGGTGCGACATTTTACGAGGGCAAAAACCCTACCTCACGTGGCCGGGCCGACGGAGGTAGTGTCAATGGACATTGTCATCTTCCTGAAGTCTTTATTGTCGTTACTTTGTGTGCTTCGAGGTGCTCCAGATGAAAAGCTTGATCCTTTGGATCGGGTGGTAGCGGCATTCCGGTGTTGTATCCTTCTTGAAAGCATTGCCTTGGGGCTCAAAGATGGACGACATTGGCCTGTATCCTTCTTGAAGGCATTGCCTTGGGCTCAAACATGGACGACACTGGCTTGTTCCCCGTTGAGAGCTCCTTCTTCATAGTGAGGCTTAGTGTGTATCCGTTGTTGACTTGGAGTTGTATCGGGCGTGATGGCTGCTTTTTAGCACCTTTGTATCTTGCCTTGGGTGGATGTGTGTGCTGTGTTATATCACTGGTTCTAAGTTGGTTGGGCTTTATATATAAAGCGGGATGAGAGCCTTTTTATATAGTATTATCTTGGATATGTTTAATTCACACAGTTGCATGCACTAAAACGGACCAAACTTGGTGTTATTCCGTTATTTCTATATATGTTTTCTGGCCGAAGTAGAAACAATACATAGTTTCTTTTTTGAGGAAAGGCCATCATGGCTAACTTTATTGCAACTTAAAGGGGTAAAACATCATCCACAAGTCTAGAGACTAGACAGCCCGGGGGCTCGTCCGTCCAACTACTAGAAATCTTATTACAGAAACTATGTTTAGCTAGCACATGTGCCGCATCATTACACGACCTAAAGCAATGGTTAAAAATGACCTTCCCAATAGACGTAGCCGTATCCACACACTCCGTGAAAATTGCCGCAGTAGCGTCCCACCATCTTGTTTGTCCAGAGCAGTAATTAATCACCATGAGTGAATCAGACTCTGCTTCAACTCGAGAAAACCAGGTATTAGCAAACACTAACCCATCACGCATAGCCAATGCTTCTG
The DNA here is from genome assembly GCA_021605145.1 of Aegilops bicornis. NCBI lineage: Eukaryota > Viridiplantae > Streptophyta > Magnoliopsida > Poales > Poaceae > Aegilops > Aegilops bicornis. The sequence continues at coordinate 270,868,498 of CM038675.1, read as the reverse complement.
TAGTCACCACATCTGCTGCAAAAGGAATATAGCGACATTGTGCAGCCAAGAAATTTCCTTTAGGATCTGTGATGACCGCCGCCATAGCTCCAGTTCCCTCGTCCAGATTAAAAGACGCATCAACGTTAATTTTTACAAAATTGGGCTATGGTTTTCTCCATCTATGCTCCTGTATAACACGATTCTTGGATTCATCTGCTGAAAATTATTAACTATAGCTAGGAGAGAGAGGGGCCATCTCATCGAAGGATGGGGAGCTCCTCCGTGCGTTAGCTCACGCCGAACCCACCATAAATACCAGGATCCAACAGCCAGCACCTACTTCACATGAAGACTAGGTTTGAGAGGAAGTGGCATGTCCTCTGCCAACAGAAGATGTTCTAAGATGATAGACCCCGACCGGTCCACTGTCATAGCTTCTTCAATGATATCAACAATGCCTAGTCTTTGCCAGAGCTCATGTGCATGTGTACATTCAAAGAACAGGTGGCGCACATCTTCTGTAGCCTAATGGCATATCGGACAAGACCCATTAGAGCCTACATGTCTGTTTGCAAGTATTGACTTCAAGGGAATTATTCCGTGGAGAGTGTGCCAACAAAAAATCTGCACCTTACATGGGACTTGCAGTTTCCAGACTTCACTCCAGATTTCCGCTGATCTTGAGCCAGACAGACGTGCCAAGACAATTGCATGCTACCAGTAAATTTGAAACCATTGTATGTGGTAAGCCGATCGCACTGAAAACACCCCTCTCCGATCGTGGTTCCAAGAAATAAAGTCCTCAAACGCTGCATTATTCAAAGGAATTTGCAAGATCCTTCGGACATCAACAGGGTTGAATACAGAGTAGATTAGTGGTTCATCCCATGCACCAGTGTAAGGATCAATTAGATCACTAACCGTAGAGAGAATAGACAGTCCTCTGCTCGAGATTACCCTCCTGTTAGGACTCGATGGTACCCAGGGGTCAATCCATATTTTGACATTCTTGCCTATTCCTATTCGCCAAATATATCCCAATTTAAATGTCTCTAATCCCTTCATTATACTCTGCCAAGTGAAGGAAGCTTCACTTTTTAAAGTTGCTTGGAGTAGACTTCCATTCGGGAAGTACTTTGCTTTCAGCACCCGAGAACATAACGACTCTGGGTTGGTAATGAGACGCCAACATTGCTTCGAGAGCATAGCCAAATTAAAAGAATGGGTTGGTAATGAGATGCCAACATTGCTTCGAGAGCATAGCCAAATTGAAACAATAGAGAGATCTGAAGCCCATTCCTCCTTCACTCTTCGGATAGCACAATTTCCACCATGTGTACCAAAGCATTTTTTTGTGATCTTCATCATCACCCCACCAAAATTGAGCTATCAAATCCGTAATCTCCTTGCAAATTCCCTTTAGGTAAGCTGAATACTGACATGGGAAAAACAGGGATTGCTTGAGCTACAGATTTAATAAGTATTTCATTACCCCCAATAGATAGTTGCTTCTCCATCCATCCTTTCAACCTTTCTTTTATTCTTTCACAGAAGTGCCTAAAACAGTCGCTCCTATCTGCTCCCACCATTGCAGGCAGCCCAAGATATTTGTCAGACTAGATTTTTGGGCTGAAATACACACTAGATTTTGATAGACTCACCAATTGTCCCGAACTCTGATGAGGTATCCGAACATGTTATAAGGAAGCCGCATTTAAAACATTTGCTTTCATGAGAATCAGAGAGTCATCAGCAAATAAAAGGTGTGATACTGATGGTGCATTTCTGCACACTCTAATTCCCTCAATTCCACCAGCTTCTTCTTCAAACTCCAATAGACTAGAAAGACCTTCTGCACACAAAAGGAACATATATGGGGAGAGGGGGTCACCCTGTCGAATACCCCTCGTAGGTGTGAATGAGTCTGTATCATGAGAATTAAACCTCACTTTGTAGCTGACCAAACTTACACATGACATCATCATCTCAATAAACTGGTCATGAAAACCCAAAGCAACCATTATATCATGAAGAAAAGACCACTCCACCCTATCGTATGCTTTATGCATATCTAACTTGACTGCACACAACCCTGTTTGGCCAACTCTTTTGTTCTTAATCTTGTGTATACATTCATATGCTATTAAGATATTGCCAGTGATCATCCTCCCCGGAACAAAGGCACTTTGAGTTGGCGAATAATATCAGGTAGAATACTTTCGCATTTAAAGGCTAACATCTTGGACACAATTTTATATAGAACATTGCAAAGACTAATTGGGCGAAATTGAGTTACCAGCTCTGGTGTGTCAATCTTTGGGATCATAAAAATCGTTGTCTCATTCCATTCGGGTGGAATCTTCCTGGAATTAATAGCTAGCAGGACTTCTTTTGTAATATCATCTCCCAAAATATGCCAATATTTTTTGAAGAAAATGGCGTGAAGTCCATCAGGGCCTAGGGCCTTAAGATCACCGATGATAAACACGGCCTTTCTTACATCATCAGCCATGTATTGGGCTATTAAGAAGTCATTCATCTGAGGAGTGACTTTGCGTTGGACTTACTGTAGGACACTAGGGTCCATGTGCTGCACTTCGGATGAAAACAAATGAGAGAAATATTGCTGGATATGTGAACTCAAGTCTGGCATACCTTCCATCCAGTTTCCCCCTTCATCTTTAAGCCTTTTGATAAAGTTTTTCTTTTTACATGCCGACGCGAAAGCTTGGAAGAACCCGATATTTCGGTCTCCACTCGCCAACCAAGTGTCCCTTGAACGTTGCATAACCTGTATTTCTTCCAGCTCCAGAAGGTACTCAATTAACTCAGCAATCTCCTTTCTTTTTTACTTCACTTTCCTCATTCAGCGGACCAGCCATTACTTTCTCTAGTTCTCTTTGGGCTCTGCGCAATCGTTTCTTTGGCTTTTTCAGTACTCTTTGATCCCAATCATGAAAAGTGGTGTGCATCTTGTTAAGCTTCCGCGATATGGAGTTCAATACGTGGTCTGCTCCAGCTGTATTCCATGCCTCCATGACAACATTATTAAAATTTTCTTCTCTTAGCCACCTTGCTTCAAATCTCTTTGGTTGTGCAGCTCCTGGACCCATACCATTAAATTATAATATTCACTATTCACCAGTAGAGGTCGATGATCAGAGTGGTTATACTCCAAGTTTTCGAGAGCTGCATGAGGAAACAAGGCCGCCCATGCGTCGTTAACCAGCCCTATGTCTAGTCGTTCTCTAATTCTTCCTCGATACCACGTGAATATATCTCCCACATATCCAAGGTCAAGCAATTCACAGACCTCTATACATTCTTGAAATGCTTGCATGTATTGGATTGGGTGAGGATTGCCTCCCTCTTTTTCATGTAAGAATTGGATTTCATTAAGATCTCCAATAAGGAGCCAGGGGATATTCAGATTTTGATGGAGCTGTCGCATACAGCTCCAAGTTAGGTGATTGTTTTCCCATCGGAACTCCCCATACATCCTAGTCAAGCGCCAAAAAACATTATTGCGTTCTTCAATTTTTACATCAATGAACATAGGATCAAGTGCTAGCCTATGAACCTTAATATCCTTATTCCAAAGCAAAACTAAACCTCCACTTCTACCACCACTTGAACAGACCAAACTATGATCCATCTTCAATCTCTTATGCAAACATTCAGCTGGATACGTGTCGAGGCGAGTCTCTGACAAAAAACATCACATCGGGGAAGCATCTTCACTGGACATCCAGCAAAGCTCTAACCGCCGGGGCATTCCCGAGTCCCCGGCAGTTCCATGCTAGCAGTTTTATTGCATCCGGTCATCCCCCTCCCGGGAGGACGCCGATATCTCTAAAGTTTGTAACCCACTTGAGCTATCCACAGAATCACCATCTTTCCCCTTGTGATTTTTCCTGTTGGCATTTTTCTGAGAGGTGCCTTCACTAGTTGCGTGGGCCTCAGGCCGCTCCGCCCCCTCTATTCGATCAACCAGATTAGCTACAGCTGATGGTTTTGCTGCTGCTGCCTGAACGACCGCCTATTGTGTCCCCACAATCCTGGGCGCGGTTTGTAAGTCTGCTGATGTCCTTTTTCCCAACACATTGTTTCTGGCGTCCTGATAGAGTTCTAGTGTAGTAGAGCATCTCTATCAGTCTCCATGTCATGCAACCCATCCTTGTTGAAAAGTGCGTTATGTCTCCAGCTGTTCATCGTACCTCCTCCAGCACCAAAAGGCTCTTGTCCTCTTCCACGACCAGGTCCAAAGGGATTAGATCTCTCGGACCCCCTCTCCCACGGCCCCTGCCTCTGCCAACACCGCGGCCTCTTCCTCCATCAGCAAGCATGAAATCACCCCATCCTAGTTTTGATACGTCATGTTCCCCTGTTCCACACTCCTCATACCAATGTCCCATTAGGCCACAATTTCCATAGAAGATAGGAAGTTTCTCATATTGCACTTGGTAGTAATCAGTGACCTCATTCCTCGTGATACCCTCAAATCTGATCAGTTTCTTCGTGACATTCAGCTCCACTCTAACTCGAACAAATTCTCCTGCGAAACTAGCCGGAAGAGTCGTTTGTACCTCAGTAACATTGCCCATCTTCCTACACATCCCTTTGATGGCCACTGGAATTAGGTAGTTATCTGGTAGTTTCAGAATTCTAGCCCACACCGTTATCTTGTTCAGAACAACAGATTGTGGGTTCTTAAATCCATCATATTCTTCGATAAGAAGCCCTTGATCTCAAAATAGCAGGGACCCATATTCATGGCAGTGTTCCAACCTCCTAAGCAACCGAATTGGACCATGAACAGATTCCTCGATCTTGCACCACCGTGGTTCTTTCACCGGGTTCCATGCCGATCTCATGTCAGCATACAAGGCAAACGGGTTGAATCCCTTCTCTGTGTGCACCTTTGCGATCGCCAACCACTTCACCGCGACCTGCTCTTCCTCGAACTCTTCTTCCCATACAAACTAGTCCTCCTCATCCTCTTGTAGTTCCAGACGCTCCAGCAGGTCCTCGATCGGCTCAGCGTGCTGTTTTGACCCTCCTGCTTAAGGAATAAGGAAACAGTACATAGTTAGCAAAAAGGAATAAGGAAATAGATATCGTCAAGAATGAATACATAGCATGAGGAGGAGGGTGAGGGAAATCATGTGGAAATAGAGGTCAAAGATACCATGGCTTAAGGAGGGACATCAGAAGAAGACGAAGCTTTTCTATCGAAAGGAGACTTGGAGAGCAAAAATGTACAGGGTCAAGAAACTAAAGAAAGACAATCGGTAGTACATGGAAAACAAGGAAGAAATGAAATCAATGGTAGTGGAGTATTTCACAGGCATGTATACCAAGGGTGCGGCGGCCGGCCCTGCTTCAGGCAGCGGCCTTGGCTGCGTTCGGTGGCGGCTGCTGGGTCTGCAGCGACGGACCATCTGACCTTGGATCGGCGGTGGCGGCATGGAGGGCCTTGTGGTTGGGTCAGCGCCATGCGTGGTTTTCCCTCCGGACAGATATGATCTGACTGGTGCGGCCTGCTCGATGTGCCACGGCTCAGATCAGCGGTGACTCGTGCACACGATGCTTGATGGAGGTTCTTCGAGCAGATATGGGTGAAAACCTAGTTCTCGGCTTGATGCCAAGACCGGCGTTGGCGGCACTCTTTTGTGTCATTAACTTCTTGAAGGCATCGCCGTGGCGAAGCTCCAGACCTCTATCCGCTACCTCTTGGGAAACCCTAGATCAGTAAATCGGATGACGGCGACGCGTTGGTGTCGTTTCCTCCTTGGGGGCGTCATTCTTGGAGGCGTATACAGGATCGAGGGACCAGCGGGCGGCTTTTTTGGTGGAGCGGTGCTTCATCCTACACATTGATGACGGCGGATCTCGGCGGTGTGGCGCAGTGGAGACTCGGCGCCCGATGCGAAGTGATTGACTCGTGCAGGAGGAGGTAGTTGTGTGGCGTCATGGTGGCGTCGATGGCAGAGTGGCCTGACAAGGTAGCAGCCTCAATATCTGCTATGAAGACAGACCTGTGGAAGATGGCAGCAACGACACATGTGAGTTCGTCATACCAGTTTATGCCCCAGACCCGGTATGTGGCTCGGCTGGGGCTTCTGGCTTTTGATGATAGGCTTGGATGAGTGGTCTGAGTATTTGGCCCAGTTAGCACCCCTTCATCATATGGATAGGAGTAGTGGCATATGTTGCCAAGATGGCGGATTTAGGCATATTGATGTAATATTTAGTAAGGTCCTCGAGAATAATCAATAAAGTGGCTGCATGCATCTCCCAGATGCAGAGGCAGGGGTCATCCTCCTTTCTAAAAAAAATTATACCAAGGATATATACAAATATCATGAAGGGTCCAACATAAAAAACACCACAAAACATCGCCAAGATTATATAGTACTCATCCAATCCTACAAATATCATGAAGGGGCCAACATAAAAAAACACCACAGAACATCACCGACACCTCCATCTTCTCCATCAATAGCAACCCTAGCTACCACCATTTCCCATCTTCATCACCATAGCCATCTCCACCACCATCACCGTAGCACTCATCCAACTAGCCATACTGTGTAATCGTGAATCGTATATGGCAACTATTGTAAGACATATTATCAATCAATCAATCTTCATGGTGTGTTCTTGAATGCTTTATTGTGATCTGATCTCCATGTGTGAGTAATTCGATAAGGCCATGGGTTGAGGCATAGCCCTACATCCCTCTGTATTTGTGGTGGTATCAATGGAATTATTTTGATGTCTTGTACGTGTGAAATGAAAAAAATTCGTAGATGTATCATGTCTTGTTCACAATCCTTGTCCATGTAGGTACCTAGGATTACAGAGATCAAACCACAGAGAGTCTAAGGGCACCATGAAACACCATTCTTAACACCAGCAATAGAGATTTTAGAACGGTGACGTGAATCCTATCTCTAGGTATAAAAGAGGTGTAATCATTAAATGCTCATTGCTTTTGTCTGCTTTATCTTAATTACCGAGACAACCCCACGCGATAGATAGGATCTTCAGTTGGACAACATCTCTTGATGTAGGAATCTCGTCGGTCAAGACGTAATTTGGACACATCGCGGATTTAAAGACGTTGCAAGCACATCCTAATGTTGACTTCCAGAGCACCGGCGAATATCATGATGGTCCTGTTCGCAAATATATGGTTGTACGAATAAGCTCATACCCATGCCTATTTCCATTTATAAGTGTTCAATTGTCCAACTTGATTTGATCCGGTCCAAAAACTGGAATTTAGTTTTCTTGCAAAGCTTGTTAGAAACCCTTGTCTCAAAGGTACACTTCCTCACATGGGTTCGATAACTCATGGTCATCTCTGGGAAAAAAGGCGAGAATCCTTTCTGCTCCTTTACCGGATGACTAAAGGGACTCAACAAACATTTTTCTGACGCCACTGTCGAGGAGGATTTGTGTGCTAGACTTTGTGTTAGAGTTTTGCTAGAGTCTTTGTTTCATTTTTGTATTTAGTTTTTGTTCTTGTTCTAGTTTAATTTTTGTTGCAAATTTTGTCAAGAGTAGAAAACAACCAAAACATTAGTATGGCTCATAATCTAGGAGCAGTGCTACTCCTAGCAATAATTTCATGCGTGAACCAATTCCATAACCTGATGTTCCTTCCGCTGAGTATGAGATAAAACCCAACTTAGTTTCTATGGTTCAACAAGACCAATTTGGAGGCTCTACTTCTGAGGATGCCGACATGCATTTGCATCCTTTCTTTCAATTGTGTAACATGATACGCGTAAGGGATTATGACCCTGATGCTTTGAAGTTGCGTCTATTTCCTTTCTCCTTGAGAGGAAAAGCTAAATAATGGCTTCTAACTTTGCCTAATGGTAGTATAACTTCATGGGCTAAGTGCTGCATTAATTGTTTTTTCAAGTTTTGACCACCTAAAAACATTATGCAACTATGTTCACAGGTAACAAACTTTAAGCAGGAAGAACATGAGCCACTAGCGCTTGTGTGGGATCGATGAAGGATGTTGTAAGGGATTGTCCTAATCATGGAATGAAAGAATGGTTAATTTTCCATATGTTTTATAATGCCTTAACTCCCATGTCGAAAACTATACTTGACACTATTGCAGTAGGAACTATTATGGGAAGACCCATTGTCGAAGCTAAAAAGTTGCTAGATGATATGCAAGAAAACCATGCCCAGTGGCATCTTGAAAGATCTACCACTAAGATGTTCAATGCAATTGAAGATAAGAATCTGAGTTGACCATGAAGGATGCTTTGTAAGGAACTATCCTAATCATGGAATGGAAGAATGGTTAATGTTCCATATGTTTTATAATGCCTTAACTCCTATATGTCAAAAACTATAATTGTCATTGTTGTAATAGGAACTATTATGGGAAGACCCATTGCCGAAGCTAAAAATTTGCTAGATGAGATGCAAGAAAACCATGCCCAATGGCATCTTGAAAGATCTACCACTAAGAAGTTCAATGTTATTGAAGACAAGAATATTGACCGGTAAATTTTATGAACCCATCTTTGTGATGAAAGGTAAAGAGGAGGTAAATATAAATGCTACTACGGAAGAAGAGGTTAATAATATTAATTTTATTGCTTGTAATAGTTATAATCCTAACTGGAAAATTATGGGTTTGATCCTAAATTGCCTTATCCTTATCCTAGTAATAGTGGAGCACCTAACAATTTTAATGTAACTAGCAATGGTGGTAGAAAAACTTTGGAAGAAATTGTGGGAAAAATATTGCTAGTCATAGTGAGCAAAATGAAACATTTAAAAATATTTCGAAGAACCATGATAACTTGCTTGGTCAATTGACTGGTAAGATTGCCAGACTCACTAACGATGTGCAGGCTCTAGATGGAAGAACTAAGAGCATGGAGGCACAAGTTGCTAAATTTCCAGAGAGTCAAACTTTAATTCTAGCCAAGTTTGCAGGTAAACTGGAAACTAACCCAATTGAGGATGTGAAGATGATGAGAGGTAGCGAAGAGAACGCAGAAGAGCTCAATAAGAGCCATGTGCCAAAATATATATATACTGTTGCAGACTTCATGAAGATGATAGCAATGAAACACTCACTACCTGAAGTAACAAATGATGAAGCATATAATGTTTTTTTGTTGATCATGTTGCAGCTAAGGTGCGTGAGTTGGATGATGAAAGGAAAAAAGCTATATGGTAAGCTATCCGCTAAAAATAAAAATATCTTTGAGCCTACTATTGAGATTGAGATTGAGATTGGTTTGAATAAGTTCAATGCATTATGTGATCTAGGTGCTAGTGTTTTCACTATTCCTTAGTCTGTTATGATAGTCTCAATCTTGGTCCTTTTTTACTACTAAAATTAAATTAAATAGGACCAACTCTACCTTTACGCAAGCAGTAGGTATTAAGCATGGTGTGATAATGATACGTCCATTTTGCATCATGTTTACCTACTGTTATTTATAATGTTTTTATGCATAATAATGCTTTTTGGAGTAATTCTAATATCTTTTCTTTCATAATATACAAGGTTCACATAAAGAGGGAGAATTTCGTCAGCTGGAAATATGGACATGAAAAAGCTACGTCGGGCTACCTATTCTGCACAACTCTAAATGAGCTGAAACTTCACAAGGAATTTTTATGGAATAAATAAGAATTATTGGAGCAAATAACTACCAGAGGAGCCCCACCAGGTGGGCACAACCCACCTGGGCGTGCCAGGGAGCCCAGGCGCGCCCTGGTGGGTTGTGCCCTCCTCGGCCCACCTCCGGTGCCCATCTTGTGGTATGTAAGTCATTTTGACCTAGAAAAAAAAATCAAGAGGGGACTTTCGGGACAGAGCCACTGCCTCGAGGCGGAACTTGGGAAGGAGAACTTTTGCCCTCCAGCGGAGCGACTCCGCTGGGGGAACTTCCCTCCCGGAGGGAAAATCATCTTCATCATCATCGCCAACAACCTTCTCATCTTGGGAAGGCCAATCTTCATCAACATCTTCACCAGCACCATCTCCTCTCAAACCCTAGTTCATCTCTTGTGTTCAATTTTTGTACCGGAACCTCGGATTGGTACCTGTCGGTGACTAGTAGTGTTGATTACATCTTGTAGTTGATCACTATATGGTTTATTTGGTGGAAGATTATATGTTCAGATCCATTATGCTATTTAATACCCCTCTGATCATGAACATGTTTATCACTTGTGAGTAGTTACTTTTGTTCTTGAGGTCACCGGAGAAATCATGTTGCAAGTAATCATGTGAACTTGATATGTGTTCGATATTTTGATAATATGTGTGTTGTGATTCCCTTAGTGTTGTCATGTGAACGTCGACTACATGACACTTCACCATATTTGGGCCTAAGGGAATTCATTGTGGAGTAGTTATTAGATAATGGGTTGCCAGAGTGACAGAAGCTTAAACCCTAATTTATGCGCTACTTCGTAAGGGACCGGTTTGGATCCAAAAATTTAATGATATGGTTAGATTCTATCTTAATACTTTTCTCATAGTTGTGGATGCTTGCGAGGGGGGTAATCATAAGTAGGAGGTTTGTTCAAGTAAGAACAGCACCTAAGCACCGATCCACCCACATATCAAATTATCAAAGTAGTGAACACAAATCAAGCCAACATGGTGAAAGTGACTAGATGAAATTCTCGTGTGCCCTCAAGAACACTTTGCTTATTATAAGAAACCATTTTGGCTTGTCCTTTGCCACAGAAGGATTGGGCTATCTTGCTGCATATTATTTGTCGTTACAGTTACGTGCTCGTTACAAATTATCATGCTAGCAAATTATCTATTACTTACAATTTCAGCGCTTGCAGACATTACCTTACTGAAAACCACTTGTCATTTCCTTTTGCTCCTTGTTGGGTTTGACACTCTTACTTATAGAAAGGACTATGATTGATCCCCTATACTTGTGGGTCATCAAGGCTCTTTTCTGGCGCCATTGCCGGGGAGTGAGGTGCTTTTGGTAAGTGGAAATTGGTAAGGAAAAATTATTACTACATGCTGAAATTTATTGTCACTTGTTACTGTGGAGAACAATCCTTTGAAAGGTTTGTTCAGGGTATCTTCACCTCGATCGGAACCACAATTAGTTGCCCCTCAACCCACTACACCTACTGAAAATATTGAATATGAAATTCCTTTGGGTATGATAGAACAACTGCTAGCTAATCCTTATGCAGGAGATGGAACCGAACATCCTAATATGCACTTGATATATGTGGATGAAATTTGTGGATTGTTAAGCTTGCAGGTTTACCCGGAGATGAAGCTAAGAAGAAGGTATCCCTTTATCTTTGAAGGGAAAGGCATTGACATGGTATAGGCTATGCGATGATATTGGATCTTGGAATTGGAATCGGTTGAAATTGGAATTCCATCAAAAAAATTATCCTATATATGCATCTAGTTCATCGTGATCGGATTATATATATATAATTTTTGGCCTCGTGAAGGAGAAAGTATCTCTCTAGCTTGGGGGGGGGGGGGGCTTAATTCAATGTTATATTCATGCTCCAATCATGAGCTCTCGAGAGAAATTATCATTCAAAAATTCTATGCTCGACTTTCTCGTAATGATCAATCCATGCTTGATACTTCTTGTGCTAGTTCTTTTATGAACAAGACTATTGAATTCAGGTGGGACCTCTTGGAAAGAATTAAACGCAACTCTGAAGATTGGGAACTCGACGAAGGTAAAGAGTTAGGTATTAAGCTTAAGTTTGACTGTGTTAAATCTTTTATGAATACGATGCTTTTCAAAAGTTTAGCACTAAATATGGACTTGATTCTGAGATAGTAGCCTCTTTCTGTGAATCTTTTGCTACTCATGTTGATCTCCCTAAAGAAAAGTGGTTTAAATTTCATCCCCCTATTAAAGAAGAAATTAAAGAACCGGTAGTTGCTAAAGAAGAAACTATCATCTACAATGTTGATCGAGTTGTTCCTACTGCTTACATCGAGAAACCACCTTTTCCTGTTAAGATAAAAGAACATGCTAAGGTTTCGACTGTGGTATGTAGAAGTAATATCAAAGCACCTAAATCCACTGAGCAAATCAAAGTAGAATCTAGTGTTGCTATGGTTAAGGATCTCTTGGTCGATAATATTGATGGGCATGTTATTTACTTCGTTGGTGAAGTTGCTGGAATTGCCAAACCCGATGGGAAAGATAAACATACACCCATTGTTGGCATGCCCGTTGTCTCGGTTAAAATAGGAGATCACTGTTATCATGGTTTATGCGACATAGGTGCTAGCGTGAGTGCTATTCCTTTTACCTTATATCAAGAAATTATGAATGACATAGCACCCGCTGAAATAGAAGACATAGATGTTACTATTAAACTTTCTAATAGAGACACCATCACACCACTTGGGATTGTTAGAGAAGTTGAAGTCTTGTGTGGGAAAATAAAATACCCTACTGATTTTCTTGTTCTTGGTTCCCCGATGCTTTTGTCCCATTATCTTTGGTAGACCCTTCTTGAACACCGTTAATGCTAAAATAGATTGTGAGAAATAAACTGTCGGTGTTAGCTTTGGTGATGAGTCTCATGAGTTCAATTTTTCCAAGTTTAGTAGAAAACCTCATAAAAAAGAATTGCCTAGTAAGGATGAAATTATTGGTCTTTCTTCTATTGTTGTACCTCCTACTAATCCTTTAGAATAATATCTGCTAGACCATGAAATGATTTGCATATGCATGAATGAAATGAAATAGATAGAATCTTGTTCGAACAACAACCTCTGCTTAAGCACAATTTGCCTATTGAAACTCTAGGAGGTCCTCCTCCACCTAAAGGCGATCATGTGTTTGAATTAAAACGGTTACCTGACACTTTGAAATATGCTTATCTCGATAAGAAAAAGATTTATCCTGTTATTATTAGTGCTAACCTTTTAGAACATGAAGAAGAAATATTATTGAAAGTTCTAAGGAAGCACCGAGTTGCTATTGGATATACTCTTGATGATCTTAAGGGCATCAGTCCCACTCTATGTCAGCACAAGATTGATACGTCTCCAACGTATCTATAAATTTTTATTGTTCCATGTTGTTATATTATCATTCTTGGATGTTTTACAATCATTTTATAGTCATTTTATATCATTTTTGGTACTAACCTATTGACATAGTGCCCAGTGCCAGTTGCTATTTTCTGCATGTTGTTTACATCGCATGAAATCAATACCAAACGGAGTCCAAAGGCAGCAAAACTTTTTGTGTATTTTTTGGACCAGAAGACATCCGGTGGGGCAAAGAAGTACCGAAGAGGGAGCCCGAGGTGAGAACAAGACACCAGGGCGTGCCTGGAGGCCCAGGCGTGCCCTGGTGGGTTGTGCCCACCTCGGTGGCCTCTCAAACTGCCTCTTTGCTCTATAAATACCACAATATTCTAGAAACCCTAGGGGAGTCGACGAAAATCATTCCAGCCGCCGCAAGTTCCAGAACCACCAGATCCAATCTAGACACCATCACGGAGGGGTTCATCATGTCCATTGGTGCCTCTCCGATGATGTGTGAGTAGTTCTTTGTAGACCTACGGGTCCGTAGTTAGTAGCTAGATGGCTTCCTCTCTCTCTTTTGTTTATCAATACAATGGTCTCTTGGGAGATCCATATGATGTAACTCTTTTTGTGGTGTGTTTGGTGGGATCGGATGAACTTTGAGTTTATGATTAGATCTATCTTTTTATCCATGAAAGTTATTTGAATCTTCTTTGATCTATTATATGCATGATTGCTTATAGCCTCGTATCCATGAAAGTTATCTTGGACGTGATGCCTACATAATGATCATTGCCTGGATATCGTCATGATTATTTGAAGTTTTATCAATTGCCCAACAGTAATTCGTTTACCCACCGTTTGCTATTTTTCTCGAGAGAAGCCACTAGTGAAACCTACGGCCCCCGGGTCTCTTCTTTATTATATTTGCCTTTGCGATCTATTTTTATTTGCTTTTATTTTCAGATCTATAAACCAAAAATACAAAAATACCTTGTTGCAACTTTTACTTATTTATTTTATCTCGCGTTCCCGCGCGATCTATCTATCAATTTATTATAACCTTCTCACGTCCACTTGCCATTTTCTGGCGCCGTTGCCCGAAAGGGATTGGCAACCCCTTTAATACGTTGGGTTGTGAGTATTTGTTATTTGTGTGCAGGTGTCGTTCAGCTAGTGTTGCGTGGTTCTCCTACTGGTTCGATAACCTTGGTCTCATCACTGAGGGAAATACCTACCGTTGTTGTGCTGCATCATCTCTTCCTCTTTGGGGAAATACCGACGTAGTTCAAGCAAGCATCAACGGTTAATATGGAACCTGATGCTAAACCCGTTGTTGATCACCAACATCGGTTAAATTCAAAGATGAACGAAGTGGTGAGAACGGAAATATTAAAACTTCTGGAAGCAGGTATAATCTATCCTATAGCTGATAGTAGATGGGTAAGTCATGCCCATTGTGTCCCTAAGAAAGGAGGTATTACTGTTGTTCCTAATGATAAGAATGAACTTATTCCATAAAGAATTGTTACAGGCTATAGAACGTTAATTGATTTTAGAAAATTAAACAAAGCAACTAGAAAACATCATTACCCTCTGCCTTTTATTGATCAAATGCTAGAAAGATTATCTAAGCACACACATTTTTGCTTCCTAGATGGATATTATGGTTTTTCACAAATACCTGTTTCTCGACCTGATCAAGAAAAGACCACTTTTACTTGTCCTTTTGGAACTTGTGCTTAGAGACGTATGCCTTTTGGTTTATGCGATGCACCTGCTACCTTTCAAAGATGTATGACTGCTATATTCTCTGACTTCTGTGAAAAGATTGTTGAGGTTTTCATGGATGACTTTTACATTTATGGGAAGTCTTTTGATGATTGTTTAAGCAATCTTGATTGAGTTTTGCAGAGATGTGAGCAAACAAATCTTGTCTTGAATTGGGAGAAGTGCCACTTTATGGTTAACGAAGGTATTGTTTTGGGCCATAAAATTTTTGAAAGGGGTATTGAGGTGGACAAAGCTAAGGTTGATGCAATTGAGAAAATGCCACGTCCTAAAGATATCAAAGGTATTCGTAGTTTCCTTGGTCATGGTGGTTTCTATAGGAGATTTATCAAAGACTTTTCTAAAATTTCTAGGCCTCTTACAAATCTTTTGCAAAAGGATATCCCTTTTGATTTTTATGATGATTGTTTAGAAGCCTTCGAAACACTCAAGAAAGCCTTAATTTCTGCACCTATTGTTCAACCACCTGATTGGAACTTGCCTTTTGAAATTACGTGTGATGCTAGTGATTATGTTGTTGGTGCTGTTCTAGGACAAAGAGTTGATAAGAAATTGAATGTTATTCACTACGCAAGTAAAACTCTAGACATTGCACAAAGAAATTATGTTACTATTGAAAAAGAATTTCTAGCAGTGGTGTTTGCTTGTGATAAATTTAGATCCTATACTGTAGATTCAAAAGTAATTGTTCACACTGATCGTGCTGCAGTAAAGTATCTTATGGAAAAGAAAGATGCCAAACCTAGGCTTATTCAATGGGTCTCTTGCTACAAGAATTTGATTTGCATATCACTGATAGAAAAGAAGCGGAGAACCTGATACGTCCATTTTGCATCATGCTTTTATATCGATATTTATTGTATTATGGGCTATTATTTCACATTATGTCACAATACTTATGCCTTTTCTCTCTTATTTTACAAGGTCTACATGAAGAGGGAGAATCCCGGCAGCTGGAATTCTGGGCTGGAAAAGGAGCAAATATTAGAGACCTATTCTACACAACTCCAAAAGTCCTGAAACTCCAGGAAAGTCAGATTTGAAATATATTAAAAATATTGGGCGAAGAAAGCACCAGACGGCGCCACCCACTGTCCACGAGGGTGGAGGGCGCGCCCTACCCCCTGGGTGTGCCCCCTGCCTCGTGGGCCATCTGGAAGCCCCCCGATGCCCATCTTGTAGTATAAGGTGTCTTTTTCCCTAAAACAGATCATAAGGAAGCTTTCGGGACGAAGCAACGCCGTCTCGAGGCGGAACCTTGGCGGAACCAATCTAGAGCTCTGGCGGAGCTGTTCTGCTGGGGAAACGTCCCTCCGGGAGGGGGAAATCGTCACCATCGATCCTCTCATCGTGAGGGGGTCAATATCCATAAACATCTTCACCAGCACCATCTCCTCTCAAACCCTAGTTCGTCTCTTGTATCTGATCTTTGTCTCAAAACCTCTGACTGGTACCCGTGGGTTGCTAGTAGTGTTGATTACTCCTTGTAGTTGATGCTAGATTGTTTATTCGATGGAAGATCATATGTTCAAATCCTTTATGCATATTAATACCCCTCTGATTATGAACATGAATATGATTTGTGAGTAGTTACGTTTGTTCCTGAGGACATGGGAGAAGTCTTGTTATAAGTAGTCATGTGAATTTGGTATTAGATTCGATATTTTGATGAGATGTATGTTGTCTTTCCTCTAGTGGTGTTATGTGAACATCGACTACATGACACTTCACCATTGTTTGGGCCTAGGGAAGGCATTGGGAAGTAATAAGTAGATGATGGGTTGCTAGAGTGATGTAAGCTTAAACCCTAGTTTATGCGTTGCTTCATAAGGGCTGATTTGGATCCATATGTTTCATGCTATGGTTAGGTTTACCTTAATTCTTCTTTTGTAGTTGCGGATGCTTGCGAGGGGGGTTAATCATAAGTGGGATGCTTGTCCAAGGAAGGGAAGTACCCAAGCACCGGTCCACCCACATATCAAATTATTAAAGTAACGAACATGAATCATATGAGCATGATGAAAACTAGCTTGACGATAATTCCCATGTGTCCTCGGGAGTGCTTTCCTTTATATAAGAGTTTGTCCAGGCTTGTCCTTTGCTACAAAAAGGATTGGGCCACCTTGTTTACTTTTGTTACTTGTTACCCGTTACGAATTACCTTATCATAAAACTATCTGTTACCGATAATTTCAGTGCTTGCAGAGAATACCTTACTGAAAAATGCTTGTCATTTCCTTCTGCTCCTCATTGGGTTCGACACTCTTACTTGTTGAAAGGACTACGATAGATCCCCTATACATGTGGGTCATCAGAACCCCGTAGTTGATAACGCGTCTAGGTTGGAGAATGTTCTTGATGACCCACTACCTATTGATGATAGTTTTCCTGATGAGCAATTAGCTGCAATAAATGTTTCTAATAGTACATCTTGGTATGCTGACTATGGTAATTATATTATTGCTAAATACATACCCCTAGCTTTACATACCAACAAAACAAAATTTTCTTCTATGACTTAAGACATTACTTTTGGGATGACCCACATCTTTATAAAGGAGTAGATGGTATTATTAGACGTTGTGTACCTGAGCATGTACAAGAACAAATCCTATGGAAATGTCACTCCGAAGCTTATGGAAGACATCATGCGGGAGACATAACTGCTCACAAGGTATTGCAATCTGGGTTTTATTGGTCTACTCTCTTCAACGATTCTCGTAAGTTCATCTTATCTTGTGATGAATGTCAAAGAATAGGTAATGTCGGTAAGCGTCAAGAAATGCTATGAATTATTCACTTGATATTGAACCATTTGATGTTTGGGATTTGATTACATGGGATCTTTTCCTTCCTCTAATGGGTATACTCATATTTTGGTTGTTGTTGATTATGTTACTAGGGGGGTAGAAGCTATTCCAACTAGTAGTGTTGATCACAACACCTCTATTAAAATGCTTAAAGAAGTTATTTTTCCAAGGTTTGGAGTCCCTAGATATTTAATGACTGATGGTGGTTCACACTTTATTCATGGTGCTTTCCGTAAAATGCTTGCCAAGTATGATGTTAACCATAGAATTGCATAACCCTATCATCCTCAGTCTAGTGGCCAAGTTGAACTTAGCAATAGAGAAATAAAATTAATTTTACAAAAGACTATCAATAGGTCCCAGAAGAATTGGTCTATGAAATTAGATGATGCACTTTGGGCTTATAGAATAGCATGTAAAAATCCTATGGGTATGTCTCCTTATAAAACGGTTTATGGAAAAGCTTGTCATTTGCCTCTTGAGTTAGAACATAAAGCTTATTGGGCAATTAAAGAACTCAATTATGATTTCAAACTTGCTGGTGAGAAGAGGTTATTTGATATTATCTCATTAGATAAATGGAGAACCCAAGCTTATGAAAATGCCAAGTTATGTAAAGAAAAAGTTAAAAGATGGCATGATAAAAGAATCCAAAAGCGTGAATTCAAGGTTGGAGAATATGTTGTTTTGTACAACTCTCGTTTCAGATTCTTTGCAGGAAAACTCCTCTCCAAATGGGAAGGACCCTATGTTATTGATAACCCACAAGTATAGGGGATCACAACAGTTTTCGAGGGTAGAGTATTCAACCCAAATTTATAGATTCGACACAAGGCAGCGGCTCCGTCTCGTGGAACGCGATAATTCTTCCTCCCTGATTTTTTTCTGGAAAAATAGGATTTTATAGCATCGGTTTCAGGGTCTGCGTGACCACCAGGTGGGGACAACCCACCTGGGCGCGCCTGGAGGGGGTGGCGCACCCTGGTGGGTTGTGCCC
Source organism: Aegilops bicornis (assembly GCA_021605145.1). Taxonomy (NCBI): domain Eukaryota; kingdom Viridiplantae; phylum Streptophyta; class Magnoliopsida; order Poales; family Poaceae; genus Aegilops; species Aegilops bicornis. The sequence goes on along the minus strand of CM038675.1, from coordinate 270,849,864 downwards.
ACCCAGCTGCCCCCATCTGGTGGTTCTTGGCTCCAGAAATTATCTTTTATTGTATAAAAAATCCTCGCAAAGTTCCCTTCCAATTGGAGACCTTTTATTTCTGCACAAAAACAACACCATGGTAGTTCTGCTGAAAACAACGTCAGTCTGGGTTAGTTTCATTCAAATCATGCAAATTAGAGTCCAAAACAAGAGGAAAAGCGTTAGGAGGAGTAGATACGATGGATACGTATCAGTCATTGAGAAGGTTTATCGATCTGGAGCTATCAAAATAAATAATTCCGAAGGTACTAACCCGAAGGTTGTTAATGGGCAACGAATAAAACATTATTTCTCAGGTACGCCCATTAATGTTGAAAGCAATATTATCCAAACTATGACACCAGAAGAACACATAAAAGAAACCTTGGAACACTCCGTAATCGTGAAAAAGGAGGTACGTGATACGGTAAGTAAGCGAACTCAAAAAATCTGCAAAAATATTTTACATCCGTTTTGGAATATAACAAAAATTAGGAAAATAAGACCAGGAAGGCACCCCTGGTGGGCACAAGACACCAGGGCGCGCCCAGGTGGGTTGTGCCCACCTCGGGTACCTTCCGGACTCCGTTTTTCTTCCATTTGCTTGTTTCTGAAGATAAAAAATCTTTATATACCCCCCGAACCTATTGACCACCGTATCATGGAGAAATCTTCTATTTTCTTTTCTCGCTATTTTTTGTTAGATTTGTCAGGCCAGGTACCATGGATTTTCCCTTCTCCAAGCATGAATAAGGTGATGCTTGGTTGCCACAGGGGAAGCTAAGGGGAGAGGGAGTTGAGGAGGTTGCCATGGAGGAAGATGAAGGAAACTCTCCTGGAGTTCACTCTCCGGCTTCCGAGAGGGGCACATTGGCTGGCATCTCCACTCGTCCTAATCCTCATCTAGCCATAAGATCATTAAACAGTCAAGAGAACCCTGAAGTTCAAGAAGAACTCCCACCAAGGAGACCTTTACACAGGTTACATCATAACAATTTCACAATTTGATTCACAATTATGGGTTCAAAAATACTCCTCGTATGCATATACCGTCCAATTGGGACATATCCCATCTAAGAGAAAGTGATGCAGGAATAAGTTCTTGGGGGCCGGAGAATAAACATATTATGGCTTAAGTGGAGAAAAACACTGAGTTGCTACATAAAGCCCTTCGTGAGATTCAAGGCTTGAAGGAAGAACTCATGGATATATTGGGAGTTATCTCACCACCACCTCCTTCTTCATCACCAAGAGAAAATTGAGTATTGGGTATGGGCACTCCCCTTGGCTTGCGCCAAGCTTGGGGGAGGTGCCCCGGTATCGTATCACCTCCACTATCTTTTGCCTTTATTTACCTTAGTTCGATCCATAGTTATCTTTTGCTTTAGAAGAATAAAAGTTTAGTTCGATCCTTTCTTTTCAAGAGTTTGCTTAGTGGTCTATCTTTGTAATCATATGCGACATATATAATAAAGTTTAGTTGGAGTTTTCTCTCTCTTTACTTTCATGTTCAAAAACAGAAAAAGAAAGGAAATAAATGAAAAAGATCATATGCTAATCTTATGGTAAGTAATGACACCACATAAGGAAAAGTATAAGTAGAAAATTTTATTGGAGATTGACAAACATAGCATTGGTCAATGATGCAATTCATGAAAGAATTAATAAGGGAAGAGAAGATTCACATGCAAATAGATTATCTTGGAAATCTTTTGTGATTGTGAGCCCCCATCAAAATATTATATGCCAAAATTGTTGACGTTGGACAAGGAAGACAACATAATGATTTATGTTTGTTCATATTCACATAGAAGTTATATTGTCATAGATCCTTCAACATGTGGTGCTTGCCCTCATCTTTGCTAGCCAAAATTCCGCACCAAGTAGAGATACTACTTGTGCATCCAAAAACCCTTAAACCCAAATCTTATTTTCAAGAGTCCACCATACCTACCTAAGGATTGAGTAAGATCCTTCAAGTAAGTTGTCATCGGTGCAATAAGGCAATAAAAATTGCTTCTAAAAGTGTTAGATCATTTAATGTAAGAGAAAATTGAGCATTGTACAAACTTGTGATGGCAAAGAATAAAAATGACAGACTGCATAATAAAGGTTGCTGTCATAAGGGGCAATATAATGTGATGTTCTTTTACACTAAGGGATTGAGCATACAAACAAAAAGTGCATGGCAACCTCTGCTTCCCTCTGCGAAGGGCCTACCTTTTAGTTTTATGTATTTACTTGCATGCAAGAGTCAAAGTTTTTCTCTCTATTCCTTTTTATTTTTCTCTTTTGGCCCCGCAAGTAGGCCACAATGAGAACACCAAGAGGGAGTACTGGGAAGGCCGAGAAGACATGGTTAGGAGTGTACCGATTGGTGAGAAGCTCTTCATAGGAGGAGACCTCAATGGTCATGTGGGTACATCTAACACAGGTTTTGAAGGGGCGCATGGGGGCTTTGGCTATGGCATCAGGAATCAAGAAGGAGAAGATGTGTTAAGCTTTGCTCTAGCCTACAACATGATTGTAGCTAACACCCTCTTTAGAAAGAGAGAATCACATCTGGTGACTTTTAGTAGTGGCCAACACTCTAGCCAGATTGATTTCATCCTCTCAAGAAGAGAAGATAGGCGTGTGTGCCTAGACTGTAAGGTGATACCTGGAGAGAGTGTTGTACTGACATAAGCTGGTGGTTCTTGACTTCCGCTTTGGATTCGTGTCCAGCGGATAAGCATGCCAAAGTCGCTAGAATGAAGTGGTGGAAGCTCAAGGGGGAGGTAGCTCAGGCGTTCAAGGAGAGGGTCATTAAGGAGGGCCCTTGGGAGGAAGGAGGGGATGCAGACAATGTGTGGATGAAGATGGCGACTTGCATTCGTAAGGTGGCCTCGGAGGAGTTTGGAGTGTCCAGGGGAAGGAGAAGCGAAGATAAGGATACCTGGTGGTGGAATGATGATGTCCAGAAGGCGATTAAAGAGAAGAAAGATTCCTATACCTGGATAGGAGTGCAGACAACATAGATAAGTACAAGATGGCGAAGAAGGCTGCAAAGCGAGCTGTTGGTGAAGCAAGGGGTCAGGCATATGAGGACCTCTACCAACGGTTAGGCATGAAGGAAGGCGAAAGGGACATCTATAAGATGGCCAAGATCTGAGAGAGAGGAAGACAAGGGATATTGGCCAAGTCAAATGCATCAAGGACGGAGCAGGCAAACTCTCGATGAAGGACGAGGAGATTAAGCATACATGGCGGGAGTACTTCGACAAGCTGTTCAATGGGGAGAATGAGAGTTCTACCATTGAACTAGCAGATGACTCCTTTGATGAGACCAGCATGCGTTTTGTGCCGCAAATCTAGGAGTCTGAGGTCAAGGAGGCTTTAAAGACGATGAAAGGAGGCAGGCAAGGCGATGGGCCCTGATTGTATCCCCATTGAGGTGTGGAAAGGTCTCGGGGACATAGCGATAGTATGGCTAACCAAGCTTTTCAACCTCATTTTTCGGGAAAACAAGATACCAGAAGAATGGAGATGGAGTATATTAGTACCAATCTTCAAGAACAAGGGGGATGTTCAGAGTTATACTAATTACCGTGGAATTAAGCTGATGAGCCATACAATGAACCTATGGGAGAGAGTCATTGAGCACTGCTACCTCTTGAGCTTGCATTGGTTTTTCCCTTGAAGAGGAAAGGGTGATGCAGCAAAGTAGCGTAAGTATTTCCCTCAGTTTTTGAGAACTAGGGTATCAATCCAGTAAGAGACTACACGCAAGTCGCCTCGTACCTACACAAACAAATACGAACCTTGCAACCAACGCGATAAAGGGATTGTCAATCCCTTCATGGCCACTTGCAAAAGTGAGATCTGATAGAGATAATTAGATAAATATTTTTGGTATTTTTATGATATAGATTGAAAGCAAAGATTGCAAAGTAAAAATAGATTGGAAACTTATATGATGAAGTATAAACCCGGGGGCCATAGGTTTCACTAGTGGCTTCTCTCAAGATAGCATAAGTATTATGGTAGGTGAACAAATTACTGTCGAGCAATTGATAGAAAAGTGCATAATTATGAGAATATCTAGGCATGATCATGTATATAGGCATCACGTCCGCGACAAGTAGACCGAAACGATTCTGCACCTACTACTATTACTCCACACATGGACCGCTATCCAGCATGCATCTAGAGTATTAAGTTCATAAGAACAGAGTAACACATTAGGCAAGATGACATGATGTAGAGGAATAAACTCAATAAATATGATATAAACCCCATCTTTTTATCCTCGATGGCAACAATACAATACGTGTCGTTTCCCTAACATCGGGATCGAGCAACGCAAGATTGAACCCAAAGCTAAGCACTTCTCCCATTGCAAGAAAGATTAATCTAGTAGGCCAAACCAAACTAATAATTCGAATAGACTTGCAAAGATAACCAATCATACATAAAAGAATTCAGAGAAGATTCAAATATTGTTCATAGATAATCTTGATCATAAACCCACAATTCATTGGATCTCGACAAACACACTGCAAAAAGAATCACATCGAATAGATCTCCAAGAAGATCGAGGAGAACTTTGTATTGAGATCCAAAGAGAAAGAAGAAGCCATCTAGCTACTAACTGTGGACCCGAAGGTCTGTGGTAAACTACTCACACATTATTGGAGAGGCCATGGTGTTGATGTAGAAGCCATCCGTGATCGATTCCCCCTCCGGCGGAGCGCCGGAAAAGGCCCCAAGATGGGATCTCACGGCATGTAAGGTTGCGGCAGTGGAAATAGGGTTTCGTGGTCCTCCTGGATGTTTTCGGGGTATATGGGTATATATAGGAGGAAGAAGTAGGTCGGTGGAGCTGCGAGGGACCCACGAGGGTGGGGGCGCGCCTGCCTCCTCGCTTCTTTCTTGATGTCCATTCCAAGTCCCCTGGATCACGTTTGTTCCAAAAATAACTCCCCCGAAGGTTTAATTCCGTTTGGACTCCGTTTGATATTCCTTTTCTGCGAAACACTAAAATAGGCAAAAAAAATTGCAATTTGCACTGGGCCTTCGGTTAATAGGTTAGTCCCAAAAATAATATAAAAGTTTATAATAAAGCCCATTAAACATCCAAAACAGATAATATATTAGCATGAAACAATCAAAAATTATAAATATGTTGAAGACGTATCAAGCATCCCCAAGCTTAATTCCTACTCGTCCTCGAGTAGGTAAATGATAAAAACAGAATTTTTGATGTGGAATGCTACCCAACATAATTTTCAATGTAATTTTCTTTATTGTAGCATGAATGTTCAGATCCGAGAGATTCAAGATAAAAGTTTAATGTTGACATACTAGTAAGCTTGCACGTGCAACACATGTCTCAATCAAGACATGCTATGAAATTCATGTGGGTATTGTATTCTCAATCCATATTGAGATTAATTAACTTCCATTTTAGTTACCTCACAAATAGGACATCTCACATTAGTTCAAGTGTTCAGGTACACGATAGTTGAAGTGTACATGTGCCCAATAACACCGTCAATGGATAATATACCCAAACTAATATATGATTCATATAAATAAAACAATCTACTGCAACCTTTCATGTTGTAAAGAACACCACCATCACACCATTGAACTACAACTCTGGAGATCGGGAAACAATGCTTGTACTGCGTTTGTTTCACCATCTCCTAAGAAAAAAAGTGGAGCTAAAAAATACCAAGTAACTTCTTTCACGGCTTCACCCAAGAAATTGTAAGCAAAACTTTCAATTATCCCAGATTTAAAGGGAAAATGCAATGTCTTTTTTTCTTGCCACACACCCCATCAATAAAAAGGCCCATGCTATCTTATTCTCTATTACTCTCTCTATTCCTAAATATAAGTCTTTTAAGAGATTCCACTATAGACTATATACGGAGCAAAATAAGAAAACCTATACTAAAAAGGCATCTATATACATCCGAATGTAGTCTTTATAGTGCAATCTCTAAAAAGACTTATATTTAGGAACGGGGAGTACATCGTAGCCAAATCATGTAATGTTTCATAGGATCAGCCTATTTGAACCTCCTTTACTTTTCCACCTTTTTCTTTTGCAATTAGAGTATGGTGACGGTAGCATCCCAAGTGCTATGCTTATGCTTAGACTGGGTAAACAAAATGCAACGATGAGCTCCAGTGAAATGACACTTGAATGCACGTGAAAGAGGATGTTAAAATACAAACAAATTGAACACTTGGATTGTACAATTCAACGCTTTGTTGAAATAGTAAGCATCAATAAGCTAGTCCTTAGTAACGACCATAGCAGTTACTAAATTAAAATAGCAACCAAGATATAACAGGACCCTATAGGGGGGAAAGGTCGCAAACTGCAAAACGCTAAATATTCGAGTGCCAATGGTAAGCATAGTGACTCATCTCATGTGTAATGAAACTTCAGAGATGTTCTTAAGAATGAAACTTATTCTGAATTTTCTGAAACCCAAAGGCCAATCTAAAATAGATTTCTTCCGATCTAGAAAGCCCGACCAGTCTGAAAAGAGATAATTAAAAGAAAAATAACACATATGTATCGGTACAGAGGGAGTTCTGTTTACAACACCACATGAAAAATAGTGATACATCCATCTAATAGCATCTATGACAACCATATAGAGATTTAAATAAAAAGATGGATGATAAAAAGTGCCTGCATGAAGCAATACACTGCTATACGATCATGGAGCAAAGTAAACATATCTTTGATCTTCAATCTTGCCACATAGTGTTGGCCTTTGTTTCACAGGAGTTGTGCGGGTCATCTTCCTGATTGGCAACATTTGATGTAGGCCTTTCAACTCTTCACCCCAAACCATTTTCTTTAGTAAATGAGAAATGTCTAACTGCTCCCGGGTGCCCCTACACCCCCATGAACAGTAAATCCATATAAAATTGAAAAAAAATCAAAAAAATCTGAAACTTTCAGGGATCAAATATTATCAAAGGTTTGATGTTCCTGCAAAGTTTCAGCAACAAATAACCTTCGTGGAGCCCTCATAAAAAAACTAAATCACTGCTAAAAAATGTACATAAACTTTGAACAATGATTTTGTTTTTTATTTGAGTGCTATTCGAATGTTATTTTTAGCTAAAACTTTGCAAGATGATCAAAAGTTTCATGATGTTCGATGTTCCAAAGTTTCAGATTTTTTTGATTTTTTTTAGTTTGTTTTGAATTTACTGTTCATAGAGGGTGTAGGCACCCGGATGCTGAAAATCTTATCTCTTAGTAAATATTCTGCAAAAGAAAGGCTGGATTAGGTTCATAAAATCAAATGACATAAAACAGAATACCAGAACAATCAAATGTACTATGTCACTACCAAAGAGTGAATAAATCAATTATGATTTCTATGTCACTAAATTCTGTATAATCCAGATGGCTCTCAAATATAATACAAAAGAAAACTGGTTTACATATATAGTAGGTTGAAGATTTTAAGAAAAAGACCAATCTACTTTTTAGCAGGTGTTTACATATATACGTTTACGTTACAACTGAAACTTAGAATTACTGGTTGCTAAATGACATGCATGAAAAATTGAACTCGTGTTTTTTACTTCTTCCTTTTTGAAGTATTTGATGGAGAACAATGATTTCATGGTGATTGGGATAATCGGTCCACCTGGTCTGGCAAGTCAACCACTGCGAACGAGCATTATGGATACGACACAAGCTCCCCCTTAACTGCATTCATATACTCATATGGTTCCATTGTACTTAAATTGCAGTTCCCTTTTTACTTATACTATGGTTCCTTCTACCTTTTGTCTTGCTAGTAACCAATAATTGATCAATATTTTCTGCTGCTCTGGCGTTTTCTTGGTATCTGTCTATGATATTTTGCTGGTCTTATCAGAAGGGAATAATGATTTTGCCATGTGGGAGCCCATGCTTACAGTAAGTTGTCTGGTTATAATTTCTATGTACACACTTCTTTAGGGAATTATAATCATTTGTTTCTGGTAGTGTATCTCATTGGACTTGATGCATTATGTTCTAACATTATGAGAATGGAATTGTTCCATTATATGGTACTAATGAAAACGTTTGGCATTAATCTGTGTTCATCTAACTAAAATATGGTGACTCCACCCTATAGCTAAAAGTGATATTTGCCAATATTGTGGAAAGCTAAAATGAGTGTTGTACTGTATTTCTACATGTTACTTTGCTGAAGTGACATAGCAGACCCATCATTTTAATCTTCATTATCTTCACCGAACAAGGGAAAATAAAATTGATAACCTCATCAGGCAGTGAAGATTGCATGGTCAGTCTCTGTTTTGTGCATGCTAGGTGAGCATCATGAACTGTTATACTTGCCTTACGAGTATTTTTCCTTCAATCAGATTCTCACTTATATTTCTGTGAATAAATAAATATTTTCATTTTCTTGTTGGGAAAAAAGTCCCTGTAATCCTTCCCGCCACAGCCTAATGTGGGCTGCATGCCTTAGCATGTGCCTGATCCTTACAGAGTTTGAGGGCAGCTACTAGACTTCATGATTTGGCAAATATATATTTAAGGGTGAATAAGGACATTTAATCATTTCATATACCATGAACATCATAAAAAGCAGATTGAGCATGTGGAGATATTTAAGTGTGCATAGTTGATACATTTTCCTTTTGTTGATCATTTGCTTGATGCTTGTTCTGCGGATTGGAGTTTGTTCTCAAAGAAGGAGACACTGATCGCTAGCGAAACATATGACCAAGAGTCCCCAGGACCTACATCATCGACTAATAACCAGCCTCAAACACCTGCCCAGGTCAGCTATCTTTCTCAAACCAGTATTTTTTGGTTTGTTCATTCGCCATGTCATGTGATTTTGATTTAATTGATAGGTTGTATATTCCTTTGATCAGTATAAAAAGGTTATAAGTTTTGAGTCTAAGGTATACCCCTAATGCCACTTTACATGCTGTTGAAAACTGCAGTTTGCTCCAGCAGTAGTGAGGATGCCTTGCAGTATGATACTTGATACCATGCTAACAGAATTATGATTACCGAAGGTTGAATAACACCGGGAAATATATGGCGGTAGCAAGGTCTGAGTCAGTCTTTTTAGCACTCCTATGCTACTTCATGATAGTGAATCTACCCGTGCATCCATATCTGGAGTCCTCTTCATATGATGATGCAGAAGAGCACACTGCTGCTGTTGAAGCCAAAGGTGCTTGGAAAACATAGCTAATACAGAGATCTGAGACTACAATTAAAACCATAGGAAGCACCTCCAGGACTAGAATGAGCAGCTCATGCAGCTACTCAACATAGTGAATGTGAGCTGCTCATTCTGGTTCTAGAGGCGCTTCCTACGGTTAATCTTGGTAGGGCCGACACACTATAAATTAATTAGCCTTGTCTTCATTGCAGAATTGAAATCATCTTAAATTCAAATTTAATCTATTAATGGACTCTTCCATATCTCGATCAGAAGACCTTGAGTGGGGGTGGAGGCTGGATTGTGAGCCAGATGCCCCTTCAACAGGGGCAGTAAAGGAGAAGAAGATAGTTGTTTAACGGTATGGTTATGTGTTTAGGGAATTATAATCATTTGTTTCTGGTAGTGTATCTCATTGGACTAGATGCATTATGTTCTAACAATTTGAGAATGGAATTGTTCCATTATATTCTACTAATGAAAACGTTTGGCATTAATCTGTGTTCATCTAACTAAAATATGGTGACTGCATCCTATAGCTGAAAGTGATATTTGCCAATATTGTCGAAAGCTGAAATGAGTGTTGTACTGTATTTTTACATGTTACTTTGCTGAAGTGACATACCAGACCCATCATTTTAATCTTCATTATCTTTGCCGAACAAGGAAAAATAAAATTGACAACCTCATCAGGCAGTGAAGGCATGGTCAATCTCTGTCTGTGAATGCTAGGTGAGTATCATGAACTGTTATACTTGCCTTACGAGTATTTTTCCTTTAATCAGATGCTCACTTATATTTCTGTGAATAAATAGATCTTTTCATTTTCTTGTTGGAAAAAAGTCCCTGTAATCCTTCCCGCCACAGCCTAATGTGGGCTGCATACCTTAGCATGTGCATGATCCTTACAGAGTTTGAGGGCAGCTACTAGACTTCATGATTTGGCAAATATAGGGTGAATAAGGACATTTAATCATTTCATATACCATGAACATCATAAAAAAGCAGATTGAGCATGTGGAGATATGTAAGCGTACATAGTTGGATACATTTTCCTTTTGTTGATCATTTGCTTGATGCTTGTTCTACGGATTGGAGTTTGTTCTCAAAGAAAGAGACACTGATCGCTGGCGAAACATATGACCAAGAGTCCCCAGGACCTGCATCATCGACTAATAACCAGACTCAAACACCTGCCCAGGTCAACTATCTTTCTCAAACCAGTACTTTTTGGTTCGATCATTCGCCACATCATGTGACATCGCATGGGGCATCAGTAGCGACCCACACACTAGCGCAAGGATGAAAGATGGGTACATCAAGTGCATACCAGCCAGAAGACCTCACCTCATTTCTCCAAACTGTGAGTATTGTTGTCCTGTAAATTTTTTGGGTGTGCACCAAGCATTAGATGAATTGCCTTCAAGAACCTCATGGTCAACTGCATGTGCCCTTTGTGTCTGCAACTGCATACTTGCTGTCTGAAATTCATCACGAGTTAGGCTTTAGGAGAAAATATTTCCTTGAGAATTTTATAGATAAATGACAGAATTTTGGTGCTACTAAGAAAGGATATGTTACTTTTAGAGCTTTGTGTTTGCCTGATTATGCAAACTGATACATACTACCTAGAAGTTCAACAGTCAAGATCCAATGTAAATGGTAGTAATTGAGGATCTCAAAAATAGGCATCGCAAAAATCTTTCAAAAATGACAACGCTTGGCCAAAAGGCTAAAGAAGAAAACCTGTAGATTCTTTTGGTTTGCCGATTCCAAGCTGAGTGAAAAAAAAATATTTACACGTTACTGATTCATGTACTTCTAGAAGTAATGTTAGTGGAAAATTTGCACAACCATCATGATTTGGTACTGTCCACGTGCCCCTTGAATTCGATGAGTACACTGGTCGGTTAAAAAATGATAACATTGTTTTCTTCATAGTGGTTATGTTTCTCTATATTTTCTACTTCATCTGAATCCTAGAGTTGTAAGATTGTACAAAATATTCTTTGATTATTTTGGGCCATAAACTTCCCATCCTACTATTCTTTCTATAGGGCATGCAATTCTGTTCGGCCGCTGCTACGAATCAGCCGGATGATTTCTTAGGAAATCATCCGCCTGTTCAGCCGTCAGGTCCGCGTCCTAGGGCCTTTGGATCACAACAACGCCACGACAGCAGCGCATCGCGGCAGCTTCACAAAGCCATTGCAACCCCGCGCGGTTCTTGAACGCAGCACCGACGACGTCCTGCGAGCTCCATTGCAGCCCGGGCGGAGCTCCATTGCAGCCCCGAGCGAGCTCCATTGCAGCCCCGGCGGAGCTCCAACGCAGCACCGACGCTCCGGCGAAGCTCCATTGCAACTCTGGACGAGCTCCACTATAGCCCTGACGTGTCCGGCGACACTCCAATGCAGCACCGTCGGCTCCGGTGAAGCTCCAATGCAACGTATGACTGACGTTCATGGCAGCACCGGTGGCGTGATGAAGCTCCACTGCAGCCGGAGTTGAGGAGAGATGCCCCGTCGCAACAGCAGCTCCGCCACCCACCGGTGTGGTGTACTGCAGCTCTGCCGCCCTCCGATATCTGCGAGGATGCAACAACACACGCGCTGCATTGGAAGCATCCGCCACCGCCGATGAGATCCATCGGTTGCAGCACCCCTCCCGGCAGCACCGGCGGCATTCCATCTGACGTGCTTGCAACTGCAACCGCAGGGCAACACCGGCCGCGCCGGAGCTCAGGTGCTGCTACAGCGGAGCTTGGTGTTGTGCAGCTCTCCTCTGCTTGCATCAATGGCGGAGACACCATGGATTGCAGCGCGGGTGGGGCCCCATGGATTGCAGCGGGGGAGCACGCGTGGAGGGGCACATATGGCTAGCATGGGAGGCGTTGGAGAAGAAGGTGAGATGGAAGATGGGGTGGTGGAGAGAAAGAGAGCGTTCAGGGGATTGGGATTGGGGGAGGAAGACGAATAGAGGACGAGCGGGGAGCAAGACGAACAGAGGACGAGCGACTTCGGGAGATAAGGGAAGGAAGTGGTGCGTGGGGCCGGACACGTGTTGTGCGTCCCGAGCGGTTTAAACAGCCAGAAAATCAGCCGGTTGAAAAATAACATTTTTCATTCTATTCCCGTTCAGAACTGATTTAAACAGCCAGAAAATCAGCCGGTTGAAAAATAACATTTTCCATTCTGTTCCCATTCAGAACTGACATGCGGCCATCTTCTCTCTACCGTTACTCAAGGTATGTTGAAAATATGAGAGTTGTACATTATCAAACGGTTCTAATTGGGCGATAACGGCTAGAGTTTATTTTTATTTTTGTTTACTCATCCTAATTTTTATTTGCCGTTGTAGTTACCTTCCAATGCATAAACAATGCCCAACCTGATGGTTGTATTGCAGTTCAGTCAATCATCTTTCTTCTATCAAACACATATAAATCTGAAATCGCACATACGGCGAAGGGCTATAACACCAACAACGTGTCAGTGCATGCCTTACATTATAATAGTCTGACGGTCTTTGTTTTACTGTCGCTTCAGTATAAAGCACAAGCCCTCACCTCTATTTTCAGTGAGACCAACTATCTAGAATCCTCCCTCCATATTAAATCCGTTGATATGATTTATTTTTCTTAAAAGGCTTTGTTTGATGTAGATATTGAAATTGATATTGCCAAACTTGTAATATGAAAATAAAGCTCAACTATTGGACCTTTCTTTCAACATATCTTTGCTGGCCTCCGTTTACTATAGTTTTTGTTAGCTTGTTCATTTCTTGATTGGTGCTTGACATCACAGGTGCATGTGGGAATGCCCTACAGACTGATGAACATGAATCATAGGAACCACCAAAGCATGAAGGGAACAACCAGTATGGATTGGGAACAACAAGATGAACTAGCTTTTTTTGGCACTCTTGCATACATTGAAGATTTTGCGGCATTTGGTTGCATCTGAACTGACTTCTATTTGAACCATAGATTGATGAGTGATTTGTTGCATTCTTCACTTGCACAAACTATGTCTATTTGAACCAAATTTGTTGTTCAATGGTCTGATTAAATATAGCTCTGCAGGCTTAGGGTATCATGGCCACAAAGAATTATTGTTAATGGGAAGCTATTTTAACTCTGGTCAGGAGCCGACATTACTGCAAGTGCTTGTGCAGGCACAAGGTCTATTTAAATGGGGATGCTTCTTTGGTCTAATAGCATGAGAGATGAAAGTTTGAAGTGAATTCTATAGTAATGTGTTTTAAATCTCTACTTGTAAGTTCAAACAAATGTCCTAATTTATCAATATAGTAAATAAATCATTCATGCTATAAGTACTCCATTTTTATGTGTAACTTGCTCGGCTTACCAAAGCAGAAAGGTCAATGGCATTCTGTTTAGAGGGAATAATCCAAAGTGGACAAAATTGCATGAATGCATTTCTCTTGAGAAACGAAATTGCCAACAAAATTGGGGATGAGATTTAGTAATTGAATTGGCACGATGTGTATCAATTCTGTTCTGCAAATTGGGAGGATAGATGGTATATAACCTTTTTATTGTATTATGTGGGATTACGAACTATTCCTTGTAGATTGGGAGGATATATGGTAAAGAGCATGTACTTCCAGACAGTTGAATTTGGGGGAGCCTGCTGGTCGTCTGTTTGATGTTCGAACACGTCTGTACGTATGAGGGATAAAGGAGCTTCGACCTTGGAGAAAATCATAATCATTTGTCTTATTTATATATATGCATTAATTATAGCCCGTAGCAACGTTGTGCTGTTATTTTTATTATATATTATATATAATTATAGTTTGGCGGCTCGCAAGACAATCTATACCCTGCGGGGTTCTGCTTAACAATCAGAATATGGCTAGGACCGAGACATGTTTGCTGTGCGGGGCTCGCGATACTTGGCGGGCATGCTATACTCTCTTGTCCGATGGCAGGGAGTGTGTGGGCGCTTGCACCTGATAATATAGTCGAGACTATGAGCGGCCACTTGGAGGAAAGTGCAAAGGATTGGTTGTTTGCCTTACATGAAATACTAGCCAATGATGATTTTGTTCGGGTGGTGGTGACACTATGGACGATCTGGGGAGCAAGGAGAAAGGCCATTCATGAAGATATATTTCAGCCACCACATACAGTACAAGGTTTTATCAACTCTTATTTATCAGAGTTACAGGTGATCAATGGAAGAGCTCCAACCGCTCGGACTAATGCCATACCGCAGCACATACCTCGCTGGATTCCGCTGGAGGACGGATGTGCAAAGCTGAACGTGGATGCGGCGGTATCACGCCGTGGTTTTGGGGCGATCGGAGTTATTTGCAGGGACCAACAAGGTGGCTATATGGGCGCCTCTGCCATTGTTTTCAGATATATTTCGGACCCAACAACGCTTGAAGCATTGGCAGTTAGAGAAGCTATGGATCTAGCCGATAATCTCTATGCCCAAAGAATTCATGTGGCATCGGACTGCAAGGTGGTGGTTGACGACATTCAGAAGAAAAATTTGTCGAGTTATGGGGCTATAGTTCAAGAGATTATAAACCATTCTCTTTCTTTTACTTTCTGTAATATTGTTCATGAACGTAGGAGCTCAAACTTTGAAGCTCACAATTTAGTGAAGCATGCACTTACCCTGGGAGCTGGCCGCCATGTTTGGCTGGGGCATGCATCTAGGGAATCTTCCGTCCGTCCATGTAAACATTGTGACGAATCAATAAAGCTTCGTGGAATTGTCTCAATAAAAATATAATTATATTATGCAGTAGGAAATATCATTTATATTTCATCATGGTATAGTTGTAATTATTGCTGTGATGAATTTTTTTGTAATTATTTTTTATACCTCACAAAATAACATATATATTTATAGTATACATACCTCACAAAATAAACAAATTTGTATATATATATATATTAAACATGGTTCATAAAAATAATTATTTTTATGCTTATTACATATACTAAGGGTATCACAACAAAAATCATAGGAAAAACATATATACTTGGTTAATGTTGGTTTGTTTGTTTTTGTTTTTGTTTGACAAATTTCCGTAGCCTATCCAATTAATTTAAAATAATTTAAGCAATTCCAGACGCCTACTTACTTATATATGAACATTATAGTTTGTTGTTTTCCTCGAATTGATGTGTTAGTAAAATGATAAAAGCAGCATATTTTTCTAATATAACCAAATGCTTTTTCTATTATGGAGAAAACTGTTGTGTTAGTTTCACATTTAGTTTTATTATATATAATATATGATTTTATGATGCAGTAAAAAATATTAATTATATTTCAGCATAGATCTAAGTTGATGGGTTCCGACATACGCACTGATGCAATGATGACAGACCACACTGAAACACTACGAGAAGAGGTGCATATAGCTAACCTTCCTCTGTATGTATCTTATAGACGATAATACAGAAGGGCTATTTTTTTTAGATTACAGGAGACATGGATATGGACTTTGGAGATGCACGGAAAGAACCCATTGAGGGTTCGGGGACAAAAATTCACAACATAATAATGTCGAAGAGGTTATATCTCATAACAAACCAAAAAAGGATGCTAATTTACATGTTATCCCACAAGGTATTTCTTAATATTATTATCAATCTTTTTTTTGTGATATTGCCTTTTGTATTCAACTAATTTGTCTCATTTTGTTTACTAAGTTGGCTCATTTTTTTATGAATTCGATAGACTATGTTTGTACCCCAAGAGATATTACAGTCATCGAATCAATCAAGTCTGCCCCCAAGAATACCCAGTTCGTGGACATTGGAGATGCCTTGTTAGCAACTGACTGTTTGAAATGCCTTATCAAAGATGATATGTTCTTACATGACGGTGTAAGACCAATTGCACAAACTTTGTAATTAATAAAATGAACAATATATAATATCATAAAATATAAATATGATCTAAATGTTGATTATAGGTGATAAATGCTTACATATATTGCATGCTTGCTCACGAGCATCTACAAGACAGGGCGAGTGAAAAGGTACACATTATTAGCACGTTTGTATCTGGGCAGATAAAAGAAGACGCAGGAAGAGACATAGACCCATCAAAATATCATTGCATCGTGCGTCATGTTAATACTTATCTACAGCAAGATATGGTTAGTTTTTGTCTCATTATCCATGCATATAATTATGGATTGTTTTTATTTAATTCATATGTATATCTATTTATGAAAATTTATATCTAATTGTGACTGTGACTTGTATGATATTTACACCAGTTATTTATTCCGATTAACATGCTAGGCTACCATTGGTATCTAGCAGTCGTCAATGCCAAAAAAAGTGAGATCCAAGTATTGGAATCACTTGGTTCTCGGGTCAAACGCAATGACCTTGCTACTACGGTAACTATTTATTTTTTACTCATCTTAACACATGTTTTGTTTGGCTTGATCCCTAATATTTCTTATATATAAAATATTTACTAGGACTCAAGAAATGGCTGAAACTTGCAGAGCATAGTCCGGAGTTTATCAGAGGTCATAAGTGGCCCGATCTCAATGTTACAAAATGGACGGTTGTAGAGCAGTTTATGTAGATTTATCTATAGCAAGATATGGTTAGTTTTTGCCTTACCCAGCAAGATATGGTTTATTGTTGTTTCTAATAGCTCCACTTGTAGATTTATCTTCCCTATGCATCCATCGGCCGATACATCTTGTACATCATCGACAAAGAGGCATGTTGTCTATATATTATGGATCCTATTCAAACATCACAATCGTCAGAGGATAAAAAATTAAGGCATGCACTAAAATTAAAAAGTTTTGCAAGGGATTCTAAAGAAGCACTCGAAACAAAGATGCCTGGTTGGAATTCTGGTATCTCTAAATGGCAACGTTTATTTCCGTTTGGTGTTCCAACGAGTATAGACGGGTAATGAATTAATAACAAAAACATTTACTTTTGTTATCACTATATTCTTTATATTCTTAATTTAAAGTTTTGCAGGAATGTGTCTGGCTATTTTGTTTTTCATTTTATGCTCTGGTGGAACGGTAAAGAATTGGTCAAGCCGGTTTGCGCGGTGAGTATTGTGCGTTACATGTTTTAAGACCTTCGGCGTGAAATTTTCATACTAACTACATGTATTGTTTGTGCAGGATGAGTATGAATTGAGGAAGCATTTTTTATTATACTTGCTAAAACATCGTGGGAATGAAGCTAGATGAAACTTTCCTGATATTGTGAAAGAATTTCTTAAGCGCATCATCTATATATTAATAGTTTTGTAATAGATGTTCAGTTGGAACATCACTCAGTTTGTTGCATGGACATGTCGTTAATTTTTCTTTATGCTATCAAATTACATTGCAACAATGGACTTCAGTTATTAAATAATTGTGTTTGTGTTATATTGTTTGTATGTGTGGAATTTAACATTTAACTCTGGTAAACTATTTCAAGAGCCCGTGGCAACGCACGGGCACTCTACTAGTAAATTGCTAAGTACACACAGAGAACAAATTAGATCAAGGTTAGCGGTTAGATTAAGTTTAATGGGCCTAATCGTGCGGTGGTAATAGACCCGTGTATATTTATGGGGTGCATTTAGAGGAGTTCTTGTTCGATTATTTAATAGTAGTGGAGAAAAATAATAATACTTCAAGCATACTGACTAAGCAATTGTGTCTTCTCAAAATAACATGGTCAAAGAAAGTTCATCCCTACAAAATCATATAGTTTGGTCATGCTCCATTTTTGTCACACAAAAATGCTCTCATCATGCACAACTCCGATGACAAGCCAATCAATTGTTTCATACTTTAGTAATCTCAACCTTTTTTTAACTTTTACGCAATACATGAGCGTGAGCCATGGATATAGCACTATAGGTGGAATAGAGTATGATGATGGGGGTTGTGTGGAGAAGACAAAAAAGGAGAAAGTCTCACATTGACGCGACTAATCAATGGGCTAGGGAGATGCCCATCAATTGATGTCAATGCAAGGAGTAGGGATTGTCATGCAACGGATGCACTAGAGCTATAAATGTATGAAAGCTCAACAAAAGAAACTAAGTGGGTGTGCATCCAACTTGCTTGCTCACGAAGACCTAGGGCATTTGAGGAAGCCCATTGTTGGAATATACAAACCAAGTTCTATAATGAAAATTTCCCACTAGTATATGAAAGTGACAAAACAAGAGACTCTCTATCATAAAGATCATGGTGCTACTTTGAAGCACAAGTGCGGAAAAAAGGATAGTAGCATTGTCCCTTTTTATTTCTTTTCTCTTTTTTTGGGACTTTATTTTTTTATTTGGCCTTTCTCTCTCTTTTTTGGAATAATGCTCTATTAATGATGATCATCACACTTCTATTTATTTATAACTCGATACTAGAACAAAATATGACTCTATCTAAATGCCTTCGGCGGTGTACCGGGATGGGCAATGAATCAAGAGTGACATGTATGATAAGTTATGCATGGTGGCTTTGCCACAAATACGATGTTAACTACATGATCATGCAAGGCAATATGACAATGATGAAGCGTGTCATAATAATTGAGACGGTGGAAAGTTGCATGGCAATATATCTTGGAATGGCTATGCGATGTCTACTATGCAACCTTCTCCTTGTAGAAGTTGTTGGGCCTCCAAGTGCAGAGGTTTGTAGGACAGTAGCAATTTTCCATCAAGTGGATGACCTAAGGTTTATCAATCCGTGGGAGGTGTAGGATGAAGATGGTCTCTCTCAAACAACCCTGCAACCAAGTAACAAAGAGTCTCTTGTGTCCCCAACACACCCAATACAATGGTAAATTGTAGAGGTGCACTAGTTCGGCGAAGAGATGGTGATACAAGTGCAATATGGATGGTAGATATAGGTTTTTGTAATCTGAAAATATAAAAACAGCAAGGTAACTAATGATAAAAGTGAGCACAAACGGTATTGCAATGCTAGGAAACAAGGCATAAGGTTCATACTTTCACTAGTGCAAGTTCTCTCAACAATAATAACATAATTGGATCATATAAATATCCATCAACATGCAACAAAGAGTCACTCCAAAGTCACTAATAGCGGAGAACAAACGAAGAGATTATGGTAGGGTACGAAACCACCTCAAAGTTATTCTTTCGGATCGACCTATTCAACAGTTCGTACTAGAATAACACCTTAAGACACAAATCAACCAAAACCCTAATGTCACCTAGATACTCCAATGTCACCTCAAGTATCCGTGGGCATGATTATACGATATGCATCACACAATCTCAGATTCATCTATTCAAACCAACACAAAGTACTTCAAAGAGTGCCCCAAAATTTCTACCGGAGAGTCAAGATTTAAAACGT
This sequence comes from Aegilops bicornis, assembly GCA_021605145.1. Taxonomy (NCBI): domain Eukaryota; kingdom Viridiplantae; phylum Streptophyta; class Magnoliopsida; order Poales; family Poaceae; genus Aegilops; species Aegilops bicornis. Next base: position 270,830,269 of record CM038675.1, on the reverse strand, counting down.
GTGCCAACCCCTATGCATAGGTTCATGGGCGAAACCCGCAAGTTGATCACCAAAACATACATCAAGTGAATCACGTGATATCCCATTGTCACCACAGATACACATGGCAAGACATACATCAAGTGTTCTCAAATCCTTAAAGACTCAATCCGATAAGATAACTTCAAAGGGAAAACTCAATCCATTACAAGAGATAGAGGGGGAGAAACATCATAAGATCCAACTATAATAGCAAAGCTCATGATACATCAAGATCGTATCACCTCAAGAATGCGAGAGAGAGAGAGAGAGAGAGAGAGAGAGAGAGAGAGAGAGATCAAACACATAGCTACTGGTACATGTTGGGGAACGTTGCAGAAAATTAAAAAATTTCCTACGGTTTCACCAAGATCCATCTATGAGTTCATCTAGCAACGAGTCATGGGAGAGTGATTGCATCTACATACCACTTGTAGATCGCGTGCGGAAGCGTTCAAGTGAACGGGGTTGATGGAGTCGTACTCGTCGTGATTCAAATCACCGATGATCCTAGTGCCGACCGGACAGCACCTCCGCGTTCAACACACGTGCGGAGGCGGATGACGTCTCCTTCTTCTTGATCCAGCAAGGGGAGGAGAGGTTGATGATGATCCAGCAAGACGACGGCGTGGTGGTGGATGCAGCAGAACTCGGCAGGCTTCGCTAAGCGACTACGGGAGGAGGAGGAGGTGTAGCAGGAAGGGAGGCGCCAAGGGCTTCAGGTGCGGCCACCTCCCTCCCTCCCTTTATATAGGTGCAAGAGAGGGGGAGGGCGCAGCCTTGCCCCTTCCTCCAAGGAAGGGTGCGGCGAAGGGGGAGGAGTCCATCCTCCCAAGGCACCTCGGAGGTGCCTTCCCTCTTAGGACTCTCCCTCCCAAGTCTCCTTGGCGCATGGGCCTCTTGGGGCTGGTGCCCTTGGCCCATATAGGCCAAGGCGCACCCCCACCAGCCCATGTGGCCCCCCGGGGCAGGTGGACCCCCCCTGTGGACCCTCGGACCCCTTTTGGCACTCCCGGTACAATACCGATAAAGTGCGAAACTTTTCCGGCGACCAAAACAGGACTTCCTATATATAAATCTTTACCTCCGGACCATTCCGGAACTGCTCGTGACGTCCGGGATCTCATCCGGGACTCCGAACAACATTCGGTTTGCTGCATACTCATATTCATACAACCCTAGCGTCACCGCACCTGAAGTGTGTAGCCCCTACGGGTTCGAGAGACATGTAGACATGACCGAGACGTTCTCCGGTCAATAACCAACAGCGGGATCTGGATACCCATGATGGCTCCCACATGTTCCACGATGATCTCATCGGATGAACCACAATGTCAAGGACTCAATCGATCCGTATACAATTCCCTTTGTCTAGCGGCATTGTACTTGCCCGAGATTCGATCGTCGGTATCCGTTACCTTTGTTCAATCTCGTTACCGGCAAGTCTCTTTACTCGTTCCGTAACACATCATCCCGTGATCAACCCCTTAATCACATTGTGCACATTAAGATGATGTCCTACCGAGTGGGCAGAGATACCTCTCCGTTTACACGGAGTGACAAATCCTAGTCTCGATTCGTGCCAACCCAGATGACACTTTCGGAGATACGTAATGCACCTTTATAGCCACCCGATTACGTTGTGGACGTTTGGTACACCCAAAGCATTCCTACGGTATCCGGAGTTGCACAATCTCATGGTCTAAGGAAAAGATACTTGACATTAGAAAAGCTTTAGCATACGAACTACACGATCTTTGTGCTAGGCTTAGGATTGGGTCTTGTCCATCACATCATTACGCCAATGATGTGATCCCGTTATCAATGACATCCAATGTCCATGGTCAGGAAACCATGACCATCTATTGATAAACGAGCTAGTTAACTAGAGGCTTACTAGGGACATGGTGTTGTCTATGTACCCACACATGTATCTGAGTTTCCTATCAATACAATTATAGCATGGATACTAAACGATTATCATGAACAAGGAAATATAATAATAACTAATTTATAATTGCCTCTAGGGCATATTTCCAACAGTCTCCCACTTGCACTAGAGTCAATAATCTAGTTCACATCGCCATGTGATTAACATCGATAGGTCACATCGCCATGTGACCAACATCCAAAGAGTTTACTAGTGTCGCTAAACTAGTTCACATCACCATGTGATTAAGACTCAATGAGTTACGGGGTTTGATCATGTTTTCCTTGTGAGAGAAGTTTTAGTCCACGGGTCTGCAGTATTCAGATCCGTATGTACTTTGCAATTCTCTATGTCATATTGTAAATGCTGCTTCCACGTTCCACTTGAAGCTATTCCAAATGGTTGCTCCACTATACGTATCCGGTTTGCTACTCAGAGTCACTTTCGGATAGGTGTTAAAGCTTGCATCGACGTAACCCTTTACGCCGAACTCTTTATCACCTCCATAATCGAGAAACATGTCCTTATTTACTCCAAGGACAATTTTGACCGCTGTCCAATGATCCCCATTCTGGATTATTCTTGTACCCTTGGTGACTCATGGCAAGGCACACCGGTCTTGATTACACGGCATAGCATACTATAGAGCCTATGTCTAAAGCATAGGGGACGACTTTAAATCCTTTCTCTCTTTTCTGCCGTGGTCGAGCTTTAAGTCTTAACTTCATACCTTACATCTCAGGCAAGAACTCCTTCTTTGACTGATCCATCTTGAACACCTTCAAGCTCATGTCAAGGTATATGCTCATTTGAAAGTACCATTAAGCGTTTTTTGATCTATCCTCATAGATCTTGATGCTCAATGTTCAAGTAGCCTAATCCAGGTTTTCTATTGAAAAACACTTTTCAAACAACCCTATATGCTTTCCAGAATTCTACATCATTTCGATCAACAATATGTCAACAACATATACTCATCGAAATTCTATAGTGCTCCCACTCACTTCTTTGGAAATACAAGTTTCTCACAAACTTTGTATAAACCCAAAATCTTTGATCATCTCATCAAAGCGCACATTCCAACTCCGAGATGCTTACTCCAGCCCTAAGAAGGATCGCTGGAGCCAGCATAACTTTTAGCATCCTTAGGATCGACAAAACTTTCTGATTGTATCACATACAACCTTTCCTTACAAAACTGGTAAGGAAACTCGTTTTGACATCCATCTGCCTGATTTCATAAATGCAGCTAATGCTAACATGATTCCGACGGACTTAAGCATCGCTACGGATGAGAAAATCTCATCGTAGTCAACTCCTTGAACTTGTGAAAACTCTTTGCCACAAGTCGAGCTTCATAGACGGTGACATTACCGTCTATGTCCGTCTTCTTCTTAAAGATCCATTTATCTCAATGGCTTGCCGATCAACGGGCAAGTCCACCAAAGTCCATGCTTTGTTCTGATACATGGATCCTATCTCGGATTTCATGGCTTCTAACCATTTGTTGGAATATGGGCCCACCATTGGTTCTCCATAGCTCGTAGGTTCATTGTTTTCTAGCAACATGACATTCATGACAGGATCACTGTACCACTCAAAGCGATCTGGCGTCCTTGTCGCCCCACGAGGTTCGGTAGTGACTTGATCCAAGTTTCATGATCACTATCATAAGCTTCTACTTGAATTGGTGTAGGTGCCACAGAACAACTTCACGTGTCTGCTACACACTAGTTGAAGTGATGGTTCAATAACCTCATCAAGTCTCCACCATCCTCCCACTTAATTCTTTCGAGAGAAACTTTTCCTCGAGAAAGGACCCGTTTCTATAAACAATCCCTATTGCTTTCGGATCTGAATGAGGAGGTATACCCAACCGTTTTGGGTATTCTATGAAGTTGTATTTATCCGTTTTGGGTTCGAGCTTATCACGATGAAACATTTTCACATAAGCGTCGCAGCCCCAAACTTTTAAGAAACGACAACTTAGGTTTCTCCAAACCATAGTTCAAACAGTGCCGTCTCAACGGAATTACGTGGTGCCCTATTAAAGTGAGTGCGGTTGTCTCTAATGCCTAACCCATGAGCGATAGTGGTAATTCGATAAGAGACATCATGGTACGCACCATATCCAATAGGGTGCAACTATGATGTTCGGACACACCATCACACTATGGTGTTCGAGGCGGTATTAATTGTGAAACAATTTCCACAAAGGTCTTAGTTGCGTGCCAAAGCTCGTAACTCAGATACTCATCTCTATGATCATATCATAGACATTTTATCCTCTTGTCACAATGATCTTTAACTTCACTCTGAAATTACTTGAACCATTCAATAATTCAGACTTTGTGTTTCATCAAGTAAATATACTCAACATCTACTTGAATCATCTGTGAAGTCAGAACATAACAATATTCACTGCATGCCTCAGCACTCATTGGACTGCACACATCAAAATGTGTTACTTCCAACAGGTTGCTACCTTGTTCCATCTTACTGAAACCGAGGCTTTTCAGTCATCTTGCCCATGTGGTTGCATATCTCAAGTGATTCAAAATCAAGTGAGTCCAAACGATCCATCTGCATGGAGTTTCTTCATGCGTATACACCAATAGACATGGTTTGCATGTCTCAAACTTTTCAAAACGAGTCAGTCCAAAGATCCATCAACATGGAGCTTCTTCATGCGTTTTATACCAATATGACTTACATGGCAGTGCCACAAGTACGTGGTACTATCATTACTATCTTATATCTTTTGGCATGAAAATGTGTATCACTACGATCGAGATTCAATAAACCATTCCTTTTAGGTGCTAGACCATTGAAGGTATTATTCAAATTAACAGAGTAACCATTATTCTCCTTAAATGAATAATCAGTATTAAGCAGACATAATCCAATCATGTCTATGCTCAACGCAAACACCAAATAGCAATTATTTAGGTTTAACACCAATCTCGATGGTAGAGGGAGCGTGCGATGCTTGATCATATCAACCTTGGAAACACTTCCAACACGTATCGTCAGCTTACCTTTAGCTAGTCTCCGTTTATTCCATAGCTTTTATTTCGAGTTACTAACACTTAGCAACCGAACCGGTATCTAATACCCTGGTGCTACTAGTGAAGTACACATTAACATATTGTATATCCAATATACTTCTATCGACCTTGCCAGCCTTCTTATCTACCAAGTATCTAGGGTAATTCTGCTCCAGTGGCTGTTCCCCTTATTTCAGAAGCACTTAGTCTAGGGTTTGGGTTCAACCTTGGGTTTCTTCACCGAGCAACAATCGATTTGCTGTTTCATGAAGTGTCCCTTCTTGCCCTAGCCCTTCTTGAAACTAGTGGTTTCACCAACCATCAACAATTGATGCTCCTTCTTGATTTCTACTTTCGGTGTCAAACATCGTGAATACCTCAAGGATCATCATATCTATCCCCGACATGTTATAGTTCATCACGAAGCTCTAGCAGCTTGGTGGCAATGACTTTGGAGAAACATCACTATCTCATCGGAAGATCAACTCCCACTCGATTCAAGTGATTGTTGCACTGAGACAATCTGAGCACAAGCTCAACGATTGAGCTTTTCTCCCTTAGTTTGCAGGCTAAGAAAATCGTCAGAGGTCTTATACCTCTTGATGTGGGCACGAGCCTGAAATCCCAATTTCAGCCCTCGAAACATCTCATATGTTCATGACGTTTGAAAACGCCTTTGGTGCCTCAACTCTAAACCGTTTAACCGAACTATCACGTAGTTATCAAAAGCGTGTATGTCCGATGTTCGTAACATCCACAAACGACGTTTGGGTTTCAAAGACACCGAAGCGGTGCATTAAGGAACTAAGCTTTCTCGACCGCATAATTGCTCTTGTCAAATTTCAACTATATTTTCTCTAGGAACATATCTAAACAAGAGAACTAAAGCGCGAGCCACGACATAATTTGCAAAGATCTTTTGACAATGTTCAGGATAATTAAGTTCATCTCATGAACTCCCACTTAGATAGACATCCCTCTAGTCATCTAAGTGATTACATGATCCGAGTCAACTAGGCCGTGTCCGATCATCACGTGAGACGGACTAGTCATCATCGGTGAACATCTTCATGTTGATCGTATCTACTATACGACTCATGCTCGACCTTTCGGTCTCCTGTGTTCCGAGGCCATGTTTGTACATGCTAGGCTCGTCAAGTTAACCTAAGTGTTCTGCGTGTGTAAATCTGGCTTACACTCGTTGTATGTGAACGTAAGAATCTATCACACCCGATCATCACGTGGTGCTTCGAAACGACGAACTTTAGCAACGGTGCACAGTTAGGGAGAACACTTTCCTGAAATTGTTATGAGGATCATCTTATTTACTACCGTCGTTCTAAGTAAACAAGATGCATAAACATAATAAACATCACATGCAATTATATAGTAGTGACGTGATATGGCCAATATCATATAGCTCCTTTGATCTTCATCTTCGGGGCTCCATGATCATCTTGTCACCGGCATGACACCATGATCTCCATCATCATGATCTCCATCATCATGATCTCCATCATCGTGTCTTCATGAAGTTGTCACGCCAACGACTACTTCTACTTCTATGGCTAACGCGTTTAGCAATAAAGTAAAGTAATTTACATGGCGTTCTTCAATGACACGCAGGTCATACAAAAATAAAGACAACTCCTATGGCTCCTGCCGGTTGTCATACTCATCGACATGCAAGTCGTGATTCCTATTACAAGAACATGATCTCATACATCACATATATCATTCGTCATTCATCACAACTTTGGCCATATCATATCACAAAACACTTGCTGCAAAACAAGTTAGACGTCCTCTAATTGTTGTTGCAAGTTTTACGTGGCTGCAATAGGGTTCTAGCAAGAACGTTTTCTTACCTACGTGAAAGCCACAACGTGATTTGTCAACTTCTATTTACCCTTCATAAGGACCCTTTTCATCGAATCCGCTCCAACTAAAGTGGGAGACAGACACCGCTAGCCACCTTATGCAACTAGTGCATGTCGGTCGGTGGAACCAGGTCTCACGTAAGCGTACGTGTAAGGTCGGTCCGGGCCGCTTCATCCCACAATACCGCTGAAGCAAGATAAGACTAGTAGCGGCAAGAAAGTTGACAACATCTACGCCCACAACAAATTGTGTTCTACTCATGCAATAGAGAACTACACATAGACCTAGCTCATGATGCCACTGTTGGGGAACGTTGCAGAAAATTAAAAAATTTCCTACGGTTTCACCAAGATCCATCTATGAGTTCATCTAGAAACGAGTCATGGGAGAGTGATTGCATCTACATACCACTTGTAGATCGCGTGCGGAAGCGTTCAAGTGAACGGGGTTGATGGAGTCGTACTCGTCGTGATTCAAATCACCGATGATCCTAGTGCCGAACGGACAGCACCTCCGCGTTCAACACACGAGACGGAGCGGATGACGTCTCCTCCTTATTGATCCAGCAAGGGGAAGGAGAGGTTGATGATGATCCAGCAGCACGGCGTGGTGGTGGATACAGCAGAACTCCGGCAGGCTTCGCTAAGCGACTACGGGAGGAGGAGGAGGTGTAGCAGGAAGGGAGGCGCCAAGGGCTTCGGGGTGCGGCCACCCTCCCTCCCTCCCTTTATATAGGTGCAAGAGAGGGGGGGAGGGCGCAGCCTTGCCCCTTCCTCTAAGGAAGGGGTGCGGCCAAGAGGGGAGGAGTCCATCCTCCCAAGGCACCTCGGAGGTGCCTTCCCTCTTAGGACTCTCCCCTCCCCAAGTCTCCTTGGCGCATGGGCCTCTTGGGGCTGGTGCCCTTGGCCCATATAGGCCAAGGCGCACCCCCACCAGCCCATGTGGCCCCCCGGGGCAGGTGGACCCCCCCTGTGGACCCTCGGACCCCTTTCGGCACTCCCGATACAATACCGATAAAGTGCGAAACTTTTCCGGCGACCAAAACAAGACTTCCTATATATAAATCTTTACCTCCGGACCATTCCGGAACTCCTCGTGACGTCCGGGATCTCATCCGGACTCAACAACATTCGGTTTGCTGCATACTCATATTCATACAACCCTAAGCGCCACCGAACCTTAAGTGTGTAGACCCTACGGGTTCGGGAGACATGTAGACATGACCGAGACGTTCTCCTCAATAACCAACAGCGGGATCTGGATACCCATGTTGGCTCCCACATGTTCCACGATGATCTCATCGGATGAACCACAATGTCAAGGACTCAATCGATCCCGTATACAATTCCCTTTGTCTAGCGGCATTGTACTTGCCCGAGATTCGATCGTCGGTATCCCAATACCTTTGTTCAATCTCGTTACCGGCAAGTCTCTTTACTCGTTCCGTAACACATCATCCCGTGATCAATTAATCACATTGTGCACATTAAGATGATGTCCTACCGAGTGGGCCCAGAGATACCTCTCCGTTTACACGGAGTGACAAATCGATCTCGATTCGTGCCAACCCAATGCAGACACTTTCGGAGATACCTGTAATGCACCTTTATAGCCACCCGATTACGTTGTGGACGTTTGGTACACCCAAAGCATTCCTACGGTATCCGGAGTTGCACAATCTCATGGTCTAAGGAAAAGATACTTGACATTAGAAAAGCTTTAGCATACGAACTACACGATCTTTGTGCTAGGCTTAGGATTGGGTCTTGTCCATCACATCATTCTGCCAATGATGTGATCCCGTTATCAATGACATTCAATGTCCATGGTCAGGAAATCATGACCATCTATTGATAAACGAGCTAGTTAACTAGAGGCTTACTAGGGACATGGTGTTGTCTATGTACCCACACATGTATCTGAGTTTCCTATCAATACAATTATAGCATGGATACTAAACGATTATCATGAACAAGGAAATATAATAATAACTAATTTATTATTGCCTCTAGGGCATATTTCAAACAAAGACATACCCTCAGCCCCGAGGGTGAACTACTCCCTCCTCGTCATGGAGAGAGTCGGGATGATGAAGATGGCCACCGGTGAGGGATCCCCCCTCCGGCAGAGTGTCGGAACAGGGTCCCGATTGGTTTTTGGTGGCTACAGAGACTTGCGGCGGCGGAACTCCCGATCTATTCTGTTCCCCGAAGGTTTTAGGGTATATGGATATATATAGGCGAAAGAAGTCGGTAAGGGGAGCCACGAGGGTGGAGGGCGCGCCCAGGGGGGTGGGCGCGCCCCCATGCCTCGTGCCTTCCTCGTTGCTTCCCTTACGTATACTCCAAGTCTTTTGGATTGCTTCCGTTCCAAAAATAACTCTCCCGAAGGTTTCATTCCATTTGGACTCCGTTTGATATTCCTTTTCTTCGAAACACTGAAATAGGCAAGAAAACAACAATTTGGGTTGGGCCTCCGGTTTATAGGTTAGTCCCAAAAATAATATAAAATTGTATAATAAAGCCCATAAATATAAAAAACAAATAATATTGCCGAGCGCACCAAGGCCGGTGGACGACGGCGAGGCCCCAGACTGGAACGACCCGGAGATGGGGAAGACGCGACAGTGGAGTCGCAGATGGAGAGGAGTGGGAAACTTGACTGGTTCGTGTGCGTGGCAGCACTGCCGCGGTGCCGCCCACGGGAGACACGAGCAAGAACAGAGGTTGAAGAAGGAGCACGGTTGTTGGATTAACATCCAACAGTCCAAATTGCTAGAATCATTTGTTGATTAAGTTGACAAAGCCCTGCGTACACGTCCGCTTAGTAGGCCCATAAATCAGCCACCAAATCTGACAGGTTCCAGCTGTCAACAGGAGGAATATTTTTTTTCGCATAACAAGGAGGCACTTCCTTCCGTGCAAAGATACAACAAGTGGGTCCCAGCTGTCAGGGGGAGGAAACAGCTTAATAAGGAGGAACTTTCCTTGCGTGCGACCATGGACCTCGTGGGTCCCAGCCATCAGGCTCTCCACGTACAGTCATCTTCCGTTGACTCTCGTATGTTGACCACGCCGTGCCGAGCGCACCGAGGTGGTGGACGATGGCGAGGCCCCAGACTGTAATGACCCAGAGATGGGGAAGACGCGGCAGTGGAGTCGCAGATGGAGAGGAGTGGGAAACTTGACTGGTTCGGGTGTGGCGTGGGCCTACACTCGGCAGAGAATAATAGGAGGTGTGGAGTGGAGGGATGGCCTAGCCGTCGGCGGGGTAGTGTTTCGCTGAGGCGCGCAAAACAACGCCGCTGGACGCCGGAGGCTAGAGCAGGCGGTCCCGGCAGTGCTGGGGGAAGAAGACGAGAGATTGAAGAAGAATGTCATCCGTTGGATGTAAATCCAACGCCTTCTTAGGCTTCGACCTACTGTCCCACATCTCAGCCAGTCCATTTATTTTTTTAGTCCATTTGGTGGGCTGGGTGAAACAATGATGTAGCATCTATGCAGCCCGTTTATATATATGGTAAAATTTAAAGCTCATTTGCATTTTTCTCGAAATCCGTGGACTTGCTGGGCTGGGTGAAAATATCATGTTGGGCTAGACGGAGAAATGTTATAGAAACATAAACACATGATTGCACGTCTATTACCAAGCATTGGTCAAGAAAAATCTTTGCAAGCTTATATGCATAATCACTATGAGTTAACTTGCCAAGTTATATATAAACATTTATTATTATTATTTTGTAAGAACTTTCAACTTACGAAATAAAATATCATTTTAATTTGATGAGTTAATAGTACGTGGGACAGTTGAGTTAGGGAAAAGTACTGGGAGAGAACTCAGTTTACATCGAAAAAGAAAGTGGGGAAAATTCAAATATAGGATTAATGAAAACGAAAAATAAAGGAAGTGGAAAGGTCTATAAGATGGTTGGACGAACGACAGGTTTAATCAAACCTTATGTTGTTTCTATTATATATATGTAATAAAATAAGATATAAATATAGGTTCAGTTTTGCATTCTTATAGAAAACATAGGTTCAGTTTTGCATTCTTATAGAAAAATAGAAGTGAGCTCTGCGCTGCCTTGAAAAAACAAACATAACTTGGGCTGCTGATGTTATAAACAAGCTAGGTTGGGAGCCCAGAGGCCGCTTGATACCTGCTGGATCCAAAAAATGTTGAAACATGTCGTGGGCTGCCCGTGTTAAACAACAAAACCTAGGCCATGGACCTGGTGGGCCCGGGACTGTCAGCCTCTCGACGAATAGTTGTCTCCCGATTCCTCTTGTTTTGCTGACCATGTTGGGAACGACAGACGGCGGAGCCGCGGCTAGAGCACCAAGGCGGAGGACGACGTCGAGACCTCGGACCGAACGAACCGGAGCGGGGGAAGACGCAGGTGAAGGCGAGTACGAGGGTTGACTTGTTCGGGTGCAGGGTGGGCCGGTGGAGCTGTCGCCACCGGACAATGTGTGGGAGTAGAGGGATGGCCTGGCCAACGCCATAGGCTATGATGGCCAGCCGTTGTATAGGAATAGGACGAAAGATTGAACAAAATAAATAGATACAAATGGATAGGTGGTTGGTCCCATATGTATGTGTACGAGACCTGCTCGGTCCACCTGAGGAGGGGAATATGTTGGGAGGAAGGAGATTCAAAGCACGACAGCCGAGTGAACTAGTTTTTTTAATGGACAAGTGAACTAGTTACATACATAAGCAAATAGCAACTAAAAAAAGCAAACAGGTTAATGGGTTCTTAAAATAAATATTTCAGACAAAACAGATAATTACGACACATAGGCTAATGCATGAAACACTTAGATGATAAAGGTGCTTATAAACAGATAAAGTACAACATCTAGACCTCCCTGGCACGCTTGATCACGACGCTGCGGCTATCCGTGTACTCGTCGGTTACGGGAAGCAGACACACCCTCATGTCCAAGATCCGCCTGTACATGTCGTAGCATGCGTATGCGTCCTTGGCCGCGTAGGTTATGTAGGCTAGATTCAGAGGTACCTCCCACGTGTTCAGGTCCTTGGTATCATTGTCTTCTTTCATGTTGGCGTATCAGGGGTCGATGATGGTCTCGGCGAGGTCAACCACGGAGTCCTTCTCCTGCCCGTTGCCGATGATCTTGTATTGCTTCTGGATGTCGACAAGCTTGTTGCACCAGATGGCTGAATCGTCGCGTTCTTCCTTCTCTCCACCGTAGTGAAGGTGCAGCTGGCGCTGCCAATGAAACAGGCGAATGCTCTAGAACCTCTGATGGCCCTACAGCAGTGGTAAATGAGAACCTCGTCCTGCACACATACCTAGGCGACGGCGATCCGTTGTTCCCTGTCAGGAGACGAATGGATGGGCACAAGGTCTAGTCCTGCGACCTTGTGCTTTCTCGTCATGTAGGTACTGCTTGAACTCGGCAAGGCAGAGCTTCACCGAGTCCGGATCGTTGGTGTACATCACATTCAACTTGGTGCAGCCATAGGACTGAACGGCGAATTCAAAGGGGAACTCCTTGCTGAAGTCCATATCCAGCAGGCTAACCCCTCGGATCGCCATTGGAGTCTCTTCAAGTGAACGAGTGGGTAGGCGGCGGCAGCAGTTCATTTTTTGGCTCTTGGGGAACTGGATTCAATAGTAAACTTAGTGTGTACAAGCGACAACAGTTACTACCCCTCCCTCGCCCGCTGCACGCCCGGCAGAAGATGCACCCTCGGTGCATTCAAACGCCTCCATTAAGAAACCTACTCCGGCCACACGTCGGTTCACGAGCGGGTCTGCATTGGTACTGTAATAACAAAAGTTAGTGGTCACTTTACTTAAATTTAATTAGCTTTAATAGAAATTTATACTTAAAACAAGCAATGCATTGGCTCGTTCTATCAGTGCCACAAGATCAACATGCACAACAATTAGAATTATTATTCTCGGGGCCTTTACGATCGGCACATTTGTCGCACTTTCACACGAGATAATACTACCAAGTTTGAACTGTTTGTTATGGTTGTTGTCCTCTGCATCATCATGCCGTGTTTCCCAGCTTGCAAGATTCAGAACCAACAAATAAGATCCAAATAATAAGTACAACAAAGATGCCTACACATCTCATTGATTCCCAGCTTCCAAGATTTAGAACCAACAAATAAGATCCAAATAATAAGTACAACAAAGATGCCTACACATCTCATTGATTCCCAGCTTGCAAGATTCATAACCAACAAATAAGATTCAAATAATAAGTACAACAAATATGCCTACACATCTCATTGATTCCCAGCTTGCAAGATTCAGAACCAACCCATTAGAGCCTTTTTGATAAAGTGAATGCCGGGATTAAATCCATCTTGGCTAGCCGTGTCATACAACCGAAGAACTTGGCGAATGCTCTTGACCGTCACAACATCTGTAGTTGAGTATTACTATTTGCACAAAGACAAACAAGAAGAGCATGATTACTATAATAGTGTCATTCCTTGAACTCAACCTGAAGCTCCACTCGGATGAGGCCCGCCTCGAGTTCCATGATTCAATTCGCGCCTTTTTCTGCAATTCACCTGAAATGAAGCAAAGATTGCATCATTCAACTAGCAATAAGTACTTGCTCTCATGAGCTGGCAAGGTGTTCTTCCTTAGTAGTAGCACTAAAATTGAGGAACATTAAGGCTGGCTGTCCGGCTCATGTAAGGTGCAACTATAATTTGCTTATCCTTTTGTGCAGTTCCACTAAAATAAAGTGCCATTGTGGTGACAGTGACGGCTCATCTTGCAAAGGCTAATAAAATGTTGCACGAGATTACTAGCAAAACTTGACGGAGATTTTGGAAACTCCAATCACCATTGTGTGCAGTTCCACCAAAGTTGAGAGATGTTGCCCATGCGACATTTTAGTTGAACTGCACAAGACACTCATTCCAAAAAAAAGTGGTTTGTGCAGTTCACCAAAAGGTCACAACAACAACAAGGTGAAATGGATATCCCTATCTGCACAAAAAGATAGAAAGTAAACAGTTGCTGGTCAATAAGAATATACGAAACATACACGAAATGAGAAGAAGCATCTTAATTATGTTCATGGCAATCACGCAAGGACAGTAGAAATTTTAAAACGTCAGCAATGCTTCATGTTACCGGAAGCATTATGACAACAATGACATTCGTCAAATATGGGATTACTTTAATGGTGGCATTGCTTGTTTACGGAATCTGATAAATCAACGGCAGCCTAAAGAGTTGGTTTAAGGGCATGGGGCCGTGGGGACACTAGGACACTCGGCAGCGTAAAGGAGCAACTTACTTATCATCTTTGGGGAAAACAGCAGGAGTACCATTTGTAACACAGTTTAATTGCATCTTATAACTAGAGGCATTAGATTAACAATAACACTGGTTAGACATGTCCCTAAGGTAACAGTGTGATCGCTTCATTTTACATGCACCCTTACATTAACAACAAAGAAAAGGTTGGTATAAGGATAGTGGACGATCGGACAATGTACCTACAAGGAGGCATAAAGTGGTGATGCCGAGTTTGTTCATGCTATGTGAGGGCAGCAAATCTAATCTCGGAGACCTTTTACTATGTGAGGGCAGCAAACCTAATCCTCGGAGACCTTTTACTATGTGAGGGCAGCAAATCTAATCCTCGAGACCTTTTACTATGTGAGGGCAGCAAATCTAATCCTCGAGACTTTTTACTATGTGAGGGCAGCAATTCTAACTCGGAGACCTTTTACTATGTGAGGGCAACAAATCTAATCCTAGACATGCTCGCTGACTTGTCCACCAGCCGCCACTTTCTATCCTTTTTCAACCAATAATAGATCTGTTCCTTATCCAGTTTGTATTATGCTTTTCCCATTATTTCCCTTTTCAACCAAGAGACTGGTTGGGTATCCGGTCTCTACTACTTTCACCATACTATTTACTCTTTGAATCAAGTCCTAGATTCATGCTACAACTTTCCCCCCTTTCTTCATTGTTTGCACAAAGTCCTAGATTTGAATGCATGAAGTAGCTTTACCTCTAATAATACTAAAAATTTAGGTGGCTTTCGAAGAGCTGATGGGAGTAGAAAAAGATGCACATGCAGACACGTGGGGAGCTGGGGCAGTAGAGCAAGGCTGCTTTCAAAGAACTTATACCTGAGGGTCGTCGGGATGTCAGCGGCGGCAGGTCAGATCTGCGCACAATACGGCAGGGAGGAAGAAGGGTCGGAGGATCTCCCGAGCCGGCGCTGTGTCGGAGAGAACGACACAGGCAGAGGATCGGGCCCCTCTGGCAGCTGTGGGTTTCCTCCCTCGCCGGCTATGACCGCGTGAACGACGCACCTAGTCCTCTACACACACCAGCCGAAGGGATCCGGCCGGATCTGTGACCAATGAAAGCAGAGAGAAAATGTCGCCATCATTGTCTTGTTTATATCTCAGAGGGTGAGAGAATGAAGAGAGCAACCCCAGTAAAGCAAGCGCTCAGGCCCCTGCGTACATATATAGTGGAGTTATTATCTTTTTCTCTCCACAACAAGCGTTTCAATTTGTGTACGTCGCATTAAAGAAATGAAACTCTCTATTTAAGGTGACTAACTGTACGACTCCTACTTACTACTAGTAGTAGTAGTATTGTTCACTTGTGCTCCCCGCCCCCCCCCCCATTCATTGAAGAACCCCACGGGTGAATAAACATACAGTACTAGTATTTATATAGAACGAACAAGCTCGAACTATTTTCGCGTAGTTAAAAGTTGAGGGCGGGGGTTTTCCCGGGCAGTACGCGCAACAGTTTTCGCGTAGGCGGTTTAACAGAGAGGCGAGGAGGGTGAGGGAGTAGCGGATTCAACTTACTGCTCGAGAGGTCGTGCTGTGCGATTTGACGGTGCGTTACTGCTGGAAAGACTTGTGATATGACTACTCACTATAGTCATGAATTCTTGGCAGACGACCGGGTGATGCCCCTTCCGCTCCGCACTCTAACTGGTGCATGACACGTACACGTCGACGCGGATGCTGTTGGCTGTCCCACATGTCGGCGAAGTAGTATGTAGTAGTAAGAAGGAGCAAAGATTCATGCGGTATAAATCTTTCTAGAGATTCCAACAAGTGACTACATACGGTGAAAAATGAGTGAATCTACACTCTAAAATATGTCTACATACATCTGTATGTTGTAGTCAATTTGAAATGTCTAAAAATACTTATATTTAGGAACGGAGGGAGTAGTAGTAATACTACTCATGTCGGAGGAGTGCGAACCATGGCATCCAAGTGAATCGGCAGTAGAAAACAATGTGCTGATATGGCCATAAAAAACAATGTGCCACGGTCCAGACTGTAGCATGTGCAGTACTACTCCTCTTTGTTTGGATCCTGAGTTAGAGCTAGTTTGGATTATCCAAACAGGAGGGGTTAGTTTGAGCTGGTTTGTTCTAACCCAGCTAAAATAACTAGCCCGGTGGAGAGGTTCTAATTGGGTTAGTTCTCCTCGGACCCACTAAAAGAGAACTAAAAAAATCTCCCCTGCCCGCACCAGATCGCTCCCACCGCCCCCACCCCCTCGCACGACTCCTCTTTGTTCCCCATCGGGCCACCCGCCCAAGCGCCGCTCCGCCGCTCGCCCTCTCTCGCCTCTGGCCGCCCACCCCCTCCGGCCTTCGAAGCTCGCCCCACTCCCCCTTCACCGGTCGTTTTTCTCCCTTTGTCTTGCGCGGCGGTGGCGCATCTACCAGGGAGGTCGCGAGAGGGGTGAGTTTGTTCGTTCCTTCTCTGTCTCACAGCCATATCATTGATCTTGCTCGCTCTAGCGCTAATTCTGATTTGGAAAAGTAGATCCTGATTAAACTTGGTATAGATTTGTGGTGCACACATGGAATTGTTTGATGTTGCTTGAGGAGGTAATAAATCTTTCTAGAGGCCCAAAGATTCAGTTCACCTTTCTAGGTATTTCAGTTTCAGGCTTGCATTATTTCTAGAGACCCAAAGAATCAGTTCACCTTTCTAGGTATTTCGGTTCGTGCTTGCATTGTTTCTAGAGGCCCAAAGATTCAGTTCACCTTTCTAGGTATTTCAGTTTCAGGCTTGCATTATTTCTAGAGGCCCAAGGATTCGGTTCGATCATCGGCAAGTGGCCCTGCTACCCATGCCGGTGTCGACCACAACTTCATAGCGCCCGGCGTCGGAGGGTTCTCGGGCCTTGGGCTCTCAGAGCCTTCCTCCAGAGCGACGATGCGAGCTCCTCCACGGTGCGTGAGGGGCTCTGGGCTCCCTCCCTATCGTGAATGACTTCCGTGATGAGTTAGCTCATTCTTTGTTTCATGGAGTGTATTTTTTTTGTGAAGCTTGATTGAGGACTTGTATGTTTAAGTGGGATATCTCAATTGTATGGACAAAGTAAAATTTATCATGTTTTGCATGCTTGATTTGTAAAGATGGTTCGTTTATGTCAATTGTGAGCGGACGGAGGCAACACAAGAGCCGGCCACACCAAATCCTCGCAGGAAATAGGGTCCAAAGTAGTCAAATGATTGAGAAAGAACATTTATTGTCAATCTAACCCTGCCATCCATACACCTCTTTGGTTTAGAGTTAGTTCAGGGTTAGAATCTAACTCTAACCTCTAACTGAGTTAGTAGACTTCTCCTCGTCTCGGTTCATCGCCATCATACTTTCCCCATTTCTTGTTTTCAGTATCCTGCGAATCAAAGAGGCCCTTAGACTGGTTTAGGTCCCGTAGTTTTTTATAAACATGTTATGTCCAAAATTTAATGAATGTGCTCCAGTTTCTACGAAAATGATCCGGTTTCATGTAGTAATTCATTTATTTATTTATTCTTCTACGGGGGGTTTGCATGTAATTCGTGAGGTCTAAAATGTAAAGTACCCCGGCATATGCTCCGAGTCATGCATGCACTACGACCCAGATGCTCTATGTCCCACATGTCGGCGAAAGGGAGCACATGGAAATAGTGTAGGAGTACATATAGGAGGATAAATGCGTGAAAAAATATGTACGGCGAAGCGTAGCTGCGGTTCGAAAAGGAGACCTAAAGTGATGATGTGTATAGGTCGACGCACCCAACTAGTGGTAGTACTAGACATACGATCGCTTTTCCCTAAAAAAGAGGTACGAAGTGCTCAAGATTCTATTCTATCAATGCGAGTCCCATCTCGACAACAGCGTCCGTGCTAAAGCTAGCTCTTCTCCCTCGCTTTCTATCTTCTAATTCTAAACTCATTCGACGCCCGGTGGGCGGGGTGGGGATTTCCCGATGGTCGGTTTGCTCAACTGCGGCCCCACCTCACAATAAAAATGTTACTACTGGAATAAAAATGCCATATACTCCTATACTAATAAAACATTAAGGCCACGAGGCGATGCAGTGCTGGTTACGGGAGGCAAGAAGAAGAGATGCATCCATCGATGACGTCCACCTCCTCGACTCAGGGCGCCGCCCACCGAACTGCGGCTAAGTAGCAGCGGCTTTCGTGGCCAGGTCGACGTGCTTCTGAATAATAGCGTCCAAAGATTCCAGCCGCTGGAAGAAGGCCAGCGTATTTTTGTCCTCGCTGGCCTTGTAGTGGCCTATGTAGACGATTTCCTCGTAGACGTGGATGTGCAGGTCAACGGTTTCTTGCATGGCGAGGCGCTGCGCGACGAGCGCGGCCTCGAGGTGCACATTCTTCGTCGCGACCTCCGGCACCTGCAAGGCCACCAGGGCTTAAAATAGTTCATCACCATGGAGGCTGATGAGGGTGGCAGGCAATGAGGAGCCTGGGCACGCGGGCTGGAGCAGTATGGCAAGGTCGTCCGTGCGCTTCTTGACGACGGTGAACTTGCGGATGGAGTTGACCATCATGTCGTCCATGCAAGAGGCGAAGCCGGCGTCAGCGAGGGCTACGACACCAGCGATCGCCAGCATCGTCTAGAAATGCTGCACGGTGCGGGGCCGCAGGCCGGCGCCTTCGATGATTTGGCACAGCCGACTGCCACTCACGTCCATCGCCTCCATAGGTGCTTCTGGCTTCTGGTCACTTGGTCTTGGATTGGAGTGAGCAGTGTTGCGCAGAGACTAGGAGTAGATGGATTGGAGTGGTGGGGCGCCTTTATATGAGAATCCAAACTCTGTTGCATTCACATCGTGCTGGCTCTATTCTGCTTCTCCAATTAATTCCCTCTACATGTAATTTGAGGATGCATCATTGACCGTTCAACGTCTCGGGAACCGCTACCCTCTCCCTCCTTGGCATTTGCTACGTCTTGAGCTTGCTTTGGTTTTACCCGAAGAGGAGAGGATGATGCAGACAAGATGGCGTAAGTATTTCCCTTAGTTTTGAGAACCAAGGTATCAATCCAAGAGGAGGCCGCGACAAGTCCCTCGTACCGCACAAAATGATAGCTACTCGCAACCAACGCGATTAGGGGTTGTCAATCCCTTCACGGTCACTTACGAGAGTGAGATCTGATAGAGATACTATTTTTGGTATTTTTGGTATTTTTGGTATATAGATGCAGAGTGAAAAGTAAAAAAGCAAAGTAAAAACAAAGCAAGTATAAAAGTGATGGAGATTGATATGATGAGAATAGACCCGGGGGCCATAGGTTTCACTAGTGGCTTCTCTCAAGAGCATAATTATTCTACGGTGGGTGAACAAATTACTGTTGAGCAATTGACAGAATTGAGAATAGTTATGAGTATATCTAGGTATGATCATGTATATAGGCATCACGTCCGAGACAAGTAGATCGAGACGATTCTGCATCTACTACTATTACTCCACTCATCGACCTCTATCTAGCATGCATCTAGAGTATTAAGTTAAAAACAGAGTAACGCCTTAAGCAAGATGACATGATGTAGAGGAATAAATTCATGCAATATGATAAATACCCGCCTTGTTATCCTCGATGGCAACAATACAATACGTGCCTTGCAACCCTTTACATCACTAGGTAAGGACACCGCAAGATTGAACCCAAAGCCATGCACTTCTCCCATTGCAAGAACTACCAATCTAGTTGGCCAAACCAAACGGATAATTCAAGAGACTTGCAAAGACAACTCAATCATACATAAAAGAATTCAGAGAAGATTCAAATATTATTCATAGATAAGCTGGATCATAAACCCACAATTCATCGGTCTCAACAAACACACTGCAAAAAGAAGATTACATCGAATAGATCTCCACGAGAGAGGGGGAGAACATTGTATTGAGATTCCAAAAAGAGAGAAGAAGCCATCTAGCTACTAGCTATGGACTCGAAGGTCTGAAGTAAACTACTCACACTTCATCGAAGAGGCTATGGTGTTGATGTAGAAGCCCTCCGTGGTGGATGCCCCCTCCGGTGGAGCTCCGGAACAGGCCCCAAGATGGGATCTCATGGATACAGGAAGTTGCGGCGGTGGAATTAGGTTTTTGGCTCATATATAGGAGGAAGGAGTACGTCGGTGGAGCAACAGGGGGCCCACGAGGCAGGGGGCGCGCCCTAGGGGGGGCGCCCCCCACCCTCGTGACCGCCTCTCTGGTTCCTTGGCATAGGGTCCAAGTCTCCTGGATCACGTTCGGTGAGAAAATCACGTTTCCGAAGGTTTCATTTCGTTTGGACTCCGTTCGATATTTTGTTTCTTGGAAACACTTGAAAAAGGCAAAAACAGCAATGCAGGCTGGGCCTCCGGTTAATAGGTTAGTCCCAAAAATAATATAAAAGTGGAAAATAAAGCCCATTATAGTCCAAAACAATAGATAAAGTAGCATGGAGCAATCAAAATTATAGATACGTTGGAGACGTATCAGGCATCCCCAAGCTTAATTCCTGCCGTCCTCGAGTAGGTAAATGATAAAAGAGAATTTTTGATGCGGAGTGATACTTTGGCATAATTTCAATGTAAATCTTCTTAATCATGGTATGAATATTCAGATCCGAACAATTCAAGACAAAAGTTCATATTGACATAAAAATAATAATACTTCAAGCATACTAACTAAGCAATTATGTCTTCTCAAAATAACATGGCCAAAGATAGTTATCCCTACAAAATCATATAGTCAGGCTATGCTCCATCCTCCCCACACAAATTATTTAAATCATGCACAACCCTGATGACAAGCCAAGCAATTGTTTCATACTTTAACATTTTCAAAACTTTTTCAATCTTCACGCAATACATGAGCGTGAGCCATGGATATAACACTATATGTGGAATAGAATGGTGGTTGTGGAGAAGACAAAAGGAGGGAAGCTAGTCTCACATCAACTAGGCGTATCAACGGGCTACGGAGATGCCCATCAATAGATATCAATGTGAGTGAGTAGGGATTTCCATGCAACAGATGCACTAGAGCTATAAGTATATGAAAGCTCAACAAAAGAAACTAAGTGGGTGTGCATCCAACTCGCTTGCTCACGAAGACCTAGGGCATTTGAGTAAGCCCATCATTGGAATATACAAGCCAAGTTCTATAATGAAAAATTCCTACTAGTATATGAAAGTGACAAAATGAGAGACTCTCTATCATGAAGATCATGGTGCTACTTTGAAGCACAAGTGTGGTAAAAGGATAGTAACATTGTCCCTTCTCTCTTTTTCTCTCATTTTTTTATTTGGGCCTTTTTTATGGCCTCTTTTTTTTAATTTTTTAATTTTTCATCCGGAGTCTCATCCCGACTTGTGGGGGAATCATAGTCTCCATCATCCTTTCCTCACTTTGGACAATGCTCTAATAATGATGATCATCACACTTTTATTTTTCTTACAACTCAACAATCACAACTCGATACTTAGAACAAAATATGACTCTATATGAATGCCTCCGTGATGTACGGGATATGCAATGAAACATGAGTGACATGTATGAAAGAATTATGAACGGTGGCTTTGCCACAAATACGATGTCAACTACATGATCATGCTAGCAATATGACAATGATGGAGCGTGTCATAATAAACGGAACGGTGGAAAGTTGCATGGCAATATATCTCGGAATGGCTATGGAAATGCCATGATTGGTAGGTATGGTGGCTGTTTTGAGGAAGGTATATGGTGGGTGTATGATACCGGCGAAAAGTGCGCGGTATTAGAGAGGCTAGCAATGGTGGAAGGATGGGAAAAGTGTGTATAATCCATGGACTCAACATTAGTCATAAAGAACTCATATACTTATTGCAAAAATCTAGAAGTTATCAAAGCAAAGTATTAGGCGCATGCACCTAGGGGATAGATTGGTAGGAAAAGACCATCGCTCATCCCCGACCGCCACTCATAAGGAAGACAATCAACAAATAAATCATGCTCCGAGTTCATCATATAACGGTTCACCATACGTTCATGCTACGGGAATCACAAACTTTAACACAAGTATTCTTTAAATTCACAACTACTCAACTAGCATGACTCTAATATCACTATCTTCATATCTCAAAACAATTATCAAGCATCAAACTTATCTTAGTATTCAACGCACTCAAAAGAAAGTTTCACATATCTTGAATACCAAGTATATTAACATTAAGCAAATTACCATGCTATTAACGACTCTCAAAATAATCTAAGTGAAGCATGAGAGATCAAGTTTCTTTAAAACAAATCCACCACCATGCTCTAAAAGATCTAAGTGAAGCACTAGAGCAAAAATTATCACGCTCCAAAGATATAAGTGAAGCACTATGAGCAAAACTATCAAGCTCAAAAGATATAAGTGAAGCACATAGAGTATTCTATCAAATTCCAATTCATGTATGGCTCTCTCAAAAGGTGTGTACATCAAGGATTATTGTGGTAAACTAACAAGCAAAGACCCAAATAATACAAGACGCTCCAAGCAAAACACTTATCATGTGGTGAATAAAAATATAGCTCTAAGTAAATTACCGATGGAAGTGGATTTAAAGAGGGGATGCCTTCCGGGCATCCCCAAGCTTTGACTTTTTGGTGTCCTTGGATTATCTTGGGGGTGCCATGGGCATCCCCAAGCTTAGGCTCTTGCCAATCCTTGTTCCATAATCCATCAAAAGAATTCACCCAAAACTTGAAAGCTTCACAACACAAAACTCAATAGAAATCTCGTGAGCTCCGTTAGAGAAAGAAAACAAAAGACTACTTTAAGGTACTGTAATGAACTCATTATTTATTTATATTGGTTCTAAACCTACTTTATTCCAACTTCTCTATGGATCATAAACTATTTTACTAGCCATAGATTCATCAAAATAAGCAAACAACACACGCAAAACAGAATCTGTCAAAAACAGAACAGTCTGTAGTAATCTGTAACTAACGCAAACTTCTGGAACTCAAAAAATTCTACCAAAATTAGAAGACCTGGACAATTTGTTTATTGATCAGCATCAATCTGAATCAGTATTTTATCACGTTATGGTGATTTTTAACAATTCAGGCACTGAGCACAAAGTTTCTGGAAATTACAGCAAGATCAAATAACTATCATCCAAGAAGATCCAATAGGTTTAACTTGGCACAAACACTAATTAAAAGATAAAACCACATCTAAACAGAGGCTAGATGGATTATTTATTCCTAAACAGAAGCAAAAACTAAAAAACTAAAAATAAAATTGGGTTGCCTCCCAACAAGAGCTATCGTTTAACGCCCCCAGCTAGGCATAAAAGCAAGGATAGATCTAGGTATTGCCATCTTTGGTAGGCAATCCATAAGTGGCTCTCATAATAGATTAATATGGTAATTTTATTTTCTTTCTAGGAAAGTGTTCCATGCCTTTATTTAGTGGAAATTGGAATCTAATATTTCCTTCCTTCATATCAATAATTGCACCAATCGTTCTAAGGACAGGTCTACCAAAAATAATAGGACATGAAGGATTGCAATCTATATCAAGAACGATAAAATCTACGGGCACATAGTTCCTATTTGCAACAATAAGAACATCATTAATTCTTCTCATAGGCTTTTTAATAGTGGAATCTGCAAGATGCAAGTTTAGAGAGCAATCATCAAAGTCACGGAAATCTAGCAAATCACACAAAGTTTTGGGAATAGTAGAGACACTAGCACCCAAATCACACAAAGCATTAAACTCATGATCTTTAATTTTAATTTTGATAGTAGGTTCACACTCATCATAGAGTTTCCTAGGGATAGAAACTTTCAACTCAAGTTTTTCTTCATGAGTTTGCATCAAGGCATCAACAATGTGTTTGGTAAAGGCCTTATTTTGACTATAAGCATGAGGAGAATTTAGCACGGATTGCAACAAGGAAATACAATCAATTAAAGAGCAATTTTCATAATTAAATTACTTGAGATCCAAAATAGTGGGTTTATCAACATCTAGATTTTTATTTCTTTCATTCCCACTTTTATCAATTTCATCATCAAGATCTAAAAACTCTGAATTCTTAGAACGCCTTCTAGGTAAAGGAAGATCATATTCAGTTTCATCAAGATTCATATTGCAAAACAAAGATTTAATAGGGGACACGTCAATAACTTTTAGATCTTCATCTTGATTATCATAGGAATTAGAAGAACATGCTTTAATAAAGGCATCTTTGGAAGCACGCATCCTAGCGGTTCTTTCTTTGCACTCATCCATGGAAATTCTCATAGCTTTGAGAGACTCATTGATATCATGCTTAGGAGGAATAGATCTAAGCTTTAAAGAATCAACCTCAAGAGAAATTCTATCAATGTTCCTAGCCAAATCATCAACTTTAAGCAATTTCTCTTCAAGCAAAGCATTAAAATTCTTTTGTGAATTCATAAACTCCTTAACACTATTATCAAATTCAGAGGGCATCTTATTATAATTTCCATAAGAGTTGTTGTAGGAATTTCCATAATTATTAGAAGGATTACTAGGATAAGGCCTAGGATTAAAATTCCCTCTATACGCGTTGTTACCAAAATTATTCCTGCCAATAAAATTCACATCCATAGATTCATTATTATTCTCAATCAAGGTAGACAAAGGCATATCATTAGGATCAGAAGAAACACTCTTAGTAGCAAATAATTTCATAAGTTCATCCATCTTTCCACTCAAAACATTGATTTCTTCTATCGCATGCACTTTTTATTAGTAGATCTTTCAGTATGCCATTGAGAATAATTAACCATAATATTATCTAGGAGTTTAGTAGCATCTCCTAAAGTGATTTCCATAAAAGAGCCTCCCGCGGCCGAATCTAAAAGATTTCTAGAAGGAAAATTCAATCCGGCATTAAATTTTTTGTATAATCATCCACAAATTCAAACCATGAGTAGGACAATTACGTATCATTAATTTCATTCTCTCCCAAGCTTG
Organism: Aegilops bicornis; assembly: GCA_021605145.1. Lineage (NCBI taxonomy): Eukaryota > Viridiplantae > Streptophyta > Magnoliopsida > Poales > Poaceae > Aegilops > Aegilops bicornis. The sequence continues at coordinate 270,805,107 of CM038675.1, read as the reverse complement.
TGCAACATGTTCATGATCAAGTTGCTTAAAATTCATAATATCGTTCCTAAGAGAGATGATCTTAGTGGGAGGAAAATACTTAGAGATAAAAGCATCTTTGCACTTGTTCCAAGAATCAATACTATTTTTAGGCAAATATGAAAACCACGCTTTAGCACGATCTCTAAGCGAAAAAGGAAATAGCTTCAACTTAACGACATCATTATCGACGTCTTTTTTCTTTTGCATATCACATAAATCAACGAAGCTATTCAGATGAGTAGCGGCATCTTCACTAGGAAGGCCATGAATTGATCTTTCATAACAAGATTCAACAAAGCAGTATTGATCTCACAAAATTAAGTATTGGCAAGAGGAGCAATAGGAGTGCTAAGGAAATCATTATTATTGGTATTGGTGAAGTCACACAATTTGGTAGCATCTTGAGCCATTGCGACAAACAAGCAATCCAACACACGAGCGAACAAAAGGCAACGGGAAAAAGAGGAGGAGATTGGGAAAGAGAGGGCGAATAAAACGGCAAGGGTGAAGTGGGGGAGAGGAAAACGAGAGGCAAATGGCAAATAATGTAATGCGAGAGATAGGGATTGTGATGGGTACATGGTATGTTGACTTTTGCGTAGACTCCCCGGCAACGGCGCCAGAAATCCTTCTTGCTATGTCTTGAGCTTGCATTGGTATTCCCCAAAGAGGAGAGGATGATGCAGCACAGTAGCGTAAGTATTTTCCTCTGTTTTTGAGAACCAAGGTATCAATCCAGTATGAGGCCACGCACAAGTCCCTCGTACCTGCACAAAATGATAGCTACTCGCAACCAACGCGATTAGGGGTTGTCAATCCCTTCACGATCACTTACGAGAGTGAGATCTGATAGAGATAATATTTTTGGTATTTTTGGTATATAGATGCAAAGTGAAAAGTAAAAAGCAAAGTAAAAACAAGGCAAGTATAAAAGTGATGGAGATTGATATGATGAGGATAGACCCGGGGGCCATAGGTTTCACTAGTGGCTTCTCTCAAGAGCATAATTATTCTACGGTGGGTGAACAAATTACTGTTGAGCAATTGATGTAATTGAGCATAGTTATGAGTATATCTAGGTATGATCATGTATATAGGCATCACGTCCGAGACAAGTAGATCGAGACGATTACGCATCTACTACTATTACTCCACTCATCGACCGCTATCCAAAGATGCATCTAGAGTATTAAGTTAAAACAGAGTAACGCGTTAAGCAAGATGACATGATGTAGAGGAATAAATTCATGCAATATGATAAATACCCCATCTTGTTATCCTCGATGGCAACAATACAATACGTGCCTTGCAACCCTTTACATCGGGTAAGGACGCCGCAAGATTAAACCCGAAGCCATGCACTTCTCCCATTGCAAGAACTAACAATCTAGTTGGCCAAACCAAACGGATAATTCGAAGAGACTTGCAAAGATAACTCAATCATACATATAAGAATTCAGAGAAGATTCAAATATTATTCATAGATAAGTTGGATCATAAACCCACAATTCATCGGTCTCAACAAACACACCGCAAAAAAGAAGATTAAATCAAATAGATCTCCACGAGAGAGGGGGAGAACATTGTATTGAGATCCAAAAAGAGAGAAGAAACCATCTAGATACTATCTATGGACCAAGGTCTGAAGTAAACTACTCACACTTCATCGGAGAGGCTATGGTGTTGATGTAGAAGCCCTCCATGGTGGATGCCCCCTCCGGCGGAGCTCCGAAACAGGCCCCAAGATGGGATCTCGTGGATACAGGAAGTTGCGGCGGTGGAATTAGGTTTTTGGCTCCTGTTCTGATTGTTTGGGGGTACGTAGGTATATATAGGAGGAATGAGTACGTCGGTGGAGTAACAGGGGGCCCACGAGGCAGGGGGCGCGCCCCCCACCCTCGTGACCGCCTCTCTGGTTCCTTGGCGTAGGGTCCAAGTCTCTTGGATCACGTTCGGTGAGAAAATCATGTTTCCGAAGGTTTCATTCCGTTTGGACTCCGTTTGATATTCTGTTTCTTCGAAACACTAAAAAAGGCAAAAAACAGCAATTCTTGGTTGGGCCTCCGGTTAATAGGTTAGTCCCAAAAATAATATAAAAGTGGAAAATAAAGCCCATTATAGTCCAAAACAATAGATAAAGTAGCATGGAGCAATCAAAATTATAGATACGTTGGAGACGACGGCATTCAAGCACCTATGGAGGCGATCGCCGCTCGCGTCTATCGCGTGTCGAGACGTTCCGTCGACGACGAGGTGCCTATGGTGACTTTGTAAATTTCAAGATGATAGTACTAGTATACTCAATATTGTGCACCATGACCAAGGCCGAGAGGAAAAGCAGAGAACTATGTATTTATTTATGGTGTAGATTCACTCATTTTGCTCCATATGTACTCCGTCTCGGTGTAGTCTAGTCACTTGTTGAAATCTCTAGAAAGGAAAATACTCCTTTCTGGTTTACAGGGCTATACTAGCAAGTAATAGTGGGCTCACATAGAGCATATCTCAGTTGGCAAGGCGCGGGAGTTCACAGCGAGCCCACCAGGGTTCAAGTCTCGGCTTGAGCGTTTGGTGCTCACGGAGTTTTCTTCTATATAAAAATGCCAACAGGCTAGTCTAGCCCGGGTTGGTCTCTTTTTTTATATGCATGCTTCAAGGTTCGCAACTGCCATGTTCGGGTTGCGCTTGGCTCTTCGCCTCTTCGAGAAGATGAACAATGATGTTACTACTACTGCTTCTACAGTATCGAATCCACTGCTGCATGTCCGTCCACCGTGAGCGGGAGGGATAGCTTGTTGTAGTACTATAAGCAAAAGCATGTCCTCGTCTATGAGCCACACCGCGCATGGGCGAGGGAGAAGGCGTGTAGTAGTAAAATCAAGCTTCTCCTCGTTGTACGAGTTGACGCGACACATCATAGCACTGGCCCCACATGGTTGCCTCTAAACTTGGCTGAAAGACCCGCAGTGTACAATACTCCATTTGCTGCAATCTCTAACATTTACCCCACCACAAATTAAAAAAATTTATCCTGTCTTGACCAGATGAGCGTGCAAACTAGAATCACCAGGATGACAGGTAGGGCCAGAAGATTATATTAATAAAAAAGCATGGAGCCGACCCCAACGATTTTAAGCTTACAGGCACGGTACACGCTATCCTAGACTACTCTACACATGAAACTGCCACACGAGCGTCCGGGCTGCGCTTGGCTCTTCGCCTCTTCGGGAAGTCGAACAATGATGGAGTACTACTGCAGTGGAGGAGTACTACAGTATGCTTCTGGCCATCTGACACCGATTGAACTGCTGCATGTCCACCGCGTGCGGGAGGGAGAGCGTGTAGCGAACAGAAAGCTTCTCCTAGCCCTGCCAGCCACCACGCTCAAGGGTGAGGGAGGAACGCGGCTTCATTGACTTATTGATCCTGCCTTTGCGTCTATGACATGTGGGCCCAACAGGTGGGTGGCCCACCTGTCATGCAGCCAAAGGCAGGTGCGGTTAAGGCGAGAGGGCGTTGTAGTAATCAAACTTCTCGGTCTTGTACGAGTTGACGCGACACATCAAAGCACTGCATTCGATATATTTCAATAATTTGTGTTTACCGATGCATTAATTACAACGCATGCATACATGCCATGACTCTCCATTTGATACTTGCATGTGTTGATTTAATGCACCTTGAAGTAGTATGAGTATATGACGGTAAAGCTTTGTAATGCCCCGGCCCTAATAAAGCGAGAGATGGTTGTGCACGAGGAGGGCGAGATCATGCAGACGGAACAGGACACGACGATGGAGCTCTCTATGGTCTCGATGGACCTCACCTTGCTCCACTGCCTTGTGCCTCCGCCCCTTGAAGCCTCCAGTGTATGAGGTTCGAATACACCTCCTCCATTCGGCTGATCGAGCAAGGTGCATGTTTCTTGATTGATGTGTTGTTCGATTGATTTGTGCAGTGCAAGGGAGGGCACCTGGCCTGCGCGGACTGCCGCATCGAGCGCCCCGGGAACCAGTGGCAGTGCCAGAAGTGCGAGCGTGATGGTGGTTTCGACGTGCGGAACACGGCGGTGGATGCCGTCCTCTCCTCGGTGAGGGTGGAGTGCCCGCATGAAGGCTGTGGGCTCTATGTCACTTACCACAAGATCGCCAATCACCAGAGCTTGTGTCCGCTCATGCCCTGCAAATGCCCCGTGCCCGTCTGCGGCTATGAAGGCCCGCCGCCGTGGCTCTCCCACCACATCAGCACCGTGCATCCCATGCCCGTGCACATGACCCAGTATGGCAAGGCGCTCCAGCTGCAAGTGACACTGTCAGAGCCACGGCTCTTGCTATTCGCGGAGGAGGACGGCCGCACGTTTTTCTTGGTCGGCGGCATGCTCGACATCGGCGCGCCTATCACCATGTCGGTCGTCTACATCAGAGCGGGGGCGTCCCCACTGCCGCACTACGTGGCCAAGCTGTGGGCGAACGGCCCGCCGGGGGAGCCCAAAGGCAGGACCGACGCCATCAAGGTGGAAATGGAGGTGACAACCAGCAGGGATCCCGGCGACGTCGCCGTGCAGGAGCTGACCTTCTTCACAGTTCCGCCCAAGCTGCTGGTCGGGGCTAAGCTGGTGTCCCTCCACATTCAGATTGACAAGCTCACATCCTAAATGATTCTATGATTGCCTTACATTTATCTTAGTAACATGCTAATATAGGGGTTAGCTCGGTCTACTTTAGCTTAAGAGATGGTGGGTTTTGGTGGCAATGCAGCAATTACTTCGACATCAGATCAGCAGTTAAAGTAATTTCCAACAGTCGAATGGATATTTCGTGTCTGTTGGATATAAAGATCCTTTGGGTAAGAAGTAACAGCTTATATGCTTTTTTTCGAAACGGCGCATCTTATATGCTTGTTTGTTCAGGAAGTGTTGCATACTTGTGCGAGTTGACGCGACACATCAAACTAGTACTACTAGTAGTACTCCCTCCGATCCTAATTTCTCTGCGCATAATAAGTCGAGGCACAGATACCAAGGAGGGCCTGGTTGTGTCTATGGGCAAATTTGACAATTTTGACCTGGGGATGAAATCATTTCTCAAAATGAACTGCCCATAAATTTTTTTCACTCAGATGACCTTTTTGAGTGGCGCCCGACATGAAGGCGCCACACTACACAGTGCAGTGCCTGACTGATAGGCGCTGCACGCCTGACTGACAACCCACCCGACTGCGCACCAGGCAGACGAAGCTCGTGTCGTGTTGGTGCCGTGTGCGGCCCGCACATTAACCAAAACCTTGTGCCTCCAGCTTAGCCTCCGCATTTTAAACTTCTCAATCTCAAGGCCAAGGAGCAACGTGAAACCTATGATAGAGCCAATCGGATGGTTGAGAACACTACAATTCATAGCTAAAGATGCGTGTGTGAGAGAGAACGAGTGTGTGCGTGCACCTCTTCTCTTCCTGTATAACATACTCCCAAATTACCCGTCGCAAATTACTCGTCGCAGAAATGGATGTATCTAGAACTAAAATACATCTAGATACATCCATACCTGCCACAAGTAATTCGGGACGGAGTGCTAAACTCAGAGTACAAGTTTAGGTGGGTGGCATCGACCTAGCGAGCTAGAGATGGTGCGTGCGAGAAGTCCCGAGAGATAGGTGTGTGCGTGGGAAAGAGGGAGGGAGATGATATGTGTCGATGTAATCGTGTGAAAAAAGACTAGTCTATAGCTCGCCACGAGGCTATTCTTGTCGAACAGCCCATAATCATAAGATATGTATCCGATGGTGCCAGTTATTGCACGTACACAGCAGTAGAAAAAGAAGTACCATGGCATATGCTACACCACGGCCGAGAACACGTGCCATCCCGGAATAGTGCAGCACTTCGAAACTGGAACCGTCAATAAATTTTGAGCTTACGTCTCGTCACATTCCAAATTATTACTACCTCCGTCCTGGTTTATTGGACCCCATTGTAATCTGTGCCAAACTTTGACCATAAATTTAATTAATAAAAAGTTCATGCATGTTATAAAAAATTATATCATTGAAAACAATGTTCAAAAACGAATCCAGCGATAGTATAATTTTTGTTGACATGCACTAACATTTTTAAGTTAAATATTTAGTCAAAATTTGGCACAAATTACGAAGGGGACTAATAAACTAGGACGGAGGTAGTGTCATGCTATATTTAATTGCAAACCTGTTCACACCGATCACAACCTAAACGGTTTCCCACTTAGGAGCGTATTAGAAGTACTCGGTTATAAATACTACTATGCCAAGATGACTGCACATTCCTCCTCAACTCCTCATCCACAAAAAACAATCAAGTCATGCAGCATCGTTCCCTTGCGTCTGCCATGGCCAGCGTGTTGGGGAACGTAGTAATTTCAAAAAAATTCCTACGCACACGCAAGATCATGGTGATGCATTGCAACGAGAGGGGAGAGTGTAGTCCACGTACCCTCGTGAGACCGTAAGCGAGCGTTATGACAACGCGGTTGATGTAGTCGTACATCTTCACGATCCGACCGATCCTAGTACCAAAAGTACGGCACCTCCGCTGATTTGCACACATTCGGCTCGGTGACGCCCACGAACTCACGATCCAAAGAGAGTGTCGAGGAGAGCTTCACAACACGACGGCTTGATGATGGTGATGATGAAGCTACGGTATGAGCTTCGCCTAAGCACTGCAACGATATGACCGAGGTGGATTATGGTGGAGGGGGGCATCGCACATGGCTAAGAGATCAATGATCAACTTGTGTGTCCATGGGGTGCCCCCCATCCCCGTATATAAAGTAGTGGAGGATGGGGAGGGCCGGCCCTCTACTATGGCGGCATACTGGGAATCCTACTCCCACCGGGAGTAGGATTCCCCCCTTCCAAGTAGTAGGAGTAGGAGAGAAGGAAGGGGAGGAGAGAGGGAAGGAAGGGGGCGCGGCCCCCTACCCAATTCGGATTGGGCTAGGGGGGCGCGCTCTCCACCTTTTCCCTTCCTCTCTTCTATTCCACTAAGGCCCAATAAGGCCCATATACTCCCCGGGGGGTTCCGGTAACCTCCTGGTACTCCGGTAAATGCCTGAACACTTCCGGAACCATTCCGATGTCCAAACATAGGCTTCCAATATATCGATATTTATGTCTCGACCATTTCAAGACTCCTCGTCATACCCGTGATCATATCCGGGACTCTGAACTACCTTCGGTGCATCAAAACACATAAACTCATAATATCGATCGTCACCGAACGTTAAGCGTGCGGACCCTACGGGTTCGAGAACTATGTAGACATGACCGAGACTCATCTTTGGTCAATAACCAATAGCGAAACCTGGATGCTCATCTTGGTTCCTACATATTCTATGAAGATCTTTATCGGTCAAACCGCATAACAACATACGTTTTTCCCTTTGTCATCGGTATGTTACTTGCCCGAGATTCAATCATCAATATCTCAATACCTAGTTCAATCACGTTACCGGGAAGTCCCTTCACTCATTCTGTAATGCATCATCCCGCAACTAACTCATTAGTAACATTGCTTGCAAGTCTTATAGTGATGTGCATTACCTAGAGGGCCCAGAGATACCTCTCCGACAATCGGAGTGACAAATCCTAATCTCGATCTATGTCAACTCAACAAGTACCCTCGGAGACACCTGTAGAGCACCTTTATAATCACCTAATTACGTTGTGACGTTTGGTAGCACACAAAGTGTTCCTCCGGTATTCGGGAGTTGCATAATCTCATAGTCTGAGGAACATGTATAAGTCATGAAGAAAGTAGTAGCAATGAAACTGTAATGATCATAATGCTAAGCTAACGAATGGGTCTTGTCCATCACATCATTCTCCTAATGATGTGATCCCGTTCATCAAATCACAACACATGTCTATGGCTAGGAAATATAACCATCTTTGATAAACGAGCTAGTCAAGTAGAGGCATACTAGGGACACTCTGTTTTGTCTATGTATTCACACATGTACTAAGTTTCTGGTTAATACAATTCTAGCATGAATAATAAACATTTATCAGGAAATAAGGAAATAAATAATAACTTTATTATTGCCTCTAGGGCATATTTCCTTCACAGCGTGAGTTCTGGGTCGAGAGGTTTCCACCAGGGAGAGGCGAGCATGGAAGAAAAAGCACGAGAGATGTCCCGCCTCGCCGCGAAAGCAGCCGATGATAATCCCCAAGTGCAAGGAATCATCGTAGCAATTTCCAAAGGTGGAAGTGATAAGTATGGAGTGTCAAACCCACAAGGAGCTAAAGGTAAGATCAATATTCTCTCAAGCCCTATCTGCCACTGATACGACTCTACGTACACCGAACGTTTGCTTCCAACTAGAAACGAGAAATAAAACTACGTTGTGGGTATGAAGAGGATAACTTTGCATGGTATCGGAGAGCTAAAATATAAAAGTAGGTGCTGTTATCTGGAGGTTTAGCAAACTTATGTAACTCCTAAAATTATGAACTAAATTTGACAATTTGAATTTTTTTTACGGAAGTAATGTGCAAAAAGTTTCAGACCCATTTGACTTTCCAGTAAAAAATGTAAATTCACGCACTACAGCCAAAGTTTCTATTTTTGTTCTGCACATGGTAAACAAGCAATCTAATCATCCTAAAACCAAAGCTTGGCACATTATTTTTATAATACAATGGATATGTACAAGGGGATAATTATTTACAGAGAAACTTCCATGAAAAATTCTACATTGTTTCCGTGAGCATGAACACAAGTGCTCAAGGTCGACCCTCACTTCTTCAATGCATAACTTTCCAATCACTTCTCTTTTGAAAAACTTTTTAGGCATGAGAGGCAAGTAATATTTTTTGTATTTTCATTTTTTTAAAAATTTTGTATGTTTCACCCACAACTAAACAGAAACAAAAAGGAAAAACAAAATATACTTAGTGAAGAAAACAAACAAGCACACACGAGAATATCAACCCCACGCTATTGCTCCCCGGCAACGGCGCTAGAAAAGAGCTTGATAATCCCCAAGTGCAGGGAATCATCGTAGCAATGTCCAAAGGTGGAAGTGATAAGTATGGAGTGTCGAACCCACAAGGAGCTAAAGGTAAGATCAATACTCTCTCAAGCCCTATCTTCCATCGATACGACTCTACGTACATCGAACGTTTGCTTCCAACTAGAAACGAGAAATAAAACTACGTTGTGGGTATGAAGAGGATAACTTTGCATGGTATCGGAGAGCTAAAATATAAAAGTAGGTGCTGTTATCATAAAGTTAGAATATATTACTAAATATTATAAATAGCGAGTGTGGAATAATGGTGGATCGGTGTGCGGAATTGTCGTAGGCAATTGTTAACAAGACCAGTGATCACTATTGCAGTTTCATATGAGGGAGAGGCATAAGCTAACATACTTTCTATACTTGGATCATATGCACTTATGATTGGAACTCTAGCAAGCATCCGCAACTACTCAAGATCATTAAGGTAAAACTCAACCATAGCATTAAGGCATCAAGTCCTCTTTATTCCCATACGCAACAATCCCTCTTACTCGGGTTTGTGTTTCAATCACTCACCAACCCACTATAAGCGAATCATGAACGTATTGCAACACCCTACAGCGGGAATCCCTCACGCTATGCCGACAAGGAGGGCACCATAGGACAGCACCAAAGTAAAACATACAACTCATACCAATCTAGATCATCAATCAACCCAAAGATAAAAGATATCTACTCAAAACATCATAGGATGGCAACACATCATTGGATCATAATATGTGGCATAAAGCACCATGTTCAAGTAGGGATTACAGCGGGGTGCGGGAGAGTGGACCGCGTAAAAGAGGTGAGGATGGTGATGATGATGGTGATGTTGATGAACACGATCACCGTGGCGATGATTCCCCTCCTGATGGCACTCCGGCGCCACCGGATGAGAGGAGGAGAGGTTCTCCCCCTTGTGCTTCCTCCTCCATGGCCTCCACCCTTTGGTCCTTGGCCTTCATGGTGATGATGGCCCCTCCGGATACTCCTCCATGGCCACCGGTGATGATGGCCCCTCCCGTGAGGTGCCGAGAGGGCCTAGATTGATTTATCGTGGCTACAGAGGCTTGGCGGCGAACTCCCGATCTAGGTTAATTGTCCGAGGTTTCTGTATTGATAGGAATTTTTGGCGTCGGTCTCACGTCATGGAGGTGCCCGAGCTGTCCACGAGGCAGGCCCACGTGCCCTGGGGGGTGGGCGCGCCCCCCACCCTCGTGGGCAGCTCGGGACTCTTCTGGCCCAACTCCGATACTCTGTGGTCTTCTTTTGGTCCATAAAAAATCATCAAAAATTGGCCCTTCAATTGGACTCCATTTGGTATTCCTTTTCTGCAAAACTCAAAAACAAGGAGAAAATGTAAACTGCACTGGGCTCTAGGTTAATAGGTTAGTCCCAAAAATCATATAAAATATCATATAAATGCATATAAAACATCCTAGAAGGATAGTATAATAGCATGAATACTTCATAAATTATAGATACGTTGGAGAGGTATCAGCATCCCCAAGCTTAATTCCTGCTCGTCCTCGAGTAGGTAAATGATAAAAGAAATAATTTATGAAGTGTGAATGCTAGCAGGTGCACAAGTTTGATCAATGATAATTCCAATCACTTTTCTAGCATCATTATATGTCATAACAATAGCTCATCTCATAAAACTTTTCATGATCAAGTAACAAGCAAGTCACATGTTTAAAGTATTGATCATAAACTTTCCTGAAAACTAACAAACAATATTCTCAGTCATCAAACAATTGCAGTACATCTTATTTTTAGGAAGAGTCTATGTCAGAGCTTTGATTTAGCAAACTCCACATACTCAACTATCATTTAATCTTTCACAATTGCTAACACTCACGCAATACTTGTGGTTATGGAGTTTTAATCGGACACAGAGAAAGATAGGGGCTTATAGTTTCGCCTCCCAACCTTTTACCTCAAGGGTAATGTCTGTTGGAAATATGCCCTAGAGGCAATAACAAATTAGTTATTAGTATATTTACTTGTTCATGATAATTGTTTATTATCCATGCTATAATTTTATTGAAAGGAAACTCAGATACATGTGTGGGTACATAGACAACACCATGTCCCTAGTAAGCCTCTAGTTGACTAGCTCGTTAATCAATAGATGGTTATGGTTTCCTGACCATGGACATTGGATGTCATTGATAACGGGATCACATCATTAGGAGAATGATGTGATGGACAAGACCCAATCCTAAGCCTAGCACAAAGATCGTAGTTCGTATGCTAAAGCTTTTCTAATGTCAAGTATCATTTCCTTAGACCATGAGATTGTGCTACTCCCGGATACCGTAGGGAATGCTTTGGGTGTACCAAACGTCACAACGTAATCGGGTGGCTATAAAGGTTCATTATAGGTATCTCCGAAAGTATCTGTTGGGTTGGCACGAATAGAGATCGGATTTGTCACTCCGGTTGACGGAGAGGTATCTCTGGGCCCACTCGGTAGGACATCATCATAATGTGCACAATGTGACCAAGGGGTTGATCACGGGATGATGTGTTATGGAACGAGTAAAGAGACTTGCCGGTAACGAGATTGAACAAGGTATCGGGATACCGACGATCGAATCTCGGGCAAGTACAATACCGCTAGACAAAGGGAATTGAATACGGGATTGATTGAATCCTCGACATCGTGGTTCATCCGATGAGATCATCGTGGAACATGTGGGAGCCAACATGGGTATCCAGATCCCGCTGTTGGTTATTGACCGGAGAACATCTCGGTCATGTTCGCATGGTTCCCGAACCCGTAGGGTCTACACACTTAAGGTTCGGTGACGCTAGAGTTGTTATGGGAAATAGTATGTGGTTACGAAGGTTGTTCGAGTCCGGATGTGATCCCGGACGTCACGAGGAGTTCTGGAATGGTCCGTGGTGAAGATCGATATATTGGACGAAGGGTATTGGAGTTCGGAAGTGTTCCGGGGTACTGTGCTATGGCCGCATGACCGAAAGGTGTTTCGGAGCCCGGCAAGTGTTGAGGGCCTCATGGGCCAAAGGGAAGGTGCAAACCAGCCCACTAAGGGGTGGTGCGCCCCTCCCAGCCCCTCTCACGTAACCAGGAGAGGTGGGGGCGCCTCCCCTAGGGCAGCCCCCCTTCCCGGCTTGGGGGGCAAGTTTCCTAGGGGGTGGGGCGCCCAAACCCATCTAGGGTTTCCCCTGTGGCCGCCGCCCCTCCCCTAGGGAACCCTAGGGCGCCTCCTCCACCCCCCTTACCCCTATATATAGCAAGGGAGAGAGAGGGCAGCCACACCCTTCCCCTGGCGCAGCCCCTCCCTCCTCCAACACTTCCTCCTCCTCCGTAGTGCTTAGCGAAGCTGCTTGGGAGAACCACGAGCTCCATCACCACCACGCTGTCGTGCTGTCGGAGTTTTCCCTCAACTTCTCCTCTCCCCTTACTGGATCAAGAAGGAGGAGACGTCCCCGGGCTGTTCGTGTGTTGAATGCGGAGGTGCCGTCCGTTCGGCGCTAGGATCATCGGTGAGTTGGATCACGACGAGTACGACTCCATCAACCCCGTTCTCTTGAACGCTTCCGCTTAGCGATCTATAAGGGTATGTAGATGCACTCTCCTTCCCCTTGTTGTTGGTTTCTCCATAGATAGATCTTGGTGACACGTAGGAAAATTTTGAATTTCTGCTACGTTCCCCAACAGTGGCATCATGAGCTAGGTCTATTGCGTAGATTCTTTGCATGAGTAGAACACAAAGTAGTTGTGGGCGTTGATTTTGTTCAATATGCTTACCGTTACTAGTCCAATCTTGTTTCGACGGTATTGTGGGATGAAGCGGCCCGGACCGACCTTACACGTACACTTACGTGAGACAGGTTCCACCAACTGACATGCACTTGGTGCATAAGGTGGCTAGCGAGTGCCGCCTCTCCCACTTTAGTCGGAACGGATTCGATGAAAAGGGTCCTTATGAAGGGTAAATAGCAATTGGCATATCACGTTGTGGTTTTGCGTAGGTAAGAAACGTTCTTGCTAGAAACCCATAGCAGCCATCAGAAACATGCAAACAACAATTAGAGGACGTCTAACTTGTTTTTGCAGGGTATGCTATGTGATGTGATATGGCCAAGAAGAATGTGATGTATGAGATTGATCATGTTCGATGAATGATATGTGATGTATGAGATTGATCATGTTCTTGTAATAGGAATCACGACTTGCATGTCGATGAGTATGACAACCGGCAGGAGCCATAGGAGTTGTCTTTATTTATTGTATGACCTGCGTGTCATTGAACAACGCCATGTAATTACTTTACTTTATTGCTAACCGGTAGCCATAGTAGTAGAAGTAATAAGTTGGCGAGACAACTTCATGGAGACATGATGATGGAGATCATGATGATGGAGATCATGGTGTCATGCCGGTGAGATGATGATCATGGAGCCCCGAAGATGGAGATCAAAAGGAGCAATATGATATTGGCCATATCATGTCACTATGTGATTGCATGTGATGTTTATCATCATTATACATCTTATTTGCTTAGAACGACGGTAGTAAATAAGATGACCCCTCATTAAAATTTCAAGAAAGTGTTCCCCTAACTGTGCACCGCTATGCGAAAGTTTGTCGTTTCAAGCACCACGTGATGATCGGGTGTGATAGATTCTTACGTTCACATACAGCGGGTGTAAGCCAGATTTACACACTGAAACACTTAGGTTGACTTGACGAGCCTAGCATGTATGCACATGGCCTCGGAACACAAGAGACCGAAAGGTCGAGCATGAGTCGTATAGTAGATACGATCAACATGAAGATGTTCACCGATGATGACTAGTCCGTCTCACGTGATGATCGGACACGGCCTAGTTGACTCGGATCATGTAATCACTTAGATGACTAGAGGGATGTCTATCTGAGTGGGAGTTCATGAGATGAACTTAATCATCCTGAACATAGTCAAAAGATCTTTGCAAATTATATCGTAAGCTCGCGCTTTAGTTCCACTGTTTAGATATGTTCCTAGAGAAAATATAGTTGAAAGTTGACAGTAGCGATTATGCGGACAATAGAAAGCTTATGTCCTTAATGCACCGCTCAGTGTGCTGAACCCCAAACATCGTCTGTGGATGTTGCGAACATCAGATATACACGTTTTGATAACTACGTGATAGTTCAGTTAAATGGTTTAGAGTAGAGGCACCAAAGGCGTTTCTCGAAACATATAAGATGTTTCGAGGGCTAAAATTGGGATTTCAGGCTTGTGCCCACGCCAAAAGGTATAAGACCTCCGATGATTTTCTTAGCCTGCAAACTAAGGGAGAAAAGCTCAATCGTTGAGCTTGTGCTCGATTGTCCGAGTGCAACAATCACTTGAATCGAGTGGGAGTTGATCTTCCAGATGAGATAGTGATGTTTCTCCAAAGTCATTGCCACCAAGCTGCTAGAGCTTCGTGATGAACTATAACATATCAGGGATAGATATGATGATCCTTGAGGTATTCACGATGTTTGACACCGCGAAAGTAGAAATCAAGAAGGAGCATCAATTGTTGATGGTTGGTGAAACCACTAGTTTCAAGAAGGGCAAGGGCAAGAAGGGATACATCATGAAACGGAAAATCAGCTACTGCTCTAGTGAAGAAACCCAAGGTTGAACCCAAACCCGAGACTAAGTGCTTACGTAATAAGGGGAACAGCCATCGGAGCAGAATTACCCTAGATACTTGGTAGATGAGAAGGTGGCAAGGTCGATAGAAGTATATTGGATATACATTATGTTAATGTGTACTTTACTAGTACTCCTAGTAGCACCAGGGTATTAAGATACCGGTTCGGTTGCTAAGTGTTAGTAACTCAAAATAAAAGAGCTACGGAATAAACGGAGACTAGCTAAAGGTGAGCTGACGATATGTGTTGGAAGTGTTTCCAAGTTTGATTTATCAAACATCGCACGCTCCCTCTACCATCAAGATTAGTATTAAACCTGAATAATTGTCATTTGGTGATTGCGTTGAGCATATACATGATTGGATTATGTCTATCGCAATACGATTATTCATTTAAGGAGAATAATGGTTACTCTATTTATTTGAATAATACCTTCAATGGTCTTGCACCTAAAGGAATGGTTTATTGAATCTCGATCGTAGTGATACACATTTTCATGCCAAAAGATATAAGATAGTAATGATAGTACCACCTGCTTGTGTAATCGCCATTTGAGTCATATTGGTATAGAGCATGAAGAAGCTCCATGTTGATGGATCTTTGGACTCACTCATTTTGAAAAGTTTGAGACATGCGAACCATGTCTATTGGTGTATATGCATGAAGAAACTCCATGCAAATGGACCGTTTGGACTCACTTGATTTTGAATCACCTGAGACATGCAAATCATACCACATGGGCAAGATGACTGAAAGCCTCGTTTTTCAGTGAAATGGAACAAGAAAGCAACTTGTTGGAAGTAACACATTTTGATGTGTGCAGTCCAATGAATGCTGAGGCACGCAGTGGATATCGTTATGTTCTTACTTCACAGATGATTTGAGTAGATACTGAGTATATTTACTTGATGAAACACAAGTCTGAATTATTGAATGGTTCAAGTAATTTCAGAGTGAAGTTAAAGATCATCGTGACAAGAGGATAAAATGTCTATGATATGATCATAGAGATGAGTATCTGAGTTACGAGCTTTGGCACGCTATTAAGACATAGTGGAAATTGTTTCACAATTAATACACCGGAACACCATAGTGTGATGGTGTGTCCGAACATCATAGTTGCACCCTATTAGATATGGTGCGTACCATGATGTCTCTTATCGAATTACCACTATCGCTCATGGGTTAGGCATTAGAGACAACCGCACTCACTTTAATAGGGCACCACGTAATTCCGTTGAGGCGACCTGTGTGAACTATGGTTTGGAGAAACCTAAGTTGTCGTTTCTTAAAAGTTTGGGGTTGCGACGCTTATGTGAAAAAGTTTCAGGTTGATAAGCTCGAACCCAAAGCGGATAAAATGCATCTTCATAGGACACCCAAAACAGTTGGGTATACCTCCTAATTCAGATCCGAAAGCAATAGGGATTGTTTCTTGAATCAGGTCCTTTCTCGAGGAAAAGTTTGTCTCGAAAAGTTGAGTGGGAGGATGGTGGAGACTTGATATGGTTATTGAACCGTCACTACAACTAGTGTGTAGCAGGGCACAAGAAGTTGTTCCTGTGGCACCTACACCAATTGAAGTAGAAGCTTATGATAGTGATCATGAAACTTCGGATCAAGTCACTACCGTACCTCATAGGGTGACAAGGATGCGTACTGCTTCAGAGTGGTACAGTAATCCTGTCTTGAAGGTCATGTTGCTAGACAACAATGAACCTACGAGCTATGGAGAAGCGATGGTGGGCCCATATTCCGACAAATGGTTAGAGGCCATGAAATCCGAGATAGGATCCATGTATCAGAACAAAGCATGGACTTTGGTGGACTTGCCCGATGATCGGCAAGCTATTGAGATAAATGGATTTTTAAGAAGAAGACGGACATGGACGGTAATGTCACCGTCTATGAAGCTCGACTTGTGGCAAAGAGTTTTTCACAAGTTGACTACGATGAGATTTTATCATCCATAGCAATGCTTAAGTCCGTCGGAATCATGTTAGCATTAGCTGCATTTATGAAATCTAGCAGATGGATGTCAAAACGAGTTTCCTTACCAGTTTCCGTAAGGAAAGGTTGTATGAGATACAATCAGAAAGTTTTGTCGATCCTAAGGATGCTGAAAGGTATGCTAGCTCCATGATCCTTCCATGGACCGGAGTAAGCATCTCGGAGTTGGAATATACTCTTTGATAAGATGATCAAAGATTTTGGGTTTATACAAAGTTTATGAGAAACTTGTATTTCCAAAGAAGTGAGTGGGAGCACTATAGAATTTTTGATGAGTATATGTTGTTGACATATTGTTGATCAGAAATGATGTAGAATTTTTGGAAAGCATATAGGGTTATTTGAAAAGTGTTTTTCAAGTGAAAACCTGTATTAGGCTACTTGAACATTGAGCATCAAGATCTATAGGGATAGATCAAAACCGCTTAATGGTACTTTCAAATGAGCATATACCTTGACATGATCTTGAAGGTGTTCAAGATGGATCACCAAAGAAGGAGTTCTTTCACGAGATGTAAGGTATGAAGTTAAGACTTAAAGCTCGACCACGGCAGTAACGTAGAGAAAGGACGAAGGTTGTCCCCTATGCCTTAGATGTAGGCTCTACAAGATGCTATCTTGTGTACCACACCGAAGTGTGCCTTGCCATGAGTCACTATAGGGTACAAGAATGATCCAGGAATGGATCATTGGATAGCGGTCAAAATTGTCCTTGGAGTAAATAAGGACATGTTTCTCGATTATGGAGGTGATAAAGAGTTCGGGCGTAAAGGGTTACGTCGGTGCAAGCTTTAACACCTATCCGAAAGTGACTCGAGTAGCAAACCGGATACGTATAGTGGAGCAACCATTGGAATAGCTCCAAGTGGAGCGTGGAAGCAGCGTTTACAATATGACCTAGAAATTTGCAAAGCACACACGGATCTGAAAGGTTCAGACCCGTTGACTAAAACCTCTCTCACAAGCAAAACATGATCAAACCTCATAACTCATTGAGTCTTAATCACATGATGATGTGAACTAGTTTACAGACACTAGTAAACTCTTTGGATGTTGGTCACATGGCGATGTGACCTATCAGTGTTAATCACATGACGATGTGAACTAGATTATTGACTCTAGTGCAAGTGGGAGACTGTTGGAAATATGCCCTAGAGGCAATAATAAATTAGTTATTAGTATATTTCCTTGTTCATGATAATCGTTTATTATCCATGCTATAATTTTATTGAAAGGAAACTCAGATACATGTGTGGGTACATAGACAACACCATGTCCCTAGTAAGCCTCTAGTTGACTAGCTCGTTAATCAATAGATGGTTACGGTTTCATGACAATGGACATTGGATGTCATTGATAACGGGATCACATCATTAGGAGAATGATGTGATGGACAAGACCCAATCCTAAGCCTAGCACAAAGATCGTAGTTCGTATGCTAAAGCTTTTCTAATGTCAAGTATCATTTCCTTAGACCATGAGATTGTGCAACTCCGGATACCGTAGGAATGCTTTGGGTGTACCAAACGTCACAACGAATCGGGTGGCTATAAAGGTTCATTACAGGTATCTCCGAAAGTATTTGTTGGGTTGGCACGAATCGAGATCGATTTGTCACTCCGGTTGACGGAGAGGTATCCCTGGGCCCACTCGGTAGGGCATCATCATAATGTGCACAATGTGACCAAGGGGTTGATCACGGGATGATGTGTTACGGAATGAGTAAAAAGACTTGCCGGTAACAAGATTGAACAAGGTATCGGGATACCGACGATCGAATCTCGGGCAAGTACAATACCGCTAGACAAAGGGAATTGAATACGGGATTGATTGAATCCTCGACATCGTGGTTCATCCGATGAGATCATCGTGGAACATGTGGGAGCCAACATGGGTATCTAGATCCCGCTGTTGGTTATTGACCGGAGAACATCTCGGTCATATGCGCATGGTTCCCGAACCCGTAGGGTCTACACACTTAAGGTTCGGTGACGCTTAGAGTTGTTATGGGAAATAGTATGTGGTTACGAAGGTTGTTCGAGTCCGGATGAGATCCCGGACATCACGAGGAGTTCCGGAATGGTCCGGCGGTGAAGATCGATATATTGGACGAAGGGTATTGGAGTCCGGAAGTGTTCCGGGGGTACCAGGCTATGGCCAGCATGACCAAAAGGTGTTTCGGGAGCCCCAACAAGTGTTGGAGGGCCTCATGGGCCAAAGGGGAGGTGCAAACCAGCCCACTAAGGGGTGGTGCGCCCCTCCCAGCCCCTCTCACGTAACCAGGAGAGGTGGGGCGCCTCCCTAGGGCAGCCCCTTCCCGGCTTGGGGGCAAGTTTCCTAGGGGTGGGGGCGCCAAACCCATCTAGGGTTTCCTGTGGCCGCCGCCCCTCCCCTAGGGAACCCTAGGGCGCCTCCTCCACCCCCCTTACCCCTATATATAGCGAGGGAGAGAGAGGGCAGCCGCATCCTTCCCCTGGCGCAGCCCCTCCCTCCTCCAACACTTCCTTCTCCTCCGTAGTGCTTAGCGAAGCTCTGCCGGAGAACCACGAGCTCCATCACCACCACGCCGTCGTGCTGTCGGAGTTTTCCCTCAACTTCTCCTCTCCCCTTGCTAGATCAAGAAGGAGGAAACGTCCCCGGGCTGTACGTGTGTTGAACCCGGAGGTGCCGCCCGTTCGGCGCTAGGATCATCGGTGATTTGGATCACGACGAGTACGACTCCATCAACCCCGTTCTCTTAAACGCTTCCGCTTAGCGATCTACAAGGGTATGTAGATTCACTCTCCTTCCCCTCGTTGTTGGTTTCCCCATAGATAGATCTTGGTGACACGTAGGAAAATTTTGAATTTCTGCTACGTTCCCCAACAATGTCAACAATAATAGCTCATGCTAACTTACATCCAATTAGATATATATATCAGGGTCCTTCCAACATCCTGTGCTTGCCAAAGGATAAAATGTAAAAAGGAAAGGTGAAGATCACCAAGACTCTTGCATAAGGTAGAAGATAAAAGTGAAAGATAGGCCCTTCACAGAGGGAAGCAGAGGTTGCCATGCGCTTTCAAGGTTTGGATGCACAAAATCTTAATGCGAAAGAACGTCACTTTATATTGCCACTTGTGATATGGACCTTTATTATGTAATCCGTCGCTTTTATTTCTTCCACATCACAAGATCGTACAAAGCTTATTTCCTCCATACTAGTCAATCATACATATTTAGAGGGTAATTTTTATTGCTTGCACCGATGACAACTTACTTGAAGGATCTTACTCAATCCATAGGTAGGTATGGTGGACTCTCATGGAAAAACTTGGTTTAAGGATATTTGGAAGCACAAGTAGTATCTCTACTTAGTGCAAAGAATTTGGCTAGCACGAGGGGGAAAGGCAAGCTCAATGTGTTGGGCGATCCATGACAATATACTCTATTTCAGATATAAGAAAACATAACCCATTACATTGTCTTCCTTGTCCAACATCAACCTTTTAGCATGTCATATTTTAATGAGTGCTCACAACTACAAAAGATGTCCAAGATAGTACATTTATATGTGAAATCCCTCTCCCTTCAATATTCTTTCATGAATTGTTCAAGTGACCAATTCTACGTTCGCTAACTTTCAATAAGTTTACTGCCTATACTTATTATGTGTGAAGTCATTACTCCCCACATTATAAGCATATGAAACATATATAAATTCAGGTTTATGACATTCAATTTATTCAACCATTTACTAATAGGATATATGTGAAGCACACGAGTAAATGACAAACTACTCCAAAAGATATGAGTGAAGAACACTGAGTAGTAAAATAATTAACTAGCCATGGGAGGATTCTTTTTCATCCAATATTTCAGATCCAATGATTTTATTCAAACAGCAAGTAAAAATGAAAATATGCTCCAAGCAAAACACATATCATGTGACAAATAAAAATATAGCTCCGAGTAAGGTATACCGATAGTTTTGAAGACGAAAGAGGGGATGCCTTCCAGGGCATCCCCAAGCTTAGGCGCTTGAGTCTTCCTTGAATATTACCTTGGGGTGCCTTGGGCATCCCCAAGCTTAGGGTATTTCCACTCCTTATTATCCTCATATCGGCATCTCACCCAAAGCTTGAAAACTTCAATCACACAAAACTTAACATAACTTCGTGAGATAGGTTAGTATGATAAAGAGAAAACCATTCACTTTGGTACTCTCAAAGACAAGGTTCATAATTTTTCTCACACAATGCCTACTGTACCATATAATTTCTACAATTTATATTGAGGGATAT
Organism: Aegilops bicornis; assembly: GCA_021605145.1. Classification (NCBI taxonomy): domain Eukaryota; kingdom Viridiplantae; phylum Streptophyta; class Magnoliopsida; order Poales; family Poaceae; genus Aegilops; species Aegilops bicornis. The sequence continues at coordinate 270,784,087 of CM038675.1, read as the reverse complement.
AAGTCATAGAAATTAGAAAACAAGCAAACTATGCAATGAAAACAGAATCTGTCAGAAACAGAACAATCTGTAATTATCTGAACATAAACCATACTTCTTCTACTCCAAAAATTAAGAAATAAATTGGTGGACGTGAGGAATTTGTCTATTAATCTTATGCAGAAAGAATCAACTCAAAAGAACTCTTATATAAAAAATGACAGCTAATCTCGTGAGCGCAAAGTTTCTGTTTTTTACAGCAAGATCACATTAACTTTCTCCTAAGTCTTCCCAAAGGTCTTACTTGGCACTTTATTGAAACAAAAGCTATAAAACATGATTACTAAAGTAGCTTAATCATGTAAACACATAAAAACAATGCGTGTAAATATTGGGTTGTCTCCCAACAAGCGCTTTTCTTTAATGCCTTTTAGCTAGGCATGATGATTTCAATGATGCTCACATAAAAGGTAGGAATTGAAGCACAAGGAGAGCATCTTGAAGAATATGGCTAGCACAATTATTCTAACCAAGTTCCTATGCCTAGTGATTTTGTGAGCACACAACTTATGGGAACAAGAACCAACTAGCATAGGAAGGCAAAACAAGTATAACTTCAAAACTTTAAGCACATAGAAAGGAAACTTGATATTATTGCAACTCCTACAAGCATGTATTCCTCCCTCATAATAATTTTCAGTAGCATCATGGATAGCAACTTTGTTCTCATACTCAATTGGGACCTCTTCCAAAATAGTGGAATCATTACTAGCTAAAGTTGACACTCTTCCAAATCCACTTTCATAAATATCACACTAAGATTCAACACCCTCCAAATAGTGGGATCACTAATTCCTAAAGTTGACACTCTTCCAAACCCACTTTAAATGATAGTATTATTCAAACTCCAAAAGATATAAGTGAAGTTCATGGAGCATTATACAATTAATAGAGACCAAATAATATCCAAGCTCAAAATGTGTAAGTGAAGCACATGAAGCATTCTATAAAACCATACTCAAAAGATTTAAGTGAAGCACAAATAGCAATTCTATAAGATCATACTTAAAAGATTTAAGTGAAGCACATGAAGTATTATATAGATTGATGAAGGTACATCTCATACTAGCATGGTTCTTAAAGAAAAAGAAAAACACAAAGGACACAAATCATGTGAACAAAACAAAAACCGAGGTATACCGATAATTGTTGAAGAAGAAAGATGGGATGCCAACCGGGGCATCCCCAAGCTTAGATGCTTGAGTACCCTTTGAAATATTTACTTGGGGTGCCATGTGCATCCCCAAGCTTTAACTCTTGCTTCTCTTTATTCTTCTCACATCGGTAACTCCTCGTTCTTCGAACACTTCATCCACAAAAACTTAACAAAAACTTTGTGAGATCCATTAGTATAACAAAGCAAATCACTACTATAAGTACTGTTGCAAACCAATTCATATTTTGTTTTTACATTATAGCTACTGTAATATAACTTTTTCATGGCTTAATCCACTGATAGAGACCGATAGTTCATCAAAACAAGCAAGTAATGCATCAAAAACAGAATCTGTCTTAAATAGGACAGTCTGTAGTAATCTGGAGGTTTAGCAAACTTCTGTAACTCCTAAAATTATGAACTAAATTTGAAAATTTGAATTTTTTTTACAGAAGTAATGTGCAATAAGTTTCAGACCCATTTAACTTTCCAGTAAAAAATGTAAATTCACTCACTACAGCCAAAGTTTCTATTTTTGTTCTGCACATGGTAAACAAGCAATCTAATCATCCTAAAACCAAAGCTTGGCACATTATTTTTATAATACAATGGATATATACAAGGGGATAATTATTTACAGAGAAACTTCCATGAAAAATTCTACATTGTTTCCATGAGCATGAACACAAGTGCTCTTGAAACTAGTGGTTTCACCAACCATCAACAATTGATGCTCCTTCTTGATTTCTACTTTCGCGGTGTCAAACATCGTGAATACCTCAAGGATCATCATATCTATCCCTGACATGTTATAGTTCATCACGAAGCTCTAGCAGCTTGGTGGCAATGACTTTGGAGAAACATCACTATCTCATCAGGAAGATCAACTCCCACTCGATTCAAGTGATTGTTGCACTCAGACAATCTGAGCACAAGCTCAACGATTGAGCTTTTCTCCCTTAGTTTGCAGGCTAAGAAAATCGTCGGAGGTCTTATACTGCACGAGCCTGAAATCCCAATTTCAGCCCTCGGAACATCTCATATGTTCTGCGATGTTTCGAAAAACGTCTTTGGTGCCTCAACTCTAAACCGTTTAACTGAACTATCACGTAGTTATCAAAACGTGTATGTCCGATGTTCGTAACATCCACAAACGACGTTTGGGTTTCAGCACACCGAGCGGTGCATTAAGGACCTAAGCTTTCTACTGACCGCATAATTGCTACTGTCAAATTTCAACTATATTTTCTCTAGGAACATATCTAAACAGTAGAACTAAAGCGCGAGCTTACGACATAATTTGCAAAGATCTTTTGACTATGTTCAGGATAATTAAGTTCATCTCATGAACTCCCACTTAGATAGACATCCCTCTAGTCATCTAAGTGATTACATGATCCGAGTCAACTAGGCCGTGTCCGATCATCACGTGAGACGGACTAGTCATCATCGGTGAACATCTTCATGTTGATCGTATCTACTATACGACTCATGCTCGACCTTTCGGTCTCTTGTGTTCCGAGGCCATGTGTGTACATGCTAGGCTCGTCAAGTTAACCTAAGTGTTCTGCGTGTGTAAATCTGGCTTACACCCGTTGTATGTGAATGTAAGAATCAAACACACCCGATCATCACGTGGTGCTTCGAAACGACTAACTTTAGCAACGGTGCAGTTAGGGAGAACACTTTCTTGAAATTGTTATGAGGATCATCTTATTTACTACCGTCGTTCTAAGTAAACAAGATGCATAAACATAATAAACATCACATGCAATTATATAGTAGTGACGTGATATGGCCAATATCATATAGCTCCTTTGATCTTCATCTTGAGGCTCCATGATCATCTTGTCACCGGCATGACACCATGATCTCCATCATCATGATCTCCATCATCGTGTCTTCATGAAGTTGTCACGCCAACGACTACTTCTACTTCTATGGCTAACGCGTTTAGCAATAAAGTAAAGTAATTTACATGGTGTTCTTCAATGACACGCAGGTCATACAAAAAATAAAGACAACTCCTATGGCTCCTGCCGGTTGTCATACTCATCGACATGCAAGTCGTGATTCCTATTACAAGAACATGATCTCATACATCACATATATCATTCATCATTCATCACAACTTTGGCCATATCATATCACAAAACACTTGCTGCAAAAACAAGTTAGACGTCCTCTAATTGTTGTTGCAAGTTTTACGTGGCTGCAATAGGGTTCTAGCAAGAACGTTTTCTTACCTACGTGAAAGCCACAACATGATTTGTCAACTTCTATTTACCCTTCATAAGGACCCTTTTCATCGAATCCGCTCCAACTAAAGTGGGAGAGACAGACACCCGCTAGCCACCTTATGCAACTAGTGCATGTCGGTCGGTGGAACTAGTCTCACGTAAGCGTACGTGTAAGGTTGGTCCGGGCCGCTTCATCCCACAATACCGCTGAAGCAAGATAAGACTAGTAGCGGCAAGAAAGTTGACAACATCTACGCCCACAACAAATTGTGTTCTACTCGTGCAATAGAGAACTACACATAGACCTAGCTCATGATGCCACTGTTGGGGAACGTTGCAGAAAATTAAAAATTTTCCTACGGTTTCACCAAGATCCATCTATGAGTTCATCTAGCAACGAGTCATGGGAGAGTGATTGCATCTACATACCACTTGTAGATCGCGTGCGGAAGCGTTCAAGTGAACGGGGTTGATGGAGTCGTACTGCGTCATGATTCAAATCACCGATGATCCTAGTGCCGAACGGATAGCACCTCCGCGTTCAACACACGTGACGGAGCGGATGACGTCTCCTCCTTCTTGATCCAGCAAGGGGAAGGAGAGGTTGATGATGATCCAGCAGCACGACGGCGTGGTGGTGGATGCAGCAGAACTCCGGCAGGGCTTCGCTAAGCGACTACGGGAGGAGGAGGAGGTGTAGCAGGAAGGGGATGCGCCAAGGGATTTAGGGTGCGGCCACCCCTCCCTCCCCTCCCTTTATATAGGTGCAAGAGAGGGGGGAGGGCGCAGCCTTGCCCTTCCTCCAAGGAAGGGGTGCGGCCAAGAGGGGGGAGGAGTCCATCCTCCCCAAGGCACCTCGGAGGTGCCTCCCCCCTTTAGGACTCTCCCCTCCCCAAGTCTCCTTGGCGCATGGGCCTCTTGGGGATGGTGCCCTTGGCCCATATAGGCCAAGGCGCACCCCCACCAGCCCATGTGGCCCCGGGCAGGTGGACCCCAGTGGACCCTCGGACCCCTTCGGCACTCCGGTACAATACCGATAAAGTGCGAAACTTTTCGGCGACCAAAACAAGACTTCCTATATATAAATCTTTACCTCCGGACCATTCCGGAACTCCTCGTGACGTCCGGGATCTCATCCGGGACTCCGAACAACATTCGGTTTGCTGCATACTCATATTCATACAACCCTAGCGTCACCGAACCTTAAGTGTGTAGACCCTACGGGTTCGGGAGACATGTAGACATGACCGAGACGTTCTCCGGTCAATAACCAACAACGGGATATGGATACCCATGTTGGCTCCCACATGTTCCACGATGATATTATCGGATGAACCACAATGTCAAGGACTCAATCGATCCCGTATACAATTCCCTTTGTCTAGCGGCATTGTACTTGCCCGAGATTCGATCGTCGGTATCCTGATTCCTTTGTTCAATCTCGTTACCGGCAAGTCTCTTTACTCGTTCCGTAACACATCATCCCGTGATCAACCCCTTAATCACATTGTGCACATTAAGATGATGTCCTACCGAGTGGGCCCAGAGATACCTCTCCGTTTACACGGAGTGACAAATCCTAGTCTCGATTCGTGCCAACCCAACAGACACTTTCGGAGATACCTGTAATGCACCTTTATAGTCACCCAGTTACGTTGTGACGTTTGGTACACCCAAAGCATTCCTACGGTATCCGGGAGTTGCACAATCTCATGGTCTAAGGAAAAGATACTTGACATTAGAAAAGCTTTAGCATACGAACTACACGATCTTTGTGCTAGGCTTAGGATTGGGTCTTGTCCATCACATCATTACGCCAATGATGTGATCCCGTTATCAATGACATCCAATGTCCATGGTCAGGAAACCATGACCATCTATTGATAAACGAGCTAGTTAACTAGAGGCTTACTAGGGACATGGTGTTGTCTATGTACCCACACATGTATCTGAGTTTCCTATCAATACAATTATAGCATGGATACTAAACGATTATCATGAACAAGGAAATATAATAATAACTAATTTATTATTGCCTCTAGGGCATATTTCCAACAGTACATACCCTCAGCCCCGAGGGTGAACTACTCCCTCCTCGTCATGGAGAGAGTCGGGATGATGAAGATGGCCACCGGTGAGGGATCCCCCCTCCGGCAGAGTGCCGGAACAGGGTCCCGATTGGTTTTTGGTGGCTACAGAGACTTGCGGCGGCGGAACTCCCGATCTATTCTGTTCCCCGAAGGTTTTAGGGTATATGGATATATATAGGCGAAAGAAGTCGGTAAGGGGAGCCACGAGGGTGGAGGGCGCGCCCCCATGCCTCGTGCCTTCCTCGTTGCTTCCCTTACGTATACTCCAAGTCTTCTGGATTGCTTCCGTTCCAAAAATAACTCTCCCGAAGGTTTCATTCCATTTGACCTCCGTTTGATATTCCTTTTCTTCGAAACACTGAAATAGGCAAGAAAACAACAATTTGGGTTGGGCCTCCGGTTAATAGGTTGTTCCCAAAAATAATATAAAATTGTATAATAAAGCCCATAAATATCAAAAACAAATAATATTGCCGAGCGCACCAAGGCCGGTGGACGACGGCGAGGCCCCAGACTGGAACGACCCGGAGATGGGGAAGACGCGATAGTGGAGTCGCAGATGGAGAGGAGTGGGAAACTTGACTGGTTCGTGTGCGTGGCAGCACTGCCACGGTGCCGCCCACGGGAGACACAAGCAAGAACAGAGGTTAAAGAAGGAGCACGGTTGTTGGATTAACATCCAATGGTCCAGCTGCTAGAATCATTTGTTGATTAAGTTGACAAAGCCCTGCGTACACGTCCGCTTAGTAGGCCCATAAATCAGCCACCAAATCTGACAGGTTCCAGCTGTCAACAGGAGGAATATTTTTTTTCGCATAACAAGGAGGCACTTCCTTCCGTGCAAAGATACAGCCAGTGGGTCCCAGCTGTCAGGGGGAGGAAACAGCTTAATAAGGAGGAACTTTCCTTGCGTGCGACCATGGACCTCGTGGGTCCCAGCCATCAGGCTCTCCACGTACAGTCATCTTCCGATGACTCTCGTATGTTGACCACGCCGCGCCGAGCGCACCGAGGTGGTGGACGACGGCGAGGCCCTGCATGTAATGACCCAGAGATGGGGAAGACGCGGCAGTGGAGTCGCAGATGGAGAGGAGTGGGAAACTTGACTGGTTCGGGTGTGGCGTGGGCCTACACTCGGCAGAGAATAACAGGAGGTGTGGAGTGGAGGGATGGCCTGGCCGTCGGCGGGGTAGCGTTTCGCTGAGGCGCGCAAAACAACGCCGCTGGACGCCGGAGGCTAGAGCAAAGCGGTCCCGGAAGGTCTTGGGGAAGAATACGAGAGATTGAAGAAGAATGTCATCCGTTGGATGTAAATCCAACGCCTTCTTAAACTTCGACCCTCTTGTCCCACATCTCAGCCAGTCCATTTATTTTTTAGTCCATTTGGTGGGCTGGGTGAAACAATGATGTAGCATCTATGCAGCCCGTTTATATATATGGTAAAATTTAAAGCTCATTTGCATTTTTCTCGAAATCCGCGGACTTGCTGGGCTGGGTGAAAATATCATGTTGGGCTAGACGGAGAAATGTTATAGAAACATAAACACATGATTGCACGTCTATTACCGCATTGGTCAGTAAAATCTTTGCAAGCTTATGTACGCAATCACTATGAGTTAACTTGCCAAGTTATATATAAACATTTATTATTATTATTTTGTAAGAACTTTCAACTTACGAAATAAAATATCATTTTAATTTGATGAGTTAATAGTACGTGGGACAGTTGAGTTAGGGAAAAATCGGGAGAGAACTCAGTTTACATCGAAAAAGAAAGTGGGGAAAATTCAAATATAGGATTAATGAAAACGAAAAATAAAGGAAGTGGGAAGGTCTATAAGATGGTTGGACGAACGACAGGTTTAATGAAACCTTATGTTGTTTCTATTATATATATGTAATAAAATAAGATATAAATATAGGTTCAGTTTTGCATTCTTATAGAAAACATAGGTTCAGTTTTGCATTCTTATAGAAAAATAGAAGTGAGCTCTGCGTCGTCTTGAAAAAACAAACATAACTTGGGCTGCTGATGTTATAAACAAGCTAGGTTGGGAGCCCAGAGGCCGCTTGATACCTGCTGGATCCAAAAAATGTTGAAACATGTCGTGGGCTGCCCATGTTAAACAACAAAACCTAGGCCATGGACCTGGTGGGCCCGGGACTGTCAGCCTCTCGACGAATAGTTCTCTCAATTCCTCTTGTTTTGCTGACCATGTTGGGAACGACAGACGGCGGAGCTGCGGCTAGAGCACCAAGGCGGAGGACGACGTCGAGACCTCGGACCGAACGAACCGGAGCGGGGGAAGACGCAGGTGAAGGCGAGTATGAGGGTTGACTTGTTCGGGTGCAGGGTGGGCCGGTGGAGCTGTCGCCGCCGGACAATGTGTGGGAGTAGAGGGATGGCCTGGCCAACGCCATAGGCTATGATGGCCAGCCGTTGTATAGGAATAGGATGAAAGATTGAACAAAATAAATAGATACAAATGGATAGGTGGTTGGTCCCATATGTATGTGTACGAGACCTGCTCGGTCCACCTGAGGAGGGGAATATGTTGGGAGGAAGGAGATTCAAAGCACGGCAGCCGAGTGAACTAGTTTTTTTAATGGACAAGTGAACTAGTTACATACATAAGCAAATAGCAACTAAAAAAGCAAACAGGTTAATGGGTTCTTAAAAGAAATATTTCAGACAAAACAAATAATTACGACACATAGGCTAATGCATGAAACACTTAGATGATAAAGGTGCTTATAAACAGATAAAGTACAACATCTAGACCTCCCTGGCACGCTTGATCACGACGCTGCGGCTATCCGTGTACTAAATCGGTTACGGGAAGCAGACACACCCTCATGTCCAAGATCCGCCTGTACATGTCATAGCATGCGTATGCGTCCTTGGCCGCGTAGGTTATGTAGGCTAGATTCAGAGGTACCTCCCACGTATTCAGGTCCTTGGTATCGTTGTCTTCTTTCATGTTGGCGTATTAGGGGTCGATGATGGTCTCGGCGAGGTCAACCACGGAGTCCTTCTCCTGCCCGTTGCCGATGATCTTGTATTGCTTCTGGATGTCGACAAGCTTGTTGCACCGGATGGCTGAATCGTCGCGTTCTTCCTTCTCTCCACCGTAGCAAAGATGCAGCTGGCGCTGCCAATGAAACAGGCGAATGCTCTAGAACCTCTAATGGCCCTACAGCAGTGGTAGATGAGAACCTCGTCCCGCACACATACCTAGGCGACGGCGATCCGCTGTTCCCTGTCAGGAGACGAATGGATGGGCACAAGGTCTAGTCCTGCGACCTTGTGCTTTCTCGTCCTGTAGGTACTGCTTGAACTCGGCAAGGCAGAGCTTCACCGAGTCCGGATCGTTGGTGTACATCACATTCAACTTGGTGCAGCCATAGGACTGAACGGCGAATTCAAAGGGGAACTCCTTGCTGAAGTCCATATCCAGCAGGCTAACCCCTCGGATCGCCATTGGAGTCTCTTCAAGTGAATGAGTGGGTAGGCGGCGGCAGCAGTTCATTTTTCGGCTCTTGGGGAACTGGATTCAATAGTGAACTGTGTGTGTACAAGCGACAACAGTTACTACCCCTTCCTCGCCCGCTGCACGCCCAGCAGAAGATGCACCCTCGGTGCATTCAAACGCCTCCATTAAGAAACCTACTCCGGCCACACGTCGGTTCACGAGCGGGTCTGCATTGGTCTTTGTAATAACAAAAGTTAGTGGTCACTTTACTTAAATTTAATTAGCTTTAATAGAAATTTATACTTAAAACAAGCAATGCATTGGCTCGTTCTATCGATTGCCACAAGATCAACATGCACAACAATTAGAATTATTATTCTCGGGGCCTTTACGATTAGCACATTTGTCGCACTTTCACACAGATAATACTACCAAGTTTGAACTATTTGTTATGGTTGTTGTCCTCTGCATCATCATGCCGTGTTTCCTAGCTTGCAAGATTCAGAACCAACAAATAAGATCCAAATAATAAGTACAACAAAGATGCCTACACATCTCATTGATTCCCAGCTTCCAAGATTTAGAACCAACAAATAAGATCCAAATAATAAGTACAACAAAGATGCCTACACATCTCATTGATTCCCAGCTTGCAAGATTCATAACCAACAAATAAGATTCAAATAATAAATACAACAAATATGCCTACACATCTCATTGATTCCTAGCTTGCAAGATTCAGAACCAACCCATTAGAGCCTTTTTGATAAAGTGAATGCCGGGATTAAATCCATCTTGGCTAGCCGTGTCATACAACCGAAGAACTTGGCGAATGCTCTTGACCGTCACAACATCTGTAGTTGAGTATTACTATTTGCACAGCACAAACAAGAAGAGCATGATTACTATAATAGTGTCATTCCTTGAACTCAACCTGAAGCTCCACTCGGATGAGGCCCGCCTCGAGTTCCATGATTCAATTCGCGCCTTTTTCTGCAATTCACCTGAAATGAAGCAAAGATTGCATCATTCAACTAGCAATAAGTACTTGCTCTCATGAGCTGGCAGGTTCTTCCTTAGTAGTAGCACTAAAATTGAGGAACATTAAGGCTGGCTGTCCGGCTCATGTAAGGTGCAACTATAATTTGCTTATCCTTTTGTGCAGTTCCACTAAAATAAAGTGCCATTGTGGTGACAGTGACGGCTCATCTTGCAAAGGCTAATAAAATGTTGCACGAGATTACTAGCAAAACTTGACGGAGATTTTGGAAACTCCAATCACCATTGTGTGCAGTTCCACCAAAATTGAGAGATGTTGCCCATGCGACATTTTAGTTGAACTGCACAAGACACTCATTCCAAAAAAAAGTGGTTTGTGCAGTTCACCAAAAGGTCACAACAGCAACAAGGTGAAATGGATATCCCTATCTGCACAAAAAGATAGAAAGTAAACAGTTGCTGGTCAATAAGAATATACGAAACATACACGAAATGAGAAGAAGCATCTTAATTATGTTCATGGCAATCACGCAAGGACAGTAGAAATTTTAAAACGTCAACAATGCTTCATTTTACCGGAAGCATTATGACAACAATGACATTAAATCAAATATGGGATTACTTTAATGGTGGCATTGCTTGTTTACGGAATCTGATAAATCAACAGCAGCTAAAGAGTTGGTTTAAGGGCATGGGGCCGTGGGGACACCAGGACACTCAGCAGCGTAAAGGAGCAACTTACTTATCATACTGGGGAAAACAGCAGGAGTACCATTTGTAACACAGTTTAATTGCATCTTATAACTAGAGGCATTAGATTAACAATAACACTGGTTAGACATGTCCCTAAGGTAACAGTGTGATCGCTTCATTTTACATGCACCCTTACATTAACAATAGCAAAAGGTTGGTATAAGGATAGTGGACGCATCAGCACAATGTACCTACAAGGAGGCATAAAGTGGTGATGCCGAGTTTGTTCATGCTATGTGAGGGCAGCAAATCTAATCCTGGAGACCTTTTACTATGTGAGGGCAGCAAACCTAATCCTGGAGACCTTTTACTATGTGAGGGCAGCAAATCTAATCCTGGAGACCTTTTACTATGTGAGGGCAGCAAATCTAATCCTGAGACTTTTTACTATGTGAGGGCAGCAATTCTAATCCTGGAGACCTTTTACTATGTGAGGGCAACAAATCTAATCCTAGACATGCTCTGTTGACTTGTCCACCAGCCGCCACTTTCTATCCTTTTTTCAACCAATAATAGATCTGTTCCTTATCCAGTTTGTATTGCGTTTTCCCATTATTTCCCTTTTCAACCAAGAGACTGGTTGGGTATCCGGTCTCTACTACTTTCACCATACTATTTCCTCTTTGAATCAAGTCCTAGATTCATGCTACAACTTTCCCCCCTTTCTTCATTGTTTGAACAAAGTCCTAGATTTGAATGCATGAAGTAGCTTTACCTCTAATAATACTAAAAATTTAGGTGGCTTTCGAAGAGCTGATGGGAGTAGAAAAAGATGCACATGCAGACACGTGGGGAGCTGGGGCAGTAGAGCAAGGCTGCTTTCGAAGAACTTATACATGAGGGTCGTCGGGATGTCGTGGCGGCAGTCGATCTGCGCCTGTCTGGCAGGGAGGAAGAAGGGTCGGAGGATCTCCCGGGCAGCTGTGTCGGAGATAACGACATTGGCAGAGGATCGGGCCCCTCTGGCAGCTGTGGGTTTCCTCCTCTTGGCTATGACCGCGTGAACGATGCACCTAGTCCTCTACACACACCAGCCGAAGGATCCGGCGGATCTGTGACCAGAAAGCAGAGAGAAAATGTCGCTACCGCTGTCTTGTTTATATCTGTAGAGGGTGAGAGAATGAAGAGAGCAACCCTAGTAAAGCAAGCGCTCAGGCCCCTGCGTACATATATAGTGGAGTTATTATCTTTTTCTCTACACAACAAGCGTTTCAATTTGTGTACGTCGCATTAAAGAAATGAAACTCTCTATTTAAGGTGACTAACTGTACGACTCCTACTTACTACTACTAGTAGTAGTATTGTTCACTTGTGCTCCCCCCCCATTCATTGAAGAACCCCACGGGTGAATAAACATACAGTACTAGTATTTATATAGAACGAACAAGCTCGAACTATTTTCGCGTAGTTAAAAGTTGAGGGCGGGGGTTTTCCCGGGCAGTACGCGCAACAGTTTTCGCGTAGGCGGTTTAACAGAGAGGCGAGGAGGGTGAGGGAGTAGCGGATTCAACTTACTGCTGGAAAGGTCGGGCTGTGCAATTTGACGGTGCGTTACTGCTGGAAAGACTTGTGATATGACTACTCACTATAGTCATGAATTACTGGCGGTACGACCGGGGTGATGCCCCCCTTCCGTTCCGCACTCTAATCTGGTGCATGACACGTATTACGTCGACGCGGATGCTGTTGGCTGTCCCACATGTCGGCGAAGTAGTATGTAGTAGTAAGAAGGAGCAAAGAATCATGCGGTATAAATCTTTCTAGAGATTCCAACAAGTGACTACATACGGAGAAAAATGAGTGAATCTACACTCTAAAATATGTCTACATACATCTGTATGTTGTAGTCAATTTGAAATGTCTAAAAATACTTATATTTAGGAACGGAGGGAGTAGTAGTACTACTACTCATGTCGGAGGAGTGCGAACCATGGCAGCCAAGTGAATCGGCAGTAGAAAACAATGTGCTGATATGGCCATAAAAAACAATGTGCCACGGTCCAGACTGTAGCATGTGCAGTACTACTCCTCTTTGTTTGGATCCCTGAGTTAGAGCTAGTTTGGATTATCCAAACAAGAGGGGTTAGTTTGAGCTAGTTTGTTCTAACCCAGCTAAAATAACTAGCCCGGTGGAGAGGTTCTAATTGGGTTAGTTCTCCTCGGACCCACTAAAAGAGAACTAAAAAAATCTCCCCTGCCCGCACCAGATCGCTCCCACCGCCCCCCACCCCCTCGCACGACTCCTCTTTGTTCCCCATCGGGCCACCCGCCCAAGCGCCGCTCCGCCGCTCGCCCTCTCTCTCCTCTGGCCGCCCACCCCCTCCGCCTTCGAAGCTCGCCCCGCTCCCCCTTCACCGGTCGTTTTTCTCCCTTTGTCTTGCGCGGCGGTGGCGCATCTACCAGGGAGGTCGCGAGAGGGTTGAGTTTGTTCGCTCCTTCTCTGTCTCACAGCCATATCATTGATCTTGCTCGCTCTAGAGCTAATTCTGATATGGAAAAGTAGATCCTGATTAAACTTGGTATAGATTTGTGGTGCACACATGGAATTGTTTGATGTTGCTTGAGGAGGTAATAAATCTTTCTAGAGGCCCAAAGATTCAGTTCACCTTTCTAGGTATTTCAGTTTCAGGCTTGCATTATTTCTAGAGACCCAAAGAATCAGTTCACCTTTCTAGGTATTTCGGTTCCAGGCTTGCATTGTTTCTAGAGGCCCAAAGATTCAGTTCACCTTTCTAGGTATTTCAGTTTCAGGCTTGCATTATTTCTAGAGGCCCAAGGATTCGGTTCGCAGTCATTGGCAAGTGGCCCTGCTACCCATGCCGGTGTCGACCACAACTCGCAAGCGCCAGCGTCGGAGCGGTTCCCGGGCCTTGGGCTCTACAGAGCCTTCCTCCAGAACGACGATGACGAGCTCCTCCCTGGGTGCGTGAGGGGCTCTGGGCTCCCTCCCTATCGTGAATGACTTCCGTGATGAGTTAGCTCATTCTTTGTTTCATGGAGTGTATTTTTTTTGTGAAGCTTGATTGAGGACTTGTATGTTTAAGTGGGATATCTCAATTGTATGGACAAAGTAAAATTTATCATGTTTTGCATGCTTGATTTGTAAAGATGGTTCGTTTATGTCAATTGTGAGCAGGAGGAGGCAACACAAGAGCCGGCCACACCAAATCCTGCAGGAAATAGGGTCCAAAGTAGTCAAATGATTGAGAAAGAACATTTATTGTCAATCTAAACCTGCCATCCATACACCTCTTTGGTTTAGAGTTAGTTCAGGGTTAGAATCTAACTCTAACCTCTAACTGAGTTAGTAGACTTCTCCTCGTCTCGGTTCATCGCCATCATACTTTCCCCATTTCTTGTTTTCAGTATCCTGCGAATCAAAGAGGCCCTTAGACTGGTTTAGGTCCGGTAGTTTTTTATAAACATGTTATGTCCAAAATTTAATGAATGTGCTCCGGTTTCTACGAAAATGATCCGGTTTCATGTAGTAATTCATTTATTTATTTATTCTTCTATGGGGGGTTTGCATGTAATTCATGAGGTCTAAAATGTAAAGTACCCCGGCGTATGCTCCGAGTCATGCATGCACTACGACCCAGATGCTCTATGTCCCACATGTCGGCGAAAGGGAGCACATGGAAATAGCGTAGGAGTACATATAGGAGGATAAATGCGTGAAAAAATATGTACGGTGAAGCGTAGCTGCGGTTCGAAAAGGAGACCTAAAGTGATGACAGGTATAGGTCGCACGCACCCAACTAGTGGTAGTACTAGACATGATTTGCTTTTTCCCTAAAAAAAGAGGTACGAGTGCTCAGTACTCCTATTCTATCAATGCGAGTCCCATCTGACAACAGCGTCCGTGCTAAAGCTAGCTCTTCTCCCTCGTTTCTATCTTCTAATTCTAAACTCATTCGACGCCCGGTGGGCGGGGTGGGGATTTCCCGATGGTCGGTTTGCTCAACTGCGGCCCCACCTCACAATAAAAACGTTACTACTGGAATAAAAATGCCATATACTCCTATACTAATAAAACATTAAGGCCACGAGGCGATGCAGTGCTGGTTACGGGAGGCAAGAAGAAGAGATGCATCCATCGATGACGTCCACCTCCTCGACTCAGGGCGCCGGCCCACCGAACGGCGGCTAAGTAGCAGCGGCTTTCGTGGCCAGGTCGACGTGCTTCTGAATAATAGCGTCCAAAGATTCCAGCCGCTGGAAGAAGGCCAGCGTATTTTTGTCCTCGCTGGCCTTGTAGTGGCCTATGTAGACGATTTCCTCGTAGACGTGGATGTGTAGGTCAACGGTTTCTTGCATGGCGAGCGCTGCTTGTGACGATTGACCTCGAGGTGCACATTCTTCGTCGCGACCTCCGGCACCTGCAAGGCCACCAGGGCTTAAAATAGTTCATCACCATGGAGGCTGATGAGGGTGGCAGGCAATGAGGAGCCTGGGCACGCGGGCTGGAGCAGTATGGCAAGGTCGTCCGTGCGCTTCTTGACGGCGGTGAACTTGCGGATGGAGTTGACCATCATGTCGTCCATGCAAGAGGCGAAGCCGGCGTCAGCGAGGGCTACGACACCAGCGATCGCCAGCATCGTCTAGAAATGCTGCACGGTGCGGGGCCGCAGGCCGGCGCCTTGGATGATTTGGCACAGCCGACTGCCACTCACGTCCATCGCCTCCATAGGTGCTTCCGCTTCGGGTCACTTGGTCTTGGATTGGAGTGAGCGGTGTTGCAGAGACTAGGAGTAGATGGATTGGAGTGGTGGGGCGCCTTTATATGAGAATCCAAACTCTGTTGCATTCACATCGTGATGGCTCTATTCTGCTTCTCCAATTAATTCCCTCTACATGTAATTTGAGGATGCATCATTGACCGTTCAACGTCTCGGGAACCGCTACCCTCTCCCTCCTTGGCATTTGCTACGTCTTGAGCTTGCGTTGGTTTTCCCCGAAGAGGAGAGGATGATGCAGCACAGTAGCGTAAGTATTTCCCTCAGTTTTTGAGAACCAAGGTATCAATCCAGTAGGAGGCCACGCACAAGTCCCTCGTACCTGCACAAAATGATAGCTACTCGCAACCAACGCGATTAGGGGTTGTCAATCCCTTCACGGTCACTTACGAGAGTGAGATCTGATAGAGATAATATTTTTGGTATTTTTGGTATTTTTGGTATATAGATGCAAAGTGAAAAGTAAAAAAGCAAAGTAAAAACAAGGCAAGTATAAAAGTGATGGAGATTGATATGATGAGAATAGACTCGGGGGCCATAGGTTTCACTAGTGGCTTCTCTCAAGAGCATAATTATTCTACGGTGGGTGAACAAATTACTGTTGAGCAATTGACAGAATTGAGAATAGTTATGAGTATATCTAGGTATGATCATGTATATAGGCATCACGTCCGAGACAAGTAGACCGAAACGATTACGCATCTACTACTATTACTCCACTCATCGACCTCTATCTAGCATGCATCTAGAGTATTAAGTTAAAAAACAGTAACGCCTTAAGCAAGATGACATGATGTAGAGGAATAAATTCATGCAATATGATAAATACCCGTCTTGTTATCCTCGATGGCAACAATACAATACGTGCCTTGCAACCCTTTACATCCTTTGGGTAAGGACACCGCAAGATTGAACCCAAAGCCATGCACTTCTCCCATTGCAAGAACTACCAATCTAGTTGGCCAAACCAAGCGGATAATTCAAGAGACTTGCAAAGATAACTCAATCATACATAAAAGAATTCAGAGAAGATTCAAATATTATTCATAGATAAGCTGGATCATAAACCCACAATTCATCGGTCTCAACAAACACCTTGCAAAAAAGAAGATTACATCGAATAGATCTCCACGAGAGAGGGGAGAACATTGTATTGAGATCCAAAAGAGAGAAGAAGCCATCTAGCTACTAGCTATGGACTCGAAGGTCTGAAGTAAACTACTCACACTTCATCGAAGAGGCTATGGTGTTGATGTAGAAGCCCTCCGTGGTGGATGCCCCCTCCGGTGGAGCTCCGGAACAGGCCCCAAGATGGGATCTCATGGATACAGGAAGTTGCGGCGGTGGAATTAGGTTTTTGGCTCATATATAGGAGGAAGGAGTACGTCGGTGGAGCAACAGGGGCCCACGAGGCGGGCGCGCCCTAGGCGCCCCCACTCTCGTGACCGCCTCTCTGGTTCCTTGGCATAGGGTCCAAGTCTCCTGGATCACGTTCGGTGAGAAAATCACGTTTCCGAAGGTTTCATTTCGTTTGGACTCCGTTCGATATTTTGTTTCTTGGAAACACTGAAAAAGGCAAAAAACAGCAATTCTGGGCTGGGCCTCCGGTTAATAGGTTAGTCCCAAAAATAATATAAAAGTGGAAAATAAAGCCCATTATAGTCCAAAACAATAGATAAAGTAGCATGGAGCAATCAAAAATTATAGATACGTTGGAGACGTATGAGGCATCCCCAAGCTTAATTCCTGCTCGTCCTCGAGTAGGTAAATGATAAAAAGAGAATTTTTGATGCGGAGTGATACTTTGGCATAATTTCAATGTAAATCTTCTTAATCATGGTATGAATATTCAGATCCGAACAATTCAAGACAAAAGTTCATATTGACATAAAAATAATAATACTTCAAGCATACTAACTAAGCAATTATGTCTTCTCAAAATAACATGGCCAAAGAAAGTTATCCCTACAAAATCATATAGTCAGGCTATGCTCCATCTTCCCCACACAAATTATTTAAATCGTGCACAACCCCGATGACAAGCCAAGCAATTGTTTCATACTTTAACATTTTCAAAACTTTTTCAATCTTCACGCAATACATGAGCGTGAGCCATGGATATAACACTATATGTGGAATAGAATGGTGGTTGTGGAGAAGACAAAAGGAGGAAGCTAGTCTCACATCAACTAGGCATATCAACGGGCTACGGAGATGCCCATCAATAGATATCAATGTGAGTGAGTAGGGATTTCCATGCAACAGATGCACTAGAGCTATAAGTATATGAAAGCTCAACAAAAGAAACTAAGTGGGTGTGCATCCAACTCGCTTGCTCACGAAGACCTAGGGCATTTGAGTAAGCCCATCATTGGAATATACAAGCCAAGTTCTATAATGAAAAATTCCCACTAGTATATGAAAGTGACAAAATGAGAGACTCTCTATCATGAAGATCATGGTGCTACTTTGAAGCATAAGTGTGGTAAAAGGATAGTAACATTGTCCCTTCTCTCTTTTTCTCTCATTTTTTATTTGGGCCTTTTTTTGGCCTCTTTTTTTATATATTTCATCCGGAGTCTCATCCCGACTTGTGGGGGAATCATAGTCTCCATCATCCTTTCCTCACTTGGGACAATGCTCTAATAATGATGATCATCACACTTTTATTTTTCTTACAACTCAACAATCACAACTCGATACTTAGAACAAAATATGACTCTATATGAATGCCTCCGTGATGTGCAGGATATGCAATGAAACATGAGTGACATGTATGAAAGAATTATGAACGGTGGCTTTGCCACAAATACGATGTCAACTACATGATCATGCTAGCAATATGACAATGATGGAGCGTGTCATAATAAGCGGAACGGTGGAAAGTTGCATGGCAATATATCTCGGAATGGCTATGGAAATGCCATGATAGGTAGGTATGGTGGCTGTTTTGAGGAAGGTATATGGTGGGTGTATGATACCGTGAAAAGTGCGCGGTATTAGAGAGGCTAGCAATGGTGGAAGGATGGGAAAAAGTGTGTATAATCCATGGACTCAACATTAGTCATAAAGAACTCATATACTTATTGCAAAAATCTAGAAGTTATCAAAGCAAAGTATTACGCGCATGCTCCTAGGGGGATAGATTGGTAGGAAAAGACCATCGCTCATCCCCGACCGCCACTCATAAGGAAGACAATCAACAAATAAATCATGCTCCGAGTTCATCACATAATGGTTCAGCATACGTTCATGCTACGGGAATCACAAACTTTAACACAAGTATTCTTTAAATTCACAACTACTCAACTAGCATGACTCTAATATCACTATCTTCATATCTCAAAACAATTATCAAGCATCAAACTTATCTTAGTATTCAACGCACTCAAAAGAAAGTTTCACATATCTTGAATACCAAGTATATTAACGTTAAGCAAATTACCATGCTATTAACGACTCTCAAAATAATCTAAGTGAAGCATGAGAGATCAAGTTTCTTTAAAACAAATCCACCACCGTGCTCTAAAAGATCTAAGTGAAGCACTAGAGCAAAAATTATCACGCTCAAAAGATATAAGTGAAGCACTATGAGCAAAACTATCAAGCTCAAAAGATATAAGTGAAGCACATAGAGTATTCTATCAAATTCCAATTCATGTATGGCTCTCTCAAAAGGTGTGTACATCAAGGATTATTGTGGTAAACTAACAAGCAAAGACCCAAATAATACAAGACGCTCCAAGCAAAACACTTATCATGTGGTGAATAAAAATATAGCTCTAAGTACTTTTCCGATGGAAGTGGACGAAAGAGGGGATGCCTTCCGGGGCATCCCCAAGCTTTGACTTTTTGGTGTCCTTGGATTATCTTGGGGGTGCCATGGGCATCCCCAAGCTTAGGCTCTTGCCAATCCTTGTTCCATAATCCATCAAAAGAATTCACCCAAAACATGAAAGCTTCACAACACAAAACTCAATAGAAATCTCGTGAGCTCCATTAGAGAAAGAAAACAAAAGACTACTTTAAGGTACTGTAATGAACTCATTATTTATTTATATTTGTTCTAAACCTACTTTATTCCAACTTCTCTATGGATCATAAACTATTTTACTAGCCATAGATTCATCAAAATAAGCAAACAACACACGCAAAACAGAATCTGTCAAAAACAGAACAGTCTGTAGTAATCTGTAACTAACGCAAACTTCTGGAACTCAAAAAATTCTACCAAACTTAGAAGACCTGGACAATTTGTTTATTGATCAGCAGCAATATGAATCAGTATTTTATCACGTTATGGTGATTTTTAACAATTCGGGCACTGAGCGCAAAGTTTCTGGAAATTACAGCAAGATCAAATAACTATCATCCAAGAAGATCCAATAGGTTTAACTTGGCACAAACACTAATTAAAAGATAAAACCACATCTAAAAAGAGGCTAGATGGATTATTTATTCCTAAACAGAATCAAAAACTAAAAAAAACTAAAAATAAAATTGGGTTGCCTCCCAACAAGCGTTATCGTTTAACGCCCCTAGCTAGGCATAAAAGCAAGGATAGATCTAGGTATTGCCATCTTTGGTAGGCAATCCATAAGTGGCTCTCATAATAGATTAATATGGTAAATTTATTTTCTTTCTAGGAAAGTGTTCCATGCCTTTATTTAATGGAAATTGGAATCTAATATTTCCTTCCTTCATATCAATAATTGCACCAATCGTTCTAAGGACAGGTCTACCAAAAATAATAGGACATGAAGGATTGCAATCTATATCAAGAACGATAAAATCTACGGGCACATAGTTCCTATTTGCAACAATAAGAACATCATTAATTCTTCTCATAGGCTTTTTAATAGTGGAATCTGCAAGATGCAAGTTTAGAGAGCAATCATCAAAGTCACGGAAATCTAGCAAATCACACAAAGTTTTGGGAATAGTAGAGACACTAGCACCCAAATCACACAAAGCATTAAACTCATGATCTTTAATTTTAATTTTGATAGTAGGTTCACACTCATCATAGAGTATCCTAGGTATAGAAACTTTCAACTCAAGTTTTTCTTCATGAGTTTGCATCAAGGCATCAACAATGTGTTCGGTAAAGGCCTTATTTTGACTATAAGCATGAGGAGAATTTAGCACGGATTGCAACAAGGAAATACAATCAATTAAAGAGCAATTTTCATAATTAAATTACTTGAGATACAAAATAGTGGGTTTATCAACATCTAGATTTTTATTTCTTTCAATCCCACTTTTATCAATTTCATCATCAAGATCTAAAAACTCTGAATTCTTAGAACGCCTTCTAGGTAAAGGAAGATCATATTCAGTTTCATCAAGATTCATATTGCAAAACAAAAGATTTAATAGGGGACACGTCAATAACTTTTAGATCTTCATCTTGATTATCATAGGAATTAGAAGAACATGCTTTAATAAAGGCATCTTTGGAAGCACGCATCCTAGCGGTTCTTTCTTTGCACTCATCCATGGAAATTCTCATAGCTTTGAGAGACTCATTGATATCATGCTTAGGAGGAATAGATCTAAGCTTTAAAGAATCAACCTCAAGAGAAATTCTATCAACGTTCCTAGCCAAATCATCAACTTTAAGCAATTTCTCTTCAAGCAAAGCATTAAAATTCTTTTGTGAATTCATAAACTCCTTAACACTATTCTCAAATTTTGAGAGGGCATCTTATTATAATTTCCATAAGAGTTGTTGTAGGAATTTTCATAATTATTAGAAGGATTACTAGGATAAGGCCTAGGATTAAAATTCCCTCTATACGCGTTGTTACCAAAATTATTCCTGCCAATAAAATTCACATCCATAGATTCATTATTATTCTCAATCAAGGTAGACAAAGGCATATCATTAGGATCAGAAGAAACACTCTTAGTAGAAAATAATTTCATAAGTTCATCCATCTTTCCACTCAAAACATTGATTTCTTCTATC
Organism: Aegilops bicornis; assembly: GCA_021605145.1. Classification (NCBI taxonomy): domain Eukaryota; kingdom Viridiplantae; phylum Streptophyta; class Magnoliopsida; order Poales; family Poaceae; genus Aegilops; species Aegilops bicornis. Next base: position 270,762,630 of record CM038675.1, on the reverse strand, counting down.
GCATGCACTTTTTTATTAGTAGATCTTTCGGTATGCCATTGAGAATAATTAACCATAATATTATCTAGGAGTTTAGTAGCATCTCCTAAAGTGATTTCCATAAAAGTGCCTCCCGCGGCCGAATCTAAAATATTTCTAGAAGGAAAATTCAATCCGGCATTAAATTTTTTGTATAATCATCCACAAATTCAAACCATGAGTAGGACAATTACGTATCATTAATTTCATTCTCTCCCAAGCTTGTGCAACATGTTCATGATCAAGTTGCTTAAAATTCATAATATCGTTCCTAAGAGAGATGATCTTAGTGGGAGGAAAATACTTAGAGATAAAAGCATCTTTGCACTTGTTCCAAGAATCAATACTATTTTTAGGCAAAGATGAAAACCACGCTTTAGCACGATCTCTAAGCGAAAAAGGAAATAGCTTCAACTTAACGACATCATTATCGACGTCTTATTTCTTTTCCATATCACAAAAATCAACGAAGCTCTTCAGATGAGTAGCGGCATCTTCACTAGGAAGGCGGTGAATTGATCTTTCATAACAAGATTCAACAAAGCAGTATTGATTTCACAAAATTAAGTATTGGCAAGAGGAGCAATCGGAGTGCTAAGGAAATCATTATTATTGGTATTGGTGAAGTCACACAATTTGGTAGCATCTTGAGCCATTGCGACAAACAAGCAATCCAACACACGAGCGAACAAAAGGCAACGGGAAAAGAGGAGGAGATTGGGAAAGAGAGGGCGAATAAAACGGCAAGGGTGAAGGGGGGAGAGGAAAACGAGAGGCAAATGGCAAATAATGTAATGCGAGAGATAGGGATTGTGATGGGTACATGGTATGTTGACTTTTGCGTAGACTCCCCGGCAACGGCGCCAGAAATCCTTCTTGCTACGTCTTGAGCTTGCGTTGGTATTCCCCAAAGAGGAGAGGATGATGCAGCACAGTAGCGTAAGTATTTTCCTCTGTTTTTGAGAACCAAGGTATCAATCCAGTATGAGGCCACGCACAAGTCCCTTGTATCTGCACAAAATGATAGCTACTCGCAACCAACGCGATTAGGGGTTGTCAATCCCTTCACGATCACGTACGAAAGTGAGATCTGATAGAGATAATATTTTTGGTATTTTTGGTATATAGATGCAAAGTGAAAAGTAAAAAAGCAAAGTAAAAACAAGGCAAGTATAAAAGTGATGGAGATTGATATGATGAGGATAGACCCGGGGGCCATAGGTTTCACTAGTGGCTTCTCTCAAGAGCATAATTATTCTACGGTGGGTGAACAAATTACTGTTGAGCAATTGACAGAATTGAGCATAGTTATGAGTATATCTAGGTATGATCATGTATATAGGCATCACGTCCGAGACAAGTAGATCGAGACGATTCTGCATCTACTACTATTACTCCACTCATCGACCGCTATCCAGCATGCATCTAGAGTATTAAGTTAAAAACAGAGTAATGCGTTAAGAAAGATGACATGATGTAGAGGAATAAATTCATGCAATATGATAAATACCCCATCTTGTTATCCTCGATGGCAACAATACAATACGTGCCTTGCAACCCTTTACATCCTTTGGGTAAGGACGCCGCAAGATTGAACCCGAAGCCATGCACTTCTCCCATTGCAAGAACTACCAATCTAGTTGGCCAAACCAAACGGATAATTCGAAGAGACTTGCAAAGATAACTCAATCATACATATAAGAATTCAGAGAAGATTCAAATATTATTCATAGATAAGTTGGATCATAAACCCACAATTCATCGGTCTCAACAAACACACCGCAAAAAAGAAGATTAAATCAAATAGATCTCCACGAGAGAGGGGGAGAACATTGTATTGAGATCCAAAAAGAGAGAAGAAGCCATCTAGCTATTAGCTATGGACCCGAAGGTCTGAAGTAAACTACTCACACTTCATCGGAGAGGCTATGGTGTTGATGTAGAAGCCCTCCGTGGTGGATGCCCCCTCCAGCGGAGCTCCGAAACAGGCCCCAAGATGGGATCTCGTGGATCTGAGAAGTTGCTTGGCGGTGGAATTAGGTTTTGGCTCCTGTTACGATTGTTTGGGGTATGTAGGTATATATAGGAGGAAGAATGCGTCGGTGGAGTAACAGGGGGGCCCACGAGGCAGGGGCGCCCCCACCCTCGTGACCGCCTCTCTGGTTCCTTAGCGTGAGGTCCAAGTCTCTTGGATCACGTTCGGTGAGAAAATCATGTTTCCGAAGGTTTCATTCCGTTTGGACTCCGTTTGATATTCTGTTTCTTCGAAACACTAAAAAAGGCATAAAACAGCAATTCTGGGCTGGGCCTCTGGTTAATACGTTAGTCCCAAAAATAATATAGAAGTGGAAAATAAAGCCCATTATAGTCCAAAACAATAGATAAAGTAGCATGGAGCAATCAAAATTATAGATACGTTGGAGACGTATCAGCATTCAAGCACCTATGGAGGCGACTGCCGCTCGCGTCTATCGCGTGTCAGAGACGTTCCCGTCGACGACGAGGTGCCTATGGTGACTTTGTAAATTTCAAGATGATAGTACTAGTATACTCAATATTGTGCACCGCGACCAAGGCCGAGAGGAAAACGAGAGAACTACGTATTTATTTATGGTGTAGATTCACTCATTTTGCTCCATATGTACTCCGTCTCGGTGTAGTCTAGTCACTTGTTGAAATCTCTAGAAAGGAAAATACTGCTTTCTAGTTTACAGGGCTATACTAGCAAGTAATAGTGGGCTCACATAGAGCATAGCTCAGTTGGCAAGGCGCGAGAGTTCACAGCGAGCCCACCAGGGTTCAAGTCTTGGCTTGAGCGTTTGGTGCTCACGGAGTTTTCTTCTATATAAAAATGCCAACAGGCTAGTCTAGCCCGGGTTGGTCTCTTTTTTTATATGCATGCTTCAAGGTTCGCAACTGCCATGTTCGGGTTGCGCTTGGCTCTTCGCCTCTTCGAGAAGATGAACAATGATGTTACTACTACTGCTTCTACAGTATCGAATCAACTGCTGCATGTCCGTCCACCGTGAGCGGGAGGGATAGCTTGTTGTAGTACTATAAGCAAAAGCATGTCCTCGTCTATGAGCCACCGCGCGCATGGGGAGGGAGAAGGCGTGTAGTAGTAAAATCAAGCTTCTCCTCGTTATGCGAGTTGACCACGACACATCATAGCACCGGCCCCACATGGTTGCCTCTAAACTTGGTGAAAAGACCCGCAATGTACAATACTCCATTTGCTGCAATCTCTAACATTTACCCCACCACAAATTAAAATATATATTCCTGTCTTGACCAGATGAGCGTGCAAACTAGAATCACCAGGATGACAGGTAGGGCCAGAAGATTATATTAATAAAAAAGCATGGAGCCGACCCCAACGATTTTAAGCTTACAGGCACGGTACACGCTATCCTAGATTACTCTACACATGAAACTGCCACACGAGCGTCCGGGCTGCGCTTGGCTCTTCGCCTCTTCGGGAAGTCGAACAATGATGGAGTACTACTGCAGTGGAGGAGTACTACAGTATGCTTTTGGCCATCTGACACCGATTGAACTGCTGCATGTCCACCGCGTGCGGGAGGGAGAGCGTGTAGCGAACAGAAAGCTTCTCCTAGCCCTGCCAGCCACCACGCTCATGGGCGAGGGAGGAACGCGGCTTCATTGACTTATTGCTCCTGCCTTTGCGTCTATGACAGGTGGGCCCAACAGGTGGGTGGCCCACCTGTCATGCAGCCAAAGGCAGGTGCGGTTAAGGCGAGAGGGCGTTGTAGTAATCAAACTTCTCGGTCTTGTACGAGTTGACGCGACACATCAAAGCACTGCATTCGATATATTTCAATAATTTGTGTTTACCGATGCATTAATTACAACGCATGCATACATGCCGTGACTGTCCTTTTGATACTTGCATGTGTTGATTTAATGCACCTTGAAGTAGTATGAGTATATGACGGTAAAGCTTTGTAATGCCCCGGCCCTAATAAAGCGAGAGATGGTTGTGCACGAGGAGGGCGAGATCATGCAGACAGAACAGGACACGACGATGGAGCTCTCTATGGTCTCGATGGACCTCACCTTGCTCCACTGCCCCTTGTGCCTCCGCCCCTTGAAGCCTCCAGTGTATGAGGTTCGAATACACCTCCTCCATTCGGCTGATCGAGCAAGGTGCATGTTTCTTGATTGATGTGTTGTTCGATTGATTTGTGCAGTGCAAGGGAGGGCACCTGGCCTGCGCGGACTGCCGCATCGAGCACCCCGGGAACCAGCGGCAGTGCCAGAAGTGCGAGCGCGGCGGTGGCTTCGACGTGCGGAACACGGCGGTGGACGCCGTCCTCTCCTCGGTGAGGGTGGAGTGCCCGCATGAAGGCTGTGGGCTCTACGTCACTTACCACAAGCTCGCCAATCACCAGAGCGTGTGTCCGCTCGTGCCCTGCAAATGCCCCGTGCCCGTCTGCGGCTATGAAGGCCCGCCGCCGTGGCTCTCCCACCACATCAGCACCGTGCATCCCATGCCCGTGCACATGATCCAGTATGGCAAGGCGCTCCAGCTGCAAGTGACACTGTCAGAGCCACGGCTCTTGCTATTCGCGGAGGAGGACGGCTGCACGTTTTTCTTGGTCGGCTGCATGCTCGACATCGGCGCGCCTATCACCGTGTCGGTCGTCTACATCAGAGCGGGGGCGTCCCCACTGCCGCACTACGTGGCCAAGCTGTGGGCGAACGGCCCGCCGGGGGAGCCCAAAGGCAGGACCGACGCCATCAAGGTGGAAATGGAGGTGACAAGCAGCAGGGATCCCGGCGACGTCGCCGTGCAGGAGCTGACCTTCTTCACAGTTCCGCCCAAGCTGCTGGTCGGGGCTAAGCTGGTGTCCCTCCACATTCAGATTGACAAGCTCACATCCTAAATGATTCTACAGTGCCTTCTGTTTATCTTAGTAACATGCTAATATAGGGGTTAGCTCGGTCTACTTTAGCTTAAGAGATGGTGGGTTTTGGTGGCAATGCAACAATTACTTCGACATCAGATCAGCAGTTAAAGTAATTTCCAACAGTCGAATGGATATTTCGTATGCATTGGATATAAAGATCCTTTGGGTAAGAAGTAACAGCTTATATGCTTTTTTGAAAACGGCGCATCTTATATGCTTGTTTGTTCAGGAAGTGTTGCATACTTGTGCGAGTTGACGCGACACATCAAACTAGTACTACTAGTAGTACTCCCTCCGATCCTAATTTCTCTGCGCATAATAAGTCGAGGCACAGATACCAAGGAGGGCCAGGTTGTGTCTATGGGCAAATTTGACAATTTTGACCCGTGGATGAAATCATTTCTCAAAATGAACTGCCCCTAATTTTTTTTTCACTCAGATGACCTTTTTGAGTGGCGCCCGACATGAAGGCGCCACACTACCTCAGTGCTCGATGATAGGCGCTGCACGCCTGACTGACAACCCACCCGACTGCGCACCAGGCAGACGAAGCTCGTGTCGTGTTGGTGCCGTGTGCGGCCCGCACATTAACCAAAACCTTGTGCCTCCAGCTTAGCCTCCGCGTTTTAAACTTCTCAATCTCAAGGCCAAGGAGCAACGTGAAACCTATGATAGAGCCAATCGTATGGTTGAGAACACTACAATTCATAGCTAAAGATGCGTGTGTGAGAGAGAACGAGTGCGTGCGTGCACCTCTTCTCTTCCTGTATAACATACTCCCAAATTACCCGTCGCAAATTACTCGTCGCAGAAATGGATGTATCTAGAACTAAAATACATCTAGATACATCCATACCTGCGACAAGTAATTCGGGACGGAGGGCTAAACTCAGAGTACAAGTTTATGTGGGTGGCATCGACCTAGCGAGCTAGAGATGGTGCGTGCGAGAAGTCCCGAGAGATAGGTGTGTGCGTGGGAAAGAGGGAGGGAGATGATATGTGTCGATGTAATCGTGTGAAAAAAAGACTAGTCTATAGCTCGCCACGAGGCTATTCTTGTCGAACAGCCCATAATCGTAAGATATGTATCCGATGGTGCCAGTTATTGCACGTACACAGCAATAGAAAAAGAAGTACCATGGCATATGCTACACCACGGCCGAGAACACGTGCCATCCCGGAATAGTGCAGCACTTCGAAACTAGGACCGTCAATAAATTTTGAGCTTGCGTCTCATCACATTCCAAATTATTACTACCTCCGTCCTGGTTTATTGGACCCCATTGTAATCTGTGCCAAACTTTGACCATAAATTTAATTAATAAAAAGTTCATGCATGTTATAAAAAATTATATCATTGAAAACAATGTTCAAAAAGCGAATCCAGCGATAGTATAATTTTTGTTGACATGCACTAACATTTTAAGTTAAATATTTAGTCAAAATTTGGCACAAATCTGAAGGGGACTAATAAACTAGGACGGAGGTAGTGTCATGCTATATTTAATTGCAAACCTGTTCACACCGATCACAACCTAAACGGTTTCCCACTTAGGAGCGTATTAGAAGTACTCGGTTATAAATACTACTATGCCAAGATGACTGCACATTCCTCCTCAACTCCTCATCCACAAAAAACAATCAAGTCATGCAGCATCGTTCCCTTGCGTCTGCCATGGCCAGCGTGTTGGGGAACGTAGTAATTTCAAAAAAATTCCTACGCACACGCAAGATCATGGTGATGCATTGCAACGAGAGGGGAGAGTGTAGTCCACGTACCCTCGTAGACCGTAAGCGGAAGCGTTATGACAACGCGGTTGATGTAGTCGTACATCTTCACGATCCGACCGATCCTAGTACCAAAAGTACGGCACCTCCGCGATTTGCACACATTCGGCTCGGTGACGTCCCACGAACTCACGATCCAGTAGAGTGTCGAGGGAGAGCTTCGTCAACACGACGGCTTGATGACGGTGATGATGAAGCTACCGGCGCAGAGCTTCGCCTAAGCACTGCAACGATATGACCGAGGTGGATTATGGTGGAGGGGGGCACCGCACATGGCTAAGAGATCAATGATCAACTTGTGTGTCCATGGGGTGCCCCCCATCCCCGTATATAAAGTAGTGGAGGAGGGGGAGGGCCGGCCCTCTACTATGGCGCGCCCTGGGGAATCCTACTCCCACCGGGAGTAGGATTCCCCCCTTCCAAGTAGTAGGAGTAGGAGAGAAGGAAGGGGAGGAGAGAGGGAAGGAAGGGGGCCCGGCCCCCTACCCAATTTGGATTGGGCTAGGGGGGCGCACTCTCCACCTTTTCCCTTCCTCTCTTCTATTCCACTAAGGCCCAATAAGGCCCATATACTCCCCAGGGGGTTCCGGTAACCTCCTGGTACTCCGGTAAATGCCTGAACTCTTCCGGAACCATTCCGATGTCCAAACATAGGCTTCCAATATATCGATATTTACGTCTCGACCATTTCAAGACTCCTCGTCATACCCGTGATCATATCCGGGACTCTGAACTACCTTCGGTGCATCAAAACACATAAACTCATAATATCGATCGTCACCGAACGTTAAGCGTCACGGACCCTACGGGTTCGAGAACTATGTAGACATGACCGAGACTCATCTTTGGTCAATAACCAATAGCGAAACCTGGATGCTCATCTTGGTTCCTACATATTCTATGAAGATCTTTATCGGTCAAACCGCATAACAACATACGTTTTTCCCTTTGTCATCGGTATGTTACTTGCCCGAGATTCAATCGTCGATATCTCAATACCTAGTTCAATCACGTTACCGGGAAGTCCCTTTACTCATTCTGTAATGCATCATCCCGCAACTAACTCATTAGTCACATTGCTTGCAAGTCTTATAGTGATGTGCATTACCTAGAGGGCCCAGAGATACCTCTCCGACAATCGGAGTGACAAATCCTAATCTCGATCTATGCCAACTCAACAAGTACCATCAGAGACACCTGTAGAGCACCTTTATAATCACCTAATTACGTTGTGACGTTTGGTAGCACACAAAGTGTTCCTCCGGTATTCGGGAGTTGCATAATCTCATAGTCTGAGGAACATGTATAAGTCATGAAGAAAGTAGTAGCAATGAAACTGTAACGATCATAATGCTAAGCTAACGAATGGGTCTTGTCCATCACATCATTCTCCTAATGATGTGATCCCGTTCATCAAATGACAACACATGTCTATGGCTAGGAAACATAACCATCTTTGATAAACGAGCTAGTCAAGTAGAGGCATACTAGGGACACTTTGTTTTGTCTATGTATTCACACATGTACTAAGTTTACGGTTAATACAATTCTAGCATGAATAATAAACATTTATCGAAATAAGGAAATAAATAATAACTTTATTATTGCCTCTAGGGCATATTTCCTTCACAGCGTGAGTTACGGGTCGAGAGGTTTCCACCAGGGAGAGGCGAGCATGGAAGAAAAAGCACGAGAGATGTCCCGCCTCGCCGCGAAAGCAGCCGATGATAATCCCCAAGCGCAAGGAATCATCGTAGCAATTTCCAAAGGTGGAAGTGATAAGTATGGAGTGTCAAACCCACAAGGAGCTAAAGGTAAGATCAATATTCTCTCAAGCCCTATCTGCCACCGTCGACTCTCGTACACGAGCGTTTGCTTCCAACTAGAAACGAGAAATAAAACTACGTTGTGGGTATGAAGAGGATAACTTTGCATGGTATCGGAGAGCTAAAATATAAAAGTAGGTGCTGTTATCTGGAGGTTTAGCAAACTTCTGTAACTCCTAAAATTATGAACTAAATTTGACAATTTGAAATTTTTTTACAGAAGTAATGTGCAAAAAGTTTCAGACCCATTTGACTTTCCAGTAAAAAATGTAAATTCACGCTTTTCTGACCAAAGTTTCTATTTTTGTTCTGCACATGGTAAACAAGCAATCTAATCATCCTAAAACCAAAGCTTGGCACATTTTTTTATAATACAATGGATATGTACAAGGGGATAATTATTTACAGAGAAACTTCCATGAAAAATTCTACATTGTTTCCGTGAGCATGAACACAAGTGCTCAAGGTCGACCCTCACTTCTTCAATGCATAACTTTCCAATCACTTCTCTTTTTGAAAAACTTTTTAGGCATGAGAGGCAAGTAATATTTTTTTTGTATTTTCATTTTTTTTTTAAATTCTGTATGTTTCACCCACAACTAAACATAAACAAAAAGGAAAAACAAAATCTACTTAGTGAAGAAAACAAACAAGCACACACGAGAATATCAACCCCACGCTATTGCTCCCCGGCAACGGCGCTAGAAAAGAGCTTGATAATCCCCAAGTGCAGGGAATCATCGTAGCAATTTCCAAAGGTGGAAGTGATAAGTATGGAGTGTCGAACCCACAAGGAGCTAAAGGTAAGATCAATACTCTCTCAAGCCCTATCTTCCATCGATACGACTCTACGTACACCGAACGTTTGCTTCCAACTAGAAACGAGAAATAAAACTACATTGTGGGTATGAAGAGGATAACTTTGCATGGTATCGGAGAGCTAAAATATAAAAGTAGGTGCTGTTATCATAAAGTTAGAATATATTACTAAATATTATAAATAGCGAGTGTGGAATAATGGTGGATCGGTGTGCGGAATTGTCGTAGGCAATTGTTAACAAGACCAGTGATCACTATTGCAGTTTCATATGAGGGAGAGGCATAAGCTAACATACTTTCTATACTTGGATCATATGCACTTATGATTGGAACTCTAGCAAGCATCATAACTACTCAAGATCATTAAGGTAAAACTCAACCATAGCATTAAGGCATCAAGTCCTCTTTATTCCCATACGCAACAATCCCTCTTACTCGGGTTTGTGTTTCAATCACTCACCAACCCACTATAAGAGAATCATGAACGTATTGCAACACCCTACAGCGGGAATCCCTCACGCTTGCGCGACAAGGAGGGCACCATAGGACAGCACCAAAGTAAAACATACAACTCATACCAATCTAGATCATCAATCAACCCAAAGACAAAAGATATCTACTCAAAACATCATAGGATGGCAACACATCATTGGATCATAATATGTGGCATAAAGCACCATGTTCAAGTAGGGATTACAGTGAGTGCGGGAGAGTGGACCGCGTAAAAGAGGTGAGGATGGTGATGATGATGGTGATGTTGATGAACACGATCACCGTGGCGATGATTCCCCTCCTGATGGCACTCCGGCGCCACCGGATGAGAGGAGGAGAGGTTCTCCCCCTTGTGCTTCCTCCTCCATGGCCTCCACCCTCTGGTCCTTGGCCTTCATGGTGATGATGGCCCCTCCGGGATACTCCTCGATGGGCACGGTGATGATGGCCCCCTCCGGCAGGGTGCCGGAGAGGGCCTAGATTGATTTCTCGTGGCTACAGAGGCTTGCGGTGGCAAAACTTCCGATCTAGATTAATTTTCTGAGGTTTCCGTATTTATATGAATATTTTGCGTCGGTCTCACGTCAAGGGGGCGCCCGAGCTGTTCACGAGGCAGGCCCATGTGCTCAGGGGGGTGGGCGCGCCCCCCACCCTCGTGGGCAGCCCGGGACTCTTCTGGACTCATCAAGTCCTCTGTCTTCTTTTGGTCCATAAAAAATCATCAAAAATTGGCCCGTCAATTGGACTCCTTTTGGTATTCCTTTTCTGCAAATCTCAAAAACAAGGAGAAAGCAGAAGCGGCACTGGGCTCTAGGTTAATAGGTTAGTCCCAAAAATCATATAAAATATCATATAAATGCATATAAAACATCCTAGAAGGATAGTATAATAGCATGAATACTTCATAAATTATAGATACGTTGGAGAGGTATCAGCATCCCCAAGCTTAATTCCTGCTCGTCCTCGAGTAGGTAAATGATAAAAGAAATAATTTATGAAGTGTGAATGCTAGCAAGTGCATAAGTTTGATCAATGATAATTCCAATCACTTTTTCTAGCATCATTATATGTCATAACAATAGCTCATCTCATAAAACTTTTCATGATCAAGTAACAAGCAAGTCACATGTTTAAAGTATTGATCATAAACTTTCCTGAAAACTAACAAACAATATTCTCAGTCATCAAACAATTGCAGTCCATCTTATTTTCAGGAAGAGTCTATGTCAGAGCTTTGATTTAGCAAACTCCACATACTCAACTATCATTTAATCTTTCACAATTGCTAACACTCACGCAATACTTGTGGTTATGGAGTTTTGATGGGACCTGAGAGAAAGATAGGGGCTTATAGTTTCGCCTCCCAACCTTTTACCTCAAGGGTAATGTCTGTTGGAAATATGCCCTAGAGGCAATAATAAATTAGTTATTAGTATATTTACTTGTTCATGATAATCATTTATTATCCATGCTATAATTTTATTGAAAGGAAACTCAGATACATGTGTGGGTACATAGATAACACAATGTCCCTAGTAAGCCTCTAGTTGACTAGCTCGTTAATCAATAGATGGTTATGGTTTCCTGACCATGGACATTGGATGTCATTGATAACGGGATCACATCATTAGGAGAATGATGTGATGGACAAGACCCAATCCTAAGCCTAGCACAAAGATGCGTAGTTCGTATGCTAAAGCTTTTCTAATGTCAAGTATCATTTCCTTAGACCATGAGATTGTGCAACTCCCGGATACCGTAGGAATGCTTTGGGTGTACCAAACGTCACAATGTAACTGGGTGGCTATAAAGGTTCATTACAGGTATCTCCGAAAGAATCATTGGGTTGTACGAATCGAGACTGGGATTTGTCACTCCGGTTGACGGAGAGGTATCTCTGGGCCCACTCGGTAGGACATCATCATAATGTGCACAATGTGACCAAGGGGTTGATCACGGGATGATGTGTTACGGAACGAGTAAAGAGACTTGCCGGTAACGAGATTGAACAAGGTATCGGGATACCGACGATCGAATCTCGGGCAAGTACAATACCGCTAGACAAAGGGAATTGAATACGGGATTGATTGAATCCTCGACATCGTGGTTCATCCGATGAGATCATCGTGGAACATGTGGGAGCCAACATGGGTATCCAGATCCCGCTGTTGGTTATTGACCGGAGAACATCTCGGTCATGTCTGCATGGTTCCCGAACCCGTAGGGTCTACACACTTAAGGTTCGGTGACGCTAGAGTTGTTATGGGAAATAATATGTGGTTACCGAAGGTTGTTCGGAGTCCCGGATGTGATCCCGAACGTCACGAGGAGTTCCGGAATGGTCCGGCGGTGAAGATCGATATATTGGACGAAGGGTATTGGAGTTCGGAAGTGTTCCGGGGGTACCAGGCTATGGCCAGCATGACCGAAAGGTGTTTCGGGAGCCCCGGCAAGTGTTGGAGGGCCTCATGGGCCAAAGGGGAAGGGGCAAACCAGCCCACTAAGGGGTGGTGCGCCCCTCCCAGCCCCTCTCACATAACCAGGAGAGGTGGGGCGCCTCCCTAGGGGCAGCCCCTTCCGGCTTGGGGGCAAGTTTCCTAGGGGGTGGGGGCGCCCAAACCCATCTAGGGTTTCCCCTGTGGCCGCCGCCCCTTCCCTAGGGAACCCTAGGGCGCCTCCTCCACCCCCCTTACCCATATATATAGCGAGGGAGAGAGAGGGCAGCCACACCCTTCCCCTGGCGCAGCCCCTCCCTCCTCCAACACTTCCTCCTCCTCCGTAGTGCTTAGCGAAGCTCTGGCGGAGAACCACGAGCTCCATCACCACCACGCCGTCGTGCTGTCAGAGTTTTCCCTCAACTTCTCCTCTCCCCTTACTGGATCAAGAAGGAGGAGACGTCCCCGGGCTGTTCGTGTGTTGAACGCGGAGGTGCCGTCCGTTCGGCGCTAGGATCATCGGTGATTTGGATCACGACGAGTACGACTCCATCAACCCCGTTCTCTTGAACGCTTCCGCTTAGCGATCTACAAGGGTATGTAGATGCACTCTCCTTCCCCTCGTTGTTGGTTTCTCCATAGATAGATCTTGGTGACACGTAGGAAAATTTTGAATTTCTCGCCACGCTCCCCAACAAAGGGCATCATGAGCTAGGTCTATTGCGTAGATTCTTTGCACGAGTAGAACACAAAGTAGTTGTGGGCGTTGATTTTGTTCAATATGCTTACCGTTACTAGTCCAATCTTGTTTCGACGGTATTGTGGGATGAAGCGGCCGGACCGACCTTACACGTACACTTACGTGAGACAGGTTCCACCCTCTTGACATGCACTTGGTGCATAAGGTGGCTAGCGGGTGCCGCCTCTCCCACTTTAGTCGGAACGGATTCGATGAAAAGGGTCCTTATGAAGGGTAAATAGCAATTGGCATATCACGTTGTGGTTTTGCGTAGGTAAGAAACGTTCTTGCTAGAAACCCATAGCAGCCACGTAAAACATGCAAACAACAATTAGAGGACGTCTAACTTGTTTTTGCAGGGTATGCTATGTGATGTGATATGGCCAAGAAGAATGTGATGTATGAGATTGATCATGTTCGATGAATGATATGTGATGTATGAGATTGATCATGTTCTTGTAATAGGAATCACGACTTGCATGTCGATGAGTATGACAACCGGCAGGAGCCATAGGAGTTGTCTTTAATTATTGTATGACCTGCGTGTCATTGAACAACGCCATGTAATTACTTTACTTTATTGCTAACCGATAGCCATAGTAGTAGAAGTAATAAGTTGGCGAGACAACTTCATGGAGACACGATGATGGAGATCATGGTGTCATGCCGGTGACGATGATGATCATGGAGCCCCGAAGATGGAGATCAAAGGAGCAATATGATATTGGCCATATCATGTCACTATTTGATTGCATGTGATGTTTATCATGATTATACATCTTATTTGCTTAGAACGACGGTAGTAAATAAGATGATCCCTCATTAAAATTTCAAGAAAGTGTTCCCCTAAGCGTGCACTGCTATGAAAGTTCGTCGTTCAAGCACCACGTGATGATCGGGTGTGATAGATTCTTACGTTCACATACAGCGGGTGTAAGCCAGAGTTACACACGCGAAACACTTAGGTTGACTTGACGAGCCTAGCATGTACAGACATGGCCTCGGAACACAAGAGACCGAAAGGTCGAGCATGAGTCGTATAGTAGATACGATCAACATGAAGATGTTCACCGATGATGACTAGTCCGTCTCACGTGATGATCGGACACGGCCTAGTTGACTCGGATCATGTAATCACTTAGATGACTAGAGGGATGTCTATCTGAGTGGGAGTTCATTAGATTAACTTAATTATCCTGAACATAGTCAAAAGATCTTTGCAAATTATATCGTAGCTCGCGCTTTAGTTCCACTGTTTAGATATGTTCCTAGAGAAAATATAGTTGAAAGTTGACGATGGCGATTATGCGGACGTAGAAAGCTTATGTCCTTAATGCACTTTGCTCGATGTGCTTTGAATCCCAAACGTCGTGCGTGGATGTTGCGAACATCGACATACACGCTTTGATAACTACGTGATAGTTCGGTTAAATGGTTTAGAGTAGAGGCACCAAAGGCGTTTCTCGAAACATATAAGATGTTTCGAGGGCTGAAATTGGGATTTCAGGCTTGTGCCCACGCCAAAAGGTATAAGACCTCCGATGTTTTTCTTAGCACGCAAACTAAGGGAGAAAAGCTCAATCGTTGAGCTTGTGCTCAGATTGTCTGAGTGCAACAATCACTTGAATCGAGTGGGAGTTGATCTTCCAGATGAGATAGTGATGTTTCTCCAAAGTCATTGCCACCAAACTGCTAGAGCTTCGTGATGAACTATAACATATCAGGGATAGATATGATGATCCTTGAGGTATTCACGATGTTTGACAATCGCCGAAAGTAGAAATCAAGAAGGAGCATCAATTGTTGATGGTTGGTGAAACCACTAGTTTCAAGAAGGGCAAGGGCAAGAATGGATACTTCATGAAACGGAAAATCAGCTGCTGCTCTAGTGAAGAAACCCAAGGTTGAACCCAAACCCGAGACTAAGTGCTTCTGTAATAAGGGGAACAGCCATTGGAGCAGATTTACCCCAGATACTTGGTAGATGAGAAGGCTGGCAAGGTCGATAGAAGTATATTGGATATACATTATGTTAATGTGTACTTTACTAGTACTCCTAGTAGCACCAGGGTATTAAGATACCGGTTCGGTTGCTAAGTGTTAGTAACTCGAAATAAAAGAGCTACGGAATAAACGGAGACTAGCTAAAGGTGAGCTGACGATATGTGTTGGAAGTGTTTCCAAGTTTGATTTTATCAAACATCGCACGCTCCCTCTACCATCAAGATTAGTATTAAACCTGAATAATTGTCATTTGGTGATTGCGTTGAGCATCTACATGATTGGATTATGTCTATCGCAATACGGTTATTCATTTAAGGAGAATAATGGTTACTCTATTTATTTGAATAATACCTTCAATGGTCTTGCACCTAAAGGAATGGTTTATTGAATCTCGATCATAGTGATACACATTTTCATGCCAAAAGATATAAGATAGTAATGATAGTACCACCTGCTTGTGGCAATCGCCATTTGAGTCATATTGGTATAGAACGCATGAAGAAGCTCCATGTTGATGGATCTTTGGACTCACTCGCTTTTGAAAAGTTTGAGACATGCGAACCATGTCTATCGGTGTATATGCATGAAGAAACTCCATGCAAATGGACCGTTTGGACTCACTTGATTTTGAATCACCGAGACATGCAAATCATACCACATGGGCAAGATGATTTGAAAGCCTCGTTTTTCAAAGTGAAATGGAACAAGAAAGCAACTTGTTGGAAGTAACACATTTTGATGTGTGCAGTCCAATGAATCTTTGAGGCACGCAGTGGATATCGTTATGTTCTTACTTCACAGATGATTTGAGTAGATCTGAGTATATTTACTTGATGAAACACAAGTCTGAATTATTGAATGGTTCAAGTAATTTCAGAGTGAAGTTAAAGATCATCGTGACAAGAGGATAAAATGTCTATGATATGATCATAGAGATGAGTATCTGAGTTACGAGCTTTGGCACGCTATTAAGACATAGTGGAAATTGTTTCACAATTAATACCGTCTGGAACACCATAGTGTGATGGTGTGTCCGAACATCATAGTTGCACCCTATTAGATATGGTGCGTACCATGATGTCTCTTATCGAATTACCACTATCGTTCATGGGTTAGGCATTAGAGACAACCGCACTCACTTTAATAGGGCACCACGTAATTCCGTTGAGGCGACCTGTTTGAACTATGGTTTGGAGAAACCTAAGTTGTCGTTTCTTAAAAGTTTGGGGTTGCGACGCTTATGTGAAAAAGTTTCAGGTTGATAAGCTCGAACCCAAAGCGGATAAAATGCATCTTCATAGGACACCCAAAACAGTTGGGTATACCTCCTAATTCAGATCCGAAAGCAATAGGGATTGTTTCTTGAATCAGGTCCTTTCTCGAGGAAAAGTTTGTCTCGAAAAGTTGAGTGGGAGGATGGTGGAGACTTGATATGGTTATTGAACCGTCACTACGACTAGTGTGTAGCAGGCACAGGAAGTTGTTCTGTGGCACCTACACCAATTGAAGTAGAAGCTTATGATAGTGATCATGAAACTTGGATCAAGTCACTACCGTACCTCATAGGGTGACAAGGATGCGTCTTGCTTGAGTGAATGCAGTAATCCTGTCTTGAAGGTCATGTTGCTAGACAACAATGAACCTACGAGCTATGGAGAAGCGATGGTGGGCCCATATTCCGACAAATGGTTAGAGGCCATGAAATCCGAGATAGGATCCATGTATCGTAACAAAGCATGGACTTTGGTGGACTTGCCCGATGATCGGCAAGCTATTGAGATAAATGGATTTTTAAGAAGAAGACGGACATGGACGATAATGTCACCGTCTATGAAGCTCGACTTGTGGCAAAGAGTTTTTCACAAGTTGACTACGATGAGATTTTATCATCCATAGCAATGCTTAAGTCCGTCGGAATCATGTTAGCATTAGCTGCATTTATGAAATCTAGCAGATGGATGTCAAAACGAGTTTCCTTACCGGTTTAGTAAGGAAAGGTTGTATGAGATACAATCAGGAAGTTTTGTCGATCCTAAGGATGCTGAAAGGTATGCTAGCTCCAGTGATCCTTCCATGGACTGGAGTAAGCATCTCGGAGTTGGAATATACTCTTTGATAAGATGATCAAAGATTTTGGGTTTATACAAAGTTTATGAGAAACTTGTATTTCCAAAGAAGTGAGTGGGAGCACTATAGAATTTTTGATGAGTATATGTTGTTGACATATTGTTGATCGTAAATGATGTAGAATTTTGGAAAGCATATAGGGTTATTTGAAAAGTGTTTTTCAAGTGAAAACCTGTATTAGGCTACTTGAACATTGAGCATCAAGATCTATAGGGATAGATCAAAACCGCAATGGTACTTTCAAATGAGCATATACCTTGACATGATCTTGAAGGTGTTCAAGATGGATCAGTCAAAGAAGGAGTTCTTTCCTGAGATGTAAGGTATGAAGTTAAGACTTAAAGCTCGACCACGGCAGAACAGAGAGAAAGGACGAAGGTTGTCCCCTATGCCTTAGACGTAGGCTCTACAGTATGCTATGCTGTGTACCACACCGGAAGTGTGCCTTGCCATGAGTCAGTCAAGGGGTACAAGAATGATCCAGGAATGGATCATTGGATAGCGGTCAAAATTGTCCTTGGAGTAAATAAGGACATGTTTCTCGATTATGGAGGTGATAAAGAGTTCGGTGTAAAGGGTTACGTCGGTGCAAGCTTTAACACCTATCCGAAAGTGACTCGAGTAGCAAACCGGATACGTATAGTGGAGCAACCATTTGGAATAGCTCCAAGTGGAGGCGTGGAAGCGATGTTTACAATATGACCTAGAAATTTGCAGAAGCACACACGGATCTGAAAGGTTCAGACCCGTTGACTAAAACCTCTCTCACAAGCAAAACATGATCAAACCTCGTAACTCATTGAGTCTTAATCACATGATGATGTGAACTAGTTCTGAGACACTAGTAAACTCTTTGGATGTTGGTCACATGGCGATGTGACCTATCAGTGTTAATCACATGACGATGTGAACTAGATTATTGACTCTAGTGCAAGTGGGAGACTGTTGGAAATATGCCCTAGAGGCAATAATAAATTAGTTATTAGTATATTTACTTGTTCATGATAATCGTTTATTATCCATGCTATAATTTTATTGAAAGGAAACTCAGATACATGTGTGGGTACATAGACAACACCATGTCCCTAGTAAGCCTCTAGTTGACTAGCTCGTTAATCAATAGATGGTTATGGTTTCCTGACTATGGACATGTGATGTCATTGATAACGGGATCACATCATTAGGAGAATGATGTGATGGACAAGACCCAATCCTAAGCCTAGCACAAAGATCGTAGTTCGTATGCTAAAGCTTTTCTAATGTCAAGTATCATTTCCTTAGACCATGAGATTGTGCAACTCCCGGATACCGTAGGAATGCTTTGGGTGTACCAAACATCACAACGTGAATCGGGTGGCTATAAAGGTTCATTATAGGTATCTCCGAAAGTATCTCATTGGGTTGGCACGAATCGAGGCTGGATTTGTCACTCCGGTTGACGGAGAGGTATCTCTGGGCCCACTCGGTAGGACATCATCATAATGTGCACAATGTGACCAAGGGGTTGATCACGGGATGATGTGTTACGGAACGAGTAAAGAGACTTGCCGGTAACGAGATTGAACAAGGTATCGGGATACCGACGATCGAATCTCGGGCAAGTACAATACCGCTAGACAAAGGGAATTGAATACGGGATTGATTGAATCCTCGACATCGTGGTTCATCCGATGAGATCATCGTGGAACATGTGGGAGCCAACATGGGTATCCAGATCCGCTGTTGGTTATTTACCGGAGAACATCTCGGTCATGTCTGCATGGTTCCCGAACCCGTAGGGTCTACACACTTAAGGTTCGGTGACGCTAGAGTTGTTATGGGAAATAATATGTGGTTACCGAAGGTTGTTCGGAGTCCCGGATGTGATCCCAAACGTCACGAGGAGTTCCGGAATGGTCCGGCGGTGAAGATCGATATATTGGACGAAGGGTATTGGAGTTCGGAAGTGTTCCGGGGTACTGTGCTATGGCCAAGATGACCGAAAGGTGTTTCGGGAGCCCCAAGAAGTGTTGGAGGGCCTCATGGGCCAAAGGGAAGGTGCAAACCAGCCCACTAAGGGGTGGTGCGCCTCCCAGCCCTCTCTCACATAACCAGGAGAGGTGGGGCGCCTCCCTAGGGCAGCCCCTTCCGGCTTGGGGGCAAGTTTCCTAGGGGTGGGGCGCCCAAACCCCTCTTGGGGTTCCCCTGTGGCCGCAGCCCCTTCCCTAGGGAACCCTCGGGCGCCTCCTCCACCCCCCTTACCCCTATATATAGCGAGGGAGAGAGAGGGCAGCCACACCCTTCCCCTGGCGCAGCCCTCCCTCCTCCAACACTTCCTCCTCCTCCGTAGTGCTTAGCGAAGCTCTGCCGGAGAACCACGAGCTCCATCACCACCACGCCGTCGTGCTGTCAGAGTTTTCCCTCAACTTCTCCTCTCCCCTTACTGGATCAAGAAGGAGGAGACGTCCCCGGGCTGTTCGTGTGTTGAACGCGGAGGTGCCGTCTGCTCGGCGCTAGGATCATCGGTGATTTGGATCACGGCAGTACGACTCCATCAACCCCGTTCTCTTGAACGCTTCCGCTTAGCGATCTACAAGGGTATGTAGATGCACTCTCCTTCCCTCGTTGTTGGTTTCTCCATAGATAGATCTTGGTGACACGTAGGGAAAATTTTGAATTTCGCCACGTTCCCCAACGATGGCATCATGAGCTAGGTCTATTGCGTAGATTCTTTGCACGAGTAGAACACAAAGTAGTTGTGGGCGTTGATTTTGTTCAATATGCTTACCGTTACTAGTGTTACTAGTCCAATCTTGTTTCGACGGTATTGTGGGATGAAGCGGCCCGGACCAACCTTACACGTACACTTACGTGAGACTGGTTCCACCGACTGACATGCACTTGGTGCATAAGGTGGCTAGCGGGTGCCGCCTCTCCCACTTTAGTCGGAACGGATTCGATGAAAAGGGTCCTTATGAAGGGTAAATAGCAATTGGCATATCACGTTGTGGTTTTATGAGGTCAGAAACGTTCTTGCTAGAAACCCATAGCAGCCACGTAAAACATGCAAACAACAATTAGAGGACGTCTAACTTGTTTTTGCAGGGTATGCTATGTGATGTGATATGGCCAAGAAGAATGTGATGTATGAGATTGATCATGTTCGATGAATGATATGTGATGTATGAGATTGATCATGTTCTTGTAATAGGAATCACGACTTGCATGTCGATGAGTATGACAACGGCAGGAGCCATAGGAGTTGTCTTTAATTATTGTATGACCTGCGTGTCATTGAACAACGCCATGTAATTACTTTACTTTATTGCTAACCGTAGCCATAGTAGTAGAAGTAATAAGTTGGCGAGACAACTTCATGGAGACACGATGATGGAGATCATGATGATGGAGATCATGGTGTCATGCCGGTGACGATGATGATCATGGAGCCTCAAGATGGAGATCAAAGGAGCAATATGATATTGGCCATATCATGTCACTATTTGATTGCATGTGATGTTTATCATGATTATACATCTTATTTGCTTAGAACGACGGTAGTAAATAAGATGATCCCTCATTAAAATTTCAAGAAAGTGTTCCCCTAAGCGTGCACCGTTGCGAAAGTTCGTCGTTTGAAGCACCACGTGATGATCGGGTGTGATAGATTCTTACGTTCACATACAGCGGTGTAAGCCAGATTTACACATGCTAAAACACTTAGGTTGACTTGACGAGCCTAGCATGTACAGACATGGCCTCGGAACACAAGAGACCGAAAGGTCGAGCATGAGTCGTATAGTAGATACGATCAACATGAAGATGTTCACCGATGATGACTAGTCCGTCTCACGTGATGATCGGACACGGCCTAGTTGACTCGGATCATGTAATCACTTAGATGACTAGAGGGATGTCTATCTGAGTGGGAGTTCATGAGATGAACTTAATTATCCCGAACATAGTCAAAAGATCTTTGCAAATTATATCGTAAGCTCGCGCTTTAGTTCCACTTTGTTTAGATATGTTCCTAGAGAAAATATAGTTGAAAGTTGATGATGGCGATTATGCGGACAAGAGAAAGCTTATGTCCTTAATGCACCGCTTCGGTGTGCCGAACCCCAAACGTCATCTGTGGATGTTGCGAACATCAGACATACACGCTTTTGATAACTACGTGATAGTTCGGTTAAATGGTTTAGAGTAGAGGCACCAAAGACGCGTTTCTCGAAACATATAAGATGTTTCGAGGGCTGAAATTGGGATTTCGGGCTTGTGCCCACGTCAAAAGGTATAAGACCTCCGATGATTTTCTTAGCCTGCAAACTAAGGGAGAAAAGCTCAATCGTTGAGCTTGTGCTCAGATTGTCTGAGTGCAACAATCACTTGAATCGAGTGGGAGTTGATCTTCCTGATGAGATAGTGATGTTTCTCCAAAGTCATTGCCACCAAACTGCTAGAGCTTCGTGATGAACTATAACATATCAGGGATAGATATGATGATCCTTGAGGTATTCACGATGTTTGACACCGAAAGTAGAAATCAAGAAGGAGCATCAATTGTTGATGGTTGGTGAAACCACTAGTTTCAAGAAGGGCAAGGGCAAGAATGGATACTTCATGAAGCGGAAAATCAGCCGCTGCTCTAGTGAAGAAACCCAAGGTTGAACCCAAACCCGAGACTAAGTGCTTACGTAATAAGGGGAACAACCTTTGGAGCAGAATTACCCTAGATACTTGGTAGATGAGAAGGCTGGCAAGGTCGATAGAAGTATATTGGATATACATTATGTTAATGTGTACTTTACTAGTACTCCTAGTAGCACCAGGGTATTAAGATACCGGTTCGGTTGCTAAGTGTTAGTAACTCGAAATAAAAGAGCTACGGAATAAGCGGAGACTAGCTAAAGGTGAGCTGACGATATGTGTTGGAAGTGTTTCCAAGTTTGATTTTATCAAACATCGCACGCTCCCTCTACCATCAAGATTAGTATTAAACCTGAATAATTGTCATTTGGTGATTGCGTTGAGCATATACATGATTGGATTATGTCTATCGCAATACGGTTATTCATTTAAGGAGAATAATGGTTACTCTATTTATTTGAATAATACCTTCAATGGTCTTGCACCTAAAGGAACGGTTTATTGAATCTCGATCGTAGTGATACACATTTTCATGCCAAAAGATATAAGATAGTAATGATAGTACCACCTGCGTGTGGCACTGCCATTTGAGTCATATTGGTATAGAACGCATGAAGAAGCTCCATGTTGATGGATCTTTGGACTCACTCGTTTTTGAAAAGTTTGAGACATGCGAACCATGTCTATTGGTGTATATGCATGAAGAAACTCCATGCAAATGGACCGTTTGGACTCACTTGATTTTGAAGACATGAAAATCATACCACATGGGCAAGATGACTGAAAGCCTCGTTTTTCAGTGAAATGGAACAAGAAAGCAACTTGTTGGAAGTAACACATTTTGATGTGTGCAGTCCAATGAATGCTGAGGCACGCAGTGGATATCGTTATGTTCTTACTTCACAGATGATTTGAGTAGATACTGAGTATATTTACTTGATGAAACACAAGTCTGAATTATTGAATGGTTCAAGTAATTTCAGAGTGAAGTTAAAGATCATCGTGACAAGAGGATAAAATGTCTATGATATGATCATAGAGATGAGTATCTGAGTTACGAGCTTTGGCACGCTATTAAGACATAGTGGAAATTGTTTCACAATTAATACACTTTGGAACACCATAGTGTGATGGTGTGTCCGAACATCATAGTTGCACCCTATTAGATATGGTGCGTACCATGATGTCTCTTATCGAATTACCACTATTGTTCATGGGTTAGGCATTAGAGACAACCGCACTCACTTTAATAGGGCACCACGTAATTCCGTTGAGACGACCCTGTTTGAACTATGGTTTGGAGAAACCTAAGTTGTCGTTTCTTAAAAGTTTGGGGTTGCGACGCTTATGTGAAAAAGTTTCAGGTTGATAAGCTCGAACCCAAAGCGGATAAAATGCATCTTCATAGGACACCCAAAACAGTTGGGTATACCTCCTAATTCAGATCCGAAAGCAATAGGGATTGTTTCTTGAATCAGGTCCTTTCTCGAGGAAAAGTTTGTCTCGAAAAGTTGAGTGGGAGGATGGTGGAGACTTGATATGGTTATTGAACCGTCACTACAACTAGTGTGTAGCAGGGCACAAGAAGTTGTTCTGTGGCACCTACACCAATTGAAGTAGAAGCTTATGATAGTGATCATGAAACTTGGATCAAGTCACTACCGTACCTCATAGGGTGACAAGGATGCGTCTTGCTTCAGAGTGGTACAGTAATCATGTCTTGAAGGTCATGTTGCTAGACAACAATGAACCCACGAGCTATGGAGAAGCGATGGTGGGCCCATATTCCGACAAATGGTTAGAGGCCATGAAATCCGAGATAGGATCCATGTATCAGAACAAAGCATGGACTTTGGTGGACTTGCCCGATGATCGGCAAGCTATTGAGATAAATGGATTTTTAAGAAGAAGACGGACATGGACGGTAATGTCACCGTCTATGAAGCTCGACTTGTGGCAAAGAGTTTTTCACAAGTTGACTACGATGAGATTTTATCATCCATAGCAATGCTTAAGTCCGTCGGAATCATGTTAGCATTAGCTGCATTTATGAAATCTAGCAGATGGATGTCAAAACGAGTTTCCTTACCAGTTTCCGTAAGGAAAGGTTGTATGAGATACAATCAGGAAGTTTTGTCGATCCTAAGGATGCTGAAAGGTATGCTAGCTCCAGTGATCCTTCCATGGACTGGAGTAAGCATCTCGGAGTTGGAATATACTCTTTGATAAGATGATCAAAGATTTTGGGTTTATACAAAGTTTATGAGAAACTTGTATTTCCAAAGAAGTGAGTGGGAGCACTATAGAATTTTTGATGAGTATATGTTGTTGACATATTGTTGATCGAAATGATGTAGAATTTTTGGAAAGCATATAGGGTTATTTGAAAAGTGTTTTTCAAGTGAAAACCTGTATTAGGCTACTTGAACATTGAGCATCAAGATCTATAGGGATAGATCAAAACCGCTTAATGGTACTTTCAAATGAGCATATACCTTGACATGATCTTGAAGGTGTTCAAGATGGATCGACCAAAGAAGGAGTTCTTTCACGAGATGTAAGGTATGAAGTTAAGACTTAAAGCTCGACCACGGCGGAAACAGAGAGAAAGGATGAAGGTTGTCCCCTATGCCTTAGACGTAGGCTCTACAAGTATGCTATCTTGTGTACCACACGGAAGTGTGCCTTGCCATGAGTCGGTCGAGGGTACAAGAATGATCCAGGAATGGATCATTGGATAGCGGTCAAAATTGTCCTTGGAGTAAATAAGGACATGTTTCTCGATTATGGAGGTGATAAAGAGTTCGACGTAAAGGGTTACGTCGGTGCAAGCTTTAACACCTATCCGAGTGACTCTGAGTAGCAAACCGGATACGTATAGTGGAGCAACCATTTGGAATAGCTCCAAGTGGAGCGTGCAAGCAGTGTTTACAATATGACCTAGAAATTTGCAAAGCACACACGGATCTGAAAGGTTCAGACCCGTTGACTAAAACCTCTCTCACAAGAAAAACATGATCAAACCTCAGAACTCATTGAGTCTTAATCACATGATGATGTGAACTAGTTCTGAGACACTAGTAAACTCTTTGGATGTTGGTCACATGGCGATGTGACCTATCAGTGTTAATCACATGACGATGTGAACTAGATTATTGACTCTAGTGCAAGTGGGAGACTGTTGGAAATATGCCCTAGAGGCAATAATAAATTAGTTATTAGTATATTTACTTGTTCATGATAATCGTTTATTATCCATGCTATAATTTTATTGAAAGGAAACTCAGATACATGTGTGGGTACATAGACAACACCATGTCCCTAGTAAGCCTCTAGTTGACTAGCTCGTTAATCAATAGATGGTTATGGTTTCCTGACCATGGACATTGGATGTCATTGATAACGGGATCACATCATTAGGAGAATGATGTGATGGACAAGACCCAATCCTAAGCCTAGCACAAAGATCGTAGTTCATATGCTAAAGCTTTTCTAATGTCAAGTATCATTTCCTTAGACCATGAGATTGTGCAACTCCCGGATACCGTAGGAATGCTTTGGGTGTACCAAAGCGTCACAACGAATCTGGGTGGCTATAAAGGTTCATTATAGGTATCTCCGAAAGTATCTGTTGGGTTGGCACGAATCGAGATCGGGATTTGTCACTCCGGTTGACGGAGAGGTATCTCTGGGCCCACTCGGTAGGACATCATCATAATGTGCACAATGTGACCAAGGGGTTGATCACGGGATGATGTGTTACGGAACGAGTAAAGAGACTTGCCGATAACGAGATTGAACAAGGTATCGGGATACCGACGATCGAATCTCGGGCAAGTACAATACCGCTAGACAAAGGGAATTGAATACGGATTGATTGAATCCTCGACATCGTGGTTCATCCGATGAGATCATCGTGGAACATGTGGGAGCCAACATGGGTATCCAGATCCCGCTGTTGGTTATTGACCGGAGAACATCTCGGTCATATGCGCATGGTTCCCGAACCCGTAGGGTCTACACATAAGGTTCGTTGACGCTAGAGTTGTTATGGGAAATAATATGTGGTTACCGAAGGTTGTTCGGAGTCCCGGATGTGATCCCAAACGTCACGAGGAGTTCCGGAATGGTCCGGCGGTGAAGATCGATATATTGGACGAAGGGTATTGGAGTTCGGAAGTGTTCCGGGGGTACTGTGCTATGGCGGACATGACAGAAAGGTGTTTCGGGAGCCCCGGCAAGTGTTGGAGGGCCTCATGGGCCAAAGGGGAAGGTGCAAACCAGCCCACTAAGGGGTGGTGCGCCCCTCCCAGCCCCTCTCACATAACCAGGAGAGGTGGGGGCGCCTCCCCTAGGGCAGCCCCCCTTCCGGGCTTGGGGGCAAGTTTCCTAGGGGGTGGGGGCGCCCAAACCCATCTAGGGTTTCCCCTGTGGCCGCCGCCCCTTCCCTAGGGAACCCTAGGGCGCCTCCTCCACCCCCCTTACCCCTATATATAGCGAGGGAGAGAGGGCAGCCACACCCTTCCCCTGGCGCAGCCCCTCCCTCCTCCAACACTTCCTCCTCCTCCGTAGTGCTTAGCGAAGCTCTGCCGGAGAACCACGAGCTCCATCACCACCACGCCGTCGTGCTGTCAGAGTTTTCCCTCAACTTCTCCTCTCCCCTTACTGGATCAAGAAGGAGGAGACGTCCCCGGGCTGTTCGTGTGTTGAACGCGGAGGTGCCGTCCGTTCGGCGCTAGGATCATCGGTGATTTGGATCACGGCAGCACGACTCCATCAACCCCGTTCTCTTGAACGCTTCCGCTTAGCGATCTACAAGGGTATGTAGATGCACTCTCCTTCCCTCGTTGTTGGTTTCTCCATAGATAGATCTTGGTGACACGTAGGAAAATTTTGAATTTCTGCAACGTTCCCCAATAGTGGCATCATGAGCTAGGTCTATTGCGTAGATTCTTTGCACGAGTAGAACACAAAGTAGTTGTGGGCGTTGATTTTGTTCAATATGCTTACCGTTACTAGTCCAATCTTGTTTTGACGGTATTGTGGGATGAAGCGGCCCGGACCGACCTTACACGTACACTTACGTGAGACAGGTTCCACCGACTGACATGCACTTGGTGCATAAGGTGGCTAGCGGGTGCCAGTCTCTCCCACTTTAGTCGGAACGGATTCGATGAAAAGGGTCCTTATGAAGGGTAAATAGCAATTGGCATATCACGTTGTGGTTTTGCGTAGGTAAGAAAGGTTCTTGCTAGAAACCCATAGCAGCCACGTAAAACATGCAAACAACAATTAGAGGACGTCTAACTTGTTTTTGCAGGGTATGCTATGTGATGTGATATGGCCAAGAAGAATGTGATGTATGAGATTGATCATGTTCGATGAATGATATGTGATGTATGAGATTGATCATGTTCTTGTAATAGGAATCACGACTTGCATGTCGATGAGTATGACAACGGCAGGAGCCATAGGAGTTGTCTTTAATTATTGTATGACCTGCGTGTCATTGAACAACGCCATGTAATTACTTTACTTTATTGCTAACGGTAGCCATAGTAGTAGAAGTAATAAGTTGGCGAGACAACTTCATGGAGACACGATGATGGAGATCATGATGATGGAGATCATGGTGTCATGCCGGTGACGATGATGATCATGGAGCCCCGAAGATGGAGATCAAAAGGAGCAATATGATATTGGCCATATCATGTCACTATTTGATTGCATGTGATGTTTATCATGATTATACATCTTATTTGCTTAGAACGACGGTAGTAAATAAGATGATCCTCATTAAAATTTCAAGAAAGTGTTCCCCTAGCGTGCACCGTTGCGAAAGTTAAATCGTTTGAAGCACCACGTGATGATCGGGTGTGATAGATTCTTACGTTCACATACAGCGGTGTAAGCCAGATTTACACATGCGAAACACTTAGGTTGACTTGACGAGCCTAGCATGTACAGACATGGCCTCGGAACACAAGAGACCGAAAGGTCGAGCATGAGTCGTATAGTAGATACGATCAACATGAAGATGTTCACCGATGATGACTAGTCCGTCTCACGTGATGATCGGACACGGCCTAGTTGACTCGGATCATGTAATCACTTAGATGACTAGAGGGATGTCTATTCGAGTGGGAGTTCATGAGATGAACTTAATTATCCTGAACATAGTCAAAAGATCTTTGCAAATTATATCGTAATGGCTCGCGCTTTAGTTCCACTTTGTTTAGATATGTTCCTAGAGAAAATATAGTTGAAAGTTGACAAGAGCGATTATGCGGACGATGAAAGCTTATGTCCTTAATGCACGCTTCGGTGTCTGAACCCCAAACGTCGTCTCGTGGATGTTGCGAACATCAGACATACACGTTTGGATAACTACGTGATAGTTCCGTTAAATGGTTTAGAGTAGAGGCACCAAAGACGTTTCTCGAAACATATAAGATGTTTCGAGGGCTGAAATTGGGATTTCAGGCTTGTGCCCACGTCAAAAGGTATAAGACCTCCGATGATTTTCTTAGCCTGCAAACTAAGGGAGAAAAGCTCAATCGTTGAGCTTGTGCTCAGATTGTCTGAGTGCAACAATCACTTGAATCGAGTGGGAGTTGATCTTCCAGATGAGATAGTGATGTTTCTCCAAAGTCATTGCCACCAAACTGCTAGAGCTTCGTGATGAACTATAACATATCAGGGATAGATATGATGATCCTTGAGGTATTCACGATGTTTGACACCGCGAAAGTAGAAATCAAGAAGGAGCATCAATTGTTGATGGTTGGTGAAACCACTAGTTTCAAGAAGGGCAAGGGCAAGAATGGATACTTCATGAAACGGAAAATCAGCTGCTGCTCTAGTGAAGAAACCCAAGGTTGAACCCAAACCCGAGACTAAGTGCTTACGTAATAAGGGGAACAGCCTTTGGAGCGTAATTACCCTAGATACTTGGTAGATGAGAAGGCTGGCAAGGTCGATAGAAGTATATTGGATATAAATTATGTTAATGTGTACTTTACTAGTACTCCTAGTAGCACCAGGGTATTAAGATACCGGTTCGGTTGCTAAGTGTTAGTAACTCGAAATAAAAGAGCTACGGAATAAACGGAGACTAGCTAAAGGTGAGCTGACGATATGTGTTGGAAGTGTTTCCAAGTTTGATTTTATCAAACATCGCACGCTCCCTCTACCATCAAGATTAGTATTAAACCTGAATAATTGTCATTTGGTGATTGCGTTGAGCATATACATGATTGGATTATGTCTATACATAATCTGATTTATTCATTTAAGGAGAATAATGGTTACTCTATTTATTTGAATAATACCTTCAATGGTCTTGCACCTAAAGGAATGGTTTATTGAATCTCGATCGTAGTGATACACATTTTCATGCCAAAAGATATAAGATAGTAATGATAGTACCACCTGCTTGTGTAATCGCCATTTGAGTCATATTGGTATAGAACGCATGAAGAAGCTCCATGTTGATGGATCTTTGGACTCACTCGTTTTTGAAAAGTTTGAGACATGCGAACCATGTCTATTGGTGTATATGCATGAAGAAACTCCATGCAAATGGACCGCTTTGGACTCACTTGATTTTGAATCACACGAGACATGCAAATCATACCACATGGGCAAGATGGTGAAAGCCTCGTTTTTCAGTGAAATGGAACAAGAAAGCAACTTGTTGGAAGTAACACATTTTGATGTGTGCAGTCCAATGAATCTTTGAGGCACTGATGGATATCGTTATGTTCTTACTTCACGGATGATTTGAGTAGAATCTGAGTATATTTACTTGATGAAACACAAGTCTGAATTATTGAATGGTTCAAGTAATTTCAGAGTGAAGTTAAAGATCATCGTGACAAGAGGATAAAATGTCTATGATATGATCATAGAGATGAGTATCTGAGTTACGAGCTTTGGCACGCTATTAAGACATAGTGGAAATTGTTTCACAATTAATACCGCCTGGAACACCATAGTGTGATTGTGTGTCCGAACATCATAGTTGCACCCTATTAGATATGGTGCGTACCATGATGTCTCTTATCGAATTACCACTATCGTTCATGGGTTAGGCATTAGAGACAACCGCACTCACTTTAATAGGGCACCACGTAATTCCGTTGAGGCGACCCTGTTTGAACTATGGTTTGGAGAAACCTAAGTTGTCGTTTCTTAAAAGTTTGGGGTTGCGACGCTTATGTGAAAAAGTTTCAGGTTGATAAGCTCGAACCCAAAGCGGATAAAATGCATCTTCATAGGACACCCAAAACAGTTGGGTATACCTCCTAATTCAGATCCGAAAGCAATAGGGATTGTTTCTTGAATCAGGTCCTTTCTCGAGGAAAAGTTTGTCTCGAAAAGTTGAGTGGGAGGATGGTGGAGACTTGATATGGTTATTGAACCGTCACTACAACTAGTGTGTAGCAGGGCACGGGAAGTTGTTCTGTGGCACCTACACCAATTGAAGTAGAAGCTTATGATAGTGATCATGAAACTTGGATCAAGTCACTACCGTACCTCATAGGGTGACAAGGATGCGTCTTTGCTTGAGTGGTACAGTAATCCTGTCTTGAAGGTCATGTTGCTAGACAACAATGAACCTACGAGCTATGGAGAAGCGATGGTGGGCCCATATTCCGACAAATGGTTAGAGGCCATGAAATCCGAGATAGGATCCATGTATCGAGAACAAAGCATGGACTTTGGTGGACTTGCCCGATGATCGGCAAGCTATTGAGATAAATGGATTTTTAAGAAGAAGAGCGGACATGGACGGTAATGTCACCGTCTATGAAGCTCGACTTGTGGCAAAGAGTTTTTCACAAGTTGACTACGATGAGATTTTATCATCCATAGCAATGCTTAAGTCCGTCGGAATCATGTTAGCATTAGCTGCATTTATGAAATCTAGCAGATGGATGTCAAAACGAGTTTCCTTACCGGTTCCGTAAGGAAAGGTTGTATGAGATACAATCAGGAAGTTTTGTCGATCCTAAGGATGCTTTGAAAGGTATGCTAGCTCGATGATCCTTCCATGGACCGGAGTAAGCATCTCGGAGTTGGAATATACTCTTTGATAAGATGATCAAAGATTTTGGGTTTATACGAAGTTTATGAGAAACTTGTATTTCCAAAGAAGTGAGTGGGAGCACTATAGAATTTTTGATGAGTATATGTTGTTGACATATTGTTGATCGAAATGATGTAGAATTTTTGGAAAGCATATAGGGTTATTTGAAAAGTGTTTTTCAAGTGAAAACCTGTATTAGGCTACTTGAACATTGAGCATCAAGATCTATAGGGATAGATCAAAACCGCTTAATGGTACTTTCAAATGAGCATATACCTTGACATGATCTTGAAGGTGTTCAAGATGGATCAGTCAAAGAAGGAGTTCTTTCCTGAGATGTAAGGTATGAAGTTAAGACTTAAAGCTCGACCACGGCAGAACAGAGAGAAAGGACGAAGGTTGTCCCCTATGCCTTAGAAGTAGGCTCTACAATATGCTATGTTGTGTACCACACCGGAAGTGTGCCTTGCCATGAGTCAGTCAAGGGGTACAAGAATGATCCAGGAATGGATCATTGGATAGCGGTCAAAATTGTCCTTGGAGTAAATAAGGACATGTTTCTCGATTATGGAGGTGATAAAGAGTTCGGCGTAAAGGGTTACGTCGGTGCAAGCTTTAACACCTATCCGAGTGACTCGAGTAGCAAACCGGATACGTATAGTGGAGCAACCATTTGGAATAGCTCCAAGTGGAGCGTGCAAGCGATGTTTACAATATGACCTAGAAATTTGCAAAGCACACACGGATCTGAAAGGTTCGGACCCGTTGACTAAAACCTCTCTCACAAGAAAAACATGATCAAACCTCGAGAACTCATTGAGTCTTAATCACATGATGATGTGAACTAGTTTACAGACACTAGTAAACTCTTTGGATGTTGGTCACATGGCGATGTGACCTATCAGTGTTAATCACATGACGATGTGAACTAGATTATTGACTCTAGTGCAAGTGGGAGACTGTTGGAAATATGCCCTAGAGGCAATAATAAATTAGTTATTAGTATATTTACTTGTTCATGATAATCGTTTATTATCCATGCTATAATTTTATTGAAAGGAAACTCAGATACATGTGTGGGTACATAGACAACACCATGTCCCTAGTAAGCCTCTAGTTGACTAGCTCGTTAATCAATAGATGGTTACGGTTTCCTGACCATGGACATCGGATGTCATTGATAACGGGATCACATCATTAGGAGAATGATGTGATGGACAAGACCCAATCCTAAGCCTAGCACAAAGATCGTAGTTCGTATGCTAAAGCTTTTCTAATGTCAAGTATCATTTCCTTAGACCATGAGATTGTGCAACTCCGGATACCGTAGGAATGCTTTGGGTGTACCAAAGCGTCCAACGTAACTGGATGGCTATAAAGGTTCATTACAGGTATCTCCGAAAATATCTGTTGGGTTGGCACGAATCGAGGCTGGGATTTGTCACTCCGGTTGACGGAGAGGTATCTCTGGGCCCACTCGGTAGGACATCATCATAATGTGCACAATGTGACCAAGGGGTTGATCACGGGATGATGTGTTACGGAACGAGTAAAGAGAATTGCCGTTAACGAGATTGAACAAGGTATCGGGATACCGACGATCGAATCTCGGGCAAGTACAATACCGCTAGACAAAGGGAATTGAATACGGGATTGATTGAATCCTCGACATCGTGGTTCATCCGATGAGATCATCGTGGAACATGTGGGAGCCAACATGGGTATCCAGATCCGCTGTTGGTTATTGACCGGAGAACATCTCGGTCATGTTCGCATGGTTCCCGAACCCGTAGGGTCTACACTTAAGGTTCGGTGACGCTAGAGTTGTTATGGGAAATAGTATGTGGTTACCGAAGGTTGTTCGAGTCCGGATGAGATCCCGGACATCACGAGGAGTTCCGGAATGGTACGGAGGTGAAGATCGGTATATTGGACGAAGGGTATTGGAGTCCGGAACTGTCCGGGGGTACCAGGCTATGGCCAGCATGACCAAAAGGTGTTTCGGGGCCCCCGGTAGGTGTTGCAGGGCCTCATGGGCCAAGGGGAGGGGGCAAACCAGCCCACTAAGGGGTGGTGCGCCCTCCTAGCCCCTCTCACGTAACCAGGAGAGGTGGGGCGCCTCCCTAGGGCAGCCCCTTCCCGGCTTGGGGGCAAGTTTCCTAGGGGTGGGGGCGCCCAAACCCATCTAGGGTTTCCTGTGGCCGCCGCCTCCCCTAGGGAACCCTAGGCGCCTCCACCCCCCTTACCCCTATATATAGCAAGGGAGAGAGAGGGCAGCCGCATCCTTCCTGGCGCAGCCCTCCCTCCTCCAACACTTCCTCCTCCTCCGTAGTGCTTAGCGAAGCTCACGGGAGAACCACGAGCTCCATCACCACCACGCCGTCGTCTTTGTCAGAGTTTTCCTCAACTTCTCCTCTCCCTTGCTAGATCAAGAAGGAGGAGACGCCCCGGCTGTCACGTGTGTTGAACAGCGGAGGTGCCGCCTGCTCGGGCGCTAGGATCATCGGTGATTTGGATCACGACGAGTGCGACTCCATCAACCCCGTTCTCTTAAACGCGCTTCGCTTAGCGATCTACAAGGGTATGTAGATGCACTCTCTTTCCCCTCGTTGTTGGTTTCTCCATAGATAGATCTTGGTGACACGTAGGAAAATTTTGAATTTCTGCTACGTTCCCCAACAATGTCAACAATAATAGCTCATGCTAACTTACATCCAATTAGATATATATATCAGGGTCCTTCCAACATCCTGTGCTTGCCAAAGGATAAAATGTAAAAAGGAAAGGTGAAGATCACCAAGACTCTTGCATAAGGTAGAAGATAAAAGAGAAATATAGGACCTACACAGAGAGGGAAGCAGAGGTTGCCATGCGCTTTCAAGGTTTGGATGCACAAAATCTTAATGCGAAAGAACGTCACTTTATATTGCCACTTGTGATATGGACCTTTATTATGTAATCCGTCTCTTTTATTTCTTCCACATCACAAGATCGTACAAAGCTTATTTCCTCCACACTAGTCAATCATACATATTTAGAGGGCAATTTTTATTGCTTGCACCGATGACAACTTACTTGAAGGATCTTACTCAATCCATAGGTAGGTATGGTGTACTCTCATGGCAAAACTTGGTTTAAGGATATCTGGAAGCACAAGTAGTATCTCTACTTAGTGCAAAGAATTTGGCTAGCACGAGGGGGAAAGGCAAGCTCAATGTGTTGGGCGATCCATGACAATATACTCTATTTCAGATATAAGAAAACATAACCCATTACATTGTCTTCCTTGTCCAACATCAACCTTTTAGCATGTCATATTTTAATGAGTGCTCACAACTACAAAAGATGTCCAAGATAGTATATTTATATGTGAAATCCCTCTCCCTTCAATATTCTTTCATGAATTGTTCAAGTGACCAATTCTATGTTTGCTAACTTTCAATAAGTTTACTGCCTATACTTATTATGTGTGAAGTCATTACTCCCCACGTTATAAGCATATGAAACATATATAAATTCAGGTTTATGACATTCAATTTATTCAACCATTTACTAATAGGATATACGTGAAGCACACGAGTAAATGACAAACTACTCCAAAAGATATGAGTGAAGAACACTGAGTAGTAAAATAATTAACTAGCCATGGGAGGATTCTTTTTCATCCAATATTTCAGATCCAATGATTTTATTCAAACAGAAAGTAAAAATGAAAATACGCTCCAAGCAAAACACATATCATGTGACAAATAAAAATATAGCTCCGAGTAAGGTATACCGATAGTTTTGAAGACGAAAGAGGGGATGCCTTCCAGGGCATCCCCAAGCTTACGCGCTTGAGTCTTCCTTGAATATTACCTTGGGGTGTCTTGGGCATCCCCAAGCTTAGGGTATTTCCACTCCTTATTATCCTCATATCGGCATCTCACCCAAAGCTTGAAAACTTCAATCACACAAAACTTAACATAACTTCGTGAGATAGGTTAGTATGATAAAGAGAAAACCATTCACTTTGGTACTGTCACAGACAAGGTTCATAATTTTTCTCACACAATGCCTACTGTACCATATAATTTCTACAATTTATATTGAGGGATATAAGTCATAGAAATTAGAAAACAAGCAAACTATGCAATGAAAACAGAATCTGTCAGAAACAGAACAATCTGTAATTATCTGAACATAAACCATACTTCTGCTACTCCAAAAATTAAGAAATAAATTGGTGGACGTGAGGAATTTGTCTATTAATCTTATGCAGAAAGAATCAACTCAAAATCGCTCTTATATAAAAAATGACAGCTAATCTCGTGAGCGCAAAGTTTCTGTTTTTTACAGCAAGATCACATTAACTTTCTCCTAAGTCTTCCCAAAGGTCTTACTTGGCACTTTATTGAAACAAAAGCTATAAAACATGATTACTACAGTAGCTTAATCATGTAAACACATAAAAACAGTACGTGTAAATATTGGGTTGTCTCCCAACAAGCGCTTTTCTTTAATGCCTTTTAGCTAGGCATGATGATTTCAATGATGCTCACATAAAAGGTAGGAATTGAAGCACAAGGAGAGCATCTTGAAGAATATGGCTAGCACAATTATTCTAACCAAGTTCCTATGCCTAGTGATTTTGTGAGCACACAACTTATGGGAACAAGAATCAACTAGCATAGGAAGGCAAAACAAGTATAACTTCAAAACTTTAAGCACATAGAAAGGAAACTTGATATTATTGCAACTCCTACAAGCATGTGTTCCTCCCTCATAATAATTTTCAGTAGCATCATGGATAGCAACTTTGTTCTCATACTCAATTGGGACCTCTTCCGAAATAGTGGAATCATTACTAGCTAAAGTTGACACTCTTCCAAATCCACGTTCATAAATATCACACTAAGATTCAACACCCTCCAAATAGTGGGATCACTAATTCCTAAAGTTGACACTCTTCCAAACCCACTTTAAATGATAGTATTATTCAAACTCCAAAAGATATAAGTGAAGTTCATGGAGCATTATACAATTAATAGAGAACAAATAATATCCAAGCTCAAAATGTGTAAGTGAAGCACATGAAGCATTCTATAAAACCATACTCAAAAGATTTAAGTGAAGCACAAATAGCAATTCTATAAGATCATACTTAAAAGATTTAAGTGAAGCACATGAAGTATTATATAGATTGATGAAGGTACATCTCATACTAGCATGGTTCTTAAAGAAAAAGAAAAACACAAAGGACACAAATCATGTGAACAAAACAAAACCGAGGTATACCGATAATTGTTGAAGAAGAAAGATGGGATGCCAACCGGTGCATCCCCAAGCTTAGATGCTTGAGTACCCTTTGAAATATTTACTTGGGGTGCCATGTGCATCCCCAAGCTTTAACTCTTGCTTCTCTTTATTCTTCTCACATCGGTAACTCCTCGTTCTTCGAACACTTCATCCACAAAAACTTAACAAAAACTTAACAAAAACTTTGTGAGATCCGTTAGTATAACAAAGCAAATCACTACAATAAGTACTGTTGCAAACCAATTCATATTTTGTTTTTACATTATAGCTACTGTAATATAAATTTTTCATGGCTTAATCCACTGATAGAGACCGATAGTTCATCAAAACAAGCAAGTAATGCATCAAAAACAGAATCTGTCTTAAACAGGACAGTCTGTAGTAATCTGGAGGTTTAGCAAACTTCTGTAACTCCTAAAATTATGAACTAAATTTGAAAATTTGAATTTTTTTTACAGAAGTAATGTGCAAAAAGTTTCAGACCCATTTGACTTTCCAGTAAAAAATGTAAATTCACTTTTCTACAGCCAAAGTTTCTGTTTTTGTTCTGCACATGGTAAACAAGCAATCTAATCATCCTAAAACCAAAGCTTGGCACATTATTTTTATAATACAATGGATATATACAAGGGGATAATTATTTACAGAGAAACTTCCATGAAAAATTCTACATTGTTTCCGTGAGCATGAACACAAGTGCTCAAGGTCGACCCTCACTTCTTCAATGCATAACTTTCCAATCACTTCTCTTTTTGAAAAAAAAATAGGCATGAGAGACAAGTAATGATTTTTTGTATTTTCATTTTTTAAATTTTTTTCTGTATATTTCACCCACAACTAAACAGAAACAAAAATAAAAAACAAAATCTACTTAGTGAAGAAAGCAAACAAGCACACACGAGAATATCAACCCGACGCTATTGCTCCCTAAGAACGGCGCCAGAAAAGAGCTTGATAATCCCCAAGTGCAGGGAATCATCATAGCAATTTCCAAAGGTGGAAGTGATAAGTATGGAGTGTCGAACCCACAAGGATCTAAAGGTAAGATCAATATTCTCTCAAGCCCTATCTGCCACCGATACGACTCTACGTACACCGAACGTTTGCTTCCAACTAGAAATGAGAAATAAAACTACGTTATGGGTATGAAGAGGATAACTTTGCATGGTATCGGAGAGCTAAAATATAAAAGTAGGTGATGTTATCATAAAGTTAGAATATATTACTAAATATTATAAATAACGAGTGTGGAATAATGGTGGATCGGTGTGCGGAATTGTCCTAGGCAATTGTTAACAAGACCGGTGATCACTATTGCAGTTTCACATGAGGGAGAGGCAGAAGCTAACATACTTTCCATACTTGGATCATATGCACTTATGATTGGAACTCTAGCAAGCATCCGCAACTACTAAAGATCATTAAGGTAAAACCCAACCATAGCATTAAAGCATCAAGTCCTCTTTATTCCCATACGCAACAATCTCTCTTACTCGAGTTTGTGTTTCAGTCACTCACCAACCCACTATAAGAGAAGCATGAACGTATTGCAACAACCTACAGCGGGAATCCCTCACGCATGCGTGACACGGAGGACACCATAGGACAGCACCAAAGTAAAACATACAACTCATACCAATCTAGATCATCAATCAACCCAAAGACAAAAGATATCTACTGTCACAGCCCTAGATCTGATTGTAATTAGGTTCATCAGCATCCATGCATCATGTCTAAACTTATTTGAAAATTGAAATGGGGATGTTCAAACCCTAGCACCAAATGTAATTCAACCAGGTTCAACTTAAAATCCTCTTCAAAGAACCCAAAATGCCCTTTGAAAATGTTCATGATTTATGATAAAGGTGAAAACCTCTACCGAAAATGATGAGCATATTTCTTGGCCATTTATGGATTTTTGAATTAACAAAAAAATATTTGAATTGGAGCCATTTAAATGCTATATATATTTTAAATGTTCCAAATATTCTGAAGTTATTTGTGGAGCTCTGAAATAATTCAGTTAACCTCTAAGATAATTTTCAGAATTTATTTAAATGATTTAGTGCCTAAACTAAATCAGAACAGAGTAAAGAAAACTAGAAAACAGAAACAATTAGTAAAAGAGAGAGAGAAGGCCACTGGGCTACCTACCTGGACCTACCTGGCTGGCCCAGCTCCTGTGCAGCCCATCTGGCCCAGCCAGCGGCGGCGCCTTGATCATCTCTAGCTCGCGCCAGGGCAGGCGTGGCTAGCAGCAGCCTTGAGCACGCGCCCGGCCACCTCCTGCTTGCCTGCGTGGACGCCTTGTGAAGACCTCACCGCAGACGTCGGATCGAGCCGACGCTGCTCACTTTCCCTCAACCTCTCCCTCGCTTTCTCTCTCCCAAAGCCGAGCCGTCGTGATCACCGACACCGTTAAATCGTAGCCACCGTGCTTCCCTCGCCTCACCGACGCGCCAAGGAGCCCCGCCTCGTCCCCCTCTTCCTCCTCACCAAGACGGAAGGCGCCGGAAGCCCTGGATGCCGCCAGCTCCGCCATTCCCCTCCTCGGCCACCGGGGATCGCCGCCGCCGATTTGCCGCCGTATCCGCCTCTCCGAGCCTGCTGAGACCGTCTCCGACCCTGCTGTGATCCCCACCTTCTTCTCCCCTGCTCCCCGTGCCCGTACGCACCCGCTAGATGCCCGAGTCACCGGAGTTTTGAGCTCCCCGCCGCCGGCCATGTCGCCACCGCAGCCACACCTCTGAGAACCATGGCAATCGAGCACGCCACTGTTGTCAGTGCGTCCCCAGGAGAAGAACACGACATACCCATGCCCCTAAAGTGCACCATAGCCCACTAGTCGCTCGAGGCCGAGCTCCGGTCGCCGCCTTGCTCGCCGCTGCCGACGCCACAACCCACCCGAGCACCTGCCACTGCCACCGTTCGAAGCGCCGCAACAGCAGCTCTCCAACGCACCCACTCGCGCAAGCTCTAGTTGTCGGAAACGGCCGGCCGGTGATCGCCGCCGTGCACTGCTTAGCGCCGGCGATTAGTCGCCGACTGAACCCCGTTGTTAGTACTAATTAACCCCCCTCTCTTTGACATGTGGGCCCCCAGCGCCTAAATTAATTAGTTTAACTTCTCTGTTAGATTAG
This sequence comes from Aegilops bicornis, assembly GCA_021605145.1. Lineage (NCBI taxonomy): Eukaryota > Viridiplantae > Streptophyta > Magnoliopsida > Poales > Poaceae > Aegilops > Aegilops bicornis. The sequence goes on along the minus strand of CM038675.1, from coordinate 270,723,296 downwards.
TACTAATCTCAGGGGGCCCCGCCTATCAGCATTGACTTGGCCACGTCAGCATGTTGACCGGTCCCACTGTCATAAGCACAAGCCAGCAATGTGACATCGACCAAAGGGCCCCACCGGTCAGGTTTGACCCCGACCAGCCCTTTGACCTGCTGACGTCATGCTTACACATTCTCGACGATGAAAGGAATTTCTGTATTAAATCTAATTCAGGAAATTCCAGGAGATATTTAAAACTTGTAAAAATCATAGAAATTCAACCGTAACTCCAAATAAAATAATTTAAATATGAAAAATGATCAGAAAAATCCAATCTATCCATATGTACCATTTTCATTCATGTTAGAACAACTGTTGTTCACTGTTTAGTTCAAATCAATTAAATGGCATTTGAATAATCACATATGGCGTTTGAATTTGAATCTTGTATTCAAACCAACTTCATTTAATCTGTTGCTAGTTGCATTAGCTCAAATCACAACATATTGCCATGTCATGATCATGCATCATATTGTGCATTGCATTGGTTGCGTTTCTTCTTTGTTTGCCGGTGTTTGCCCCTCTCGATAGACGTGGTTCCGACGATGAGCTCGATGACACCGATGAAGAACTATAATATCTTCAGAAATGCCAGGCAAGCAAAACCCCCTTGTTCATTCCGATACAATCCCACTCTCTCGCTCCTGCTCTCTTTTACTGCATTAGTACAAGTGAAAGTGGATACTCTAAAACTCGCAAGATAAGCGTGAGTGCTATGGATGGCGTTCTCGTAGGTAGACGGGAGCGGATCCATAGTGGTGTATTGGTATGGTGAATATGTGGACTCGTGTGCGCCACCTCAAAAGAGATACTTGCGATCGTAGTTTAGGATAGCCATCGAGTCAAAGCTGGCTTGCTCAGTCAAACTCCACCACCCCTTGTTGATAATGTTGCATGTGTAGCTAGTTACGATGTAAGTCTTGCTGAGTACAATTGTACTCACGTTTGCCTATTTTATGTTTTTGCGGAGAGACTTCAGTCTCGCTAGTAGTTCCGCGTGGACTTCGACGTTTAGCTTGTTACCTCAGCTATGATCTTGTGCCCTCAGCAGGATCTGGTAGATAGTCAGGCTTCTCGGCCTTTTTCATTTGTAGATGTATGTACTCAGACATGTTAAGCTTCCGCTTGTGCTTTGACTTGTATGCTCTGAATGTTGGGTCATGAGACCCAGGTTTGTAATATCTCGCTCCTCGGAGCCTAATGAATAAATACTTGAGTCGTAGAGTTATGTTGTGATGCCATGTTGTATTTACACATATCGAGCATATTGTGTGTATGTTTGAAATGCTTGGTATGTGTGGGATCCGACAATCTAGTTGTTTATCCTTGGCAGCCTCTCATATGGGGAAATGTAGTCTAGTGCTTCTGGCGATAGTAGTCCGCTTCTGACCCGGTTCACCGGAGTCCTGCTAGCCCAAAGCACTACTGCTCTGGACACTTGACTGGCCGACATGTGTTTCACTTCATTCCTCGTGGTTCTGTCCCTTCGGGGAAATGTCATGCGGTGACATCCGGAGTCCTGCCTAGCCTGCTACAGCCCGGGTTCACCGGAGTCCTGTTAGCCCAGAGCTACAGCCCGGATTCACACGCTGCTGACCGACATGCTCGATGTGATTCATGTATGCCTGTCCCCATGGGTTAGCGCCGCTTTGGTTTCACGACTAGCCATGTCGGCCCTGGTTCTCTGTCATATGGATGCTTGCGACACCATCATATACGTGAGCCAAAAGGCGCAAACAGTCCCGGGCCATGGTAAGGCGACACCCGTGGGAATACCGTGCGTGAGGCCGCAAAGTGATATGAGGTGTTACCGGCTAGATCGATGTGACTTGGAATTGGGGTCTGACAGCTTTGGTATCGAGCTTTGTTGCTGTAGGATTACCAAGCCAAACTGGTCGAAGTTGTGTCTAGAAATGCTTTAGTTATGTAAGGGAATTGATTGTGGAAGGAGCGTAAGGCTCTTTTTACTCCTTATACCTCATGGCCTTACGATCCGAGTCATCCTCTTCTCTTCTACGGGATTAAGAACTAGGCTTCTCATCTATCTATCGAGGATGACGTGTTACTAATCCATAGACCTTTAAGATTGTTGGATTTAAGCCCTGCTCAGTTCCTACTATTTACGTATGTTAGCTGTTGATCTCGAGAATCTTGTTATGATGTTGTAGAGTGGTTATGCCACCATTTTGCATGATGTCTCAAATCTTTTTGAGCATTTACATCCTTTATGCTGTCCGAGTCATCCCAGGTCTCTAAATAGTCTGATGCATTTGCAATCCCTTCTCTCCATTTCTAATGTTCATCTGGGCCAGATTAATCACACAAATTAGTATGTTGAGGTACTCCGCTGCCTCGGCATATATGTTGGAGCTATTATTATGACCCTAGGTGTTTTAGGAAGTCACCTAGTAACTTAGCAATGCTTTTGTATCTCTAGTGTGATGATTCTGGCCATTATTCTTGAAAGCATCCCGTGATGTTATTAGTTAGTAGGCAATCTATTCCTGGGTTCTTGAACCCGAGATTCACCCTACTTACCTCGTGTTGATAGTGTTGCTAGTTCCTTTAGGATATTAGTAACCTTTGCATTAGTCCTCGAGGTCCGTGGTATTTCCTTCTTCCAAATGCTATGAACCGCTTATGGCAGAAGTTCCTCGCTGAACTAAAGGATCACAATCAGAGTACTCTTGAGGAGTTCTCCATTCATAATTGTGAATCCGCCAGTTCTACTTTCCTGCATGGGTTATCCGGAAGAAACCTGTTGAACTTGATTCGACATACTAACCTATGCATCCACAACTCAGAAAGTTATATGCTCCTCGAGTTGTTCCTCCTTAGTTGTATTCCGACCTTGTCTGTCAATTGATAGTCAGGAGTAATTGTGCATTCGTGTTCATCGATGCCTATTACTCATGTGGTCCGTCAAGCCATTCTATTCCGGAATGACTAGGAGAAACAAACTACAGTACCTCATCCATATCCAGGATTGGGTCAAAGCAGTTGTATTCCGCAGATCAAAATGCCAATTCAGCTCTTGTTCTGTTCTACCCTGAAGTATTACCCACTTTATGTCAGGAACGTCATGAGAATTGCACCTTCTCTTATGAATTCTTAACATAGTGACATTTCTCGCTATCATTATTCATTCCTCGGTCCCATGTTGATGTAACCGGAATGCCGACAAGTGAATTGTGATGTGTGAAATCGATACTCCTAGCAACTTCGTTGCTTGGTAGTTAATGGACAATATTCTCATTCTTAGCGTGTTGGTTATTAAATCATCATACTAACATTGATCGTGCTACCTAGTCCTTATTTCTGGTGCACCCTTCGATCAATGAGTTAGGATTATTCAATCCCTTGCTTATCTGATCATATCATCTTGCCTTGAAAAGCAAGATTGTTCTCGAGCTTAATAACATATCGGTGGTTCGTGACTTTCCAAATATCTTCTTGGAAGTGCTACCAGGTTGTCGCCTGACCGCTATGTTAAGTTCGTGATCAAGTTGGTTTCTTGTAAACCACCCCTTCTCCAAGAATCCGTGTTGGATAACCCTGAGCTAGTTGGTTAAGCTAAACAAACAACTTGGAGAGTTGGAAGATGAAAGCTTGTCCGACTTAGTTCATTTTAAGGGATATCCTTTTGAGTGTGTGTTGAAGAAAGATGATATCTTCATCGATTGGTCCTCTGATCAGTTGTATTGCCTTGTCAAAACCTTGACTTGAGTATGGGCCATCGTCAAGTCAAATCAGAACCAACGATATTCGTGATGTTGTCTTACTCGTGGTTGATCCCTCGAGCATACACCATTACATCTTTTGGTCTGACCAATACTATCACCGTGTTCACATGATGGTGGAAGTCCAGTGATATGGAAATTCGGATGAGTTGCTATTGAGCCCATTAGCAACATTTTGTCTCCCCCCATGACTCATGTTGAACATCAACTTAGTGTTGGAAACTTGTGTAAGCATTTCTTCGTGTTTCGTTCATGAAGCATATGTTTGGATGAAAGAAGTGACTTTCTCTGATTCACGTTTATTTGGTGCAAGTTGCCGCCGTGAGTTCGAGAAAGGTTGTTTTTGCTTCCTCTGGAACCATCCCAAGTCAGTCATGCATTTGTGCAAAGTATTCTATGGCTTGGAGACTTGCAACCTTCATTCTATATGTATCCCTAGCACACCAAGCCACTGATTGACTTGTTCAAGAAAAACGGAGTCTGTTCTAAGGTTAATCCTTTGGACTTCCATGCGTGGAGACTTCGATATCCTTGTCAATGGTTCCCCGCCTAAACTCGGTAGTGTATCATTATAAGACTACTATGTGGTCATGATTGTCTGGGACAGCATGTTCACATGGAGTAGCAGTACCAGCTCATGTTTTGGAGCTTGCTACCGTAGTTCATCTCCTGAGAATCTCGCAATATCATCTCGTCGATTTGTGTTGCAACTTTTCCTTTTCGGACATGTTATGCGAAATATCCTGTTACCAACCAGATCTGAATCTCAGGCAGATATGATGATTGGAACATTCCCAACAATTGCATTTTATTCCCAGCTTGCACCCGCCTATGTGCCATTTTTCTATGGTCTGCCTTCTCGGTATTTGTCATCCAGGATCATCTTCAAAGGTGGACTTACCTGGGCCCTATCCTTCCTCGATGATAAGCAGAAATCGTCCATCGTGTTGTCTTCAACAAGGTAGTCCACATCATCCATTCTAGCCTGAGTATGTCGTTCCCTCGAACTCTGTCAACGATCGTTCGTAAATTGCCTCAGGTTGGTGAAAAGAGTTCCAATGGTCTATGTATCAAAAGTAATTCCTTTTTGCCACTTGGGGAAATAATTCTACGAGTCACCTTCTCTAAAGTGCCCCGTTATGGAATCATGGCAATTATTCCTCGCTACTCTGAAACCTTGCACCATCTTACGTAAGCGTTGTGCTTACCAAATTGAACCCTCGTCATCTGTTACTATCCACCTCTCTCGATGTATGTGTTTGAGTCTCAGCTCAAGAGTTGATCTAATGTCTCACTCCATGAGTTGATACTGAGTGCTCGATCTTCGAGGAGATCAATTCCTGTAGAGTTTCTCTCTGTCGCCATCATGCTGGATGAAGATCTCGAAAGCAAAGGCGTCAAAAATCAATTGGAGCAATAAATCAACATCTTCAAGAAGTGCAAGTTGGATCATGAAGATTGTGATAGTTGTGACTCCCCCCTTTCCTCTTATCTCACGTCTTGAATCTCGGGGCGAGATTCTTGTTTAGTGGGGTGAGTTGTCACAGCCCTAGATCTGATTGTAATTAGGTTCATCAGCATCCATGCATCATGTCTAAACTTATTTGAAAATTGAAATGGGCATTTTCAAACCCTAGCACCAAATGGAATTCAACCAGGCTCAACTTAAAATCCTCTTCAAAGAACCCAAAATGCCCTTTGAAAATGTTCATGATTTCTGATAAAGGTGAAAACCTCTGCCGAAAATGATGAGCATATTTCTTGGCCATTTATGGATTTTCGAATTAACAAAAAAATATTTGAATTGGAGCCATTTAAATGCTATATATATTTTAAATGTTCCAAATATTCTGAAGTTATTTGTGGAGCTCTGAAATAATTCAGTTAACCTCTAAGATAATTTTCAAAATTTATTTAAATGATTTAGTGCCTAAACTAAATCGAGCAGAATAAGAAAACTAGAAGCAGAAACAATTAGTAAAAGAGAGAGAAGGCCCTTTGGGCTACCTACTGGACCTACAGGCTGGCCCGGCTCCTGCAGCCCATCTGGCCCAGCCAGCGGCCAGCGCCATCATCTCCTAGCTCGCGCCCGGGGAGGGCAGCGTGGCTAGCCTTGGCAGCACGCCCAGCCACCTCCTGCTTGCCTGCCTGCGTGGACGCCGCGGAAGACCTCACCGCAGACGTCTGGATCGAGCCGACGCCGCTCACTTTCCCCTCAACCTCTCCCTCGCTTTCTCTCTCCAAAAGCCGAACGCCGTCGTAGTCACCGACACCGTTCGTCGTAGCCACCGTGCTTCCCTCGCCTCGCCGACGCACCAAGGAGCCCCGCCTCGTCCCCCTCTTCCTCCTCACCAAGACGGAAGGCGCCGGAAGCCCTGGATGCCGCCAGCTCCGCCGTTCCCCTCCTCGGCCACCGGGGATCGCCGCCGCCGATTTGCCGCCGTCTCCGCCTCCCCGAGCCTGCTGAGACCGTCTCCGACCCCGCTGTGAGCTCCACCTTCTTCTCCCCTGCTCCCCGTGCCCGTACGCACCCGCTAGATGCCCGAGTCACCGGAGTTTTGAGCTCCCCGCCGCCGGCCATGTCGCCACCGCAGCCACACCTACGGAAACCCGCAACTGAGCACGCCAGTGTTGTCAGTGCGTCCCCAGGAGAAGAACACGACCTACCCCGGCCCCTACCGTGCACCGTAGCCCCCTAGTCGCTCGAGGCAGAGCTCCGGTCGCCGCCTTGCTTGCCGACGCCGACGCCACAACCCACCCGAGCACCTGCCATCGCCCTTTGTTGAGCGCCGCAATGGCTCTCCAACGCACCCACCCGCACAAGCTCTAGCTATCGGAAACGGTCGACCGGTGATCGCCGCCGTGCACTGCTTAGCGCCGGCGATTAGTCGCCGGCTGAACCCCGTTGTTAGCACTAATTAACCCCCCCTCTCTTTGACATGTGGGCCCCTAGAGCCTAAATTAATTAGTTTAACTTCTCTGTTAGATTAGTACTTATCTCAGGGGCCCCCGCCTATCAGCATTGACTTGGCCACGTCAGCATGTTGACCGGTCCCACCTGTCAGAAGCACAAGCCAACAATGTGACAACGACCAAGGGCCCCATTGGTCAGGTTTGACCGGACCAGCCCTTTGACCTCCTGACCTCATGCTTACACATTGTCGACGTAAAGAAAGGAACTTCTGTATTAAATCTAATTCAGGAAATTCCAGGAGATGTTTAAAACTTGTAAAAATCATAGAAATTCAACCGTAACTCCAAATAAAATAATTTATATATGAAAAATGATCAGAAAAATCCAATCTATCCATCTGTACCATTTTCATGCATGTTAGAATAACTGTTGTTCACTGTTTAGTTCAAATCAATTAAATGGCATTTGAATAATCACATATGGAGTTTGAATTTGAATCTTGTATTCAAACCAACTTCATTTAATCTGTTGCTAGTTGCATTAGCTCAAATCACAACATATTGCCATGTCATGATCATGCATCATATTGTGCATTGCATTGATTGTGTTTCTTCCTTGTTTGCCGGTGTTTGCCCCTCTCGATAGACGTGGTTCCGACGATGAGCTCGATGACACCGATGAAGAACTATAATATCTTCAGAAGTGCCAGGCAAGCAAAACCCCCTTGTTCATTCCGATACAATCCCACTCTCTCGCTCCTGCTCTCTTTTACTGCATTAGTACAAGTGAAAGTGGATACTCTAAAACTCGCAAGATAAGCGTGAGTGCTATGGATGGCGTTCTCGTAGGTAGGCGGGAGGCGGATCCATAGTGGTGTATTGGTATGGTGAATATGTGGACTCGCAGCGCCACCTCAAAAGAGTTACTTGCGGTCGTAGTTCAGGATAGCCCTTGAGTCAAAGCTGGCTTGCTGCGGTCAAACTCCACCACCCCTTGTTGATAATGTTGCATGTGTAGCTAGTTACGATGTAAGTCTTCTGAGTACAATTGTACTCACGTTTGCCTATTTTATGTTTTTGCGGAGAGACTTGGTCTCGCTAGTAGTTCCGCATGGACTTGACGTTTAGCTTGTTACCTCAGCTACGATCTTGTGCCCTCGGCAGATGCGGTAGATAGTCGGGCTTCTCGGCCTTTTTCATTTGTAGATGTACGTACTCGGACATGTTAAGCTTCCGCTTGTGCTTTGACTTGTATGCAGAATGTTGGGTCATGAGACCCATGTTTGTAATATCTCGCTCCTCGGAGCCTAATGAATAAATACTTGAGTCAGAGAGTTATGTTGTGATGCCATGTTGTATTTACACATATCGAGCATATTGTGTGTATGTTTGAAATGCTTGGTATGTGTGGGATCCGACAATCTAGTTGTTTATCCTTGGCAGCCTCTCATATGGGGAAATGTAGTCTAGTGCTTCTGAGCGATAGTAGTCCGCTCTGCCCGGTTCCACCGGAGTCCTGCTAGCCCAAAGACTACCGCTTCCGGACACTTGACTGGCCGGCATGTGTTTCACTGCTCAGGTCTGTCCCTTCGGGAAATGTCATGCGGTGACATCCGGAGTCTGCCTAGCACACTTTACAGCCCGGGTTCACCGAGTCCTGTTAGCCTGAGCTACAGCCCGGATTCACACAGCTGGCCGACATGCTCGATGTGATTCATGTATGCCTGTCCCCATGGGTTAGCGCCGCTTTGGGTTCACGACTAGCCATGTCGGCCCGGGTTCTCTGTCATCTGGATGCTAGCGACACCATCATATACGTGAGCCAAAAGGTGCAAACGGTCCCGGGCCATGGTAAGGCGACACCCGTGGGAATACCATGCCTGAGGCCGCAAAGTGATATGAGGTGTTACCAGCTAGATCGATGTGACTTGGAATTGGGGTCCTGACATCTACTCAAGACATCATAGGATGGCAACACATCATTGGATCATAATATGTGACATAAAGCACCATGTTCAAGTAGGGATTACAGCAGGGTGCTGTAGCGACCAGACCTCAAACAGTCTGATCTCTGTGCTCAGGTGTCATCCCTGGATCAGTAATGCTGACACCACACAGTACTCGAAGGATTTATAACAGAGTAGCAATCACACACTTATTACATCGAATATCTCAAGAGAGATCTTAATAAAATAAATATGGCTTAAGGCCATCTAATAACGATAACAGCGGAAGGCTTGGAAGAATAAGCGAGTCCATCAACTCCAATGGCATCACTGAGTATAGAACCACGACCTAAAAGGCACCTTACTCGTCGTCTGAAAAATCTGCAACATGAAATGTTGCAGCCCGAAAACGGGTCAGCACATGGAATATGCTGGCAATGTAACACATAGAGGATAATAATGGAACAAGCTATACTACATGCATATCTGGCTGGTGGAAAGCTCTAAGGTTACAGTTTTGCGAAAAGCCAATTTTTCCCTACTGCAAAGGAACAAATTTATTTAACTATCATGGTGGTTGTTAAACATTGAGAATGGTTGACAGCATTCTCAATCCCAATTAATCATCATCATTAAAACCCAACAAAATTAATTAAAGTAACATGATGAGATTCACATGATATCCAGGTACTAGATACTCAAGATGTCCATAACCGGGGACACGGCTAACCATGATTAGTTTATACACTCTACAGAGGTTTGCACACTTTTCCCCACAAGGCTCGATCGCCTCCGTTGGATTTCTCACACTACATGATGTTTGAGAAACGGATGACCGAGACATAGTCTTTCAGAAGCGCTAGCACCTTACGATGGATAGACCGGTACACCTACTTTCCCCTACATCTGCTAGTCTACCCTGTAAGAGTTTGCACGACTTAATCAACTATGCCAGAGCCCATAATGGCTTGTGGCTGCACACGGAAGTTTCTAGTATGAATAATCTCATGATCCCTTTGGGCCTGGGTGGCAGTCCGAAGAAAAGCAGGCAAATCCTCGAAACCGGTACCTCAATCGACCCAGATGTGTGTTTAAGTTGCAACCTTAAGTAAACCATTAATTATCAATCTCACATCTGTCATGGATACACTCACACAATCCACGTCTACTAGCATAGCATGGCATAATAAGCAAACGTATAAGTATCTCCCAAAGGTTTGATAATAAGCAGGTAATAGGTACTACCTCATACGCTTCCCATCCCACAATTTAATTAGATCCTAATCATGCAATGTTTGAGGATTGATCTAATGCAATAAAACTGGGTAGTAGAAAAGGTATGGTCAAAGTGTTACTTGCCTTTAGCGATGATCCGCGAAACCTAGAGACTCGAAGTAACAGGCGGCGCACTCCGGGTATTCTATCGCAGACAAACAAACAAGCATACAATAAGTACTCATCTAATGCACAGGTAAATCTACAATAAAAGATCTAACCAGAAAGTTCAACTTAAGAACTCCGTTTGCAAAAAGAATCAAATCAAACAAAGCAACGAAAGTCAAACGGCGAAAGAAAACAGCTCCGTTTTACTAATCTGGAGCTAAGTCAAATTTGACAGAGGCAAAAACTTGTTTAAGTTGGTTATTCGGAAAGAGGGTTTTTCTTCGGTTTTGTCGGTTTATTTTTTTTAGATCGGTTTTCGGTTTTTTTTTTGAAAAAACCGACGGCGCTTGATTCTGAGGCGGCGAACCTAAATGGCCATGCGGCGGCTAGGGTTAGGAGTTAGGGTTTGGGTGGTGGTGGCGGGGCTGGTGAAATTTGGGGCGGGGCTCGGTGGCGCTTTATATAGGTTGTCCCAGGCGGAGTCCCGCTCGAGTCTGGCAAATAGGTCGATTCGTTTTTTAAATTATTTCACGCAGAAAATCAAACGAAAGAAATACTAAACGGACTCCAAAAATCCTGAAATAAATTTTCCCCGACTTCTAAAATCAAGCCGAACTAGATGAACATTTATTTGGGGCCTAAATGCAATTTCGAAAAACGTGCATTTTCCTAAATTCAAATAAAAAGGCGAAAAACTCCAAAATAAAATCTTATTTTATTTTATTATTAAATCCTCAATATTTCTTTATTTTGGGTAAGTCATTTTATTCCCTCTCTCATATTTTTTTGTAATAGAAATAATTGAAGATAAAATAATTAAAATCGAATGATCCTATTTTCAAATTTGAGAAAACTCAAATATGAAAATAACGAAATCCCCAACTCTCTCCGTGGGTCCTTGAGTTGCGTAGAATTTCTAGGATCAAAACCCAAGGCAAAAAAAATATGATATGCAATGATGATCTAATGTATAACATTCCAAATTGAAAATTTGGGATGTTACAAACCTACCCCCTTAAGATGAATCTCGCCCTCGAGATTCGGGTTGGCTAGAGAATAGGTGAGGGTGGTCCTTTAGCAAATCTTCCTCTCGCTCCCAGGTGGCTTCATCCTTAGTGTGGTAGCTCCACTGAACCTTGCAAAACTTAATAACCTTGTTGCGGGTAACTCGACTGGCAAACTCGAGAATCCTGACTGGTTTCTCCTCGTAGGTCAAATCATTATTCAACTGAATCGCTTCCAGTGGCACTGTATCTCTTAGTGGTATATCAGCCATCTCCGCATGGCATTTCTTTAACTGGGAAACATGGAATACATCATGAACTCCTGACAATCCTTCGGGCAATTCCAACTTGTGGGCCACTTCTCCCATGCGTTCCAAAACACGATATGGTCCTACAAAACGTGGCGCTAACTTTCCCTTAACTCCAAAACGCTTAATTCCTCGTAGTGGAGATACTCGAAGATAAACTCGATCTCCGACTTTGTAAACTGTCTCCTTGCGTTTAGAATCTGCATAGCTCTTCTGCCTGGACTGGGCTACCTTCAGCCTATCGCGAATTAAATTCACTTTCCGTTCAGACTCCTTAATCAAATCCGGTCCAAACAACCGGCGGTCTCCAACTTCATCCCATAACAACGGGTCCTGCACCTCCTTCCGTACAAGGCTTCGAAAGGGGCCATTTTCAAACTGGATTGATAACTATTGTTGTAAGAGAACTCCGCATATGGAAAATTGTCGTCCCAACTAGATCCATAATCTAGTGCACAAGCTCGCAGCATATCCTCCAAAATCTGATTGACTCTCTCCATACATCAATGCATGCTGCGGATGGAAAGTTGTGCTAAACTCCGACTGGTACCCAAAGTTTCATGCAACTGCTTCCAGAACTTTGAGGTGAATTGGGTTCCTCTATCAGATACGATACTCCTCGGAACTCCATGTAAACATACAATCCTGGTCATGTATATCTTTGCCAATTTGGCGCTAGTGTAAGTGGTCTTTACCGGGATGAAATGAGCTACCTTCGTCAACCGATCCACTACAACCCAAAACGATTCATAGCCGGAACGAGTCCTGGGTAATCCGTAATAAAATCCATGCCTAGTTTATCCCACTTCCATTCGGGTATCGGCAATGGTGTATATGATCCTGGCGGCTTACGATGCTCTGCCTTTACTCTGACATACATCACAAACTGCTACATATTCCGCAATATCTTTCTTCATTCCGGTCCACCAGAAAGTATTCTTCAAATCCAAATACATCTTGGTATTTCCTGGGTGAATCGAATATGGTGAATCATGTGCCTCTTGCAGAATCAACTTCTTGATCTCCGGGTCATTGGGCACGTAAACACGGTCTTCAAACCATAGGGTGTCATGCTCATCCTCACGAAATCCTTTAGCTTTTCCTTCTCTCGTTTTCTCCTTTATAGAGGAAATCTCTTTGTCAGTCTTCTGAGCTTCTCTGATTCTATCCATCAATGTTGACTGAATCTCCAATGCCGCTACATAGCCTCTCGGAACTATTTCCAAACATAGCTCTCGGAATTCCTCGGTTAATTCCTTTGGCATTTCTCCCGTCATTAGTGTATTGACATGGCTCTTACGGCTCAATGCGTCAGCTACTACATTAGCCTTTCCGGGATGATAATGCAATTTCATATCATAATCCTTGATGAGCTCCAACCATCTCCTTTGTCTGAGGTTTAACTCCTTCTGCGTGAAAATGTACTTCAAACTCTTGTGATCCGTATACACCTCACAATGGTTTCCAATGAGAAAATGTCTCCACGTTTTCAATGCATGCACTACGGCTGCTAACTCCAAATCATGCGTGGCATAATTCAATTCGTGAGGTTTCAGTTGTCGTGAAGCATACGAAACAACTTTTCCCTCCTGCATGAGCACTGCTCCAAGTCCTCGGCGTGAAGCGTGTAATACACCTCATAATCTTTAGTGCAGTGCGGCAAAATCAACCTTTGGTGAGGTAACTAAACGCGTTTCTTCAACTCACGGAAACTAGCCTCACACCCCTCGGTCCATATGAACTTGGTATCTTTCTTGACAATTACATCATAGGCTTTGCAATCTTTGAGAAGTTCTCAATAAATCTCCGGTAGTATCCTGCGAGTCCAAGGAAACTCGGATCTCTCCAACTGTTGTTGGTGCTTCCCAATTGGTCACAGTGATAACCTTTGTGGGGTCAACCGCTATTCCTTCTCCAGATATAACGTGTCCGAGGAACCCTACTTCCTTCAACCAAAACTCACATTTGCTGAACTTGGCATATAACTTATGTTCTCTGAGCTTCTCCAGTACCAATCGCAAATGTTCCTTATGTTCCTCTTCATTCTTCGAGTAAACCAAAATATCATCAATGAACACCACGATGAACTTATCCAAGAACTCCATAAACACCTTGTTCATCATGTTCATAAAGTAGGCAGGTGCGTTAGTCAGACCAAATGACATAACGGTATACTCATACATCCCATATCTTGTGGTGAAAGCTGTCTTGGGTATGTCCTGCTCTCAAATCTTCAACTGATGGTATCCCGATCGCAAATCGATCTTGGAAAATACCTTAGCTCCTTGCAATTGGTCAAACAAGTCGTTGATCATCGGCAACGGGTATTTGTTCTTAATGGTCACTTCATTCAATCCTCGATAATCAACAACCATCCTTAATGATCCATCCTTCTTCTCCACTAGAAATCTTGGCGATCCCCAAAGGCGAAGAACTTGGGCGAATAAAACCTTTGTCCAGCAACTCCTTAATCTGCTTCTTAATTTCCTCCAAATCTTGGGCTGGCATCCTATACGGTCTCTTAGATATCGGCCTAGTGCCTGGCAAAAGCTCAATCAAAAACTCAATATCTCTATCCAGCGGCATGCCTGGCAACTCTTCTGGAAATACATCAGGGAAATCCTTTACCACTGGTACTTCCTCCTGCACAACTCCTGATAAGGAATTTACTTGCATCCTATTTGGCACATGCCGGTATACATACTTGATCCTTCTTCCTTCTGGTGTCGTAAGCAAAATTGTCTTACTGGCGCAATCGATGTTTCCTCCATACATCGACAGCCAATCCATACCAAGAATTACATACAAACCTTGGGATTCCAGTATAATTAAATCCATTGGGAATACATGCCTTCCTATACTTAATGGCACTTGAAAACATCCTTGTTTGGCCATATACTCCGCTCCTGGTGAGCTTACTAGCATAGGTGTCTTAAGAATCCTAGTGGGTAGGCTATACTTATTCACAAATCCCCTTGATATGTATGAATGCGTTTGTAACATCCCAAAATTTAGAATTTTGGAATGTTATATTAGATAAATAACTATGCTTGTTGTCTGATTGATGGTTTGATTGATTGAGTGAAACTGAGTGGAATTTGAAAACTTTTGAAAGTTGAATGAGAGGGAATGAAATGACTTTCCCAAAACTTTCCCATCTGTCTTTTGGATCCCAATGAATTCAAGTTCATTCCAACACCAAACCCTAGAGTGAAGATGACATGACTTCTTCCATTTTAAAATGAATAGGGTTTTTGAAAAGATTTGAATTTCATTTGGGAATATTTCAAATTCAAAGCTTTATGCAACTCAATGACTTTCATGAGGGAAGATAAAATGACTTCTTCAATTATATGAAATATGAGTTGGAAGTTAAAAAGTATCAAATTGAAAGTCATTTGAAAGTGCCTTGAAACCCCTTTTCAAAAAATTGAGTTTTGGTATTTGAATTCAAATTTTGGCAAGTGGAATTCATTTCAAAAACTATGCATGACAACTACTTGAGAAAAAGTATGAGAGGAGTAACATGACACTCCAAATATGTCAGAAGAAAACAATGCCAAAAGTTTTGGATTCAAATCTGAATTTTATTTGAAATTGAAAAAAAAATTGATTTTTATAAAGTTTGGATTTTGCCTTTGGAAAAATGTTCAAATGATAGGGAATATTACCCTGATCATTTTGGTATATATATACCCTATATAAAATATTTATAGATTATGTTTTATATCTGTTTTTGTTTTATTAAAAAATAAATTCAAAAAAATAGAAACCCCAGGCGCCAGCACCCAGCCCAGCCCAGCCGGCTGGCACCCAGCCAAAGCCCACTGCCAACTGGCCAGCCCAGCGCCCGGCCTCACTCGCCCCCGCACCCGAATCCCTTCCGCATCGGCCACCCGCTCGCTCCTCACCCCTCCCTCTCTCACTGACAGCGGGGCCCGCCCCATCGTCAACCCCCGCCCCACGCCACCTCGCCGCGCCGCCGGAGATCGCCGGATCCCGAAGGATCCGGGATCCCGATCCGTTCCCGATCGCCCCCCCGTTGCAGGCCGAGGCCCCACCTATAAAACCCGTCGCCCGCACCCCATTCCCCTAGCCCTCGCCGAACCCCTCTCCCTCTCGTTCGAGCTCGTCGGAGCCGAAGCTCGCCGCCGCCATACTGCCGCCGCCGCCCTAGACCACCCCGACCCCATCGACTCCACGAAGCCTCCCCGAGCTCCCCGCACCCATACGGCTACTTCCCGACCTCACCGATGCCGGAGCCCTCGCACTCTCGCCGCCGCCACCGCCGTCGCCGAACTCCGGTTTGTCGCCGGAATCACCCCCCGTCCGATCTCTAACCAACGGCTAAGATTAGACCCCAAAGGGGTATGTATTATTTTAGAAAACCGGCCCGGTTCGTTACGGTTCAGTTAGTTAGGTTTATGTTTATTAGCCCGGCCCGTTTTAGTTTAACCCTAGGCCCGTTTAGGCTATTTGGCCTTACGGTCGTAGTATAGGCCCATTAGGCCTTTTTCTTTTATTTTTGTTTTTCTGTTTCAATGTAATAGTTTCTGTTTGAAAAATTGATATCTTTTATTATGTTTATTATTTTTAGATGATTATTTTTTTTGGGTTGCAAATTTTATGTAGTTTCTGTAGAATATATATTTAGCTATGTTAAAATTAATTAAAATTGCTTTAATTTAGTTTTAGTCAGAATAGTAAATCTGATATAACTTGAGTTAGAAAAATTATTTTTGGATGATTCTTTTTGTCCCAACTTTATTTTGACATTGCCAAACCATAGAAAGTAATTTGGGTATTTTAGGATTAATAAATAATTAGTTTTAAGCAGAATCTTGTTAATCCTAATTAATTAACTAGCTCTTGTTTTCCTATTAATTTAATTAGTAAATAAATTTATTTTTGACATGTTATTGATTATTCTAGGATAGTTTCTGTCACTTTATAGGATGAACTTTTATTTATAATAAATAAAAGTTTTATTTTATTTTCCTTAATAGAACTTGAATTAGGCATAATAGGAGTGTCTTTTTTGATTCTAAATTAATTCTTTTTGCTCCTAGTTGCTTAATGCATCCTTTTCTACATTAAGTTAACATAAAACCATGATTAGGTTATGTTAAGAAATTTTTGTTATATAAAACTATTTTAGTTGTTGTTTGAAGTAGGAAAACTTTGAATGGGTTTTCTTTGAGTTTTTCCTGTGAGATCTGATTTGTTTGTTTGGTGTGTTATGTTACTATGTATGCTATTGTGTTATGTGATCATATGCTATGTGCTTATTATAGTTATTGTTTGCCTCGGTAGAATTTCCGGAGTGTGAAGATTGCTACTACGAAACCCTAGTTTTCGAAGATCGTCAACCAGGCAAGTTCACTTTGACCATGCTTTCATACCTATATTTTATTGCATTTAGTGACATCTTTGCAACCACCCCTCAGTAGAGATCTTGAAATTATTGTAGTTGAGTAGTATGCATGAGGTAGGAAGCCATCACCCTGTTACCAAGCCCGGACGATATTTTATTTTAATGCTACGCTATAGTAGACGGGTTTGGTATGAGTGCACGAGAGTGGTGTGAAGAAGGAGGATTCTACGTCAATGACGACAACTCCATGATGGAATCTGCAAGGACTGCATCTTCAAGACCTCAAGACTTCAAGACTCGAGACAGAATTCAATACACACTCTTGGGTGAAGGGCGGTTGTGGGCACCACAGAGAACCCAGTGGTTGGCGGGATGCATGGAGAAGCGCCATGACATCTTGCGGAAAGCTTCACCCAGACTCAAAGAGACGGAAGAATACTTCATGCGGAAGCTTACATGCAACCGCAAGTCATTATGGGCTCTGGCTTGGTTGACCTTAGTGGTGACTCTGGCTGGGGCGGTACTAGCAGATGTAGAACTACGGTAGGATGGGATGAGTACCGGACGGTGGTCGAGGAACTCTTCGAAGACCATGTTTGATCGTCTTGTTCTCAAACACCACGAAGTGCGAGAACGTAAAAGAGGGATCGAATCTTGCGGGTAAAGTGTACAAACCTCAGAGAGGTTTTAAACCTAATCGATTAGCCGTGCCCCGATTCACGGACAATTTGAGCATCCGGACTTGGATCTATCTCGAACTCTCAACACCGGATTGATAACTTAATTGTGGGCAACATATGATGATTTTGGGCTATGAGACATCGGTTGGCGGAACCATGTCATGATAGAAAACTCCATAGTACAGACTTCATTTATTCCTTTGATGTAGGGAAAATAAAATCAGCTTTTACGCAAACAAAACTCAGATCTGAGCCACAAAGCCAAATTGCATATAGTATAGTTTTACCATCTGTTTATTCATGTTGTGATCTTGCGGTACATTCAATGTCTTGACCTACACGGCTGCAACGTATCATGTTGCAGATATTTCCTCGACGAGTAAGAGTTACGATACAGGTTGCGGTCTACACTCAACCCGCCGATGGCGTTGATGGGACTCCACACCCGTTTGATTGTTTCCGCTGAGTATTATGAGGTATATATCATTTTACGTTATTTATACATGTGATTGCACTTTGATATATACATTGATGTCTTGTGTGTGCAAAGACATCGATCCGAGGATGGCACAGATACACGAAGGCTTGACCGTCTGAGGTCGGGTCGCTTCTGAATATGGTATCGAGCACATGTTGACTGTAGGGACGTGACCCTAGAAACCGGAAAAGCCCTTAGGACAGGATATCTCAAAACTTTATTTACAAAAAGACTCTTACTTCTCATCTTTTTCTGAATTTATCAAATAGACCCTCTCACCTCAAATAGTTAGAATATACCCCTTATCCTTTGATCACCCGGAGGATCAATCAAGACGCTCCAAGAAGGATTTGATATCGGAGAACTGATGACCCCTTGAGTAAAGAGGATTTCACCATGTATTAGAAGCTACAACAGTTGAAGACTCAAGATTTGAAGTTCTGAAGAAATATTTGACCTTTAGAAGACCAAACCCCTGTTACACACTTACGTTAGATGCGACGATGTGTGAGCTGTCATTTGTTTGATGTTTTCTGACAGCCACAAAGCAAAACTTGTTTCATCAAAAAACTATTGTTTGTATTGTGTGTATATCCCTCCCCACCTCTCTCTCATCTCACCTTAAAACCCTTGAACCCCATAGATGATGAATGAAGTTGGACTGATATTCTACGGATCAAGACTTCAGGAGGCAGAGATATGGATGCACAACATGGAGAATCACTTCGGGAACAATTTGGTTTCAAGGAAGTATGAGGTCCAATACGCTCTTCAGTACTTTACAGAAAGTGCTGCAACCTGGTGGAGAATGCATCAATCCATACAAGGATTTAAAGGAGCAAGAACTTGGGAGGAATTCAAGAAGACCCTGATGAGATCACGTCTTATCCGGAAGCACAATGATACACCAAGAAATAAACCTTGTGCATGCAAGATTTGCGGAGAAATAGGACACACCAGAAGGTTACGAAAAACCTGAGAGTGGTGAAGTAACGATAGATGTTTTGTTTGGCTTGCAGAAACCATGGAATTACTCGAACCCAGTTCGAGAACAAGAGAAATTATGCAATGCTTGTGAGTATGCCCAAGTGTTAGAATACGTGATTCGATATTTACGTATGTGGTAATGATTCAAGTACGGGATGGATTGGCCCCCATACCAGAGACTTCTATCATGAACTATCATATGTTGATGGAAAATCAGAGAGCCTCGAAAACCTTAGAAGAGTGTCGACACGATAAGCCATAAAACCATAGAATGGTAGTACGATGGAACCCTTTACAGCAACCGTTGCCAATCGTAGGATATACGGTGAAGTTCAACCCAGACCCGTTCTCTGCAGGAGAAACCATTAATGGTAGACCACCATGAGTGTTTCGATAGTTGTCTAGAATGGACACAGACCTATCAGCTAAGCAGATCCAGTCTCGGACGAACTTCAACTTTGATAAACCGACCCAAGATTTTGAGGAAAACTCTATGCTTCTGACAGAAGAGCGCTAATGAAGGAGCTATTGTAAGATATGTGAAGAGACATACATTGTCAACACTCCAGAGTAAGTATCTGAGTTTATTGGAATCGTAACCTTGTTTTTAAGTGTGGTAGCACCCCTGACCTTCTGACCAAAATATTTACTAGAAGACCCCCAACCCCTAACCTTTTCTTGCTAGCCTCTTCGAATCTCGAGGACGAGATTCATTTTAAGTGTGGGAGGTTTGTAACATCCCAAAATTTAGAATTTTGGAATGTTATATTAGATAAATAACTATGCTTGTTGTCTGATTGATGGTTTGATTGATTGAGTGAAACTGAGTGGAATTTGAAAACTTTTGAAAGTTGAATGAGAGGGAATGAAATGACTTTCCCAAAACTTTCCCATCTGTCTTTTGGATCCCAATGAATTCAAGTTCATTCCAACACCAAACCCTAGAGTGAAGATGACATGACTTCTTCCATTTTGAAATGAATAGGGTTTTTGAAAAGATTTGAATTTCATTTGGGAATATTTCAAATTCAAAGCTTTATGCAACTCAATGACTTCCATGAGGGAAGATAAAATGACTTCTTCAATTATATGAAATATGAGTTGGAAGTTAAAAAGTATCAAATTGAAAGTCATTTGAAAGTGCCTTGAAACCCCTTTTCAAAAAATTGAGTTTTGGTATTTGAATTCAAATTTTGGCAAGTGGAATTCATTTCAAAAACTATGCCTGACAACTACTTGAGAAAAAGTATGAGAGGAGTAACATGACACTCCAAATATGTCAGAAGAAAACAATGCCAAAAGTTTTGGATTCAAATCTGAATTTTATTTGAAATTGAAAAAAAATGGATTTTTATAAAGTTTGGATTTTGCCTTTGGAAAAATGTTCAAATTATAGGGAATATTCTGATCATTTTGGTATATATATACCCTATATAAAATATTTATAGATTATGTTTTATATCTGTTTTTGTTTTATTAAAAAATAAATTCAAAAAAATAGAAACCCCCTGGCGCCACCAGCCACCCTGTGCCCAGCCAGCGCCAAGACTTCTGGCTGCCCAAATGGCCCACTGCCAACTGGCCACCCAGCCTCCACTTCGCCTCAAGACCAATCCTTCCAGATCGGCCACCCGCCGCCTCCTCACCCTCCCTCTCATCGACAATGAGGCCCGCCCCATCGTCAACCCCAGCCCACGCCACCTCGCCGCCGCCCGAGATCGCGGATCGAAGGATCCGGATCCCGATCCGTTCGATCACCCCCGTTGCAGGCCGAGGCCCCAGCCTATAAAACCCGTCGCCCAAGACCCCATTCCCCTAGCCCTCGCTGAACCCCTCTCCCTCTCGCTCGAGCTCGCTGAGCCGAAGCTCGCCCGCCGCCATACTGCTGCCGCCGCCGCCCTAGACCACCCCGACCCCCATCGACTCCACGAAGCCTCCCGAGCTCCCCAAGACCAAGACGGCTACTTCCCTCGACCTCACCGACGCCTCGGAGCCCTCGCCAAGACTCTCGCCGCCGGCCGGCCGAACTCCGGTTAGTCGCCGGAATCACACCCCCTCGATCTCTAACCAACGGCTAAGATTAGACCCCAAAGGGGTATGTTTTATTTTAGAAAACCGGCCCGATTCATTACGGTTCATTTAGTTAGGTTTATTTTTATTAGCCCGGCCGTTTTAGTTTAAACCTAGGCCTGTTTAGGCTATTTGACGCACAGTGCGTAGTATAGGCCCATTAGGCCTTTTTCTTTTATTTTTGTTTTTCTGTTTCAATAGAATAGTTTCTGTTTTGAAAAATTGATATCTTTTATTCTGTTTATTATTTTTAGATGATTCTTTTTTTGTTGGGTTGCAAATTTTATGTAGTTTCTGTAGAATATATATTTAGCTATGTTAAAATTAATTAAAATTGCTTTAATTTAGTTTTAGTCAGAATAGTAAATCTGATATAACTTGAGTTAGAAAAAATATTTTGGATGATTCTTTTTGTCCCAACTTTATTTTGACATTGCCAAACCAAAGAAAGTAATTTGGGTATTTTAGGATTAATAAATAATTAGTTTTAAGCAGAATCTTGTTAATCCTAATTAATTAGCTAGCTACTGTTTTCCTATTAATTTAATTAGTAAATAAATTTATTTTTAACATGTTATTGATTATTCTAGGATAGTTTCTGTCACTTTATAGGATGAACTTTTATTTATAATAAATAAAAGTTTTATTTTATTTTCCTTAATAGAAATTGAATTAGGCATAATATGAGTTTCATATTAGATTCTAAATTAGTTCTTTTTGCTCCTAGTTGCTTAATGCATCCTTTTCTCGTTAAGTTAACATAAAACCATGATTAGGTTATGTTAAGAAATTTTTGTTATATAAAACTATTTTAGTTGTTGTTTGAAGTAGGAAAACTTTGAATGGGTTTTCTTTGAGTTTTTCCTGTGAGATCTGATTTGTTTGTTTGGTGTGTTATGTTACTATGTATGCTATTGTGTTATGTGATCATATGCTATGTGCTTATTATAGTTATTGTTTGCCTCGGTAGAATTTCCGGAGTGTGAAGATTGCTACTACGAAACCCTAGTTTTCGAAGATCGTCAACCAGGCAAGTTCACTTTGACCATGCTTTCATACCTATATTTTATTGCATTTAGTGACATCTTTGCAACCACCCCTCAAGAGAGATATTGAAATTCTTGTAGTTGAGTAGTATGCATGAGGTAGGAAGCCATCACCCTGTTACCAAGCCCGGACGATATTTTATTTTAATGCTACGCTATAGTAGACGGGGTTTGGTATGAGTACACGAGAGTGGTGTGAAGAAGGAGGATTCTACGTCAATGACGACAACTCCATGATGGAATCTGCAAGGACTGCATCTTCAAGACCTCAAGACTTCAAGACTCGAGACAGGAATTCAATACACACTACTGGGTGAAGGGCGGTTGTGGGCACCTGGAGAACCCAGTGGTTGGCCGGGATGCATGGAGAAGCGCCATGACATCTTGCGGAAAGCTTCACCCAGACTCAAAGAGACGGAAGAATACTTCATGCCCGAAGCTTACCTGTGCAACCGCAAGTCATTATGGGCTCGGCTTGGTTGACCTTAGTGGTGACTGGCTGGGACGGTACTAGCAGATGTAGAACTTCTGTATGATGGGATGAGTACCGGACTGTGGTCAGAGTAACTCTTCGGAAGAACATGTTTCGGTCGTCTTGTTCTCAAACACCCTGAAGTGCGAGAACGTAAAAAGAGGGATCGAATCTTGCGGGTAAAGTGTACAAACCTCTGCAGAGGGTTTTAAACCTAATCGATTAGCCGTGCCCCCGGTTACGGACAATTTGAGCATCTGGACTTGGATCTATCTCGGAACTCTCAACACCGGATTGATAACTTAATTGTGGGCAACATATGATGATTTTGGGCTATGAGACATCGGTTGGCGGAACCATGTCATGATAGAAAACTCCATAGTACAGACTTCATTTATTCCTTTGATGTAGGGAAAATAAAATCAGCTTTACGCAAACAAAACTGAGATCTGAGCCACAAAGCCAAATTGCATATAGTATAGTTTTACCATCTATTTATTCATGTTGTGATCTTGCCGGTACATTCAATGTAATCGACCTACACGGCTGCAACGTATCATGTTGCAGATATTTCCTCGACAGTAAGAGTTACGATACAGGGGTTGGGGTCTACACTCAACCGCCGATGGCGTTGATGGGACTCCACACCCGTTTGATTGTTTCATTGAGTATTATGAGGTATATATCATTTTACGTTATTTATACATGTGATTGCACTTTGATATATACATTGATGTACGTGTGTGCCAAAGATACCGATCCGAGGATGGCACAGATACACAGAGGCTTGACCGTCGAGGTCGGGTCGCTTCTGAGATATGGTATCGAGCACATGTTGACTGTAGGACGTGACCCTAGAAACCGGAAAAGCCCTTAGGACAGGATATCTCAAAACTTTATTTACAAAAGACTCTTACTTCTCATCTTTTCTGAATTTATCAAATAGACCCTCTCACCTCAAATAGTTAGAATATACCCCTTATCCTTTGATCACCCGAGGATCAATCAAGACGCTCCAAGAAGGATTTGATATCGAGAACTGATGACCCCTTCAGAGTAAAGAGGATTTCACCATGTATTAGAAGCTACAACAGTTGAAGACTCGAAGATTTGAAGTTCTGAAGAAATATTTGACCTTTAGAAGACCAAACCCTGTTACACACTTACGTTAGATGCGACGATGTGTGAGCTGTCATTTGTTTGATGTTTTTCCGACAGCCACAAAGTAAAACTTGTTTCATCAAAAACTATTGTTTGTATTGTGTGTATAGCCCTCCCCACCTCTCTCTCTCATCTCACCTTAAAACCCTTGAACCCCATAGATGATGAATGAAGTTGGACTGATATTCTTCGGATCAAGACTTCACCGGAGGCAGAGCTATGGATGCGAGAACATGGAGAATCACTTGGGAACAATTTGGTTTCAAGGAAGTATGAGGTCCAATACGCTCTTCAAGATTTCTTTACGAGAAAGTGCTGCAACTTGGTGGAGAATGCATCAATCCATACAAGGATTTAAAGGAGCAAGAACTTGGGAGGAATTCAAGAAGACCACGATGAGATCACGTCTTATCCGGAAGCACAATGATACACCAAGAAATAAACCTTGTGCCTGCAAGATTTGCGGAGAAATAGGACACACCCGTATAAGGTTCGAAAAACCCGAGAGTGGTGAAGTAACGATAGATGTTTTGTTTGGCTTGCGAAACCATGGAATTACTCGAACCCAGTTCGAGAACAAGAGAAATTATGCAATGCTTGTGAGTATGCCCAAGTGTTAGAATACGTGATTCGATATTTACGTATGTGGTAATGATTCAAATGCGGGATGGATTGGCCCCATACCGAAGACTTCTATCATGAACTATCATATGTTGATGGAAAATCGAGAGAGCCTCGAAAACCTTAGAAGAGTGTCGACACGATAAGCCATAAAACCATAGAATGGTAGTACGATGGAACCCTTTACAGCAACCGTTGCCAATCGTAGGATATACGGTGAAGTTCAACCTGCACCCGTTCTCTGCAGGAGAAACCATTAATGGTAGACCACCATGAGTGTTTCGATAGTTGTCTAGAATGGACATGCACCTATCGCCTAAGCAGATCCGGTCTCGATTTAACTTCAACTTTGATAAACCGACCCAAGATTTTGAGGAAAACTCTATGCTTCCCGATGTAAGAGCGCTAATGAAGGAGCTATTGTAAGATATGTGAAGAGACATACATTGTCAACACTCGGAGGAAGTATCTGAGTTTATTGGAACCGTAACCTTGTTTTTAAGTGTGGTAGCACCCCGACCTTGACCAAAATATTTACTAGAAGACCCCCAACCCTAACCTTTTCTTGCTAGTTACTTGAATCTCGAGGACGAGATTCATTTTAAGTGGTAGGTTTGTAACATCCCAAAATTTAGAATTTTGGAATGTTATATTAGATAAATAACTATGCTTGTTGTCCGATTGATGGTTTGATTGATTGAGTGAAACTGAGTGGAATTTGAAAACTTTTGAAAGTTGAATGAGAGGAATGAAATGACTTTCCCAAAACTTTCCCATCTGTCTTTTGGATCCCAATGAATTCAAGTTCATTCCAACACCAAACCCTAGAGTGAAGATGACATGACTTCTTCCATTTTGAAATGAATAGGGTTTTTGAAAAGATTTGAATTTCATTTGGGAATATTTCAAATTCAAAGCTTTATGCAACTCAATGACTTTCATGAGGGAAGATAAAATGACTTCTTCAATTATATGAAATATGAGTTGGAAGTTAAAAAGTATCAAATTGAAAGTCATTTGAAAGTGCCTTGAAACCCCTTTTCAAAAAATTGAGTTTTGGTATTTGAATTCAAATTTTGGCAAGTGGAATTCATTTCAAAAACTATGCCCGACAACTACTTGAGAAAAAGTATGAGAGGAGTAACATGACACTCCAAATATGTCAAGAAAACAATGCCAAAAGTTTTGGATTCAAATCTGAATTTTATTTGAAATTGAAAAAAAATGGATTTTATAAAGTTTGGATTTTGCCTTTGGAAAAAATGTTAAAATGATCGGGAATATTCCCATGATCTTTTTGGTATATATATACCCTATATAAAATTTTTATTGTTTTTGTTTTATATCTGTTTTTTTTTTATTAAAAAAAAATTCAAAAAAAAATTAGAAAACCCCTGGGCGCCAGCCAAAGCCACCCTGTGCCCAGACGCCGCACCCAGCTTGCCCACTGGCCCACACTGCCAATCGGCCAGCCTGCCTCACTCGCCCCGCACCAATCCCTTCCAGATCGGCCACCCGCCGCTCCTCACCTCCCTCTCATCGACAGCGGGCCCGCCCCATCGCCAACCCCGCCCCACGCCACCTCGCCAAGGCTGAGATCGCGGATCTCAAGGATCCGGGATCCCGATCCGTTCCCGATCGCTTCACAGGTGCCGAGGCCCCACCTATAAAACCTGCCGCCCGCACCCCCTTCCCCCCCGAGCCCTCGCCGGAACCCCCACTCCCTCTCGTTCGAGCTCGCCGGAGCCGAAGCTCTCGCCGCCGCCATACTGCCGCCGCCGCCGCCTGACCACCCCGACCCCCATCGACTCCACCAGAAGCCTCCCCGAGCTCCCCCGCACCCGCACGGCTACTTCCCCGACCTCACCGACGCCCGGAGCCCTCGCCGCACTCTCGCCGCCGCCGCCGCCGTCGCCGAACTCCGGTTAGTCGCCGGAATCACCCCCCCGTCCGATCTCTAACCAACGGCTAAGATTAGACCCCGAAGGGGTATGTTTTATTTTAGAAAACCGTCCCGGTTCGTTACGGTTCATTTAGTTAGGTTTATTTTTATTAGCCCGGCCGTTTTAGTTTAACCCTAGGCCCGTTTAGGCTATTTGACGCACAGTGCGTAGTATAGGCCCATTAGGCCTTTTTCTTTTATTTTTGTTTTTCTGTTTCAACAGAATAGTTTCTGTTTTGAAAAATTGATATCTTTTATTCTGTTTATTATTTTTAGATGATTCTTTTTTTGTTGGGTTGCAAATTTTATGTAGTTTCTGTAGAATATATATTTAGCTATGTTAAAATTAAATAAAATTTCTTTAATTTAGTTTTAGTCAGAATAGTAAATCTGATATAACTTGAGTTAGAAAAATTATTTTGGATGATTCTTTTTGTCCCAACTTTATTTTGACATTGCCAAACCAAAGAAAGTAATTTGGGTATTTTAGGATTAATAAATAATTAGTTTTAAGCAGAATCTTGTTAATCCTAATTAATTAGCTAGCTACTGCTTTTCCTATTAATTTAATTAGTAAATAAATTTATTTTTAACATGTTGTTGATTATTCTAGGATAGTTTCTGTCACTTTATAGGATGAACTTTTATTTATAATAAATAAAAGTTTTATTTTATTTTCCTTAATAGAAATTGAATTAGGCCTAATAGGAGTTTCATATTAGATTCTAAATTAGTTCTTTTTGCTCCTAGTTGCTTAATGCATCCTTTTCTGTTAAGTTAACATAAAACCATGATTAGGTTATGTTAAGAAATTTTTGTTATATAAAACTATTTTAGTTGTTGTTTGAAGTAGGAAAACTTTGAATGGGTTTTCTTTGAGTTTTTCCTGTGAGATCTGATTTGTTTGTTTGGTGTGTTATGTTACTATGTATGCTATTGTGTTATGTGATCATATGCTATGTGCTTATTATAGTTATTGTTTGCCTCGGTAGAATTTCCGGAGTGCGAAGATTGCAACTTCTGAAACCCTAGTTTTCAAGATCGTCAACTGTGCAAGTTCACTTTGACCATGCTTTCATACCTATATTTTATTGCATTTAGTGACATCTTTGCAACCACCCCTCTGTAGTGATATTGAAATTCTTGTAGTTGAGTAGTATGCATGAGGTAGGAAGCCATCACCCTGTTACCAAGCCCGGGACGATATTTTATTTTAATGCTACGCTATAGTAGACGGGGTTTGGTATGAGTGCACGAGTGGTGTGAAGAAGGAGGATTCTACGTCAATGACGACAACTCCATGATGGAATCTGCAAGGACTGCATCTTCAAGACCTCAAGACTTCAAGACTCGAGACAGAATTCAATACACACTCTTGGGTGAAGGACGGTTGACGGGCACCTGGAGAACCCAGTGGTTGGCCGGGATGCATGGAGAAGCGCCATGACATCTTATGGAAAGCTTCACCCAGACTCAAAGAGACGGAAGAATACTTCATGCCCGGAAGCTTACATGCAACCGCAAGTCATTATGGGCTCGGCTTGGTTGACCTTAGTGGTGACTACGGCTGGGACGGTACTAGCAGATGTAGAACTACGGTAGGATGGGATGAGTACCGGACGGTGGTCGAGGAACTCTTCGAAGACCATGTTTTGGCCGTCTTGTTCTCAAACACCACGAAGTGCGAGAACGTAAAAAGAGGGATCGAATCTTGCGGGTAAAGTGTACAAACCTCTGCAGAGGGTTTTAAACCTAATCGATTAGCCGTGCCCCGATTCACGGACAATTTGAGCATCTGGACTTGGATCTATCTCGAACTCTCAACACCGGATTGATAACTTAATTGTGGGCAACATATGATGATTTTGGGCTATGAGACATTGGTTGGCGGAACCATGTCATGATAGAAAACTCCATAGTACAGACTTCATTTATTCCTTTGATGTAGGGAAAATAAAATCAGCTTTACGCATAAACAAAACTCAGATCTGAGCCACAAAGCCAAATTGCATATAGTATAGTTTTACCATCTGTTTATTCATGTTGTGATCTTGCCGGTACATTCAATGTCTTGACCTACACGGCTGCAACGTATCATGTTGCAGATATTTCCTCGACGAGTAAGAGTTACGATACAGGTTGCGGTCTACACTCAACCCGCCGATGGCGTTGATGGGACTCCACACCCGTTTGATTGTTTCATTGAGTATTATGAGGTATATATCATTTTACGTTATTTATACATGTGATTGCACTTTGATATATACATTGATGTACTGTGTGTGCCAGCATACTGATCCAGGGATGGCACAGATACACAGAGGCTTGACCGTCTGAGGTCGGGTCGCTACAGCGTTGCACTCGTATCAAAAAGAACGAGTGCAGTAAATGACTTAACCAAAAACTTACCTATTACTGCATCAGGCTAAGCTTCAACTTCCTCCACGCTAACGTGGTTCACCTATCCCCTGTTGAAAGGGTTCGGCTTCTTTCCTGAGCTTCCATTGCCATTACCATTTTGGGCTTACGGACATTCATTTGCATAATGCCCGATCTTAAGACTTAAAACAAGTGATATGGCTCAGGTCTACCTTGGATGGTGTTGACGGGTTGGTGCGGTTTTGTCCATTGCTTCCTCCATTCCCGTTTCCATTCTTTGTGCCATTGTGGTTGTGCGAGCTACCTCCTCCATGGGTATGCTGAAATTGTCCTCCTGTCTTCGGGGTAAAACGTAGTTTCTGCTGAGCTCCAGAATTGTACTTCCCCTGGCCATACTTCCTCTTACGATTGTCAATCTGCTGCTACTTCCCTTCAATCATAAGAGCACGATCTACTAACTCCTGGTAGTTATTGAAAGTGGCTACCATCAACTGCATGCTCAGCTCATCATTCAGTCCTTCTAGAAACTTCTCCTGTTTAGCTGCATCCGTAGCAACGTCATCTGGGGCATAACGTGCTAGTTTACTAAAGTCATCCACATACTGGCCAACTGTCCGTCCTCCTTGGCGCAAGTTGCGAAACTCACGCTTCTTCATGGCCATAGCTCCTGCTGAAACATGGGCAGTACGGAAAGCTTCTTGGCCCGATCCCATGTGACAAAGGTGTCTCTGAGGTAAGTGGCTGTAAAATTCTCCCACCATGCTGCTGCGGGTCCTTCAAGCTGATGTGCGGCAAATTTCACCTTTTCCCCATCTGTACATCCTGCAGTGGTCAACTCCCTCCCTATCTTACGGAGCCAATCATCTGCCACTATCGGCTCGGTGCTACTGGAAAACACCGGCGGATTCAGCCTAAGAAAACGGGACAAATGATCAACAAGTGGTGGTGGCGGCGGGTTGTTGTTGTTGTTGTTGTTGTTGTTGTTGTTGTTGTTGTTGTTGTTGTTGTTGTTGTTGTTGTTGTATTTGTTGCCTTGGTTCTGTACCAATGTTTGAATCAAGGCATTCTGCTGCTGAATTAACTGAGTGATCTCCGGCGGGAAAACAAATCCGGGGTCGCGTCTCGGAGGCATCTGAGGGGTTTATAGAAAAGATGAGAGTTAAGAATAGAATGAGGTCTAGGGAGAAAACACTACCCATATGCACATGAGACAAAAGCACACAAACCACTCCAATTCAATTCAATCAAGGGCATACAATGGTCTAACTATCGTTCCAAAGTGCTGGGACTAAAACTAATTTTTAATGGGGAATTTTCTACTACTGTTGTGGTGGTCAAC
Source organism: Aegilops bicornis (assembly GCA_021605145.1). Classification (NCBI taxonomy): domain Eukaryota; kingdom Viridiplantae; phylum Streptophyta; class Magnoliopsida; order Poales; family Poaceae; genus Aegilops; species Aegilops bicornis. Next base: position 270,693,417 of record CM038675.1, on the reverse strand, counting down.
TAGAAAAACTGCTCCGATGAAGATTCCATAATATCTACTCCAGCTTCATCAACAAAGTCATCATCACTGTCATCGGGATCCGAGTCGGTGTCGTCGATGATGATATAATTATCCGGGCAAGTGGATTCGTCCTCTTCTCTTTTGGGTGCTGAACCTCCCATGAATACTCCAATCTTCTCCTTAAGGTCGCCGTTCTGTCTCACTAGTGCGACGATCTCCTCCATATAGTCTTCACGTGTAGCCTTGAGTTCTTCTTCTAGCTCCTTGATCTTGGTCATGGCCTTCTGCATTAGATCCTCCATACCTGCGCACATCTGGTTCTCCTGGCGTCGTATGTGCTAGTTTAATTCCTGAATATAAGCTGCGATTGATCTGTCCCTCCTGCTGCTGATCATCTCCCATTGCTCATCTCGGCGTCCGCAAATCTGGTAGATAGTATCCTTGAGGTCATCCTGGTAAACTTCTCCAATGTGTCCCATGGTTATGTGAGCTGCCATGCTCTTTCCCAGACTCCAGGTTGGTGCATTAAAAACACATTCTATGGGCTCCGTGACTGGCGCGAACGTCCTTCCGGGAACTTGAGCTTGAATCTTCTAGCGCTCCTCTTCGGGTAAAGTGGAATTGTAGGTCTCGGTGAAGCTTGGTATTCCGATGTTCAGGTATCTAGTCACTTCCTTCTGGTGTCGTCCAAAGGGTGTATCTTCATTCGGCTGGGTGAACTTGATCCTCGCTTCCGTCATCCTAAAAGAGTAGAAAAGATGAGGAAATCAGAAATGAGAAGAGAGTAGTGATCTAGGGCTTTAGCTTAGTGGTCGTGTCCTACAGTCAGCATGTGCTTTGATACCATCTTTGTAGCGACCAGACCTCAAACAGTCTGATCTCTGTGCTCAGTGTCATCCCTGGATCAGTAATGCTGACACCACACAGTACTCGAAGGATTTATAACAGAGTAGCAATCACACACTTATTACATCAAATATCTCAAGAGAGATCTTAATAAAATAAATATGGCTTAAGGCCATCTAATAACGATAACAGCGGAAGGCTTGGAAGAATAAGCGAGTCCATCAACTCCAACGGCATCACGAGTATAGAACCACGACCTAAAAGGCACCTTACTCGTCGTCTGAAAAATCTGCAACATGAAACGTTGCAGCCCGAAAACGGGTCAGCACATGGAATATGCTGGCAATGTAACACATAGAGGATAATAATGGAACAAGCTATACTACATGCATATCTGGCTGGTGGAAAGCTCTAAGGTTACAGTTTTGCGAAAAGCCAATTTTCCCCTACTGCAAAGGAATAAATTTATTTAACTATCATGGTGGTTGTTAAACATTGAGAATGGCTGACATCATTCTCAATCCCAATTAATCATCATCATTAAAACCAAACAAAATTAATTAAAGTAACATGATGAGATTCACATGATATCCAGGTACTAGATACTCAAGATGTCCATAACCGGGGACACGGCTAACCATGATTAGTTTATACACTCTGCAGAGGTTTGCGCACTTTTCCCCACAAGACTCGATCGCCTCCGTTGGATTTCTCGCACTACATGCCTCCGTTGGATTTCTCGCACTACATGATGTTTGAGAAACGGATGACCGAGACATAGTCTTTCAGAAGCGCTAGCACCTTACGATGGATAGATCGGTACACCTACTTTCCCCTACATCTGCTAGTCTACCCTGTAAGAGTTTGCACGACTTAATCAACTATGCCAGAGCCCATAATGGCTTGTGGCTGCACACGGAAGTTTCTAGTATGAATAATCTCATGATCCCTTTGGGCTGGGTGGCGGTCCAAGAAAACAGGCAAATCCTCGAAACCAGGTACCTCAATCCACCAGGATGTGTGTTTAAGTTGCCACCTTAAGTAAACCATTAATTATCAATCTCACATCTGTCATGGATACACTCACCCAATCCACGTCTACTAGCATAGCATGGCATAATAAGCAAACGAGAAGTATCTCCTAAAGGTTTGATAATAATGTAATAGGTACTACCTCATCTACTTCCCATCCCACAATTTAATTAGATCCTAATCATGCAATGTTTGAGGATTGATCTAATGCAATAAAACTGGGTAGTAGAAAAGGTATGGTCAAAGTGTTACTTGCCTTGCTGATGATCCGCGGAACCTAGAGACTCAAGTAACAAAGCGGCGCACTCCGGTATTCTATCGCATAAAAAACAAGCATACAATAAGTACTCATCTAATGCACAGGTAAATCTCAAATAAAAGATCTAACCAGAAAGTTCAACTTAAGAACTCCGGTTTGCAAAAAGAATCAAATCAAACGAAGCAACAAAAGTCAAACAGCTCCGTTTTACTAATCTGGATCTAAGTCAAATTTAACAGAGGCAAAAACTTGTTTAAGTTGGTTATTCGGAAAGAGGATTTCGAGACGAAACTCCAGGCGCTTGAATCGCCTGATTCTGATAAACGAGCGAAAAGTTATACTAAAACGAAAATCGGATTAGAAATCGCGATCAGAAAATCACGGATTAAATTCGAGAAAAAGAAAAACGACGAACAGGTTAACGAACGAACGTTCGTTAACTAGAACTAATCTGACGAACACGTTCGTTAAAATGAACGAACGAGCGAACGCTCGCTATTTAACCGAACCGAAGAAAAAAAAACGATCTAAAAAAACAAACTGACAAAACCGAAGAAAAACCGATCTGTTTTTTTTTAAACCGACGACACGGTTTACGAGGCCGGGCGAACCTCGGCGGCGGTCGCGCGGCGGCGGGCGGCGGGCGGCGGCTATGGTTTCGACGCGGGTGGGCTGGGGGGGTTGGGGGGCGGGGGCGGGGCTCGGGCGGCGCTTTATAAAGGCTTCCCGTGAGTCCCGCCGCACTGACGTAGGTCGATTCGTTTTTTTTAAATAATTTCGCGCAGAAAATCAAACGAAATAAATACTAAACGGACTCCAAATCCCGAAATAAATTTTCCCCGACTTCTAAAATCAAGCCGGACTAGATGAACATTTATTTGGGGCCTAAATGCAATTTTGAAAAACGCGCATTTTTCCTAAATTCAAATAAAAAGGCGAAAAACTCCAAAATAAAATCTTATTTGATTTTATTATTAAATCCTCAATATTTCTTTATTTTGGGAAAGTCATTTTATTCCCTCTCTCATATTTTTTTGTAATATAAATAATTGAAGATAAAATAGTTAAAATCGAATGATCCTATTTTCAAATTTGAGAAAACTCAAATATGAAAATAACGAAATACCCAACTCTCTCTGTGGGTCCTTGAGTTGCGTAGAATTTCTAGGATCAAAACCCAAGGCAAAAAAATATGATATGCAATGATGATCTAATGTATAACATTCCAAATTGAAAATTTGGGATGTTACAGGTGCGGGAGAGTGGACTGCGTAAAAGAGGTGAGGATGGTGATGATGATGGTGATGTTGATGAACACGATCACCGTGGCGATGATTCCCCTCCCGATGGCACTCCGGCGCCACCGGAAGAGAGGAGGAGAGGTTCTCCCCCTTGTGCTTCCTCCTCCATGGCCTCCACCCTCCGGTCCTTGGCCTTCATGATGATGATGGCCCCTCCGGGATACTCCTCCATGGCCATCGGTGATGATGGCCCCTCTAGCGGGGTGCGGAGAGGGCCTAGATTGATTTCTCGTGGCTACTGAGAGGCTTGCGTGGCGGAACTCCCGATCTAGGTTAATTTTTCGAGGTTTCAGTATTTATAGGAATTTTGGCGTCGGTCTCACGTCAAGGAGGTGCCCGAGCTGTCCACGAGGCAGGCCCACGTGCCTTGGGGGGTGGGCGCGCCCCCCACCCTCGTGGGCAGCTCGGGATTCTTCTGGCCCAACTCCGATACTCTGTGGTCTTCTTTTGGTCCATAAAAAATCATCAAAAATTGGCCCGTCAATTGGACTCCGTTTGGTATTCCTTTTCTGCAGAACTCAAAAACAAGGAGAAAACAGAAACTGGCACTGGGCTCTAGGTTAATTGGTTAGTCCCAAAAATCATATTAAAATACTCCCTCCGTTCCTTGATATAAGGTGTATAGATTTTTGAGAAAAAGTCCGAAATATAAGGTGCATTGCATTGCACCACTCGTTTGGATTTTTTTAGGGATTTGATTACATTTCCTTATATCGGGCAAGCTCCTCTATTTCCTCATGTCAATTAGTCAGGTGTAATCTCGCCCAAAACTTGTGAAATTTTCCCTCCACGTGCGTTCTTTAATTTCCGTGCCAAAAACTATACACCCTATATCTAGGAAAGGAGGGAGTTTCATATAAATGCATATAAAACATCCTAGAAGGATAGTATAATAGCATGAATACTTCATAAATTATAGATACGTTGGAGATGTATCAGCCGACATGTCCAGCCGCGCAGCAGTAGCAGCACAGAGGTCCCGCTACGCCGCTGAAGCAGCACGGAGGTCCCGCCGCGCCGTTGATGTAGCAGACTGGTCCCGCCAAGCCGCGGAAGCAGCAGAGATGTCCCGCCGCGCCGCCGAAGCAGCACGGAGGTCCCGCCGTGCCGCGGCGGCCTGGGAAAATTTCTCGCGGGCAGAGGACTCTTACAGGCGCATGCATGCGATCGTCCATAGCCAGAGGGATCAGATCTCCGGCTGGGCGAGGTTGCAGGACGAGGCTACCGGCATCATCCGACAACTAGGGGAGGGCAATGCGAAGCTCCGGGCCAAGCGCGACGTGCTAAGGGCGAAGATCACCGGAAGGGTGAAGCAGGCGGAGGAGACCGCTCCCTTGATGCATAGGACGGGCGTCATCGTCAAGAAACTTATGGACGAGAATGCCATGCTCCGCATCGAGCGCAACAGGCTGGTGGAGGAATCCGTGGATGCTGCCAAGCAGCATATTGAGGACATGAAACTGATGAAAGAGATCATCGCCGCTCGCCGCGAGAACTAGTCTCCGCGACCTGCAGCGCATAAACAAAGTAGAGATCAGCGAGCCAGATCGTTGTATGCGTCTTCCTTCTTCTTTTGCCCTTGTGTACTTAGGGCGTAGTCGCATGTGGCTTTTTTAATTTTCTTCCTAATTATGTCAGACAATTATTATCCACTCTCATCGTCCTTATATATATTCATCAGTCTTGCTATAAGTCGCAGTAGATGCTATATAGGTCAGTCGGATCTTACATCAAGATCCATGCAAAAATTTCTTTTCAGATTTTCTTTTTTCTCTCTTAAATCTCAGTCGAGTGAGACATAGCCACGCCATTAAGCAGAGGCTCGGGCGCCATTAATGGAGACCTTGGGAGAGAGGTGGACGCAGATGGAGGTCAAAG